>CM019827.1:96715406-97315406 GCA_009763385.1 Coix lacryma-jobi var. lacryma-jobi | reverse complement strand
AGAAGCAATAGTGGTACCATACCAACATCAAAGTCATTTGATTTTCAATGAATGAGGTCCAAAACCTACTAGATATGCCTAGATGCTCTAAACAAGTCCTTAGCAAGGTATGAGATGCAAATGTCAAACAATAATACCTTTGCTTTGGCTTGGAGGAGAGGCAAGTCATATAAGTGGGGTGCATTATCAACACATATTTGAGAAATCTAGTATGTTCAACTCATTCCTTAGCTTGCAAAACCTCTTCTCATCAAGTCGCTTAGTGAATATATCCGCAAGTTGATCATCGGTCCCAACACTCTCAATAGATATATCTCCCTTTTGTTGATGATCTCTAATGAAGTGGTGCCTAATGTCAATGTGCTTGGTTCTTGAATGTTGCACCGGGTTGTTTGTGAGCTTCACCGCACTTTCATTGTCACATAGCAATGGCACTTGTTTGAATTTTATTCCAAAGTCCTTCAAGGTTGCCCTCATCCATAGGAGTTGTGCACAACAACTACCTGCACTAATATATTCGGCTTCGGCGGTAGAGAGTGCCACACTATTTTGTTTCTTTGAAGACCAAGATACAAGTGACCTTCCCAATAATTGACATGTGCCCGATGTGCTCTTTCTATCAATCTTGCAACCCGCATAATCGGAATCGGAGTACCCAATTAATTCAAAGTTTGCTCCTTTGGGGTACCACAACCCAACATTTTGTGTAGCCTTCAAGTACCTCAAGATTCTCTTTGTTGCCTTCAAATGACTCTCTCTTGGAGAAGCTTGGAATCTTGCACACATGCACACACAAAACATGACATCCGGCCTTGAAGCGGTCACATAGAGTAAGCTTCCAATCATAGACCGATACAACTTTTGATCCACCATGTTGCCACTAGCATCACCATCCAAGTGTCCATTTGTTCCCATTGGTGTACTAATAGCTTTTGCATCATTAAGACCAAACTTCTTGAGCATATCTTTGATGTACTTGCCTTGACTCACAAAAGTACCATTCTTCATTTGCTTGATTTGAAGACCAAGGAAGTAACTAAGCTCTCCAATCATGGACATTTCAAACTCTTTTGCCATCATATTTCCAAACTCTTCACAAAAATCTTGGTTGGTTGAGCCAAATATGATATCATCAACATAGATTTGCAACACAAACAAGTCATTCCCTATCTTCTTGGTGAAGAGAGTGGTGTCAACCTTTCCCATTTTGAACTCTTTGGATAGAAGAAAATTCCACAATCTTTCATACCATGCCCTTGGAGCTTGCTTTAAGCCATACAATGCTTTTCTCAACTTGTAGACATGGTTGGGCTTCTTTTCATCTTCAAAACCGGGAGGTTGCTCAACATATACCAACTCATTGATGTAGCCATTGAGAAATGCACTCTTTACATCCATTTGATATAGCTTGATGTTATGAGCACAAGCATAAGCTAATAGGATTCTAATTGCTTCCAATCTTGCAACCGGTGCATATGTCTCTCCAAAATCAAGCCCTTCAATTTGAGTGTAACCTTGTGCTACCAATCTTGCTTTGTTTCTCACCACTAGGCCATCTTGATCTTGCTTGTTGCGGAATACCCATCTAGTACCAATAACATTATAGCTCTTAGGCCTCTCAACCAATTCCCAAACTTCATTTCTTGTGAAGTTGTTTAGCTCTTCATGCATGGCATTAACCCAATCAACATCCTTCAAAGCTTCTTCAATCTTGGTTGGTTCAATAGTTGACACAAATGAATAGTTCCCACAAAACATTGCCAATCTTGATCTTGTTTGAACACCACTTTGAATGCCACCAATAACCAAATCTAAGGGATGATCTCTTGCTATACTTGAAGGTTGAAGCACTTGATTCGCATTGCTTGTACTCGGTTGATCCGCTTGTTGCACATTAGGAGATGATGAACTAGCCACTTGTTGATTTTGTACTTGAGAATCACTATCTTGCTCATTTGGGATGGTGACCACTTGCTCTTTGTCATCTTCAACATCAATCACTTCTCTTGGCCTAATATCACCAACATCCATGTTATTCATTGCATTCACCAAATGAGTGCCTCTCACATCATCTAAGTTCTCATTTTCATCTTGAGATCCATTTGTTTCATCAAATTCTACATCATGAACTTCTTCAAGTGTTCCACTAGCCAAGTTCCATACTCTATATGCTTTGCTTGTAGTTGAATATCCAAGTAGGAACCCTTCATCACATTTCTTGTCAAACTTGCTCAATCTTGTGCCCTTCTTCAATATATAGCACTTGCAACCAAATACTCTAAAGTATGCAATATTGGGCTTTCTTCCATTCAATAGCTCATATGGTGTCATTTCCAACATAGGATGGCAATATAGTCGGTTGCTAGAGTAGCAAGCCGTGTTGATAGCTTCGGCCCGAAAGGATTGACTCACATTGTATTCACTAAGCATGGATCTTGCCATATCAATCAAGGTTCTATTCTTTCTTTCAACTATCCCATTTGATTGAGGAGTGTACTTTGCCGAGAATTGATGCCTAATGCCAAAATCATCACATAGCTCTTCAATTCTTGTGTTCTTGAACTCACTCCCATTGTCACTTCTCACTTTCTTGATAGTTGTCTCAAACTCATTTTGACTTCTCTTGACAAAAGATTTGAATGTAGCAAATGTTTCACTTTTGTCACCAAGAAAGAATACCCATGTGTATCTAGTGAAGTCATCCACAATCACATAACCATATTTATTGCCACCAATGCTAGTGTATGTAGTTGGCCCAAATAAATCCATATGCAGTAGCTCAAATGCTTTAGTAGTGCTCATTTCACTTTTCATAGGGTGAGTATTTCCAGCTTGTTTGCCGGCTTGACAAGAGCTACAAAGTTTATCCTTCTCAAACACAACATCTCTCAAGCCCTTAACTAAGTCATATTTGATCAATCTATTTAGTTGCTTCATCCCAACATGACCAAGCCTTCTATGCCATAGCCAACCCATACTAGACTTAGTGATCAAGCATGTTGTCAATTGAGTTTCCTTTGCATCAAAATCAACTAAGTATAGGTTTCCATATCTAAATCCTTTGAATGCTAGGTTGGTTCCATCATTACTAGTGATCATCACATTATCAACACCAAAGTTGCAATTGAAACCAAGATCACATATTTGAGCTACCGATAGCAAGTTGAAGTTCAAGCTCTCTACTAGCAAGACATTTGAGATGCTCAAGTCATTGGATATTGCAATCTTACCAAGTCCCTTGACCTTGCCTTCACTATTGTCCCCAAATGTGATGCTATCCACTTTGAAGTCTTCTTCATTTGTGTTGATTGAGTTGAACATTCTAGAATCCCCGGTCATATGTTGAGTACACCCACTATCAAGCACCCAATGCCTTCCTCCGGCTTTGTAATTGACCTACAAGAAGATTCAATGTTTAGGTACCCAAATCTTGTTGGGTCCTCCAAGGTTAGTGACTAAGCTCTTTGGTACCCGCGAGCCCAGGTTTTGAGGCCCAAACCTGGAAACCGTCCATCCCGAGTTTTGAGGCTCAAACTCGGAAACCGGTCACCCGAGTTTTGAGGCCCAAACTCGGAAACCGTCGATGGTAGCTTTTTGAGGCTCAGCTACCGAACCCGCACCGTAGACGGGATGTGGTTCGCACACCCCAACCACCGGCACCGATGCCGATGCATGTCCAGCCTCCACGCCGGGCACAACGCCTTTGCCTTCCTTCTTGACTTGGCCGACGGCACTTGCGCCACACGCAAGCCCGTGTCCGACCTCCCGCCGAGTGCCACGACGCCATCGTCTTCCTCCCGACTCGGCCGATGCATCGCATATCCCCATGTGCTCCTGCTCGCCGATGCCACGTGCCAGCTACCACAGCTGGTCCTCTGGCCCTTCGGTCCGTCGGTCCAAGCCTCACGTCCACCCTTCACCGCTCTGGGTACATCGGCATGGCACGTCCGCCGCACGGCACGCCCATCCTTCACCGCTCCCGGTCCGTCGGCACGCCATGTCTCTACTTGACCTTCACCTCGCCATCGACCACTGTATCCGAGCTCCACACCTGCACATCAACACAGCCAAGAGACACATGTTGCACACGCACACCAACCCGGTAAACACACACAACTCAACGCCACCGGTTAGTCATAAACATTAAGCACATAGCAGATAATGACTCAACCGGGAAAAGCCTGTAACATCCCAAAATTTGCATCAGTTTTACAATAGGCAATATGATTTAATTACGCATTTTATGTGTTGCACAAAACCTAGTTAATAAATTATTTGCAAAAGCTAAAATAAATCCTAGGCCAAAGACCATGATGAAGCATACATGCTGGTGCATATCTTATTTTTGTGATGTTTGGTTTTTGCTCAAAACTTGTTTGAATTCAAAGGGATTTCAAATTCATTCTTGAAAATCAGTTTTGGAAATTGGAAAACCATTTTTTCCTTCTCTTCCTCCTCCTTTCTCCCTTTTTGGCCCGAGCCGCCTGGCCAGCCTGCTCCTCCCCTCACGCCGGCCCGCCTTCTCTTCTCCCCTTATCTCTCTTTCGCCCGCGTGGGCCACCGCTCCGGCCCAGCTCCCGCGCAGTGCCGCGGCCTCGCTCGCTCCTTTCCCCCTCCATCGCTGCGCGGCCCAACCAACGGCCCAGCCGCCCGCTTCCCAGCTGCAGAGCGCGCGCGTCGCTCTCTCCCGTCGCTGACCGCACGCCCCCGCCTGTCAGCGTCCCACCGCTCCCTCACCTACTCGTGGCCATGGCGGACTCCATGGCCGAGACCGACTCCAACCCTGGAACGCGTCTTCGCTTGCCTAATCGGCCGAGCCAACCCCATAAATAGATCCTCAGGAACCCGCCGCCTATCCCCACGCAAGAAGCTTACGCTCTCGTGCCCTATTCGCCGCAACCGAGAGCCCCGCCGCCCGAAAAATCTCCGCCGCCGTCAACCTCGTTTCTCGGTAGGGTCCGGCCGCCACCGAGGGCATCTAGAGCTTCGTCTCGACCTCACGAAGCTATCAATTCCTTCTATCTCCTTTTTCCCAATTTTGTTGGTGCCTTAATCGCTCGCCGTCGGTTTTCAGAGCCGCCGTCCGCCTCGCCGCGCAATCCGCCGTCACAGAGACCTCACCGACGCCATCATCACCACTGGTGAGTTCGCATTGATCTCCTCTTTCGATTGGACCTACTCCCGAGGTCTCTACCGCTCTATCGAGCAATCCCGAGCCGCGCCGCCGTTTTCCGGCCATGGCGCCGCCGCACTCCCTCCTCTCCGGCGACACAGCGCCGCCAGCCCCTCTTAGATCTAATCTGAGCCATCCATCTGGGAATCGACGATCTCCATCAGTCGGTACCCCTTCGCCGGTCATTTTACAGAAAGGCCATTACAATTTTTCGAGCCTCAACCCGCCGTCCTTTTGAGCACTGTGCTCTGAGTCTGTGGTAACTTGCTTTGAAGTCCCTGCGTTTCTTCCAAATTGAGGCGCAGTCCAATCTAATCTGATATTCGTTTTAAATCAGACAAATTCAAAATTCAAATTCAATTTATTTACAGTTTTGCCACCAGTTTCAAATGCTTATAACTTCTACGTTTTTAGTCCGATTTAGTCCGTTCAAGTTGCGTTAGATTCGTTTCAAAAAGATCTATCTGTCTGCATGAAAATCTATGCTGTTTTCAGTACTTAAAATTTGAGTTAGGTTTAATCTACTAACTAAGGTTTTGTAACTGGTTTAGCTCATAACTTTCGCGTTATAATTCCGTTTTTCGTGATCTTCGCGTTTATGTGGTCGTGTTGGATCGTAGTTTCTGTTTTCAAACTTTTTATATTATTTTCTTGCTGATTGGTGTAATGTTCTAATTATAGCTTGTTTGCTTTGCATGATTGTTGTCCCGATAATTGTATGTTGGTGTGGTAATCGAGTATAGACGGTGAGACATACGCTGGTGATCAGGAACCCTTCTACGACAACCAAGAGCAACCAGAGTTCGCTGAATCAGGCAAGTATAGCATGGGATCCTCCTTGATGTCCTAATAACCATAAATCACTATAAACATCATATGCATGTGTCTACCTTGATGCCTATTTAGACATATCCTAGTTGTTGATCTTGTGCCTTGTTAAACTTGGTATGCATTGGGTAGAACTATGCTAGTGCTCAAATTAAACTTTGATCATGTGAATCTGAATTTAATGGTATATGCAACTTGGTAAAATTGGCTTTTATAGCAACATGGTTTAGGAGCTACTATAAGGGATCACCCGGGACAACAGTGCAACCATGGGAGTTATATGGCTCTGACCGTAGCTCAGTATAAGGACCTTTTCTAGCTTGTTAGAGGTTACCCGAAAGGGCGCATAAGGCGCTTGACGAGCTGGATTTAGGGCGGCTACTTTCACTTTGCCTGCGTGCCGCAAGGTTGAGAGACCCTTCTTCCCCTTGCCTTAAGACCTAGCGGCCCTAACTTGTTAGACGAACCTTTGAAAGGCTTTGCGTGTATCCTGCCCGCTCACCTCAGAAGTGTTATGGGAGTAATTAACCCGGGCATCTGGATATCACGACTCATCGGGTAAAGTGTACAACCTCTGCAGAGTGTAAAACTGATATATCAGCCGTGCTCACGGTTACGAGCGACCTGGAATTCTTATGGTTTAGTTGTTGCTTTAATTAATGTTTTAAATTAATGTTGCTATCTCTTTCAATGGTTTCATGTTCACATTGATCACATGTTTAATTGGGATGGATATTATTGATGCTATCTAATGCTAAAATTGTGCCAACTAAAATCTGAATGCAGTTAAACCAGTGTCAGCCTTTTTGAGCCTCATGAACCCCATGTTACACTTGTTAAGTACGAGATGTACTTATGCTTGTTTATTTTCTTTCTACTTGGATAAAAATCCCGGATGGGTAACAGATTGCTATGGTAACGATGACTTCCCTGAAGAGTTCTAGTCTTGCTGTCAACCAGTCATCTTCCCTGTGGTGGAGCTACCGCGAGAGACACTTTATTTATCCGCTGCTATGTAAAGTCTTTGAATAATATTCGTTATGTAATAAATATATGTGATGGTACTTCTTAATTTGTGGCTTATGTGTGTGATTGATCTCTGGGCACACATGAGTTATTGCATTCAATTTTGTTCTTAAAATTGGGTGTGACAAATTGGTATCAGAGCTATGTTGACTGTAGGACGCAAGCCTAGTTAGTTATGGTCGTTTTAGTGGTCCTTGCTTCTCAATTCTTGCTATTTATCTTAGCCTTGTTAATTTATCAAAACTATATGCTTCTCTTTACTTACTCTATTACACAAATATATTGATTCTATTGTATCTATCTCTTGGTCTACTCCATAGATGGCTCGTCGTACCACCCGCAGGACCATCGGTGGGCGCAGGAGGGCAGGCAACCCCGTTCCGCAAGCACCGCAAGCACCCCAGGAGCCAGAACAGCAGGAGGTAGCGCCGCAAGAGCCAGTACTGCAAGAACAAGCACCTCAAGAAGTGGAACCACAAGCGCCGGCACCACCAGTACAAGCTCCAGCTCAGCAAGCACCAGCTCCATAAGCTCCAGTACCTCCCGCGCCAGTGCCCCCAGAAGTGCTGGAGGTTGAAGACGATGAAGAGCTTCCAACGGGTTGGGACGTGGACTCCGGGTATCTCGTCGGAGCGCCCACAGCGGCCCAGAGTCCCACACATCACAGGCTGATGGGACTTTTTGATGCCTACTACCCCGACAAGAACATCATCGTACAGTACACCCACTGGAGGTACAGCCATCCCGTGGAAAGGACCTACTGGAAGGCAAGAGTGACTATCGCCGTCCGAGAACCAGAAAGTGGCCTATACCTGCATGAGATGGTGATTGGCCACAGGGCTCGTCGGTCCACTCTAGCGTCAGCCTTGGAAGCCGTGGCAGTTGAAGCCTACAAAGCGTTCCGGGGTCGTCGCATTGAAGACATGAGGGATGATGCATACCGCTATCTGCCCTATTGGAACAGTGAGAATAAGGAGGCTATGGTAGAAGACCCCAATGCCACTCCAACAGAGAAGGCCACATGAGACTTTCTCCTTGACAGGGAAAGGTCTAACGCGGACTTGGAAAAGGAAGTAATATCCCTGGGAAAGGATCTCAAAAGATGCTATAGCACTATTGATGGGCTCTTGGAACTTCTCAATCAACCCCCTATGTACAAGAGGCTCCGCGAACCGCTCTACAAATAGGCATAGGTCACCCTTCTATGTAATAAGACGATATTAGTAAGCGTTTTGTCGAGTCTAGTTAACTTTTGTGCTAGTGTGCTTTTTATGTGTGAGTTGGATTATCATTATGCTTATGTGTGATTTGGTTCTTTGTAATGAGTGTTGAGATTTGTGGGCTTGTCCACAAATCTCCTAGTTAGACATAACGTTTATGAATAATAAGAAGGTTAGTTATATCTTGTCCTATGCTGTTTTCTGGAGCAACCTGTGATCTTTTGGTTATATCTCAAGTTCTGATCGTGCAACATGGCTGAAAATTTTATGGTGGAAAATAGACTCCTATATCTAACCAATGCCTCTGGAATCACTTCAATACCTGTTATGGTTTGTGAGATATGGCTGTTTCAAGTTAGAGTTTCTGCGCAGTTTTGAGCTCTGGACCGATCTGTTTGTTCTCTGTTTTTGACTAACTTAACGACAGAATCTGGGAAAGTCACTTAAATAAAAGTTGTAGATAATTTCGTTATCTTTCCAACCGTGTATCACACGCCCTGTTTGGATTTCTGGAACTCCGAATATGTTTGTTTTTCTGTACTGCTGTTACTAGACCTCGCCCAGAAATTTTCAAGATCTCCTGTTTCCTCTCATATGAGTGATCTTTTCTTAAAATGTTCACTAACCTTGATCCCTGTTTGGAAACACAGATGGCCGCCAGAGGAGGTGGAGTTGGAGGTGGACGTGGACGTGGCCGTGGTCGTGGAGCACCTGTTAACCCACCACCACCACCCCCAGTTAACATTCAGCAGTTGATGGGCATCCAAGCCCAATTTATGCAAACCATGATGCAACATATGCAGAATCAGCCAGTTGGAGGAGCACCATCGATGCAAGTGAGGGACAAGAGGGGTGAGTTTTTAAAGGGTCACCCGCCAGTGTTCTCCCATGCCGCTGATCCCCTGGAGGCTGATGACTGGCTTCGTGCTATTGAACGCCAGCTTACCATCGCGCAATGCAATGACCAGGAGAAGGTGCTCTATGCTTCTGGTCAGTTGCAAGGAGCTGCTCTAGATTGGTGGGAATCGTTTCAGTTCGGTCAAGCCAACGATGCTCCACCTGTCACCTTTGAGGAATTCAAGACCAACTTCAAAGCGTACCATATCCCTGCTGGTCTGATTGAATTGAAGCAGGAAGAGTTCAGATTTCTGCGCCAAGGAGCCATGACCGTTGCAGAGTACCGTGACAAGTTTGCTCAATTGTCACGCTATGCTCCCGCTGATATTGCTCAGGATGCCGACAAGCAGCGTCGCTTCCTCAAGGGTCTGAATGACGGACTGGCACTGCAGCTTATGTCCAATGAGTATGCCAGCTACCAGACCTTAGTCAACCGTGCTATTGTGGTTGACAACAAGCGCAAGGAGATGGAGGCTAGAAAGAGGAAGCTCCAAGGTCAGTCTTCTGGTAGTAACAACCGCCCTCGTTCCAACTTCGCACCAGGCAATCAGCAGAGGTATCAGGGACCGACTACTCAGTGGAACCGCAACCAGGGACAGCAACGTCCTTCATACCCGCAACAGCAGCAGAACAATAATCAAGCCCAGCGCCAAGGCACTCCCAACAATGCTCCCATGAAGACTAGTGCACCCAACACCCCCGTCAAGAATGGAACACCCAATGCCTGTTTCCGTTGTGGTGATCCCGGTCACTATGCCAACCGCTGTCCGAAGAGGCAAGATCAGCTCCTACCTCAGAATAATGGGCAGAAAGGAAGGCAGCAAGTACCCCCTAATTCGGGAAAGGTGAATCACGTGTCCACAGAGACCATGCAAGAAGCGCCAGAGATTATGCTTGGTACGTTCAATATCAGTTCCATCCCCGCTACAGTTCTTTTCGATTCTGGTGCATCGCATACTTTCATATCACATACATTTGTTAGAATGCATAACCTACCTGTTAGCCTCATGAAAACCCCCATAATGGTTACCTCACCGGGTGGAGGTTTACAAGCTACGCTCCAGTGTATGCCGCTAGCTGTGTCCCTAGGGGGAGTAGATTTCTCAGTGTCCCCAATAGTGTTGAAGACAGCTGGTATTGATTTGATACTGGGTATGGATTGGCTGACGAAAACCAAGATAGGCATTCAGTGTCAAGATAAGGTTGTGACAGTTACTACAGCTAAGGGGGACAGAATCAGTGTGAATGTAGTGCTACAACCAACACCGACTGCAACCGTGAATCAGATGAATGAAGAGGCTTTCCCGGAAGATCTAGTGGTGGATGAGTTCCCGGATGTGTTCCCCGATGACTTGCCAGGTATGCCACCTGATCGCGACATTGAATTTATTATTGAACTTTTACCTGGAACTGCACCCATAGCTAAAAGACCATATAGAATGGGAGTACCTAAATTAGAAGAACTTAAGAAACAAATTAAAGAGTTACAAGAAAAAGGGTTTATTCGTCCTAGTTCATCACCTTGGGGAGCTCCTGTAATCTTTGTTGACAAGAAGGATGGTGGTCAACGGATGTGTGTTGACTATAGATCGCTTAATGAAGTTACCATCAAGAACAAGTACCCGTTGCCGAGGATTGATGATCTGTTTGACCAGCTTAAAGGTGCATGTGTGTTCTCTAAGATTGATCTGCGTTCTGGTTACCATCAGTTGAAGATTCGAGCATCTGATATTCCAAAGACAGCTTTCACTACCAGGTATGGGTTGTATGAGTATACAGTCATGTCCTTTGGATTGACGAATGCACCTGCCTACTTTATGTATTTGATGAACAAGGTGTTCATGGAATATCTCGACAAGTTCGTTGTTGTGTTTATTGATGATATTCTAGTATACTCTAAGAACAAGGAAGATCATGTTGAACATCTGAGATTAGTACTACAAAAACTCAGAGAGCATAAGTTGTATGCCAAGCGCAGCAAGTGTGAGTTTTGGTTGAAGGAAGTTTCTTTCCTTGGACATGTTATCTCTAATGGAGGCATTTCAGTAGATCCAGGCAAGGTTGAAGATGTGTTGAATTGGAAACCACCAACAGATGTGACCGAGATTCGTAGTTTCCTTGGATTGGCTGGTTACTACAGAAGGTTCATTGAAGGATTCTCCAAGCTTGCTAAGCCAATGACAGCTCTGCTAGAGAAGAATGCTAAGTTTGTCTGGTCCGATAAATGTCAAGCTAACTTTGAAGAGTTGAAGAAACGTCTGACTACAGCTCCAGTGTAAATACTACCAGATCTAAGTAAGGACTTCTCTATTTACTGTGATGCATCTCGTCAAGGTTTGGGTTGTGTTCTTATGCAAGAAGGCAGAGTTGTAGCATATGCATCGAGGCAGTTGAGAAAGCATGAGCTGAATTATCCCACTCATGATCTAGAATTGGCAGCTGTTGTCCATGCATTAAAAATTTGGAGACACTACTTAGTGGGTCACAAGACAGACATTTATACTGATCATAAGAGCTTGAAGTACATCTTCACTCAGTCTGATTTGAATTTGAGACAGCGCAGATGGTTGGAATTGATTAAGGATTATGATTTGGAAATACACTACCATCCCGGTAAGGCTAATGTAGTAGCAGATGCCTTAAGTAGAAAGAGCCATGCCAATGGAATCCGAATTGCTCCTATGTTAGAAGAACTGTGTGCTGAGTTTGCACATCTGAATCTGGGAATTGTGATCAATAGAATGGAATTGGTACTTGAACCGGTATTGATGCAAGAGATACGTAAGGGTCAGATGGCAGATGAGAAGTTGAAGCAGTTAGCCGATAACATTGTTCTTGGCAAAGCACCAGGTTTTCGATTAGATGATGAAGGTACGTTATGGCATGGGAAGAGGTTATGTGTGCCTGAAATCAAGGAGATACGTGAGACTATACTGCGAGAAGTGCATGAGTCAGCTTACTCCATCCATCCTGGAAGCACTAAGATGTACCTAGATCTGAAGAAAAAGTATTGGTGGGATGGACTGAAGCGAGATGTAGCCGAGTACGTCGCTCTGTGTGATACATGTCAGAGGGTAAAGGCAGAACATCAGAGACCCGCTGGTTTGTTACAACCGATGAAGATACCTGAATGGAAGTGGGAAGAAGTTGGTATGGACTTCATAGTTGGTTTACCTCGTACGCAGAGAGGATACGACTCCATATGGGTAATAGTTGATCATTTGACCAAAGTTGCTCACTTTATACCCGTCAAGACTACTTACGATGGAGCAAAGTTAGCAGAGTTATACATGGAAAGAGTAGTCTGTCTACATGGAGTTCCAAGAAAGATCGTGTCCGATAGAGGATCGCAGTTTACGTCACATTTTTGGAAGGGTATACATGAAGCTTTGGGTACAAGATTGAACTTCAGTACTGCTTATCATCCGCAGACTGATGGACAGACAGAAAGAACAAATCAGATTCTAGAAGACATGTTGAGAGCTTGTGCATTGCAATATGGCACCAGTTGGGACAAGAATTTGTGTTATGCAGATTTCTCATACAACAACAGCTATCAGGAGAGTCTTAAGATGGCACCGTTTGAAGCTTTGTATGGAAGACCGTGTAGAACACCGTTGTTCTGGGATCAGACAGGTGAAAGTCAAGTGTTTGGACCCGATGTGTTGAGGAATGCCGAGGAACATGTCAGAATAATCAGAGATAACCTGAGAGCCGCTCAGTCTCGGCAGAAGAGTTATGCAAACAACCGTCGTCGAGATCTAACTTTTGCAGTAGGTGATTATGTCTACCTAAAGGTGTCACCAATGAGAGGTGTGAAAAGGTTCAATAAGAAAGGAAAGCTAGCACCTAGGTATATTGGACCATTCAAGATTCTTGAAAGACGTGGTGAAGTGGCGTATCAGTTAGAGTTACCTGAAAGCTTGTCAGGAGTGCATAATGTGTTTCATGTTTCTCAGTTGAAAAAGTGCCTGCGAGTGCCCGAAGAGCAGATACCGTTGGAAGAGCTCACAGTTAAGGAAGATTTGACTTATGATGAGTATCCGACAAAGATTTTGGAAACAGCTGAAAGAGTTACTAGGAGTAGAGTAATAAAGATGTGCAAGGTTCAGTGGAATCGGCACTCAGAAGCAGAAGCAACTTGGGAAAGAGAAGAGGATCTGAGAAAGTCTTACCCGCAGTTGTTTGAGTAAGCATCGTTGGAATCTCGAGGACGAGATTCTTTAAGGGGGGTAGAATTGTAACATCCCAAAATTTGCATCAGTTTTACAATAGGCAATATGATTTAATTACGCATTTTATGTGTTGCACAAAACCTAGTTAATAAATTATTTGCAAAAGCTAAAATAAATCCTAGGCCAAAGACCATGATGAAGCATACATGCTGGTGCATATCTTATTTTTGTGATGTTTGGTTTTTGCTCAAAACTTGTTTGAATTCAAAGGGATTTCAAATTCATTCTTGAAAATCAGTTTTGGAAATTGGAAAACCATTTTTTCCTTCTCTTCCTCCTCCTTTCTCCCTTTTTGGCCCGAGCCGCCTGGCCGGCCTGCTCCACCCCTCACGCCGGCCCGCCTTCTCTTCTCCCCTTATCTCTCTTTCGCCCGCGTGGGCCACCGCTCCGGCCCAGCTCCCGCGCAGTGCCGCGGCCTCGCTCGCTCCTTTCCCCCTCCATCGCTGCGCGGCCCAACCTACGGCCCAGCCGCCCGCTTCCCAGCTGCAGAGCGCGCGCGTCGCTCTCTCCCGTCGCTGACCGCACGCCCCCGCCTGTCAGCGTCCCACCGCTCCCTCACCTGCTCGTGGCCATGGCGGACTCCATGGCCGAGACCGACTCCAACCCTGGAACGCGTCTTCGCTTGCCTAATCGGCCGAGCCAACCCCATAAATAGATCCTCAGGAACCCGCCGCCTATCCCCACGCAAGAAGCTTACGCTCTCGTGCCCTATTCGCCGCAACCGAGAGCCCCGCCGCCCGAAAAATCTCCGCCGCCGTCAACCTCGTTTCTCGGTAGGGTCCGGCCGCCACCGAGGGCATCTAGAGCTTCGTCTCGACCTCACGAAGCTATCAATTCCTTCTATCTCCTTTTTCCCTATTTTGTTGGTGCCTTAATCGCTCGCCGTCGCTTTTCAGAGCCGCCGTCCGCCTCGCCGCGCAATCCGCCGTCACAGAGACCTCACCGACGCCATCATCACCACTGGTGAGTTCGCTTTGATCTCCTCTTTCGATTGGACCTACTCCCGAGGTCTCTACCGCTCTATCGAGCAATCCCGAGCCGCGCCGCCGTTTTCCGGCCATGGCGCCGCCGCACTCCCTCCTCTCCGGCGACACAGCGCCGCCAGCCCCTCTCAGATCTAATCTGAGCCATCCATCTGGGAATCGACGATCTCCATCAGTCAGTACCCCTTCGCCGGTCATTTTACAGAAAGGCCATTACAATTTTTCGAGCCTCAACCCGCCGTCCTTTTGAGCACTGTGCTCTGAGTCTGTGGAAACTTGCTTTGAAGTCCCTGCGTTTCTTCCAAATTGAGGCGCAGTCCAATCTAATCTGATATTCGTTTTAAATCAGACAAATTCAAAATTCAAATTCAATTTATTTACAGTTTTGCCACCAGTTTCAAATGCTTATAACTTCTACGTTTTTAGTCCGATTTAGTCCGTTCAAGTTGCGTTAGATTCGTTTCGAAAAGATCTATCTGTCTGCATGAAAATCTATACTGTTTTCAGTACTTAAAATTTGAGTTAGGTTTAATCTACTAACTAAGGTTTTGTAACTGGTTTAGCTCATAACTTTCGCGTTATAATTCCGTTTTTCGTGATCTTCGCGTTTATGTGGTCGTGTTGGATCGTAGTTTCTGTTTTCAAACTTTTTATATTATTTTCTTGCTGATTGGTGTAATGTTCTAATTATAGCTTGTTTGCTTTGCATGATTGTTGTCCCGATAATTGTATGTTGGTGTGGTAATCGAGTATAGACGGTGAGACATACGCTGGTGATCAGGAACCCTTCTACGACAACCAAGAGCAACCAGAGTTCGCTGAATCAGGCAAGTATAGCATGGGATCCTCCTTGATGTCCTAATAACCATAAATCACTATAAACATCATATGCATGTGTCTACCTTGATGCCTATTTAGACATATCCTAGTTGTTGATCTTGTGCCTTGTTAAACTTGGTATGCATTGGGTAGAACTATGCTAGTGCTCAAATTAAACTTTGATCATGTGAATCTGAATTTAATGGTATATGCAACTTGGTAAAATTGGCTTTTATAGCAACATGGTTTAGGAGCTACTATAAGGGATCACCCGGGACAACAGTGCAACCATGGGAGTTATATGGCTCTGACCTTAGCTCAGTATAAGGACCTTTTCTAGCTTGTTAGAGGTTACCCGAAAGGGCGCATAAGGCGCTTGACGAGCTGGATTTAGGGCGGCTACTTTCACTTTGCCTGCGTGCCGCAAGGTTGAGAGACCCTTCTTCCCCTTGCCTTAAGACCTAGCGGCCCTAACTTGTTAGACGAACCTTTGAAAGGCTTTGCGTGTATCCTGCCCGCTCACCTCGGAAGTGTTATGGGAGTAATTAACCCGGGCATCTGGATATCACGACTCATCGGGTAAAGTGTACAACCTCTGCAGAGTGTAAAACTGATATATCAGCCGTGCTCACGGTTACGAGCGACCTGGAATTCTTATGGTTTAGTTGTTGCTTTAATTAATGTTTTAAATTAATGTTGCTATCTCTTTCAATGGTTTCATGTTCACATTGATCACATGTTTAATTGGGATGGATATTATTGATGCTATCTAATGCTAAAATTGTGCCAACTAAAATCTGAATGCAGTTAAACCAGTGTCAGCCTTTTTGAGCCTCATGAACCCCATGTTACACTTGTTAAGTACGAGATGTACTTATGCTTGTTTATTTTCTTTCTACTTGGATAAAAATCCCGGATGGGTAACAGATTGCTATGGTAACGACGACTTCCCTGAAGAGTTCTAGTCTTGCTGTCAACCAGTCATCTTCCCTGTGGTGGAGCTACCGCGAGAGACACTTTATTTATCCGTTGCTATGTAAAGTCTTTGAATAATATTCGTTATGTAATAAACATATGTGATGGTACTTCTTAATTTGTGGCTTATGTGTGTGATTGATCTCTGGGCACACATGAGTTATTGCATTCAATTTTGTTCTTAAAATTGGGTGTGACAAAGCCTCAAACCTTCCTCACCAAAGTCAATCATTCATCATATATGTTCTCAATCTCCCCCTTGATGAATGCATTGACTAAAAATAAAACCACAGAGGAAGGGTTTGAAGGCAAGCCTCACTCAAGTGCCCAAAAGCCAAATAAAAGCAAACACAAGGCCACTTGAGATGAGGAAGGATCATGAAAACTCCAAATAAAAGCTCACGGTCCCGAAAGAAATGGGAAAAGTGGGCAAAGCCTCCACACAACCAAAGAGTCAAGAGAAACAAGAGTTTCATGAATCCCAAAAGGCACTCGAAAACCAATCTCAAATAAAATTGTCAAACAATCATCATGAAAGAAACCAAAAGAAACCAAGGTACTTATCCACTTAGGTTTCGAAATTTCACTTGGGTTTCTAAATTTCTCCCCCTTGATGATTGAATTGACAAAAACTAGGCACAAGAGATGGTTTGAGATACCAAAACCGAAACCTTGGTCCCCAAAGACATGGGCAATGGCTCAACGCAACCAAGCAAAGGATCGGAGCAACAACTCAACAAAGAGCAAAACTCGATCACATAGAGCAAAAGACTTGGTTCCCAAAGACATGGGCAACGGCTCGACGCAACCAAGTCAAAAATGAGCTAGCCCTCAAGAAGAGGCAGAAAATGGCTCAACACCACTAGCTCATGGCTCGATACCAATTGGGGCTGAAACAACGCATTAAAAAGCAAAACTGCTAGTCCCTCAAGATAGAGGCACAGAGGCTCAACACAACTAGTAGAAGACTTGATACCAATCACAAGCAGCCAAAAAATTGGTGAAAACAGCTAGTTCCTCAAGACAGAGGCAAAGCTGCTCAACACAACTAGCTGAAGGCTCCACAACAATCGAAAATACCAAGCAAAAACTGCTAGTCCCTCAAGATAGAGGCAAAACGGCTCAACACGACTAGCAGGCTCGATACCGACTGAGAAAACACAAAAAGAAGCTCAAAACCAAATGGAACACTAACACTCGGAGCACGCGGTGAAGTTGCAAAACAAAACAACTTCCCCTGAAAGCAAGCCTATACACAAAGACTATGCAACAAAGCTCATGACACCAATTACACTCCATACCAAAAGATGGATACCAATTGAAACACATAAAAGAGCTATACCAATTTAAGAAGAAAAAAAAGAACTAAACTCCCCCTAGCTCAAAGCTCTCCCCAAAAATGCATGACTCTCCCGTTTGTGCCAACACATAAGCTCCCCCTTGCAAACAGCTTCTCCCCCTTGACAAAAGGGAACATGCGGAGGGGTTTCGACATTTCTCCACAAAATTGACACAAACACAAGACAAATCATCAACCGAAAGCATATGGGGGTCAGTGAAAAGCATTGAAAGTGACCACAAAGAGTATCAGAGCTAGGGGTATGTACACTAAGCTAAAAGTGCATGATATGTGCAGTGCAACAGCTTCAAGTGTATAGCAATCAGAATGAAGAGATGCTCAGTAGGGTGCTGCCCTGAAAGTATAGCAATCAATACAAATGCTAGCAAAGGCTCAAACTAATCCAATGAATACGAAATATGAACAATTAAGCATATGAGCAGTTTTAAGCCATTTGAAAAGCAGTTCACCACTAAAATAGCACTTAGCATGAATAGACAGGAAATCAACCAAGTGCTAACTCAAGTATAAAAGGTGAACTACCCCTAGCAAAGTTCAATCATCATGCAATAGAATGAAGCATAAACTTGTGTTATTTTCAAATTTTATCGGAGATTGCAGCGGTATTAACACAAGTTCATATTAAAGCATGTGATTGCGAGAGGTTGAAAGCATGGTCATTGCCTAACTTTTCAACCGGGCTAAGCCTATGCAAGAAAAGCAATCAGAAGCTTAAAGCACCGGTTTCGGTCTTACACTACACGGCTCAAGTTTAACTCAAATGTGCAATGAGAAACAGTCTCGATACCGTGATGTGCTGACACATGCAATCCCATCTCGATCTTTTCATTTCACTAATACTTGGATCAAATATAAAGCACAAGGTAAATATGAACAATCCAAGCAAGTGAATGACTCAGACATAGCAACCTAGCATACAAAAGATAGCACAAGTGATCTCAACACATCCTACTCATGCTAGTTGCCACTCTCAATGGTGAACAAATTAAAGGTTTCATAGTCGATTAGTCAAGTTCACCATTTGCAAAAATAGCTTAGCTCATAACATGTATCAAGTGATCAAAAAGAGCCTAAGCTACAAGCATCATCATGAGTCAATAGGGCATACCAAAAAGAGCATAGTCTCATTCTCATTATTATATACATGAAGCTCTAAAATGCAAGATATACATGATGAAATGCATGCAAAAGCTAGTCTATCAAAGACAAAGCAAAACTAGCCTAAAAAGGAAAACCCAAAACAAAAGGGTATCGGAGAAGGCACACTAAGATACAACAAGCAAAATGCTTCCCAAACTAAAAGGGAAACACACACCAAAACCACAAATGAAGAGCCAAGAAATGCTCAAGCGACAGCCAGCAAAATCCACATCGAAAAGACCACACAGCAAAAAGAGGTCAAGGAAGAAGAGTACCAAAAACCGAACTCAGAAGTGTGTCGGAGGTACCTCATGAAGCGCATGATCGCCTGCTGGTGTGATACCCAAGGGGACGCCTGAATCTGCTGAACTCCGGGGCGCCTGCCTCGCCGAAGTCGTCTCCCCCTCGCCTGATGCTGTCGCTCCCACAGGTGCAGCTAGTGCTCGCTGAAGTACTGCTCGAATGGAACCCCAAGACATGGAAGAAGTGGCATTGGGTCCGTGAGCCGAAATGCTCTCTCCAGGCTCCTATTTTCCTGCACACTCAAAAGCAGAAGAAAACACAAGGCGTTGTCTCATCCAGTGTGACCTCAAGGTCTCCACAAAAACGGTTAGTCACATAATAAGCATAAGGTGAACTCTCAACAAAAAGAGATCTACCTATGAATGATACCGCAAGGAGATCTGAACTCAAACTAGTCAAGACTACCATGCAACAGGATAAAGCACTGTATAGCAAAATGCAGCCTAAAGACATGATCAACCCAAACATAGCCTAAGCCTCAACACATGCTACAATGCAAGATAATGATAGCAATAGATCCAAAAGCATGTAACATGACACAAGAGTTAAAGGCTAGTGCTCAAACTAAACATGTCAACAGGATACATGTAGCTAACCAAAACTAGCACCTGAAAAGTGACACCTAATGAACATCATACCACTACAAATCAAGCTCATGGAAAAATATGATAAAAGATGGCACAATGTTCATGAGGATCACAAACTAGCATGAAAAGTGGATTAACCACCAAAGCTATACACAAAGCTAGCATGACATGATATACAAGATAGCACATGCTAAACTAAAACAAATCATGATACAAGAGAAAATGTACATGCAAGAACTATACAAGTGAGCACATGAAAGACCATCTCATACCACAGGAAATAGACCATGAATGTACAAGGTATGAGTGTATATGAAAGCTCACCAAGCAGCAAAAGCCTCTTTGGAGGCAAATCTAAGCGGGGTGTAGAGAACCATCAAATCTTGATCATATCTAAAAGATCAAGTTCCATCAGGCGCATGTTCTCCACCCCGCGTCCTCATATCTACACACAAGAGGGCAAAGTAACCCGAGTCTTGGATCCCGAAGGGTTAGCAAGAATGTACTTGGGAACCCAAGACTTGGTCACAAAACTCAACTTATCTTGTGGGTTAGCATGATGCAAATGTTGGTTCAAATGCAATTGTGAAACACCCTTGGAAGCATTCCTCAAAAGGACAACTCGAGGAGAAGAACGAGTCGTACCACGGGAAAAAAGGCAAACATCTTCCAAGGTTTTTGTAGAAGAACCAATAGAAGCATCATGAAAAGCATGACGTGGACCAAGAGAAGAAGCGCTAGAAGCATGTCCACGACCATGACCTATCCCACTAGAAAAGGAGTCATAAAACCCATCAACAAAGAGGGGCTTCTTACTAGGAGCACAAGTGTTCATGCCATGAGAAGGACTATGAACCACCATCTTCCTAGAAGAGCGAGCTTAGCGCAAACGTTTGGCACGCCGATAGCAAAAGCTTTCTTGATGCCCATCTTTTTCACAAAAAAGAGCAATGGTACAAAGGCCTACTCGAAGGCACACCATTCTCCGACAAGTGAGAAGTCCCTTGGGACTTAGAACAAGAAGCATCAACGTTCAACTTGGTGCCAATACTAGGAGCATACGTGCCATGGGAAAGGCTACGCGGCTTCCTAAAAGCCTTAGCTCGAATACGTCGCTCGTGTTTGACACGGTGGAAACAGAAATCAAATGAATGTCCATCCTTCTTGCAAAAGGTGCAATGATAAATCGGATTGGGAACACGAGTCCCAAAAATGTGAGAAGCACCTTTGTCAAGAGAAGTCCCTTGGACATCACTCGAAGAAACAACAAGGTTAGGAGTAGCTATGAAAGAGCTATCCGAAACCTTGACACTAATGCTACAGTCAAAAGACTCACGCGCAACACAAGAACTCAACTCCGGTTGCAAAGATACAGACTTGGAAACGGCAACTTCGGAGTGGCAAGAAACGCGTGACTCAAAAGACTTAGCACAAAGACTCTTGCATCTTTTAGCTAAAACTTCATTTTCAAACATGAGGCGATCACAAGTACCACAAGGAGTGTTTTTCAAATTTTCCATCTCCTCCCTAATGCACTCGACATATGTGGTACGCAAGAGCTCATTTTCTTTTTCAAGGTTGGCACTCATATCATTGTGCTCAACCAACTTGGCCCTCATATCATCGCGCAATTGCTTCAAAACCAAAACTTCTTTTTCTAAATCCATGCATGATGTGCAAATGAAATTGGTGGAAGAAACATCACCATTCACATTAAGCAAGGAATCATGAATATCACTAGAAGCATGGCAAGCATTTTTATTTAAAGAGCACAAGCTACAAGGCTTAGAATTTAATTCAACAATTTTAGCCCTAGCATGCTCAAGTTCATCTACACATGTCCTATGAATGAAACACAATTCTCTAAGTCTAGCAACAAAAGACTCACAGGAATCACATGGTGACAAAGCATTTGACTTTAGCAAGGCTATTTCAGTTTTAGCACTATCAAGGTCCTTGCGCAAGTCAATGCAAACTAGACATGGTTTGGAAGCATTGGATTTCAACATTTCATTCTCAGATTTTAAGCTAGCAAGAGAAAAGCCTAGCTCATCATTCTTCCTAACCATGTCATTACAAGAGGTGCAAGGCAAAGAGGCACTAGACTTCAACTTAGCAATGGAGCATTTTAATTTTTCTACCTTTCTACGCAAGGTATCACAAAGCTCATCATCCCTAGAGCAAGCCTCATATAGGTTGTGCAAAGCCACAAGACCACAAGCAAGTGTACCTCTCTTGGCCTTGCCAAGTTGACATAGGAGATCCTCCGGTGAAAGCTCGTCATGTCGTAGAAGGTTCAGCAGATTGTTCACCTCGCGATCCCTCTCATCAACTGCACTCCTCCTTCTTCCCAAGATGGTGTCCTGGGAAACATTTAAACCAAAAGACAAAGACATACTTGAAGAAGAACTCGGTGCCACTTCCAAAAGCACCGTTAGTGTTAGCCAAACAAAAGCTCAAACACCTCGACGAACAAAAGTCGGAAACACAACCGCTTTCAAAAGGTCGCCTTCGCGGATACGGAACCGGTTAAGGTAGAGAGATCCTTAACTGGCTTTGATACCAATTGAAGGACCGAATTGGCGACCAGAGGGGGGGTGAATGGGAGCCTCAAATTTCTTCTCGAGAAATGATGACCCTTGTCCAGAAAATCACCCCAAAAGCGAAGACTCAAACAACCAGTGAGTTCACAACCTACGAATAGGTGGATACCCTAGGAGATGTCCTAGAGGTACAGCGGAACTACCGAAGAACCCCCAAAATGAAGCACCAAAGCAACGGGGCAAAACTGCACAAGCAAGCTCCTAGAACAATCGAACTTCCGATAATGGAACACCCCACTCCTATGGAGAAGAGGAAAGTGTCTGACCAAAACTACTTAGGCCAACTAGTGGCAAAATCACCTTGGAAAGATCCTTATGAAGTTAGGAAACTAACGCAATAGATGGATCTCAAATCAAAGCTCGAACGCAAAAGATACGACCGCTAGAACAAACGAAACTCCGAAAGCGGAACACTTAACTCCTATGGAGAAGAAGGAAGTGTCCGACCAAAAATACTTTGACCAATGGTGGCAAAATTACTTTGGAATGATCCTTAAGAAGTTAGGAAACCAACGCAACAAATGGATCACAAATCGGAGCTCGTATGCAAAAGATACGGACGAAATCAGCAAAACTGTGCAGTTGCAGACTATCCGCTAGTGAACCGCGGACTGTCCGCTATTGAACACCGGACAGTCCGGGGATGAGTCCCGGATAGTCCGCCGTTCAAAAATGAAAACAGCGATCTCGCTGCCCGTGAACAGCCCCGACCCACGGACAGTCCGGGGATAAGTCCTGGACAGTCCGCCATTGTCCAGAAAGCCCAAAAATAGCTCGGGACAAAACCAAAATCGATTGGATCTTCACCAAATCGAACGGGGATGCAAACAAACTTTTCCCAAGTGTTCTATGTGTTGGGAAGCTAATCCTAGGATATCATCGCTCCAAACCAACTAATCCATGAGAAATCGGAAGAACACTAGAAGAGGGGAAAGAACGAAAAACGAACGCGATTTCGACCCGATCTATGTGCTCGTGAGGTTAGAGAGGAAATCCTTCGGTGGAAAGAAGGAGCTCACGACATAGAACAAATTGATTCAAACGGAATCACAAATCGTCGCTCGGAGAGGGAGAACGATACAAATCTCCGGGAGGAGAAAAACCGAAACGAGAAGAACAAAAATGCGAATTCGATCCAAAATCGCAGCCAACAAGAGGAGGACGAATTTGATCCTTGGATTTGGGAAGATGATGATTTGTATTATCACTCGGTGTCGGGTTACAAGCCACTCCTCGCAATACAAAACGCGGATGACGAAAAGCTCAAGAACAAGAGCCGGTCTCTCCTCTCACCCTAGCCTCCTCTCACCTAAACAAAATGAGAGTGACACCTCCAAGGATAGGCTGCCCTAACCAGCCCCCATCAAATATATAGGCGCACGTCTGAAGACCAAAGCGCCCTCACATGAAGCACTCAACCCAAATACCCCCTAGGGGTAAAACCGTCCAGACTTGACAGTTTCCATCCGACGGCCACGCGCCTTCTCATCCTTCACTTCGCCTCGACGCAAGCTCCAAGATGCCGCCACGTGCCGCCACCGTCGACCACCGCGCCTTCTCGTGGATAGCTTCGCCGCCGCGCCAGCCTCTCCACGTCGCCACGCGTCGACCGTCCTTTTGGACCTTCCCCCAGTTTTGAGGCCCAAACCGGGAAACCTGCCAGCCCAGGTTTTGAGGCCCAAACCTGGAAACCGTCCACCCCGAGTTTTGGGGCCCAAACTCGGAAACCCGCGAGCCCAGGTTTTGAGGCCCAAACCTGGAAACCGTCCATCCCGAGTTTTGAGGCTCAAACTCGGAAACCGGCCACCCGAGTTTTGAGGCCCAAACTCGGAAACCGTCGATGGTAGCTTTTTGAGGCTCAGCTACCGAACCCGCACCGTAGACGGGATGTGGTTCGCACACCCCAACCACCGGCACCGATGCCGATGCATGTCCAGCCTCCACGCCGGGCACAACGCCTTCGCCTTCCTTCTTGACTTGGCCGACGGCACTTACGCCACACGCAAGCCCATGTCCGACCTCCCGCCAAGTGCCACGACGCCATCGTCTTCCTCCGACTCGGCCGATGCATCGCACATCCCCATGTGCTCCTGCTCGCCGATGCCACGTGCCAGCTACCACAGCTGGTCCTCTGGCCCTTCGGTCGGTCGCTCCAAGCCTCACGTCCACCCTTCACCGCTCTGGGTACATCGACATGGCACGTCCACTGCACGGCACGCCCATCCTTCACCGCTCCCGGTCCGTCGGCACGGCACGTCTCTACTTGACCTTCACCTCACCATCGACCACTGTATCCGAGCTCCACACCTGCACATCAACACAGCCAAGAGACACATGTTGCACACGCACACCAACCCGGTAAACACACACAACTCAACGCCACCAGTTAGTCATAAACATTAAGCGCATAGCAGATAATGACTCAACCGGGAAAAGCCTCAAACCTTCCTCACCAAAGTCAATCATTCATCATATATGTTCTCAAGTAGGGCCTTTGACGAGCTGGCCATAGTCAAAGCCCATACTAGAATAGACACCCTTTTCTTTTCCATCTTGTTTGCCACCAACATCACTTGTACTGTCTTTGGCTCCCTCATTCTTGTTTGCTCCATTGATGGCATCTTCAACCTTCTTGCTTAGTTCCTCTTTCATTTGACTCATCTCTTCCTTCATCTTTTGCATTTCAACTTGAAATGCCTTGGTTTGCTCAGCCATCAACTCTTTGGCTAAAGTCTTGGCTCTCACGCAACCATCTCTTCTTTTCTCTTATCTTCATCTGACATTGTTCCTCATGCGGTTAAGCGTTGCAAATGAGGTTCTTGGCTCTGATACCAATTGAAAGGATCTATACAATGCCTAGAGGGGGTGAATGCACTACAAGAAATATGATCATCAGTGACGATTTGCTAGTGACGCTGGTAAGTTTTGTCACCGAATGATACCTTTTAGTGACGAAATTTTTGTTTTCGTCACAAGGTACAAGTGATGATGTTTTGGCTTGACTTTCAATGACGAAAATGAGAGGAACGTTATCGATTACCAAATGGAAATCGTCATAGATCATATTGTCGGTGTGCTATATTGTAATGATGAAAATATTCATCACAGATTATATTTCGATATGGTCATAGATAATTTGCCTCGTGTGGCCCACGTAGTGCTGAAACGAATTGGTCACAGATCATTTTTCCTAATGTCATAGTTAAGTGTCTAGTTCGCCCCCGCCTGTACCACTTGACGGCGTTGGATGATTGGGCCAGACGGCCCGGTTGACCTTTTTATCATATTGGATGTGTGGGCCATCGGTCGACCTTTTTTCATATTGGGCCACAGGTGTACACAGTAGGCTGGACATTTTTTGGCAAAAAAATTGCGCTGGTGGAGCTTTGATCTCGCGACCTGCCGTTAGGCGAGTAACAACCTTACCACTGAGCTACTCGACTATTTTCTTGTGAAAAAACAAAGTTACTCTATTTGTAAGGTATCAACATGATAATTGAATGGTGGGTCTCTTAACTCTTTAGATCACAGGTCCTCGGCCATAGACTGAGATTTGTCATCTGTACCTAGTGAGGAGATATGAAACCAAGCCCCGGACATGAGTATTATTGGTTCTCTTGAAAACTGGCTACTAAACACAACCATTGAGCAAGCACCCGACAATGATGTTATATCCTCTGATTGATTTGTAAAATAGGAGGACATGCAGGCAATCGCCTAACAACACAAAATCCTGAAGAAAACCAAAGTAATCGCCTAACAAAGTACATACTAATCCATCATGCAAGCACTTGTAAATCCATCACATACACAGGCCAAAGCAAAGATTATTCATTCAGTACTTAGGAACATTTTGATTTCACCAGCTTCCAAAAGCACTTCATAGGTTATAGTCAAACCATTGGTTGTAGATTAGCTCATGCCAAACCTGTTCTTCTAATGAAGAGGTAAAGAGACACGCGAAAAGAACGCAGAGTACTCATGCCTTATCCTACAGCCTTCGCTACAAAAGAAGGCATAGTCATTAGCCCAGCCTTCCGGCACGCCACATCCGCTGCCACCGCAACCTTGTCCGTCCTCGTCCATCGGTGGTACGGGCGGCAGTGCCCCCAATGGGGTTGTTCCGGCCACTTTACATGTCACATCATGGACCACCTTGACGGCGTGCGCGCGGTACCTGGCGCACTCCCGGTTGGTCATGCGGCTGGCCTATTTACATCCGACGATGACGCCGCCCTCGTCCTTGACCTGCCTAATGTAGCGCTCGACTTCTTCCTTCCCTCCTTGCAACCGTGGTGAAGGATGCCGAGAACGTAAGCCGCCGCCTTGTGCCCGGCGTCTGCCGCCCGTTGGAGCCACTGAGTGTCGAGCAGCGTGCACCATTTCTGTTGGTATTTCTTAACGTCTTCACTCTAAGAACGAAACTCATAAACAATAACCTAGTGAAGGCACTAAGAAGTGTATGGGACACTACTAACATCACTTAACGTCAAGTTGTCACCCCCAACATGAAGCTAGCACTGTGATTATATCAGGGCACTGGATTTAAAGATAAATATTCACCCGCAAGCGCACGGATAAATACGCTCGTTGTAGAAGCATTTCACCCAAGCTAGTCTCAGGTATCGTTATTTATATTTAGCCTAGAGACTAATCAATTCAAAGTATGATGGTATTATACTAGTGAGGACTTAACAGCAATTAATGTGGCACACACTTATGATAAGGACTGATAACACACTTATTACTCTAAACAAAGATCAGATAGTAGAATAAATGATAAGGATAAATGATAAATGGTAATAGAGAGCAGATCAATCAAAGATAATCCTAGAATAGTACTTCCTAGCAAGTGATGATTAGAACAGGCATTAATAAGAAACATTCCTGAGTTATTCTAATTACAAGTCATAGCATACATTGATTAGTACAAACATATCTGGCAATCATAGGATAGGTCATATCATATTTATAATCAAGAGGCAACTCCATAGTAAAGGTGCCAAACAGAGTAACCCCTAAACCATGAGTTAACTGAGCCATACTGAACATTACATTCGGGAGGTGGAATATAAAGGACTCAACAGGAATATCACACCCACGATCTACCACTCTATCCGGAACATAGGACGTATTCGCAGATAAATAGTGTATAGGCACCACGCCTACACAGCATCTATCACCCACCCAATGATCATTAAGATGAGCGCTATATGAACATGAGTATAAACATAATGATGAACTATCTATGCCAAATATATAATCAAGCATACTATAAGCAATATAATTAAGAATATAATTGTTGATGTCTTAGTCATATCAATTGTATTACTATCTAGAACATAGATATGAACAATAAGGTGAATTAGATCATCGAGAAGAACTAAAGTATGAACTAGAACATGAACTAGAACTGGATTATGAACCAGCAGATGAACTAGACGATGAACTAGAACTAGATGACGAACTAGAACATAAACAATGATGAACTAGAAGAGCATTTATGAAGTAGATCCATAATGTTAATACAAGAGAGAAGATCTTGGGTTTACCGAGCCTTCTCGTGACTAGATCTGGAATCCAAGCAAAGCTTGCCTCCTCTAATCCTATTCTATCTAACTATTCTAGGTGGATGTAGTTCTAGGGCTACCGATTGATCTCCTTCTTTGATGATGGCTTGATCTGATGAATGAGATGATGATGACCTGATGATCTGGAGAGGGGGGTCTAGGCTGCTTATATAGCCCTGGGTGAGGAACCGTGGCCATTGGATCAAACCGACCTTAGGTACGGCTGAGATGCATCCTCGTAGGCGGTGGAGGAAGGTTCTAGAAGATAGAGTCCAGCGTGTAACACCTTTGGTGTTTAACTGTAATTAACTTGACATATCATCATTATCATCATTAAGCATCTTGATCATGATTTCATGTGTATGCATTTTGCTAAGTGTATCATTTTATGTGAATTACCTCTATTGCAAAAATCCTAATTAGCCCACTTCTCTCTACTAGGGCAAAATGGTAATTTCATCTCTGTGATTAGTTTTGTGTAATTCTTGTTCCTTTGGTGTCTTGAAGTTTTGTTGTGTTGGCCAAAGTTCGAAAATCAGAATTTGATTTCAAATCCCTTTTGCAAAACCCTAATTTCCAAATCCTGGATTTTATCCCTCTGGTGTAATTTAAAAATTATTCAAAATTTGGGGTTGGTCCAAAAAGCAAAGTTGTAGAGCTGTCAAAGAGAAACAACTTTGGTATTTACAAATTTTCAAGTTGCAGTACAAAGTTTTGAGTTATTTCAAATTCAATCAAACCCCAACTTTTGTTCCCTTTTCAGTTTTCAAAAAGAGTTCAAAAACTAATGAGTTTCTGGAAAAGTGTATTATAGCAAAGTTGTAGGTTTTGATAAAAGGAACAGCTTTCATGTTTGAAGATTTTCTAGTTTCAGTATAAAATCCAAAGTAATTTTGAATTGATTCAAATTTCAAAAGTGTCCCCTTTTTCTGTTTTTGAATTTTGTTCAAAAACTGTTTGGAATTTGAAAATGTTCTTTTTGACAAAGTTGTAGATCTCATTTTTCTGAACAACTTTGGTATTGGGAGTTTTTGTCGCACAGTTCAAATTTTGGGAGCATTTTGCAAAAGTCAGAAACTAGCCAAAAGTCAAACCCTACACCCTACACTGTTCCTCTTCTTCATAGCGACAGAGGGGGGGGCCCGGCCATGGCGCCCGCGCCGCGCCTGCCGCACGCCCGGCTGCTCCCCACGCGCCACCAACCTGCCGCCGCTGTCGCCCTGTTCCCTCCGCGCCCGCGCGCGAGCGCTGGCCCTCGCTCCCGTCCCCTACAGTCCTCTCCGCGCCGCCGCCGCGTGGCCATCGCCGGCCGAGCTTGCGCCCGAGCCCCGGCTGCACGCCCACGTATCCGCCAGAGCGCAATCGAGTGCGCACGCCTCCGCAAACCTCATCCACACCACCCCGAGGTCTCTACCGGCCCTGGCCGCGGCTATATAAGCCCGCCGGAGCTCCGACCTCCGCACTCATCTCCGCCTCCGTCGCCAGCACAGTCCAGTGCCTCCGCCGCTCCACCACCTAGCTCAAAAGCTCCGCCGTGTTCTTGTGCTGCTTCACCACCCTCCAATTTTACCTCTACCGCCTCCAATCGCCCGGCGTAACCTCGCCGTTCCCATCTCCGGCAGAAACCCGGCGAGCTCGGGTTCGTGAAATTCGTCGCCTCCGGCCTCGACCATCCCTCACCGACCCCCGTGTCGTGTTCCTCGGTCCCGTGCGACTCTGACCAGACCCTTGCGGTCTCGTGTGTTGCGCAGGGTCGCCGGAGCGCCGCTCGCCGCTCGCCGCCAAAGGAGCTCCACCGAACCACCGTCCCTCGAGCCTCACCCTCGAGCGCGTGCCGAGCCTCACCCTCGAGCGCGTGTCGAGCCTCACCCTCGAGCCCTGTCTCCGATCCGTGGTAAGCACCCGAGGCCTCGGCCTCTGCTTCCACTCCGTCTCGCCCGAGCCCGAGCCTCGGCGGACAGACCCTCACCACTTCGCTCGAGCCAGGCCTCGAGAGAACCTGTGCACCCTCCGCCTCGTCGAGCCAGGCCTCGGACGAAACGTTTGGTTTCCGTCTCGCCCGAGCCTACCAGCCAGGCCTCGGTCGGCCGAGAGTTCCGCGATTCGCCCGAGCCCCGTTCCGACTCGAGCACAGTGCTCTTTTCCTTTTAAAAATGGGAACAGTTCTGATATTTCATCTTTTTGTATGATTTTCTGTGTTGATCCAAAAATTCTGAAAATTTCACAGTAGACTCTTTATGCTCTGGAGTATTTTATAAAAATATAAAACTTGACTTTTCTGCAAAGATTTAAAAATGTAAAATTCCCCTTTTAATTGAAAAATGAAGGTTTTGGTATTTTTGGAGAGTGATCTATAACTCCAAAAAATCTGGAGATAAATTTCTATGTGCTAGTTATGCCTTTCTGAGTCTCTGGTAAAATTTTGAAGTCTTTTGGAGCAAGTTGATTTTTGAGCTTTATTTTAATTAAGGAATAGTGCCTTTTGTTAATTAAATGTCTAGATTTAATTGAGCACCTTAATGACCTCCAAAAATTATGAAATTTGTTTTGCCATATACTTGTACTCTAATGAACTTGTGTGATTAATTTGGTAATTTTTGGAGCACCTTCATAAAATGACCTTTTTAAATAATTAAGAAAAATAGAAAGAAATGATTAGGGTTAGTGTGAATGCCCTGTGAAGTGACTTTTGGGATTGCGTGATGTTCATAGACCCCTACCCTTTGGTCTATGATGTTTGTGATGCTTAGGATAGTTATGATAAAGTCTAGTTTAATCAATTTTGCTTAAGGAAGAAATGGTTACTTTTATGCTCAACCTAGATTTCGTTTATGCCTTGCCTAAGAGTAATCTTGAATCAGTGGTATTGTCTTGCACCATAAGTCCATATCATCATTCTCATGAGCATTCATCATTGCATCCGTATAGTTGACGAAGAAGGCCCTGAAGTCGAGGTAGCCGCCGAAGGATCCGTCCCCAAGGCAACCCCGAGCTCCGACGCTTATACCTACCCCGAGTCTACTCTTTTTGCCATCCAAGGCAAGCCCCGGTGCATTTAACCCTTCCATTTATAAAATGTTTTCCTTAAATGCTTTTGAGTTAAATTACTGCATTAGGTTATAGGAGTTGTGTGATGACCTATTGCCTCCTGCATTATTTACCTCCACCAAAGGATCCACCCGCCTTGTTTTAAAAAAACTATTTGCAAAATGCTTAGTGATGCTATATAATAGATTTGCAAAAATGCCAATTTCAAAAGTGTGATCACTTAAGAATCTTTATGGGATTTTGGCTTTACTCCCACTATTGGCTAAGTATCTGATCCGTACTTAGTCAATGGGAAGGAGGGGTTGTCCTTGCGTACGGTGTCGTCATGTCGTAGTCCGGGACTCGACAGTTGACACCGACCGGGACGGGTTGAAAAACTGACAGGACTGTTGCGCTTGGGTGAGATATAACCAAGGCACAGTTGCTGGCTGGAAAATTAGGGACCATCCGTATGGGGGCCTGCTGGGCAGGACTTGCAACTATTCACATACTACGGAAAGCTCTGGCTCCGAGAAATCCATTATTGGACCGACAACCGCGCACTGGGAGTGGAGAGATGGCGGAAGTAGCATGTACCCACGTGGGTTAGAGTCCCGGATTGGAGTGGTGTACTGTACTTCCGGGTGGCGTAGGACCGGGCCCAATAATGGAGGAATCGTGGAAGACGAGTTGGCATATGCAAGCTTGGGTGCTACATATGCAGTGTGAATAGGGATCCTCAGCTGAGTATTCTTTATCCGGATTAACGTTGCTCCTCGGTTATGGAGACTTGTTCCATTGACTCTCAACGGAGAGTGGTTCTCAACTAGGAATGTTTTGAAATGTAAAATGAATCATGAAGGATGAAGAATTGAGGAATACTGAATCTTTCAAAATAAAATAAGATTTACAAAAATGCTTTTCTGCAAAATACTTGATCTTGCTTAAGCCTTACCTTGACTACCCTAAGCCTTCATTCCTGAGTCTCCTCCCCTTTTCTTTAGTCGGTTAAGTCTTGTTGAGTACCTTTGTACTCAGGGTTCTTTTACCCATGTTGCAGGTATGGCAGATCCCTCAGTATGCCTTGGACCCTGCTGTGTGACTGTGGTTCAGGAAGAGGCCGATGAGGCCGATGAGTGATTATTCACCCTCGGGCTGGGTGATGTATCTTTATCGTTTAGTTGTTGTCGTCTGCTACCCTGCCAACTCTATCTATTTGAACTTTGGTCTGTAATAACTTCACTTTAAGTTTATGTTGAACACTGGTTTGTAAAACTATTGTTATTTAAGTCTTCCGCTATTTACTCCGATGTTATTTGTCAAAATGTTCAAGAGATTGTAACTGAATTGTGAGATGATCCTGCGGACATCGGGCACTGACGTAGCCCAGTGGCGAACCCGGTCTTAATCTCTTGGCTGTACGGATCGACTGTCAGTGGTTGATAGTGATCGGTGGGCCATGGGATTAGGGCCGTTACGTCACACAGCGGGCCCCGGGGGAGACCGACCGGTCTAGTGGTGGGACCGGTCGGTCCCACCTGGCCGTGTCCTAGGGTGCCTGGCCTCTTAGTGTCTTCTGGTGTCCTCTAGATCCTTCTAGAATATTCCTGGTGCGTCGGTTCGGTTATCTCCCGTCGGTTTCCTTCTAGGGAAGCAATTTGTGTTGATTTCCTGGTTTAGTCCCTGCAGAATCATAATTCACCAAAACTCGTGGAATATTGTCAATTGAAGCCCTAAACCTTTGTTGGTGATTGAATTCATGCCCTTTTTATATTTATTTATCCTTTAATTATGATAGATAATCAATGTCAACAACTCCCCCAAGCTTACCTTTTGCTAGTCCCTTAGCAAATAGTCATGATGAATCAGGAACTGCTACTATGCTTTCACACCTCAAAGATACATATGCTCAAACAAAATACTTCCCTTGGATTAGAGTTAACTATTCTGACTTTCTCATATTACCTTTAACTTTGGAGCTTTTGCCTTTACCTGGGTCTTTAAACAATTGAAAGATAGAACAATCAAGTTAAGCATTGTATCTCTAACTCTTTGATCAACCTTCATTTTGGAGTTTTTATATATTTTCAAAATAAAATTCAGAGATTTTACTCTATGACACTCTCAAATCGCTCTTTTATATTTTATGGTTCCTCACTGATGCATTTTCCCTCTTTTCTATGAATATATATCTGGAGCTTTTTAAGAAGTGAATAGCATATCTTACCAAGTCAAAGTTCAAAGTTAGGGAGAAAGATGTCATACTCATAGATCAAGAACTTAGAACATTTGAAATTTGTCATCTCTTGCTGACATATTGTAGTTAGAGGGACCATGGGCTATCATTCTTTTTCTTTTATTTTTTTCATATTTTTATCATAATTCTTTTTCTCTTGAGGTAGTCGTTCACTTGTCCCTTTTTATTTCCTCCTTTATACTTTTGCATAGTCCCATGCCTCTAACACAATACTACTTCGGAAGAATGAATCTTTTAATAAAACATTCTTGATCTCTAGAGTATGATAAATTTCTCAACCATAACTAAAAACTTAGAACAAAGTAAGTAGCCTTATCTTAAGATCATATTAATTGCTCTGGGTAGGAATTCATATTATGTCATACAGGATCTCATCATGTGTTTTTAATCTTTTCAAAGTGTAAATCTCCAGAACTCTAGTATCTCTAGGAATTAGATAAACAGCAGCTCAAACCTTTTTATATCATATCTCACAATTATCTAGACTTTAGATCAAGCATTTGCAATCCACAGGTTTCAGGTTCAGAGTTTATTCAGAACAGCTTTGTCTAAAACTCAAGAAAATTTAAGGTTGAACACTACGTACTTAAAAGGAATTACAACAGAGCAATTATTCATCATTTTCATCATGAGCAAAATTAAGTTTATATCCACCTAGACATTTATTCATTATATAATATCTTTATTTGGTTTTGTAATAGTTATTCATCTTTTTATGGGTTTCTACATTTATTGACCTGATCTAACTAAACCGAACTAATAATAGTAGAAAGTTGTGATACTTATCGTGATAACTGAGGGTGCTTTCCCCCAAGCTGGATCTTGACATGGTCTTTTTCTCCAGAAGACGAGTAGACCGTTAGCTTGAGTCCTTCTCTTCTTCTCTTTTGGCTGAATTCACAGATAGACAACACAACTAGTGGAACTTGATTTAAGCGTTAGTGATAAACATTCCTCTCATTTGTCTAGTTATCTTAAAGCTCTTAAGATCATTTATGTTCTTACTTTCCACTAAGCAGAGTTTCAGCAGTGTTTCATAGTGTCTCTTTTTGGATTTTTGTTTTTATGGATGAATGCAATGCAGAAGTAAATATGCAGATGTATATATATATATTTTTTATGCCTCCACAGAAAGTATAATACTCTCATGGGGCTTAGATATTTTTATTTTATTTTCTAATGCAGATTTGATTGCTAAGAATTAAATATGATACTAATAGTGAGATGATTATGCTAATTCTACTAATTGTGCAATGATGAATTGAATGCTAATGAATATGGATAACTACCGAGTTACCTTTCAGTGAGGATTCGATGTTTATAGTCTATCGAACAAGACTCCTTGTACGCCCCTTATTCTTCCTTGGGTGCATCAGCAGATCCTGAAGAGGACCTTGATGACTGCACATTAGTAGAACTCTCTTTCTTTTTCCATACTTGCTTGACTGGTGGACTTGTCTCCTTTACTTCATCGTCCTTCATTTCTTTTAATGGGATGTCTTCACTCCTGGTGACTTCTCCTTCATAGTCAGCCCATCCATCCTTGATTGGTCAGTTCTTGTCGCGTTTGGATGTGCGGCGCCTCCTCCTTGAGTGGTTCTTATTTTCCTGTACATTAGTGACATAGCTATTAAAGTAACAGCGTACCTTCTCCCTTGGGAACTGGAAGTGGATCTCTCTAGATCTCATGTAGATGATGGCGCTAGTGGTGTTGAGGAAGGGTCTTCCTAGGATGATGTGAATATCGTCTTCTCTTCCCATGTCTAGTACCATGAAGTCAGAGGGAACGTAGTAGTCTTCAATTTGGATCATTACGTCCTTTACTACTCCCTCTGGAAATCGATAAGTTTGGTCTGCCAGCTGCAGTTGCACATATGTTTGATACATAGGTCTATTTTTATATAAGTATTCATATGTTACCTTAGACATTATGTTAACACTTGAACCGATGTCACAGAACGTCTTGTGGAATGTACTTCCCTCGATCTTACAATCGATGGTGGGTACGCCTGGGTCGTCTCTCTTGGCAAGGTATGGTGATGGAAGAAGGTGGTCACTCTCTGTTTCGACAGAGTTGACCATCCATACTGTGTCTTGATGTGGTTGTGTAGCCTTATTCTTCCTCCTTCTGTTCCTATTCTTCTTTATTGATGATATAGCGTTTGCATCTTCGTAGGGCATCTGAGGGTGGACTCGAGTAGTGAGTGTACGTCTCTTGAAGCTGAATCTTTCTTTGTTGCCTGTGATTGTGAAACAGATCTTGGTGTTGTCCGCGTAGATGATGACTTTGGTTGAGCTTAGGAACGGGCGTCCAAGAATGATGGGTGCTCTATTGTCTCCACCTGTTTCGACGATCACAAAATCTACACACACATACAAGTGTCCTACTCGAATACAAACATCTTCTAGAATTCCCAATGGGTAGCACAGTGTCTGATCTGCAAGCTGCAAACACATACTTGTATATAACAGAGGTGCACCATGAATTTGTTCGTATATTACCTTTGGCATAATGTTGACGCTTGCTCCAAGGTCGCAGACTGCTTCTTCAAAACTGTCAGGTCCAATGTGGATTGGAATGACAGGTCTTCCTGGATCACCTTTCTTTGGGGCAATGGAGTCATCCTTCCATCCCCTCAATGGTCTAGCTGTGAGCTGCCCTGTAACATAAATATCTACAACATTTGCAGTCTCTAGCTCTTTCGGATTTCTGGGAATCTTACCTTTTTCAGCCATAGGGACTGAAGCTGCTAACTGAGATTCTATCATCTTATTAAATCTATGTTGATTCTTTATGGCAGAAGTAAAGCTATCCATTCTAGTATTAATGTTTTCAAGCAGTTTATCATTGGAAGCTATCTTCTTAGACATATTATCAATAATCTTGTTTTGATTAGATATCATCTCTCTCAAAGGTGGTTGGTTAAATGTATTACCTTGGTAGTTACTTGAGTAGTTACCTCAGTAATTAGGCCTTGATTGTTGGTTCCATCCTTGAGTTTGTTGAGGACGATAGTTGGTGTTATTGTTGATGTACTTCACATCCTCTTGAATCTCAGAGCAGTTGCTCCTTGAATGACCAGTGCCTCCACACTCTTCACATGTCATGCGAGATTCGCAGATATGCATGACGTCTTCTTTCTTGGGAGTGTGTTCATCGAACTTCTTCATGAGTAGGTCAAGTTTGGCAGACAGCATGTCTACTTCCTTTAGTTGATGTATTCCTCCCCACTTGCGTAGTTGAGAGCGTTCCTCGTTCCATCCTTGGTTAGAGGCCATCTTCTCAATGAGTGTAGTAGCATTGTTGATAGTGAGTGACAAGAATGATCCTCCAGCAGCGGCATCCACATTCTCACGGGTACTTGAAGTGAGCCCATGGTAGAAGGTCTGCATGAGTAGCCAATTCTCCTTCCCATGGTGAGGGCATTCTGATATGTAATCTTGAAAGCGTTCCCAAGCCTCTGGGATTGATTCGTCGTGTTGTTGCTGGAAAGTTGAAATCTTGGCACGGAGGGCATTCGTCTTTCCCACTAGAAAAGAACTTTGCTAGGAAGGCAGTTGAACAGATCGTCCAAGAGGTGTTTTTGTCTTTGTTCGAGTAGAACCATTGTTTTGCTTTTCCCAAAAAGTGAGAATGGGAACAAGCGGAGTAGAATGGCGTCTCTTTCGACTCCCTTGATGGTGAAAGGGCTACAAATCTCCAGAAAGTGCTGGAGATGAGCGCTTGCGTCTTCATGTGCCTTTCCGCAAAACTGATTAGCTTGCACCATGTTGATCAAAGCTGGCTTGAGTTCAAATCCGTTGTCTCCCACATTGACTGTTGGTCCAGTCCTGATGTTGGCAGTGGTTGGTGCAGAGAACTCACAGAGTGTCTTATCGGCCATGGTGTTCAACACTGTTGTTAAGCTTCTTCTTATCCGGTTAACTTTTGGAAGTGGTGGTGAGGGTCTCTTGAGTTTGCATCTTGTTTTCTTCAGTAAAGCTTCGGGATCCTCAACGTAGTTATTCGGAAGTTGGAAACCAGTCATACATCACACCCTGCATAAGATAAAAGATAAACAAAGCCAGGGTAAGTCTGTTTGAGTAGAGATAAACAATCAGTGCATTATCACATTTGTGTAAGTTGAATGTTATGTTCTAGCTACCGTTTTAATGCTGCTAATGCAATGTCCTAACAGTGTTCATAAAGATTTTAATGAAAAACCCTAGGTACCATCCCTAATTGAATTGATGTGTTCCCCGGCAATGGCGCCAAAAATGCTTGTTGGTATTTCTTAACGTCTTCACTCTAAGAACGAAACTCATAAACAATAACCTAGTGAAGGCACTAAGAAGTGTACGGGACACTACTAACTTCACTTAACGTCAAGTTGTCATCCCCAACATGAAGCTAGCACTGTGATTATATCAGGGCACTGGATTTAAAGATAAATATTTACCCACAAGCGCACAGATAAATACGCCCGTTGTAGAAGCATTTCACCCATGCTAGTCTCAGGTATCGTTATTTATATTTAGCCTAGAGACTAATCAATTCAAAGTATGATGGTATTATACTAGTGAGGACTTAACAGCAATTAATGTGGCACACACTTATGATAAGGACTGATAACACACTTATTACTCTAAACAAAGATTAGATAGTAGAATAAACGATAAGGATAAATGATAAATGGTAACAGAGATCGGATCAATCAAAGATAATCCTAGAACAGTACTTCCTAGCAAGTGATGATTAGAACAGGTGTTGATGGTCCTTAAACACTTGTTTTACCATCAACATTTTACCCTAAAATTCACCAAAAAGGCATGAAATGTAGTCAAATAGGTTTCAAACTAACCGAATTCCACATGTCCATAGATTTTTATTTGAATGCAGGAATTTGGACCAAATTTGGAGAATGGACCCACCAGGAGACAAGCCCACTGACCAGGACCCATTTGGGCCCAAGTGAGGTGGTGCCCGCCACCCATATGTGGCGCCCGCCACATGGAGAGGCCCAACTCTCCCCCTTTGCCACGTCACTGATCCATGTGACCATCCCAAGGCCAAATCTTGGCCCTTGGTCACTAGGTCAGTCGCATCGGATGTCTCAGGATGGAATGGCGTGGATCAAGGCTGAATGGCGGTTACTCAGACATGCAACCGACCTAACCACCGCCTCTCTAGAGCCCCTGGATGTCGTTGAAGCAGAGGCGGTGCATCCAACTGTGATGGGGGTGGCGGCCGCCACCTAGGGCTGGCGCCCGCCACTAGGGTTAGCCCTAGGTCGGCTGGCTGCCCCCTATAGGTACCCCCTTCACTCCACAAGGCTATAAATACCCCCCTGGTGACAACACTTCATTTGTACCATCACATCCTAGAGTACCATCCTAGAGAAAGCAACACACAAGCAAGAGAAGCAAGTGAGAGTTAGGTTAGAAGCTCAGAGAGCTTAGGCAAGTAGGTTAGCTAGTAGAGAGAGTATAGCTCTAGTGCCCTCGCTACAGCGCGGCTCTTAGTTTAGCACAGCTCAGCCTAAGTCCTTGGTAAAAGGAGCGTAGAGCTTGCTAAGAGAGAAGCGGCTGCGAGCGACTGGCATCGGAGGTCGGTTGATTTCCCGGCGTCTCTGGTCTGGTTTGCTCTCTTGTATCTCAGGTACATTTATCTTTATCTCAGTATTACTTTAAGCATTACTTTCAGTATTACTTTATCAAGTACCTTGAGTGTGACCTAGCTATCCTACAGTTCAATTCACTTAGCCATAGTAGTTAATCTCTAGTGTGCTTAGTGATTGATCTTGGTCAATAGGTTGCTTAGTTAGTCTAGTGTTTATCTTATTAAGTCAAGTATTTGCTCTGACGTCCGCAAGGGTGTCTCTATTCAAATCTAGGGTAGAGATAGTTAGAATATAATTAAGCGTGGTGCTTAGTTATAGACTTACCTTCAGATACAGCTAGACCCCCGGATAGCTGTGGTAGCAAGCAGGTGGTGACAGCCCTGTGCGCCTTGAATTCCACCACGTAGTTGGCCTAGTTTAACAATAAGGCTCGTTGTGCTAGCGTTCAACCTAAGTAAGTGGTAAAGGCTAGTACGCCTCGATACTTGATAAGATAGGAATAAAACTTTACTTAACTTAGTTGCTTTATTGACTTTTGCCTGCCTTGCTTCGTAACTATCTTGCTTCGTAGTTATCTTGCTTTGTAGTTATCTAGGAGTAGTTAGTTATCTTAGTTACCCTTAGTTATCATATTCCCTTTACCTACCTATCCATCCACCTTACCTTAGCCATCCACTTCATCCTTACCTATCCACCCATATATTCTTTCTAGCCTTTCATCTCCTCTCTTCCCTTCTCTTCTTTTCCAATTTTCTTTGACTCTCATCCCCTCCTTGACTCGACTCATACACCACCCTAGCCTTCCCTTCGGATCAAATAAATCGACACCTGGTACTCCCAGGGAAGTGCTACTACGATAGTTCTGTGCGCTTGCAGAATCTCCTCCTGGTAGATTGCATTCTCGCTAGTTAGCTCCTACTAGTGTCGGGACTGACAACCCCGCTTGGCATTAGTAGATAGCTGCTTTAGCTACCCTATCCTAGGTGTAGCTAAGAACTACCAACAAGCATTTCTGGCGCCGTTGCCGGGGAAGGCATTCGGTGTATCGGTTGAGTCCGTGTCGAATTTATCTTCGCTTAAGCTCCCACTTAGCGAATCCCATCTTACCCCATTCTTTCTTTCCTTAGTTCTTCTTATCTTTTTCCTTCATCTTCTTCAACTTCTTTCTTTCTTATCTCGTTCTATCTTCACGATGGCCAATAAGACCATTCGTGAGTTTTCTGCTCCTTCTGCCGCTAATGTAGAGATAGGACCAGACGTGATCGATGCCAACCTCAATTTTGAGTTGAAACCGGCTCTGATCACGATGGTCCAAGCTAGCCCGTTCTGTGGCAAGGCTCATGAGGATGCCAATGCTCACCTCCAACAATTTTTGGAGATTTGCGGCACCTTCACCATTAAGGGGATAACCCAAGAAGCCATCCGTCTTCGTCTCTTTCCTTTCTCTTTGCTAGGAAAAGTGAAGCAATGGTTCTATATCGATCGCAACGCTGTAGACACATGGGACAAGTGTTCCAATGCTTTTCTCGCCAAATTCTTTCCGTTGGGCAAGACAAATGCTCTGCGCAACAAAATCTCCAGCTTTACGCAACAAGCCGAGGAATATATTCCCGAGGCTTGGGAGGGGTTGCAAGAGTATGTCGTTGCTTGTCCACACCACGGTATGGAGGACTGGCTATTGATCCAGAACTTCTACCATGGCCTAACCCCTCTCTCTAGAAGCCATTTGGATGCCGCCGCCGGCGGTGCATTCTTTTCTCTGAATGTTGCAGATGCTAAGGCTCTCATAGAGAAGATGGTGTCGAACCAAGGATGGAATGACGAAAGACTACAACCCCGTAAGCGAGGTATGCATTCCCTTAAGGAGGCCGACATGATCGTGGCCAAGATGGACCTGCTGGCAAAGAAGCTGGACAGCTGTGAGAAGATGAACCAACAAGAGAGTGTCCAATCTCTGGAATCCTACATGACTTGTGAAGTCTGTGGAGAAACCGGACATTCTAGGAGCCACTGCCCCGAGCTACATGAAGATTTGAACTTCATCAACAACAATAACGGTTTCCGTCAACAGAATCAAGGATGGAATCAGCCTGCAAACTCTCAAGGTAACAATTCGTTCCCCCGCTCTAATTTTCATAATTCTGATAGTCTCTCATTCTTGAAAAATTTAGTTTACTCACAAGGTAGAACTACTGATTTCTTGAATAAGAAATTAATGTCGAATGATAAAACCCTTGAGAATATAAATGCTAAATTGGAAGATTTCTCATCTGCTCTGAAAAATCAATTAAGCTTTAATAAGATGTTAGAAAGCCAATTAGCTCAACATGCTGCTATCATACCATCTTTTGAAACTAGCAAAATTCCTACTAAATCTGACATGGAAACTGCTAATATGGTTGAAATAAAACATTTTAACTATTATGAAGATCAAACCATGACTGTTAAAAAGGGTGATCCTGGTAGTCCCAAAATTAGATGCTCAATCTTTGGTGAAGTCTTTAAAAATGCCATGTGTGATGTAGGATCGAGTGTGAACATTTTATCTAAAGATTTCTATGAAAACTCGTTCTTTCCACCCATGACATCCACATCTGGCTATGTTGTGCTAGCTGATCAATCCACTTGCTATGTGGAAGGAATAGTTAATGATTTACCTGTTCATATTAGAGGTTCATATGTTCCTGCTGATTTCATAATACTAGATATGGGAAATAGAAAAGATGTGCCTCTAATCTTAGGTAGACCCTTCTTGAACACTGTTGATGTCTGCATATATGTGGGAAGTGGTAAAATTCAAATGACATTAGGAGGGAGGAAGGAAATATTCTTTTTCCCGTGGTCCCGCATATGCCGCTAACATGCAGGAAGCAAAACCCGTTCGTACCAAGAAGAGGCGCCCAAGAACAAGGTGGAGCAGAAAGAAAGAACCACCTCCTCCTGAGTTGTGTAATTCACATAACAAAGGAGAGGTGCCGAAAGAAGAAGAACCAGATAGAGTACTTAAAGAAGAAGCACCCAAGGAAGAAGATCCACCCGATAAGGATGAAACTCCATGGACCTAAGGTATGGTTTTACTTTTAATTTTTCCCTTCAATTTTCCCTTTTTCAAATAAATAACATATGTCATGCATTCAACTAAAAAAATATCACCAGTTATCATTAGTTATATGCATAGGTATATGTTAACTTAGCTAGAATAATAAAATAGGATAGTTTCCCTTTTCACAATATTAGATAGTTTCCCTTTTAATAAAATGAGAACAAGAGCTCCGACCGAGAAAGAAGAAGACCCTTCACCAAGCAAGAAGCCAGCTTGGGGGAGACTCCCGCTCCAATAAGGTATGTCTCAAAGCCTACACTTTACATTCAGTTCTTAAATTCTATATCTTTTGAATGTCACATGCTTGCCTAAATAACCACTCCATGAATAAAATTGATAAAATCTGCTTAAATAAGTTGAAACCTGAATAAGATTTGAAATATGTCATGCAAATGCTATTGTTATGGTTTGAATGACTAGTCTTATCTAAGTTGTAGCTTTTGTGGGTTGCACATGCTTTAACTGAAATCATGCTTAGTGAATAAAGTTAGTAAGAAATGGAGTAATTCTTTAAATTTGCTAAAGTGAAATTAGGACCTAATCTGGGGGATTTCTTTTAAAAATCATGAAAACCTTGCTAAAAGTTCCTCCTGGATTTTATCCCATCCCACCACCAGCCAAATATTTGTTAGTCATTAGTCAAAACCACAAAGAGCTTTGTTTGTGTTGAGCTTTGTTAGACCTCATAGATCTTAGTAGAGAAGCTTATCATATCTTTGGAATCAAGATTCACACACCCACCATAATTTGCCTACTTTCCACTTTGGAAGTTTGCAACCACCAAATAAATTGCTTATTCTCTACACCGGAGATATGCAATACCCTGCCAAACATCCCATTGCTAGCCTTATGCTTATTCCTACACTGGGAATAAGCATTTCTCTCCCTTTCCCTACTCATTTCAAAAATCCTTTCCTATAGATAACCTGGGGAAATCTAGAGCTAAAAAAAAGAGAGAGAAAAATGAGCAAAGTAGCTCAAGAAAGGACTATGTCCTGAAAAAAAAGAGAGAGAGTGAGCAAAGAAGCTCAAAAGAGGACTATGTCCTAAGAAAATGTGAGGACACATCTTTTGTCTACTCACTATGTATCCAAAAAAAAGAGAGAATTATCATTAGCTCTAGACCCCAGAAATTAACTAGGAAGGATTATGAAATATCTCTCTATACACTTCCACATAACCACACATGCACATCTTGATCAATTTTTATGATTTGCTACTCCTTATGATCTGAGTGTCTAGCTTAGCAATAAACATCAGGCAATTTGCTCATGGTTCTTAGCTTTCCTATAACTCCACATATCATTCTTTAGAAGTAGGAAAGGCTACATTTTGGCCTAAGTGAGAATTTAAACACCATTGAGTGATTGAGTGAATCTTGGAGGACTTAAGCAAGTTGTTATCTTTTGAAAACTTTGAAAAACCTCCAGACAGAATCCTAGTCAAACCTAAGCAAGATAAAAGTTTCCTATCTACTGCTTTATTTCACTCTTGCATGTTTGAAGTGAAAAGCTATAAGCCCCACATTGCTATGATTAATGATATATGCTAAGTTATTTCTCACTATACAATATGCACTTGCATACATCTTAAGTTGTATCCATTTCATGCTCAATGCTTAAACCGCATTGTTGCTCGAGGACGAGCAATAGGTTAGCTTGGGGGAGCTTGTTGATGGTCCTTAAACACCTGTTTTACCATCAACATTTTACCCTAAAATTTACCAAAAAGGCATGAAATATAGTCAAATAGGTTTCAAACTAACCGAATTCCACATGTCCATAGATTTTTATTTGAATGCAGAAATTTGGACCAAATTTGGAGAATGGACCCACCAGGAGACAAGCCCACTGACCAGGACCCATTTGGGCCCAAGTGAGGTGGTGCCCGCCACCCATATGTGGCGCCCGCCACATGGAGAGGCCCAACTCTCCCCCTTTGCCACGTCACTGATCCATGTGACCATCCCAAGGCCAAATCTTGGCCCTTGGTCACTAGGTCAGTCGCATCGGACGTCTCAGGATGGAATGGCGTGGATCAAGGCTGAATGGCGGTTACTCAGACATGCAACCGACCTAACCACCGCCTCTCTGGAGCCCCTGGATGCCATTGAAGCAGAGGCGGTGCATCCAACGGTGATGAGGGTGGCGGCCGCCACCTAGGGCTGGCGCCCGCCACTATGGTTAGCCCTAGGTCGGCTGGCTGCCCCCTATAAGTACCCCCTTCACTCCACAAGGCTATAAATACCCCCCTGGTGACACCACTTCATTTGTACCATCACATCCCAGAGTACCATCCCAGAGAAAGCAACACACAAGCAAGAGAAGCAAGTGAGAGTTAGGTTAGAAGCTCAGAGAGCTTAGGCAAGTAGGTTAGCTAGTAGAGAGAGTATAGCTCTAGTGCCCTCGCTACAGCGCGGCTCTTAGTTTAGCACAGCTCAGCCTAAGTCCTTGGTAAAAGGAGCATAGAGCTTGCTAAGAGAGAAGCGGGTGTGAGCGACTGGCATCGGAGGTCGGTTGATTTCCCAGCGTCTCTGGTCTGGTTTGCTCTCTTGTATCTCAGGTACATTTGTCTTTATCTCAGAATTACTTTAAGCATTACTTTCAGTATTACTTTATCAAGTACCTTGAGTGTGACCTAGCTATCCTACAGTTCAATTCACTTAGCCATAGTAGTTAATCTCTAGTGTGCTTAGTGATTGATCTTTGCCAATAGGTTGCTTAGTTAGTCTAGTGTTTATCTTATTAAGTCAAGTATTTGCTTTGACGTCCGCAAGGGTGTCTCTATTCAAAGCTAGGGTAGAGATAGTTAGAATATAATTAAGCGTGGTGCTTAGTTATAGACTTACCTTCAGATACGGCTGGACCCCCGGATAGCTGTGGTAGCAAGCAGGTGGTGACAACCCTGTGCGCCTTGAATTCCACCACGTAGTTGGCCCAGTTTATCAGTAAGGCTCGTTGTGCTAGCGTTCAACCTAAGTAAGTGGTAAAGGCTAGTACGCCTCGATACTTGATAAGATAGGAATAAAACTTTACTTAACTTAGTTGCTTTATTGACTTTTGCCTGCCTTGCTTCGTAACTATCTTGCTTCGTAGTTATCTTGCTTTGTAGTTATCTAGGAGTAGTTAGTTATCTTAGTTACCCTTAGTTATCCTATTCCCTTTACCTACCTATCCATCCACCTTACCTTAGCCATCCACTTCATCCTTACCTATCCACCCATATATTCTTTCTAGCCTTTCATCTCCTCTCTTCCCTTCTCTTCTTTTCCCTTTTTCTTCGACTCTCATCCCCTCCTTGACTCGACTCATACACCACCCTAGCCTTCCCTTGGGATCAAATAAATCGACACCTGGTACTCCTAGGGAAGTGCTACTACGATAGTTCTGTGCGCTTGCAGAATCTCCTCCTGGTAGATTGCATTCTCGGTAGTTAGCTCCTACTAGTGTCGGGACTGACAACCCCGCTTGGCATTAGTAGATAGCTGCTTTAGCTACCCTATCCTAGGTGTAGCTAAGAACTACCAACAACAGGCATTAATAAGAAACATTCCTGAGTTATTCTAATTACAAGTCATCGCATACATTGATTAGTGCAAACATATCTGGCAATCATAGGCTAGGTCATATCATATTTATAATCAAGAGGCAACTCCATAGTAAAGGTGCCAAACAGAGTAACCCCTAAACCATGAGTTAACTGAGCCATACTGAACATTACATTCGGGAGGTGGAATACAAAGGACTCAACAGGAATATCACACCCGCGATCTACCACTCTATCCGGAACATAGGACGCATTCGCAGATAAATAGTGTATAGGCACCATGCCTACACAGCATCTATCACCCACCCAATGATCATTAAGATGAGCGCTATACGAACATGAGTATAAACATAATGATGAACTATCTATGTCAAATATATAATCAAAGCATACTATAAGCAATATAATTAAGAATATAATTGTTGATGTCTTAGTCATATCAATTGTATTACTATCTAGAACATAGATATGAACAATAAGGTGAATTAGATCATCGAGAAGAACTGAAGTACGAACTAGAACATGAACTAGAACTGGATTATGAACTAGAAGATGAACTAGACAATGAACTAGAACTAGACGACGAACTAGAACATAAACAATGATGAACAATGATGAACTAGAAGAGCATTTATGAAGTAGATCCATAATGTTAATACAAGAGAGAAGATCTTGGGTTTACCGAGCCTTCTCGTGACTAGATCTGGAATCCAAGCGAAGCTTGCCTCCTCTAATCCTATTCTATCTAACTATTCTAGGTGGATGTAGTTCTAGGGCTTCCGATTGATCTCCTTCTCTGGTGATGGCTTGATCTGATGAATGAGATGATGATGACCTGATGATCTAGAGAGGGGGGTCTGGGGCTGCTTATATAGTCCTAGGCGAGGAACCGTGGCCGTTGGATCAAACCGACCTTAGGTACGGCTGAGATGCATCCTCGTAGGCAGTGGAGGAAGGTTCCAGAAGATAGAGTCCAGCGGGCCCCGGGGGAGACAGACCGGTCTAGTGGTGGGACCGGTCGATCCCAGCTGGCCATGTCCTCGGGTGCCCGGCCTCCTAGTGTCTTCTCGTGTCCTCTAGATCCTTCTAGAATATTCCTGATGCGTCGGTTCGGTTATCTCCCGTCGTTTCCTTCTAGGGGAAGGAATCTGTGTTGATTTCCTGGTTTAGTCCCTGCAGAATCACAATTCACCAAAACTCGTGGAATATTGTCAATTGAAACCCCTTAACCTTTGTTGGTGATTGAATTCATGCCCTTTTTATATTTATTTATCCTTTAATTGTGATAGATAATCAGTGTCAACAGTTTCGTGAATACGAACTTGACGCCAAGGACGAAGCAGACCTCCGGGTTGTTGGCGGTGGCCAGGTTGTCAACAAGAGCGAGGTAGCGGTCGTTCTGGAACCACCTAATGGATTCCTCCCGCTCCAGCGCCCAACGCCTCCCGACGGAGGCATCTTTGCACGCCCTGCACATGTCCTGGCATCTGCAAGAAACACAAATACAAGAAACACAAATGCAGTTCATCACCGAGTTGAAGGTTGCATAGTTGGTGTACTGGTGTCACGCACTTACGTCGCTCGTAGGCTGCAGATGTCCTCCATCGGATGCGTCGACGTCTCGGCGATGCTCCCGACAATCTCGATCAACATGTCATCCGGGAGAGCCAGCGGGTATCGCCTCGCCGCCATGGCGCTTGGGATCGATGATTGAACACAGCATAAGCTCCGGAAGGAAAGAAAAGATTGGGATTAAATCCCCGCACCAAAGAAATCAAGGGAAGCGAAGGGACGACGATGAAATTGAGAAGAAAACCCTTGCGTCTATGCGTCTACGGAGTACTGAAAGGTCCTAATTGGCTAGAGGAGGGGTGAATAGCCTAAATAAAAAATCTACAATCTCACTAGAGCAAAGTATTAGTATTACACATGGCCAAAAAGCGGTTTGCTCTAGCTCTAAATGTTAGGCAAGCCACCTATTTGCAATTCTAGTAATTTAATATCTCTATGGCACACAAGCTATGTCTCTACTTTATCTAGTTAGAGAGCTAACAAGATAAATAAATTGCTTGAACACTATGTCACTACTTTTACACTAGAGAGCAATCTAGAGAGAAAAATAAATCAACTAAATATGCTATGTTACTCTACTTGCAATTTATCACTACTACTACACAAGGTATATAAATAGCAAGTATGAAAGAGAGAGAATTAATTTCAATACCGATGGTGAAGAGTAGAGGATGATGCCAATCACCAAATAATTAATTCCAATGAGATATATATCAATCAATTCAATTCACCGGGAGACAATAAATGACACAATTGATTTTTCTCCCGAGGTTCACTTGCTTGCCGGCAAGCTACTCCCCGTTGTGTCCCTCTACACCACGTGGTTCGGTGGCTAATCGGTATCACACACCGAGCCTCTCGATAGGCGCCACAATAACCTACCAATGGAGAGAAGTTGAATGACACAAGCAATCCACTAGAGTTGGAATTAGGCACTCCGCCGGGGAACCACAACAACCCCTCACAATTATCACCTTGATTGGGGTGGACACAATCACCAAATCCCCTCACCAATCAATCCAACACCAACCGTCGAGGTGATGGCAATCACCAAGAGTAATAAGAAATCCACAATTGCAATAATCACCTAGTGCCACAAGAATATGCAATCTCAAATGCACCTAGGGTTTCCCTCAAAATCCTCTCTGAAAATTAGCACTGAGCTGAGAATGGAGAGGAGAGGGACGTGGATCTCTTGCAGCTCTCTAGATCGACGCTAGAACACCCAAACTCTCACAGGAATCGAGCTCAAATCATTGGGAGTGAAAGAGAGGAAAAACGAGAGCTTTCTCTGTTCGTGTTCTTCAGTTAGTAGCAAGCAACAGACAGAGAGGTAAAAGAGTTAGTGAGAAAACTGTCGAGCGCTGGGAGGAGGCGCTGCCTTAACTCTTTGGCCAAAGGCTCCCAACGGTCACAAGCCACCCCACACATACATGCACAACCTGGCCACTCCATACACCCATAGTCACTGACGGATGGGTCCTGGTCCACCAACGGTCAGCACCACAGCAGAAAAGGCAACGGGCAAGGAGAACCATGAAGCTTCAAGGAAGCTTCCTGCCTCCACTCCCAGCACAGGCTCTTTGCACTCTCTCTCATTTGCATGCACAACAAAGACTCTCTCTCTTTAAAAGAACGAATGGACCAAGCCACTCCTTCTGCACATGCATGCCTCTGACATGCTATAGGAGCCTGCCCATTTTAGTCAACACGCATGCAAGTAGTACAGACCACCCATCCTTTCTCCTTTTTTTATTTCAGCAGCAGGTTCGGACCTCTGCAAGATAAAAATGGACTAGTCCGAAAACATAGAACGGACCAGTTCCAACTCATTTTTAAAGCCCCTTGACTGCTTGCAACTACTTTAACTGGACAACAGTCTGAGAAAATCTAGCACCTTTCCGAGCCTTTCCAAGTGCTAACTTCAACATAATATTCCAAAATAAATTGGACACTAAAGTTAGCATTTTCGTAAATAAAAATAAGGGCTTTTCTCGGATTTCTCACCACGTCACTAAGTGTATGCATATGCAAATGAAACTCACACTTAGTGGCACTAGATAACCATTGCAATTAAAGATTTCTCCTCTTTATAGTACGGTTATCTAACCTAAACCCGATCACACACTCTATTGTGTCTTAATCGGCAAAACAAATATCCTATTTTATACCTTTGCCTTGAGCCCATAGGATTTTGTTTTCTCTTTATTCTTTTCCAAAATAGAGCACATGGATATCATCTTTTTGTCACCTCCATCACCATGATAATTCTCTAGCTCCATCACTTGGTGTGTACCAACCTATCTCATACCACAATACTCATTGCAATAGTTAGTACACATAGGTGTCATCAATTATCCAAAACCAAACTAGAGCTTTCAATCTCCCCCTTTTTGGTAATTGATGACAACCATCACAAAGATATGAAATGAATTTAATTTGTGAACTTGAGATGTTTGCCCATGCATTTAGATCATGAATAAGAACTGAGCAAGCATTTCAAGTTCAGTTTTCATAGTACTAGCTCCCCCTACATATGTGATATATGAGTTTGGTACAATTGTTCACATATGCATAGATAGGAATTGTGGGTGAGCTACTACTATCAAATGATGCTAAAGTATATAGAATGGACCTTTGAAGCGTGATACCATTGGAGTTGCGAATATATACCATCTTTAGCACCATAGGTAACTAGACATACATCAAAAACTCAAGTACCCTGTGAGATCAACATTATAAGTAAAGAGAGCACTTGATTCACTTGAAAGTATGAAAGTCTAGTTACCAACCTATGCATACTAGTATTTCAATCACCATACAATTTGTAGTACTAGCATGCACCAATCAAGCATGTAGATGAATTTAAAGTTTACAATGCACCATTTCATATGAATATGCACATACAAATGCAAACAACTTATTTATGAGCTTGCTCCCCCTATTTGTGTGCTCAAATTTTAATTTATCCCTTTCCATTAGCATATCTATCTTTGTGACTTATTTCTCCCCCTTTGTCAACAATTGCTCAAAAAGGCTCATTTTAGTTGGAGAGAAATACCACGTAGAAATAGCAAGTTCATTTGATTTGGAAAGAAAGTTATTTCACATTGGTTCAATCTAGATTACTTGCCTAGAATATGTAACTAGGTTTGATCCAAGGGCAAGCTTTCGTCACACCTCTCAAGTAGGAGGGATATCTTGACCATGTTAAGTTACACATCTTGAGCTCATATTCTAGATTCAACACTAGGTTTGCAAGCCCACAAACATGTCATATGCCACCACTAGATCATGTAAACATAGAATGCAATAGTGGTAACATATATACATCAAATTCATTTTGTTTCCATGAATGATCCTAAATTATCACTTGTATGTCTACATGTACTAAACATATCCTTACAAATGTATGAATGCTATGTCAACCAACTTTACCTTACGTTGTCGAAGGAGAGACATGTCATATATATGTGGGGTGTGCTCAACCCATATTGGAGAAATCAAGAATGTTCAATTCATTTCTCAACTTGCAAAATCTCTTCTCATCAAGTGGCTTAGTGAATATGTCCGCTAGTTGATCATCGGTGCCAACACTCTCAATTGATATATCCCCTTTTTGTTGGTGATCTCTAATAAAATGATGTCTAATGTCAATGTGCTTGGTTCTAGAATGTTGAACCGGGTTGTTAGTAAGCTTGATTGCACTTTCATTATCACATAGCAACGGCACTTCCTTGAATTTGATCCCAAAGTCATCCAAAGTAGCTTTCATCCACAACAATTGAGCAGAACAACTACCAGCATTAATATATTCGGCTTCGGCGGTAGAGAGTGCCACACTATTTTGCTTCTTTGATGACCATGACACAAGTGATCTTCCAAGTAATTGACATGTGCCACTAGTGCTCTTTCTATCCACTTTGCAACCCGCATAGTCGGAGTCCGAATATCCAATTAATTCAAAGTTTGACCACTTGGGATACCATAATCCAACATTTAGTGTATGCTTCAAGTACCTCAAAATTCTCTTTGTAGCCTTCAAATGAGTTTCTCTTGGAGAGGCTTGAAATCTTGCACACATGCACACACTAAACATGACATCCGGTCTAGAAGCGGTAACATATAGCAAGCTTCCAATCATAGACCGATAGAGCTTTTGATCAACCATGTTGCCACTTGCATCACTATCTAAATGACCATTGGTGCACATAGGTGTACTAATTGATTTAGCATCTTGCAAGCCAAATTTCTTTATCATGTCCCTTATGTACTTTCCTTGACTAATAAATGTACCATTCTTCATTTGTTTAATTTGGAGACCAAGGAAGTAGCTAAGTTCACCAATCATAGACATTTCAAATTCATTTGCCATCATTTTCCCAAATTCTTCACAAAAATCTTGATTTGTTGAGCCAAATATAATATCATCGACATAGATTTGCAACACAAACAAATCACTTCCAATCTTTTTAGTGAAGAGAGTAGTGTCTACCTTTCCCATTTTGAACCCTTAAGAGAGCAAGAAATCTCTCAATCTCTCATACCATGCTCTAGGTGCTTGCTTCAAGCCATACAATGCCTTCTTCAACTTGTAAACATGGTCGGGCTTCTTCTCATCTTCAAAACCGGGAGGTTGTTCAACATACACTAACTCATTTATGTAGCCATTTAAGAATGCACTCTTCACATCCATTTGATAGAGCTTGATGTTGTGGGCACAAGCATAGGCTAATAGGATTCTAATTGCCTCTAATCTTGCAACCGGTGCATAAGTCTCACCAAAGTCAAGACCCTCAATTTGAGTGTAACCTTGAGCAACTAGTCTTGCTTTGTTTCTCACAACTATGCCATCTTGATCTTGCTTGTTTCTAAACACCCACTTGGTACCTATCACATTATGATTCTTTGGTCTTTCTACCAATTCCCAAACTTGGTTCCTTGTGAAATTGTTTAATTCTTCATGCATAGCATTTACCCAATCAACATCTTCCAAAGCTTCATCTATTCTTGTAGGCTCAATGGATGATACAAATGAATAATGTTCACAAAAAGATGCCAATATTGATCTTGTTTGCACACCACTTGTAATATCACCAATTACACGGTCTAGGGGATGATCTCTTGCAATATTAGTGGGTTGGAGCACTTGAACTTGTTGACTTGCATTAGTTTGCACATTGGATTGAATCATTTGAGATGAACTAGCACCATCATCTTTTTGAACTTGCACTAGAGAACCACTAGTTTGCACAATAGGAGAAGAGAGCACTTGATCTTTGTCATCTTGAATATCAATCACTTGCTTTGGACTAATATCACCAATGTCCATGTCCTTCATAGCATTCACTAATTGAGTTCCTCTCACATCATCAAGATTTTCTTCTTGTTCTTGTGACCCATTGGTTTCATCAAATTCCACATCATGAAGTTCTTCCAATTGACCACTTCCCAAATTCCATACTCTATATGCTTTGCTAGTTGTAGAATAACCAAGCAAGAAACCTTCATCACACTTCTTCTCAAATTTGCTCAATCTAGTGCCCTTCTTGAGAATATAGCATTTGCAACCAAAAACCCGAAAGTATGCAATATTGGGCTTTCTTCCATTCAAGAGTTCATATGGGGTCATTTCCAACATAGGGTGGCAATAGAGTCTATTGATGTAGTAGCAAGCCGTGTTGATTGCTTCGGCCCAAAAAGAATGACTAACATCATATTCACTCAACATTGATCTAGCCATATCAATAAGAGTTCTATTCTTCCTCTCTACCAAGCCATTGGATTGAGGTGTGTACTTCGGAGAGAATTGATGTTTAATGCCATATTCATCACATAAATCATCAACTCTAGTGTTCTTGAATTCACTACCATTGTCACTTCTAACTCTCTTGATAGTTGTTTCAAATTCATTGCAAACTCTCTTGACAAAAGATTTGAAAGTTGAATATGCATAACTTTTATCACTAAGAAACAACACCCAAGTGTATCTAGTGAAATCATCCACAATGACAAATCCATATTTGTTACCTCCAATACTTGTGTAAGTAGTTGGTCCAAACAAGTCCATATGCTACAATTCAAATGCCTTGCAAGTACTCATGATGCTCTTTTTAGGATGAGTGTTTCCAACTTGTTTGTCGGCTTGACATGCACTACATAACTTGTCCTTTTCAAATTCAACATCTTTCAAGCCTCTAACCAAGATATGCTTTACTAGCTTGTTTAATTGTTTCATGCCAACATGACCAAGCCTTCTATGCCAAAGCCAACTCATACTAGATTTAGTGAGCAAGCATGTTGATAATTGAGTTTCACTAGCACCAAAATCAACCAAGTAGAGGTTCTCATATCTAAAGCCTTTGAATATCAAGTTAGAGCCATCTACACTTATGATCTCTACATCATCAACACCAAATATGCATTTGAAACCAAGGTCACAAAGTTGAGCTACTGACAATAGATTGAAGTTCAAGCTCTCTACTAGTAGCACATTTGAAATACTCATGTCATTTGATATTGCAATCTTACCAAGCCCCTTTACTTTGCCTTTGCTATTGTCACCAAAAGTGATAGAATCATAGTCATTGCCTCTTGATGAGATAGAGTTGAACATTTTAATATCACCGGTCATGTGTTGAGAGCACCCACTATCAAGAACCCAATGCCTTCCTCCGGCTTTATAATTAACCTACAAAATAATTTAATGTTTCTTAGGTACCCATACTTGTTTGTTTGGGTCCTCCAAAGTTAGTGACCAAGCTTTTGGGCACCCAAATAGCCTTCTTCTTTGGGCCAACCATGGGTGCACCAATGTACTTGACCTTGTGTGACACCCTAAAATTTGCCAAATTTAAAAATAGATGAAAATTTTGTTTTTTTATTTTTGGTGTGCATTTAATATAGGATTAAATAATTTTCACAAGATTAAAACCAAGTTAGGAACATATTGTTGCATTCATGCCTCTGCATTTTAATTTTTGATGAGTGGCTTTGGCAGAAAATGATTTGAATTCAAAATTCATTTGAAAAGGAGTTGAAAAGTATTGAAATAAAAAGAAAAAGGGTTTTATTTATTTCTCCTTCCCTCCCTCATTTTCGGCCCGAGCGGCTGGGAGGCCCAGTCCGCTTCGGCCTGCTCCCTCCTGCCTTCTCTCTCTTTCTTCCGCTGGGCCAGACTCCCTCCTCCCCTCTTCTCCTTCGCCTGCACGGCCCAGCAAGCCGGCCCGAAGGCCCAGCTGCTCCCGCCGGCCACCACCTCCCTTTCCCTCTATGCGGCTGGCTTCCCGGGCCCATGCATCAGCCGGCCCTTCCCCGACCTCCAGCGCTCCCGCTCTGCTCTCTTGAATCGCAGGAGCGGCAACCGCCGCACGCCTCGCTCTTCCCCTCCGCGTCGTGGGCGCTCCACTCCTCCTCGGCCATAAAGCGGACGCGCCTGCACCCCCGCTCTCCCTTCCCCGTAGTGGCTCTCTTCATTTCGGTTCTCAGACTCCGCACACAGCGTCTCAGAGCCTCGCCGCGCCATTGCCGCCGCCGCCAAACTGGCCTCGCCGTCTGGCCGCACCCCCGTCTAAATTGGCTTGCCAACAAGCTTCGCGTCGGGGTAAGGAACCCCTAAACCCTTCTCCCCTCTCAAATCCATCTTTGCATCGCCCTCAATTTCGAGCAGAATGCAGCTGCCCGCCAACCATCCGTCGTCCGCCAATCAGCGCGGTCCGCCACCTTTGAGCCGTCCCATCCGTTTTGCTTCGCCGCGGTGAGGACCTCGGAACACTCTGCTACCTTCCCATCCCATACCCGTGGCCGCAGATACGTCTCTCGGCCGAGCCCGAGAGCTCCGCCGCGCCGGCCATGGTGGGAGCGTGCTCGGCGTCGCGTGAGGCATCGCGACATCGCGGCCTGTGCGCGAGGCTGGTGCCGCCGACTCCTCCCCCCCCCCCCGGGGATCTAATCCCGGCCCTCCATTATTGATCCCACGACCCAGATTGGCCGATACCCCTTTAGGTGGCATTTGCTAAAGAGCCATCAGAAAACCCTGGAATCAACTCGCCGTCCTTGGCTGGGTTAAATTCAATTTAAAATTCATTTTAAAAATCCGATTTAAATTCAAATGAGTTTTTGTTTATTACAAAACTGCCACTGCATTGTTTTGCTTATAAAATCCTTGTTTTAGCTCCGATTTGATCCGTTCAAATTGCGTTAGCTTCATAATTTAGTGCTCTACCCGTTTATGTCCCTGTTACCTTGTTTTGGATAAGTTAGCTGTAGGGTTCTAGCCAGCCAAGTTTAGCGCTTTAGAAACCTCGTTTCGGCCGTATCTTTTGCACCGTAACTCCGTTTTCAGTGAACTAAATCTTGTCGTGATCGTAGGAACGCGTACTACAGTTTTACAAATGTTTTATTTCTATTTACCACTATTGGTTTACTGTTCTAATGGATAGTCCTATTTGCATTATATGTATGCACTTGGAATGCGTGTATGATGTTTCATGTGATCGAGTACAGTCGGTGAGCAAACGTGGTTCGATCAAGAGCTTTCGTTCGAGGATCAACAAGAAGACCAGCAGTACAATAACCCAGGCAAGTTAGCATGGGACCATCCTTGTTACCTATTCACTTTATTAAGCACTTCATATTGCATGTGTCTATCTGAACAACCTTAGAGATCTACTTAGCTTTTGTTACCTGTGATACTCTTGACACCCGTGGGATAAATGCATATGGGTAGAATGCTAATGCTATCTATTTAATATCTAATCTTGTCCAATGATGAATGTTAACATATTGGTATGTTGTTAAATGGTTAATAAAACTTGCTGTTAGCAAAAGCTGGGACTGACAGTGCTACCATGAGTGCTATATGGCTCTGGTTTTAGCTCAGTATACTGGACCTTCTCTAGCTTGTTAGAGGTTACTCGAAAGGGCGCAGTAGGGGCTTGCCACTACGGGTGTAGGGCTACTCCTGTTCCTATGTGTATTGCTGCGACGGCCTTGTGCCATAGGAAAGGGGGGTTTGCTACATCTGATTGCCAAGGAAACCTAGCGGCCCTAACTTGTTAGACGAACCAGCAAAAGGCTTTATAGTGTACCCTGCCCACTCACCTTGGAAGTGTTATGGGGGTCGCTCCCCTGGGCATCTGGGAAACATGGCTTGTGGGTAAAGATGCACAACCTCTGCAGAGTGTAAAACTATTATAACAGCCGTGCTCACGGTCACGAGCGGCCCGGAAAACTAGCAGAACTATGATACTTAATTAAATGTTACTTTATGTTGATGGTGCTCTTATGGTGAATTATTTATCATTGATGGACAAATGGATCAGGGGTTTGTGGGTTAAGCACAATACTCGTTTACTCTAATGCTAAAACTTTGCCAACATAAAAGCTAACTGCAGTCAGACAATGACAGCCTTTTGAGCCTCATGAACCCCGTGTTAGCTTGCTAAGTACGAAGAGTACTTATGCTTGTTGTTTTTCTTTCTTTTTGGATAAAAATCCCGGATGGGTAACAGATGATGTTGGAGTTGGAGTCTTCCTAGATGGTTTCTAGGCTAGCGTATCCCCCAGTCGACCGTCCCTGTGGTGGTTGCCCGTGAGAGCTATATCTAGTTTACCTTTTTCCGCTGATGTAAGTCTTTGATGTTGGTATATCGTTATGTAATAAGCACTGTGATGATGTCACTCTTGTAATTTGTCTAGCTTATGTGTGCGACTGATTCCTGGGCACACATGAGTTTGCTGCCTCAATTTTATCCTTAAAATTGGGGTGTGACACCTTGATACCATTCTCACCTTTAGTAAGCATATAGCAAGAATCAAACATAATGGAAGATGCAAAAGTTTGTTTCTTCATTTTGTTCTTGCAATTGTTTTCTACATGCCCAACTTGCTTGCAACTAGAGCAAAACCGACCATTGTTCCTCACAAAGCTAGCTTTATGAGTAACAAAGGCCGCCTTGCCTTTCTTGGGGGTGTAGCCTAATCCCTCTTTTGCATGAGAGAACCTTTGGTTACCCAAGCACTTTAGCAAGCGGGCATCACCACCATATGCATTACCTAAAGCAATAGTGAGCTTATCTGCCTCTTTCTTTAAGTTATCATTCTCTACCATTAATGTAGCATCACAAGTAAAATCATCACTAGGTGAGGTAGAAGTAGATAATGATGTGCTACATGAAGGATTAGAAGGTGACATAACAATGGGTTTGTAAAAAGATTCATCAATTATATCACAAGTTAATCCCACATCATATGATACAACAACCTTTTCCTTATTTTCACTAAGGAGCAAGGAGTGAGCTTTTTCAAGCTTAGTGTGAGCCTTCTCAAGTTCCTCATGGTCTTCCTTTAGACTCTCATGAGATGCACTTAGCTCATTAAAGGATTGTTCAAGATCTTTTAACTTCTTAGACAATTCTTTACACTTCTTGCTTTTAGAGCTAATAAGGTATTCGGCTTGTTCTAGCATGTCCATAAGTTGTTCTATACTAGGTTCATCATCATCATCATCCTTAGCATTAGCATTATCATTATCATCTCTATCATCATCATCACTACCATCATATTTTACCTTAGGGCCCTTGGCCATGAAGCATGATGGTGAGTCAAATAGAGAAGACTTGTTGTTGGTGACGGTAGCCAATGCTTTCTTTTTGGATGCCTTGTCATCATCATCATCATCATCATCATCATTATCGGTAGAGGCATCACTATCCCATATAACAACATATGAACCACCCTTCTTCTTTTTCTTGAATACATATTTCTCCTTCTTGTCTTTCTTCTCCTTCTTTCCTTTCTTTTTATCTTCTTCATTATCACTAGCATAGGGGCAATCCACAACAACATGATCCGGGCTCTTGCATTTGTAACATAACCTCACAAAGTTCTTATTCTTGAAGTTGTCTCTTCTCTTTCTTGCACCATAGCCTTTCTTCTTCATCATTTTGCCAAACTTACGAATGAAAAGAGCTAGATTCTCATCATCACTATCCATGGTAGAGCCTTCACCTTCACTGGATTCTTCTTTCCTTGCCTTTCCCTTGTCCTTGTTCTTGGAGGAAGAACCTTCGGTCTTGAAAGCCACACTTTTCTTCTTTTTGTCTTCATCCTTCTTCTTTTCATTCTCATCATCACTATCCTTGTTGTACTCCTCCTCGGTCATGACATCTCCAAGTACCTCATTTGGAGAGAGGCCCTTCAAGCCTCCTCTAAACATGATAGTTCTCAACATCTTGAATTTCTTGGGCAAGCACATCAAAAATTTGTGAGAGAAATCTTCATCTTTTGTCTTCTCATACAAGGCCTTGAGATCATTAATAATCACTTGCAACCGGTAGAACATCTCCGGAATGCTCTCATCATCCTTCATCTTGAAATTAGAGAGTTGATGCTTGAGCATATAAAGCTTTGTCGTCTTCACAGTTGTAGTACCCTCATATGTTTCTTCTAATCTTGTCCATACGTCACTTGCTCTCTCAAGATCTTTTATTTGTTCAAACACTTTTGAATCCATACCATTGTACAAAGTGTTGAGAGCCATAGTGTTGCAATGCAAGTTCTCTTGCTCTCTTGGTGTGGTTGAGGAGGCACCAAGCACAACAAAATCATTTTTGGTGACCTCCCATATTTTATGATGAATTGAACCAAGATACATTTTCATCTTTCTCTTCCAATAATCAAATGAGCTTGTGCCATCAAAGAACGGTGGTTTGCCCCCACATGGTTAAACACTATTTGAGCCATTTCTTGACACCGTGGTTGTTAAGCCTTGCTAATTATGGTGACCACGGCTCTGATACCACTTGAAAGGTCCTAATTGGCTAGAGGGGGGTGAATAGCCTAAATAAAAAATCTACAATCTCACTAGAGCAAAGTATTAGTATTACAAATGGCAAAAGAGCGGTTTGCTCTAGCTCTAAATGTTAGGCAAGCCACCTATTTGCAATTCTAGTAATTTAATATCTCTATGGCACACAAGCTATGTCTCTACTTTATCTAGTTAGAGAGCTAACAAGATAAATAAATTGCTTCAACACTATGTCACTACTTTTACACTAGAGAGCAATCTAGAGAGAAAAATAAATCAACTAAATATGCTATGTTACTCTACTTGCAATTTATCACTATTACTACACAAGGTATATAAATAGCAAGTATGAAAGAGAGAGAATTAATTTCAATACCGACGGTGAAGAGTAGAGGATGATGCCAATCACCAAATAATTAATTCCAATGAGATATATATCAATCAATTCAATTCACCGGGAGACAATAAATGACACAATTGATTTTTCTCCCGAGGTTCATTTGCTTGCCGGCAAGCTACTCCCCGTTGTGTCCCTCTACACCACGTGGTTCGGTGGCTAATCGGTATCACACACCGAGCCTCTCGATAGGTGCCTCAATAACCTACCAATGGAGAGAAGTTGAATGACCTGAGCAATCCACTAGAGTTGGAATTAGGCACTCCGCCGGGGAACCACAACAACCCCTCACAAATATCACCTTGATTGGGGGTGGACACAATCACCAAATCCCCTCACCAATCAATCCAACACCAACCGTCTAGGTGACGGCAATCACCAAGAGTAATAAGAAATCCATAATTGCAATAATCACCTAGTGCCACAAGAATATGCAATCTCAAATGCACCTAGGGTTTCCCTCAAAATCCTCTCTGAAAATTAGCACTGAGCTGAGAATGGAGAGGAGAGGAACGTGGATCTCTTGCAGCTCTCTAGATAGCGCTAGAGCACCCAAACTCTCACAGGAATCGAGCTCAAATCATTAGGAGTGAAAGAGAGGAAAAACGAGAGCTTTCTCTCTTCGTGTTCTTCAGTTAGCAGCAAGCAACAGACAGAGAGGTAAAAGAGTTAGTGAGAAAACTGTCGAGCGCTGGGAGGAGGCGTTGCCTTAACTCTTTGGCCAAAGGATCCAAACGATCACAAGCAACCCCACACATACACGCACAACCTGGCCACTCCATACACCCATAGTCACTGACGGATGGGTCCTGCTCCACCAACGGTCAGCACCACAGCAGAAAAGGCAACGGGCAAGGAGAACCATGAAGCTTCAAGGAAGCTTCCTGCCTCCACTCCCAGCACATGCTCTTTGCACTCTCTCTCATTTGCATGCACAACAAAAACTCTCTCTCTTTAAAAGAAGGACCAAGCCACTCCTTCTGCACATGCATGCCTCTGACATGCTATAGGAGCCAGCCCATTTTAGTCAACACGCATGCAAGTAGTACAGACCACCCATCCTTTCTTCTTTTTTTATTTCAGCAGCAGGTTCGGACCTCTGCAAGATAAAAACGGACCAGTCTGAAAACATAGAACGGACCAGTTCCAACTCATTTTTAAAGCCCCTTGACTGCTTGCAACTACTTTAACTGGAAAGCAGTCTGAGAAAATCTAGCACCTTTCCGAGCCTTTCCAAGTGCTAACTTCAACATAATATTCCAAAATAAATTGGACACTAAAGTTAGCATTTTCATAAATAAAAATAAGGTCTTTTCTCGGATTTCTCACCACGTCACTAAGCGTATGCATATGCAAATGAAACTCACACTTAGTGGCACTAGATAACCATTGCAATTAAAGATTTCTCCTCTTTATAGTACGGTTATCTAACCTAAACCTGATCACGCACTCTATTGCGTCTTAATCGGCAAAACAAATATCCTATTTTATACCTTTGCCTTGAGCCCATAGGATTTTGTTTTCTCTTTATTCTTTTCCAAAATAGCGCACATGGATATCATCTTTTTGTCACCTCCATCACCATGATAATTCTCTAGCTCCATGACTTGGTGTGTACCAACCTATCTCATACCACAATAATCATTGCAATAGTTAGTACACATAGGTGTCATCAATTATCCAAAACCAAACTAGAGCTTTCAAGTACTCCGTATTGAATGCTACTTTGTATTGAATGCGCACGACCAACAGCGATAGGATAGGCACGGCCAGCCAGGGGAAACGGGCCGGATGGGCTGGATCTGTCGGGCCAGAAGCGAGAAGGATAGGGATTTACTCTTTTTTAATCTCATCAAAGCCTTTTTCTGGCAAAAAAAATTGCGTTGGTCGAGTTTTGATCTCGCGCCCTGGCGTCAGGCAAGAAATAGCCTTACCACTGGGCTACACGACCTTTCTTGCGAAAAAGAGAAAGTTACTCTATTTGTAAGGTATCAACATGATAATTGATGGTGAGTCTCTTAACTGAATGGATCACAGGTCCTGGGCCATAGACCCATGATCGGGCAACTGTTCGTCGACCTAAACCCCCCATCGACGACGCGGCGGCGCAAGAGAACTGGCATTGGGAACGAGGGCATCGGCCTCCGTGAGGACTGAAGAACAGCGCCGACCTTCGTTGCGCAGGGAAAGCAGGGGCTTCGGGTGAGGGAAAGGTTTGATTTGTGTTCGAATTTTGGTTGATATAGCATGTGTTCGATGTGTGTTTTGTGCAATCACAGTTAGGGAGTTAATACAAGGTTTCTTTTATTGTCACAACAAATGGATAGAAGTTGGGTTTATGGGAAACAATTCACACCTGCATATGTGAAGGGAGTTGAAGAGTTTATGAAATTTGTTAGTGAAAGATACCTCGAAGACGAACACATTCGTTGTCTGTGCATCAATTGTCATAATTGAAGGCTGCTACATCAGACTGAAGTAGAAACCCATATACACATTTATGGAATTTCAGCTACATGCACCAGGTGGATTCATCATGGGGAGCCTGCAGATGTTGTAATTGATGAGGGTATAGATTAGGAGGTCGAAGAACATGATCATGACTTTGGGATACATGTGGATGGGGACGATGATGTTTACGATGATAATCATGGAGTACCAGAAATGATAGGCGAACTGTATGCAGCCACAGAGGCTGATGGAGAAAAGCCAAGTTTTGCAAGAGTTCTTGAAGATGCGAAGAAGGCGCTTAGCCCGGGTTCTAGCCATTCAAAATTTTCCTTTATGGTGAGGATGGTGTATATGAAGTCTCGTTATCGAATCACCAATACAGCATTTACCGCAATGATGAAGCTGATGTCAGATGCATACCCTCAAAGTGAGTTGCCAAAATCATATGACGAGGCCAAGAAATATCTTAAAGAATTGGGCCTTGCATTCGAAAACATCCATGTGTGCAAGAACAATTGTGTGTTGTTTCGTAAGGATTATGCTAAAAAGAATGTGTGCCCAGTATGCAAGGAGTCTAGATGGAAAGACAAAACAGGGACGAAGCGGGTTCCACATAAGGTTTTGAGGCATTTTCCACTCTTGCCAAGGTTGAAAAGAATTTATGCTTCGAAACAAATTTCGGAGGAAACACAGTGGCACAAGAAAGTGAGGAAGCCAGTCGCCAATGTGATGAGCCATCCAGCTGATGGGGAAGCATGGAAGGACTTTGACAGGAGGGAACCAGCTTTTGCAAATGATCCGAGGAACCTAAGGCTTGCCTTAGCTACCGACGGATTCAATCCATTTGGCAACATGAGTACACAGTACAGTATGTGGCCAGTACTTTTGACACCGCTGAATCTCCCACCATGGGAATGCGTAAATCCAGCAAACTACTTTATGTCTTTACTCATCCCAGGTCCAAGATCTCCAGGAAAGGATTTTGATTTGTTCCTTGAGCCCCTAATCGAAGAACTGCTCGAGCTATGGAAGGGTGTCAGTACCTTAGATGCATGTACAGGTAAGAAGTTCAAGCTTCACACTGCTGTGTTGTGGTGTATACATGATTATCCAGTGCTGGGCACGTTATCTGGGCGAACAACAAAAGGGTATTATGCATGTATTCATTGCGACAAGGATCCGTTGTCTCGGGGAATAAGGAACAAGATATGCTACATCGGACATCGTCGTTACCTTAAAATTGAGAACATATATGATGAATGATTGACTTTGATGAGGAAGGTTTGAGGCTTTTTCCCGGTTTAGTCCATATCTAGCTATGCGCTTAATGTTTATGACTAACCGGTGGCGTTGAGTTGTGTTGTGTTTACCGTGTTGGTGTGCGTGTGCGACATGTGTCTCTTGGCTGTGTTGATGTGCAGGTGTGGAGCTCGGATACAGTGGTCAATGGCGAGGTGAAGGTCAAGTAGAGACGTGCCATGCCGACGGACCGGGAGCGGTGAAGGATGGGCGTGTCGTGCGGCGGACGTGCCATGCCGATGTACCCAGAGCGGTGAAGGGCGGACGTGAGGCTTGGACTGACGGACCAGAGGGCCAGAGGACCAGCTGTGGTAGTTGGCACGTGGCATCGGCAAGCGAGAGCACATGGTGATGTGCGATGCATCGGCCGAGTCGGGAGGAAGACGATGGCGTCGTGGCACTTGGCGGGAGGTCGGACACGGGCTTGCGTGCGGCGCAAGTGCCGTCGGCCAAGTCAAGAAGGAAGGCGAAGACGTTGTGCCCCGCGTGGAGGCTGGACATGCATCGGCATCGGTGCCGGTGGTCGGGGTGTGCAAACCACATCCCGTCTACGGTGCGGGTTCGGTAGCTGAGCCTCAAAAGGCTATCCTCGACGGTTTCGGAGTTTGGGCCTCAAAACTCGGGTGGCCGGTTTCTGAGTTTGGGCCTCAAAACTCGGGATGGACGGTTTCCAGGTTTGGGCCTCAAAACCTGGGCTTGCGGGTTTCTGAGTTTGGGCCTCAAAACTCGGGGTGGACGGTTTCCAGGTTTGGGCCTCAAAACCTGGGCTGGTAGGTTTCCCGGTTTGGGCCTCAAAACCGGGGGAAGGTCCAAAAGGACGGTCGACGCATGGCGGCACCGAGAGGCTTGCGTTGCGGTGAAGCTATCGGTGAGAAGGTGTGGCGGTCGACGGTGACAGCACGTGGCGGCATCCTGGAGCTTGCGTCGAGGCGAAGCGAAGGATGAGAAGGCGCGTGGCCGTTGGATGAAAACTGCTAGGGTTGGACAGTTTTACCCCTAGGGGGTATTTGGGTTGAGTACTTCATGAGAGGGTGTTTTGGTCTTCGGACATGCGTCTATATATATGTGAAGGGGCTGCTAGGGCAGCCATCCTTGGGGAAGTGTCACTCTCATTTTGTTCATTTGAGAGGAGGCTAGGGTTAGAGAGAGGAGTGGCTCTTGTTCTTGAGTTTTTCGCCATCCGCGTTTTGTACTGCGAGGAGTGGCTTGTAACCCGACACAAAGTGCTACACAATTCATCATCTAGTAGCAATCCAAGGATCAATTTCGCCCCTTCTCTCTGTTGGCTGCAATTTGGATTGAATCGCGTTTTTCTTCTTCGCGTTCTTCGTTTCCTCCCTTCGATTCTTTCGCGAGGTCATCCGTTTGAAGGGATGGATTGAAAATCCGTTTGAACCATCTTGTGTAGCATCGTGAGAGACATCTTTCCACCGAAGGAATTCATCAAATTCCTCACAGGCACATAGATCGGGCGGATTTCGTTTTCGGTTCTAAACTTTTCCCTTTTGCACGAGATCTGCAATTCACGAATTTCTAGTTGGGTTCGAGCCATGATCTCTTAGAGATAGCTCACTAACATAGTTGTGATCATCTGTGCAAAATTTGGTGAAGTTTGGAGTTGATTTGACTGAGTTTCGGGTCGATTTGGTGTTTGAACAGCGCTGTTCTTGGCCGACCGAACACTGCTACAGTAACACGACCGGACGCTACAGTAACTACTACAGTGTGTCCGGTGCTACAGTGACTGCTACAGCAACGACCAGGCTCAGTTCTGATTTTCGACCGTCTGCTACAGTAACAGTGTCCGGACGCTACAGGACTGCTACAGTGACCGGACGCTACAGTGCTGCTACAGTGCGTCCGCGCTACAGTGTTGCTAACTTGTCTCCAATAGTTCTCCCTAAGTCTTTCCCATCTTTTAGGATTTGGTAAATAACCTGGATTTGTGCGTAAAAATACGCGTCCCTCCGTGGTTCCGCATCGCAACTTTTCGCGGGGAAATTTTTTCTCCCGTGCGTCGCGGCCTTTCCCGCGACTCCGTCTCCTTCGCGCCGCCGCCAAGATTCATTCGACGACGTTGGCGATCGAGCTACGGTTCAGGTACGCCTATGGATCAAGGTTGTCTGCAAGTGCTACAGTGACCGGACGCTACAGTACTGCTACAGTGCGTCCGGTGCTACAGTGCAACGACCGGACGCTACAGTGTTGCTACAGTACGAGCGTCCGGTCAGTGTTGTTTTCGCGATGTTTCATCCATAGTTTTTGCGTTTGAGTTCCGTTTATTGCGTTGGTTTCCTAACTTTGTAAGGAACCTTCTAAAGTACTTTTGTCACCAGTTGGCTTAAGTATTTTTTGTTGGGCACTTGCTTTTTCTCCATAGGAGTGTAGTGCTTCTTTTCGGAGCTCCGATTTCGGTGGTATGCTTGGTTGATTGCGTGTGTGTTGTCCCGTTGTGTTCTTAGGGAACATCCACCCAATATTTTGGGTCGTGGACATCACGGTTTGTGATCTTTGCTCTTGGGGTTGTGGAATTGGGACAAAGGTCTAATATTTCTGAAAAGAAATTTGAGGCTCCCATTCACCCCCCCTCTGGTCACCAATTCAGTCCTTCAAAAATGACACACGCATGGCGGAACAGCTTGGCTTTCGATGGTAAGCATGAAAAGAAAGATCAGCCTGGCAAGTTTACTGTGGAGGAGGTCCTACAAGAGCTAGAGAAGGTGAAAGATGTCAGGCCAGGGAAGCAACTTCAGATTACTGGAAATAAAAAGGAAGCGCAGTGACGGTCCAAAGATTTTTAGCCGCAAAAGTGCGTTGTGGAGATTGCATATTGAGAACATTTGAAGCTTCCACATAATCTCCACGTGATGCACATAGAGAAGAATATATGTGAAAATATTCTTGGCACATTACTCAATATACTAGGCAAGTCCAAGGACACACAAAATGCTACACTAGATTTGTATGATATGGGCATAAGACATGAATTTCACTTGCAGGAGGATGGCAACTCAATCTGCAAGGCTCCACCTACTCCATATGTTTTGGGGAAGGATCAAAAAGTCGAGTTTTGCAAGTTTCTCAAAGGTATCAAGTTTCCTGATGGATATGCGGCTAACCTAGCAAGATACATAAGTGAAGATGGTTCCAGGGTGGTTGGTAAGTTGAAGACACATTCTTGCCACATACTCCTGCAAAGAATCATACCTGCTGGCCTTAGAGGACTAGTGAGGAAGGATGTATATGAAGCAATTGCAGAGCTGGGGACCTTCTTCAGGGAATTATGCAGTACAAATCTAAGGATAGATGTTGTGAAACGGCTGAAAGGAGAAATTCCATTGATCCTATCCAAGCTTGAGAAAATCTTTCCACCTGCCTTCTTTGATGTCATGGTGCACTTGTGTGTCCACCTTCCCGATGAGGCACTGCTTAGAGGACCTATTCAGTATGGATGGATGTACCCAATAGAAAGGCGATTAGGCACTTTGAAGAATTTTGTAAGGAACAGGGCTAGGCCAGAAGGATCAATTACTGAGGCATATATGGCAAGTGACACCTTGACCTTTTGTTCTAGGTACATGGAGGATGTTGACACTAAATTTAACCAGGACTACGATAGTGGTACAGAGATGTCATTGCCTAATGACATATCTGTTTTTAAGCATTGTGCTACTCTTGTTGGAGCTAGTAGGACCGAGTACATTGAAGATGTTGTCATTAATAAGTTAGTTTGGTATGTGCTACATAATGCTGAAGAAGCAGAGGAATATTTGGAGTAAGTATGTCTGAGACTTAGTTTCTATTTTATTAAATTTGAAATTATTCTTACGAATCAATTTTTTTCATATAGCATGTACAGGGTGGAGCTACTGCAGCAAGGTGCACGTCCAAATGAAGTAGATCGAATGGTCGAACAGGGATTTGCAAAGTGGTTTAAGTCCCATGTAAGTCACTCAGCATTTTGTTTATAGGCATATTAAATGGTTACGTGATTAATTTTGTATTTTCGTTGCACCAGCTTGAGAACAAGCGCAGTGAGAATCCATAATCAGTTAGCGAAGGACTGTGGGCATTGGCATGTGGTCTAGTTCGGCGAGTTAAGATTAGTGCAGGTTGCAAGATTAATGGAGTGTGGTATAGCACTGCGAATCGTGAGAAATTATTGCACACACAAAACAGTGGTGTAATGACTGCAGGTTCACATGCTGGAAAGACCATAGATTTTTATGGTGTCCTTAAAGAGGTTATTGAGTTGCTATATCCCTCAAATTATGAAGTTTGTCGGTCGGTGGTTCTATTTCGATGCGATTGGTACAACCAAGTAGGCAAGATTGTGGGCCTTCGAGATGACAAATATTTCAAGTCCATCAATGTTCAGTCATTTTGGTACAAGACTGATCCTTTCATCTTAGCAGAGCAAGCAAAAAAGATATTTTACCTGCAAGATACAACTCCACATTGTACAGATTGACGAGTTGTGCAGAGATTTGAACATAGGAATATTTATGATGTGGTTGAAATAGAAGAGGGCAGTCATGATGTGCATCAGGACGATTATTGTTCTGATACTGAGCATGTAGTGGAAGAAGGTGATGATAATGAGGTTATGCACACTGTTGAAGGTGGAGAAGCGACTATAATTGAAGGCAATTTACAACAACTTATAAGAAACAAGAAGAACGCTGTTATTAATATTGAGGAGAGTGATGATGAGGATGATACAGTGTTGCAATACTTTAGTGATGGTGGCGATGACAACAATGATGTCATGTCCACATATGATGAAGATGATGACTTGTAGTATGCATAGTTGAGTGGACTTTATATGGACATAGTTCAGTATAGTTTTTTTGAGTTTTTTTGAGTTAAGTTTAGTTTATTTTCTCAGAATTATAGTTGATATTATTTGATATCACAGAATTATATGAGTTGAGATTATTGTACATCCCAGTTTTGTAAGCACTTCTATGCATATATAACTGCATATATAAGATCACTTGGAAACAAACCAAAACATCACAGGCAATACTGTATATATAAGATCAGTGCATATATAAGCATTACTGCTATTATGTTCTTACATACATCACCAAGTGAGATTTAAGTTCATACATCCAACTTTGTAGAATTACGTCCATGTTATTCAACTACACCAAAATACATGACTGCTGCTGGCTTCAATCCAAATCAAATCTATGGAAGTATCTGCGCTTCAGAAGGACACGCAGGTTCTCGGCCTTTTTCCTGATCTGTAATTGAAATTCAAGTCAATTCATAGTGGGGCAAGTTAGCATATATATAATTAAAATTTAGGAAACTTATTAAGTTCGGGTAGACTTATAACACCTCCTTATTGGAGACCATCGGCCATTGTCCTGTCTCCTCATCGCTGTCATGGCTAAGCGTGTAATGCAGTGAAACTTTGTCACTGATTACAAACACGTGTGGATGAACATCAGGAGCCTTCATTAATAAAATCAGCATCAGTAATGAAATAAATTCAGCAATCAGCTTCATTAGTAGACTTGGATTCCACTTAAGACTATATATAGTCAGTAATGATTGCAATAAGTGCTAAATTAACATCAACAAGTTTGGGCATAATATTACATCTACCTTCAAACAGCAATAACTAGAGATCTATAGGACCAAAACACTTGACATAAGACATTTTAGAAAGCTTATAAAAAGCACTACAACTCTTATATAGAACAAATCTACAGCAAACATCAATGGCGCCTACATATGAGCTATAAGAACACTTGAACATGATCACACTACATTTATCTCAGATCGACACATCAGAGCATCCAAATCAACACATCCAATCTCAATATAGTTCAAACAGTACCACATAGAAAACCCCAACCCCAATAAGTTTTGAACCCTAACCTGGTCCAGTGGAAGCGGTCGAGGGATTTGGTATGGCGCATCGGCTTCGACTTCGGGCGCCTCTTCTGCCTCAATGCGAGTGTGTCTCACCGTCGTTGTCCTCCTCCTCGTTCGCACAATCATGGTCCCAGCGGAAGCGACGAACCTTCCACTACTGTCCCGCGCCTCTGCTTAGCCGAGTGGTGCTGCTCTTTAGGCGGCGCATCAATGGCGGCGGTGGCAGCAGGAGGGGAGGCTGTGGAGCCGAGGGCATAGGTTCGGGAGCGGATTGCGCAAACCATGGTCGCGGTGGAGAAAAGCGATGCGACGAGAGCGAGACGGGGAGCAGAAGTTGATGCAACAGATTGGGGTGACAGGCGCGTTGAAGGGGCGAGACGTGGGGGTGGGTGGAAGACTACGCCGACCCTTCACTCATGCATGTAAAGGGAGACGTGTCACTAAATCGTGGGCCCAATCATCATTGGACCCAGGCGTCATTGAGGCTTCATAAAGCCAATTGGGTATGTCATGTTAACGGCAAGACCATGACAAGATGATTTCTTTGTTTAAGTAATAGAACACAGATGTAAATGAGCATTAATTTGTCATCCTGGACTACCAATACCGTGCAAGATCTCAAAACACTCTGTGTCATTAATAAAAAATTACAAGCAATAAAGAGTGACATGAGTCATGCACATACAATCATTAGACCATAAGATATGCTCACATTGTCATATAATCTATTGGAGCTTATGTGAATCCCATCAAAATACACACATGTATGCTCACATATTTACACAGGTACCAGGTCTGCATCCAGCACACTCATACTCAGAAATGATTGGAGACACATAAAATCCACAAAATATATAGCACCATATATATAATTAGCACACACATATTTAAAAGGTATCAGGACTTAATTATATATTTACAAAGTACTAACATCTATATAGTTATAGTGTTTCTTCCCAAAAGCACCACCACAGTCCTACTAGTCCAGATTCTAAGTCTACTACTGCTAGATACTAGATCAATCTGCTCCATCATAAGCCCAAACGTGTCCATACATATGGTAATCCCAAAGCAGTTTAATCCACATCTGGTCCATCAAATGATCATTTTTTGTTCACCTCCTGCTCCATCTTGTCACAGACTGTGTTACCGTCTTGTCCGATCTGCAGGTCCTTCTTCATCTTCTCAAAGACATCCACAATGTCTTCTTGCAGCTGTCGTTTTGTAGTTTCAGCCCAGAAGCGGAAAGTTGCTTCTAGTTCTTCTTCTTCCGGCTCATGTAATTGATCATATGCAACAAACATTAATAAACAATTAAATCTGACCATGCAAAACTTTAATTAAACGAACAATGCATGTAGACTAAACATATGATCATTAATGCATAAATAATTAACTACACTAATAATCACTTCAATAATGTTAACAAAAACTTAAATCAGTAGGCCAAACATATGATCTATACATATATCAACCCATAATAAATAGTAAACTTCGGATTGCCAACAAAATTGTGAAACCTGACAGCAAACTAAATCTGACCATGCAAAACTAACATTGATGATATGTTGAATTATCAGATTTTCTAATGCAACAAACTTGTGATAAACAAAAAGTAAATACGTCTAAACTGGACAAACAAACATATATGAAAACCCATATTTTTTATTTTTTTACTGGTAACCTCTCAAAGTATGTACAACAGCAATCTTCATTTCAATTTATTTGATTTGAACCTAATCAATTAAAGCATCAGGGTTGTAAACATATAGTTAAGGCAAAACTTTAATTAAAAGAACAATGTATGTAGGCCAAACATATGATCATTAATGCATAAATAATTGACAACACTAATAATCACTACAATAATGTTAGCAAAAACTTAAATTAGTAGGCCAAACATATGATCTATATATATATCAACCCATAATCTCAATTTGAACCCTAATAAACCTACTTAACAACACTAATTTTTAGAATCCGTACAGAAATAAACCCTAGCCCCTTGGGGGGCGACGTCATGGTGGAGCATACCTTGTCCTCGCCGATGACCGTCTTCTCCTTGCCGGCGGCTGGGCGTGGGAAGGTGAACGCCAACTCTATGGAATCAGCATAGGACTCCACGGAGCCGCCACCCAAGGAAGAGTTGGTGTGGCGCCTCGGCTTCTTCACCACCTCCTCCGCATCGTGAGGGCGCCTCTTCCGGCCAGTGCGGCCCTCGCCGCCTTCGCCACGGGTTCCGCGCTCCATCTCCAAGCCTCGCCGTCGTGCAATCCGCCTTGAAACCGCCCTCGCCTCACAAACTGTGAAAGAAGAAGAGACCCGTCGACTGTGGAATAAGAAGAGACTAAAAAGCCGAGGAAACCGCACCGAGTAGGTCGCCGTGCTTAATATGGAGGTCACACAGAGTAGGTCCCACTGAGTACTCTCTCAGTCCCTAAAGTAATTTTTGTTGATTTTTCTCAAGGATAAATTGAAAAAACCATAAGCTACCTACAAAAATCTGAAAACTTTCATGGACACTTCATTTAGGTGTATAGTGTTGAGAAAAAAGTTTCAACTGATTCTGAGAAAGTTGTGATGCATATGATTACAAAGGCACACATCTCTTACACATGACCATGTGAGTAACTGAGAGATGCTCATCCGTTTGGGGATGTGTAGTATAACTTTCACCAAATCATTTTAAAATTTTTTGGGATGCTTATGTAGGTGTCCCATGATGGTGTGTGTATTTGTGTAATTTTCAGACCAAGTTTACCTGTTATATTACTTGTTGATTTTCCTAAGGATAAATGGTAAAATATCCTAAGCTACCTACAAAAATCTAAAAACTTGCATGGACACCTCATTTAGGTGTACAGTATTGACAAAAACGTTTCAACTGATTCTGAGAAAGTTGTGATGCTTATGATTACAAAGGCACACATCTCTTACACATGACCATGTGAGTAAGTGATGAGAGATGCTCATCTGTTTGGGGATGTGTACTACAACTTTTATCAAATCATTTGAAATTTTTTTGGGATGCTTATGTAGGTGTCCCATGATGGTGTGTGCATTTGTGCAATTTTCAAACCAAGTTTACCAATTACTGTAATTATTTGTTGATTTTCCCAAGGATAAATGGTAAAATATCCTAAACTACCTACAAAAATTTGAAAACTTGCATGGACACCTTATTTAGGTGTATAGTGTTGACAAAAAAAATTTAACTGATTCTGAGAAAGTTGTGATGCATATGATTACAAAGACACACATCTCTTACACATGACCATGTGACTAAGTGAGATGCTCATCCGTTTGGGGATGTGTAGTACAACTTTAACCAAATCATTCGAAATTTTTTTGGAATGCTTATGTAGGTGTCCCATGATGGTGTGTGCATTTGTGCAATTTTCAGACCAAGTTTACCTGTTATTGTAATTATTTGTTGATTTTTCCAAAGATAAATGGTAAAATATCCTAAGCTACCTACAAAAATCTGAAAACTTGCATGGACACCTCATTTAGGTGTATAGTGTTGACAAAAAAGTTTCAACTGATTCTAAGAAAGTTGTGATGCTTATGATTACAAAGGCACACATCTCTTACACATGACCATGTGAGTAAGTGATGAGAGATGCTCATCCGTTTGGAGATGTGTACTACAACTTTCACTAAATAATTTGAAAATATTTTGGGATGCTTATGTAGGTGTCCCATGATGGTGTGTGCATCTGTGCAATTTTCAGACCATATTTTCGTATTACTGTAATTATTTGTTGATTTTCCTAAGGATAAATGATAAAATATCCTAAGCTACCTACAAAAATCTGAAAAGTTGCATGGACACTCCATTTTGGTGTATAGTGTTGTAAAAAAAATTTGAAATCATTCTGACAAAGTGGTGATGCACATCCTCACAAAGTCGTCCATCGCTCACACATACCCTTTTTACTAAGTGAGAGATGTTCATCATTATGGGAAATATGTACTACCACTTTCTCCGAATCATTTGAATTTTTTTTGGGATGACCATACACCAAAACATGTCAGTGCTAAAACTCAAAAAAATTGTACCAAAAATATATTCAAAGATCAATAGGAAAACAAAACTAGTGAAGATCACAAAAATTTAGAAAAAACAAAAAATGCCTTTCGAAGGATTCGAACTCGTGACCAATGCACCAAAATCAGCCTGTCTTACCACGGTGCTATTCAAATAATTTTGATAACCCTTTGATGCGGTTTAGTTTAATGACGACATACCCCAGCTTGTGGCCGAAAAATAAGAGCGCCAAAATAGGCGTCGTCCTGAAAATTGATCCCGCCACTAATCACATATTTATCCCCTTATTAATTCATTCCTCCCATCCCCCATTTCTTCTACCCTAGCCGCCGCCGCCTGGACTCAACCGCCGTCGATGAGTTGCTTCCTCGACCACGACGACCAGGTACCTCATCGCCAAGACGGAACACAACCATCGTCCATGAGCTGTTCCTCCCTCTTTCCACCTAAATTCCACCCCACCAAACCGCCACCCCCAGGGGGACCACAGCCGGCGACGAGCTGCGTCGTTGCCGACTACTTCGCTGGCCGCATCCCTCTCTATCTCGTCCCAAGACCATTCTGGACCCATCCACATTTCACTCGCAATGACATAACCCTAACCATCGCAGGATTTGGGTCATCGTCGAGGACTTTCACAGGATCTGCTTCGTCATCGACTAGGGTTCACCGCAACATCTCTGCTTCCCCTTTGACGACCTCGATGGTGGCAACTAGAGGGCAACGCAACAAGCAACCTGCACAAGAAGAAGGTAATCCACCTGTATGCATGGGATTTTAAGTTGGTACTGCCCTTCAGCTTTCCATATGCCTTGCAATTTAATAATGTATATACAGATGTGGAATATATATGCCCCCAATCTCACTTCAATGTAGTAATTCATGAACTACTGTTATGGAACATATCATCTCTAGTCTTTCTTCGCTGTCACACCCGGTTTTAACGACAAAACCAGGTATACACCATATGTGAGCCCAGGAAGTCAAATCTCACATATAGCCACAAATAAAGGGTAATATCGAAAGACAATGCTCATATATAACGTATATATAACAAAGAACATAACCTTAAGGAGCAGATAGCGGAAGGACACTCCGATCTTCAGATGGAGACACCAACTCCACAGGGAACAACTGACTGGTTCACCACAAGCCTAAGCTTAGGAAACTCAGCTAAGTCATCACCATGCTTCCGCTGCGCGACTCTGATGGAGACTGAGGTGTGTGGGAAAAGCAAGAGTGAGTCCATGTCGAACTCCACAAGTATAGCAACAAGTGATATAGATCCCAAGTTTCATGATCAATGTAACATAAATAATGAATAGCATAAAATGGTAAATAATGAACATGTTATCCAACAAAAGTCATAATCTTAATGTAAAAGGTCTGCAAGGCCGCTCGTGACCGTGAGCACGGCTGATATATCAGTTTAATAAACTTTGCACAAAGGTGTACACTTTCACTGTGAGACGTGAATTGCCCTTTCGCCCGAGGTGATCAGCCTCTTAACTCACTTCCAAGGAAAGTCGGCAGGGTTCACGATGAAGCTTTTCAAAGGTTCGTCTAACAAGTTAGGGCCGCTAGGTTTCATTAGTCAGTCTGGGTGATTCAACCAGTCACAGGGAATCCCCAGTCTGCTATCCCCCATTTGCGCCACAAGGGTAACCTCTAACAAGCTAGAAAAGGTCCTCATACTGAGCTAAAGCCAGAGCCATATAACCCCCATCAGTTGCACTGTAAAACCCGAAGGCACTTGTACAGATAATTTCTTAAGTTGCTAGCAAGTCATTTTTGTCATTCGATGCATACATTAATTAAGTAACATGATCATGATTTGCGAAGAGAAAACTCGATTGCTATACTTGCCTTAACTCAAGATCCTTCTTCAATTGACTTGTATACTTCCAAAGGTTGACTCTTGATCTTGAACTCTTGATCACAAACTTCTTCTTGATCACCAACGCATATCTCACCGACTGGACATTCGATCACAGGACACCACACAAGCATCCAATACCAATCATGCAAAGCAAAACAAAGCCTATAATTAGAACAGTACATCAATCATAAGAAAATAAGATAAAGAGTTTTGAAAACTGATCTACGTCTCACTACGATCACACAGACACGAAGATCACGCTAATCGGAGTTAAAACGGAAAAGGTATGAACTAAACAAGATTAAAGACGCTAATTACTAGATTAGATTTAACTCAAATTTTAATTATAGAAAACAGTACTGAAAGTTATTTAGTTTGAAAGAACTTTTTGAAACGAATCTAACGCAAGTTGAACGGATCAAATCGGAGCTAAAACGTGTGTTTTATAAGCGTTTTATTGCAGTGACAAACTTGTAAATAAAAGAAACTATTTTCGGCATTTAAAATAAAAGGAAACCGATTTTTCTCTGAGCTGGACTGCGCCTCGATTAAACAGAAGCACAGGGGGCTTAAAGGAAGATTCTCAAGACTCAGGGAATAGCACCAAAGGGAGTGCGGGTTGATTATCAAGTTTTCCAGGGGCTCTTTAACAAATTGGCCACCGAAAGGGGTATCGCCCAATCTGGGCCATCGGATCGGCGGTGAGCGGCGTGGATTAGATCGGGGGGGTGTCCGCGAGGGCTGGGCCGACAGCGCACCCAGACCGCGACGTCGCGGCTTCCCGCGCGACGCCGTGCGCGCAGCCGCCATGGCCGTCGCGACGAAGCTCGCGGACTCGACATGCGAGCGAGACTTCGGCCGAGTAAACGGTACGGGAGGAGAGCGGAAAGCTGAGGGACCCTCACCGAGGTGAAGGAGAGGACGGGGAGGCCTAGACGACGACGAATGGCGAGGAACGGCGGTTGGCGGCCGGCGGGGTCTTCCTGCACAAACTGTCGGCGGTTAGGGCAATAGGGGTTCAAGGGAGAAAGGAAGGAGAGGCTCGGCGGACTCGATTCGAGGATTGGCGGCCGGCGGTGCTCTGCTCGGAAGAAGTCGGCGATTAGCACGATTCCGAGTCCGAGGGAGGGGAAAAGGGGTGCGGCGCAACCTTACGCCGCCGCGGAGCTCGTCAGTGGGTTGAATTGGGTGGCGCTGCAGCCGAACGGCGAGTCAAGCACGGCGGCGGTGCACGGCGGGGTGGCGGCGCTGTGCTGCGGTTCTGATATGCGGGCGCGGTGGTGGAGAGTAAAGAGTGGGAGAAAGGGAGAGCGGGACGGACGCGGTGCCACATTTAGGGGGGACGTGGGAGCGGGCACGACCACGACGTGGGGAAGAGCAGAGCGGTGTGCGGCGGTTTTCGAGCTCGGCACGGTGCGCGGGGAAGGGGAAAGGAACCGGCTGACATGCGGGCCCGGGTAGTCAGCCGCACAGAGTGAGGAGGGAGCGCCGAATGGGCTTGGGCGCGCGAACGGCCCGGCCTGCTGGGCTGCGAGCGGGGGAGGAGGGAAGGAGGGGCGCCGGCCCATCGCAGAAGGAGAGAGGAGGGGAGGCAAGGCGGACGGGCTGGGCCACCAGCTGAGCGGGCCGAAAAGGAGGGAGTGGAGAGAGGGAGAGATAAAATCCTTTTTCCTTTTTATTTTCAACACTTTTCAACCCCTTTTTCAAATTTGGTTTGAATTCAAATTCTTTTCTGCCAAAGCCACTCATCTCAAAAATTAAAATGCAGAGGCATGAATGCAACATCATGTTTCTAACTTGGTTTTAATTTTGTGAAAAGTATTTAAACCCTAGATTAAATGCACACCAAAATTCAAATAAAACATTTTCACCTATTTTTAAATTTGGTAAATTTTAGGGTGTCACAAATCTACCCCCCTTAAGAGAATCTCGTCCCGAGATTCATAGAGAGAAGAGCACAGGAGAGAAACAAGAAAAGATCTTGATAACACTTTCACTTCACACTTGTATACCAAGCTTATCAAACCACTGATGTTTCAGGATCATAGCTTGTGAACAAGGATTCCATGAAAAGATTATTATGCTTGATCATTCCAAACTTATCTTGATCGCTAACTTGATTGGCTTACAACTCAAAGAGATGTGGAAACTTGGTCTGCAGTTGTTCCTCGGTTTCCCACATTGCTTCATCTTCACTTAGGTTACTCCATTGAACCTTACACACTTTAAACATTCTTCCATTAAAAGTTCTCCAGGTTGTTTCTAGAATCTTGACCGGATATCCTGCGTTTGCCAGATGGTCTGTTGTATCAACTTCCACTGAAGATGTTTGCCCATCTGTGTTCTTAGCTATATGCTCATCATTATCCACGATAGCATCCTTAGTCTGCACTCCATTGTGCAAGTCATCAGCTTTCTCAGATTGAAGTTGACAACCGTGATACTTAATTCTTTTCCCTGACGGTGCAGTTAGAAGCATTGTGCATTGAGTACCATGAATTACTCCTTTGTGCGCACACAACCATCCATTACCAAGAACCATAGGAATATTGAGTGACTCCAAAACAATGAAGGTTACGGTAAAGTTTTCCTTGTTTATGACGAGACTGACATTCGGGCATATCTGATCTGTCTGTATTTCTCCAACTGGGGTATGAACTATCAAGGGCCTCTTTGTTGGACACTTCGCCATCTTGTTCGTCTCAAAACACTCGACGGAGATGAAAGAGTGCGAAGCACTGGGATCAAACAGAGCAAAAACTTGTGTTGAGCTCACTTGGATGTAACCACCAACCATTTTTATAGCACTTTGAATGTTATCCATATCCATATTGCTCAACCTTCCATTGGTATAATTGCGTTGTGCTCTACTTGCTTCAGTAAGCTTCTTTTTGGCTTTCCTTTTTCGCTTTCGTTGTTGTGGATTCTGACTTGGATCACTCCCAACTTGAACTTCAACAATGTTGTTTTGATAGGGTTTGACTTCATTGTACTCGTGATCATCAGTGAGAGGTGGCACATAGGAATCCTGATCCATGGTGTGCCACATTTCCTGTCATCAGGTGACCAACAAAAGCAACATGAGCAAGGATAGATGATCATACTCATAAAGTACCATGAGAGACAACTCACAACTTCAACATCTGTTGATCAAAGCACTACCCCCCTTAAGAAAGGACCGACTAGAGAACACAAAAGGGTAGCTTGAATATTATTTCGTGTATGTTGACAGCCATAACCAACTTCTGATATCCCAGAGAAACTCATATGTAAAGGTAAGAACAAGAATTCTGAAATTTCTCGCGAGTAGCAAAACAGCAGTGCAGTAAAACAGCTATAACTCGAGCTCTGTTTATCCAATGAAGTTGCAGTTTACCTTTATGGAAAGATTATGAAATCCTCTACAACTTTCATGTAGAACACGTTTCCAGATTCTGTAGTTAAGGTCGTCGAAAACAGCAGACAACAGAAACTATTCCAGATTCCAGACAGCACAGATGCATCAACTTGTGAATTTCATAACTCCAAAACCATAACAGCTATCAGGGTGGTTCTTGTGCTCAGAGAAATATCATGAAGTCTACTTGTGTCCAGAATTGTTCCATGATTTTTGAACATCCACAAACAGAGATATAAACTGACAAGGACAGACTGCTCCGGAAGGATAGGATAGGGAAGACAAGAGAAGAGCAAAAACCCAACTATCTATACATAAAAACCTATCAACTAAACCTAAATGAGATTGTGAGGAAACCCACAAAATCATTGCACTCATTACAAAGATCCAAAACAAACATCATCATAATGTCAACTCAACAGAGCAATAAAGGTTCACACTTCAAACAGTGACTCGACTTGTTCTACTATCGTCTTCTTATAGAGGGCAAAGATTCTAAGCTCCACTTCTGACGAAGCAAGAAGGTGGTAAGAGAGGACTTTAAAAGAATATCAAGACAAGGAGTGTGGATGGAAACAAGATTTTAAAATTAAGCAACAAGGAGGGGACAAATAACAAGGGTAGAAGCTATAATAGAGAAGAAAATATCAATGTTGATAGAACAAGACTTCTATAGCAATTTTTAAAAGCTTAAAACGACCAGTTTCTAACTAGGCTTGCATCCTACAGTCAGCATTGCTCTGATACCACTTTGTCACACCCGGTTTTAAGGACAAAACCAGGTATACACCATATGTGAGCCCAGGAAGTCAAATCTCACATATAGCCACAAATAAAGGGTAATATCAAAAGACAATGCTCATATATAACGTATATATAACAAAGAACATAACCTTAAGGAGCAGATAGCGGAAGGACACTCCGATCTTCAGATGGAGACACCAACTCCACAGGGAACAACTGACTGGTTGACCACAAGCCTAAGCTTAGGAAACTCAGCTGAGTCATCACCATGCTTCCGCTGCGCGACTCTGATGGAGACTGAGGTGTGGGGGAAAAGCAAGAGTGAGTCCATGTCGAACTCCACAAGTATAGCAACAAGTGATATAGATCCCAAGTTTCATGATCAATGTAACATAAATAATGAATAGCATAAAATGGTAAATAATGAACATGTTATCCAACAAAAGTCATAATCTTAATGTAAAAGGTCTGCAAGGCCGCTCGTGACCGTGAGCACGGCTGATATATCAGTTTAATAAACTTTGCACAAAGGTGTACACTTTCACTGTGAGACGTGAATTGCCCTTTCGCCCGAGGTGATCAGCCTCTTAACTCACTTCCAAGGAAAGTCGGCAGGGTTCACGATGAAGCTTTTCAAAGGTTCGTCTAACAAGTTAGGGCCGCTAGGTTTCATTAGTCAGTCTGGGTGATTCAACCAGTCACAGGGAATCCCCAGTCTGCTATCCCCTATTTGCGCCACAAGGGTAACCTCTAACAAGCTAGAAAAGGTCCTCATACTGAGCTAAAGTCAGAGCCATATAACCCCCATCAGTTGCACTGTAAAACCCGAAGGCACTTGTACAGATAATTTCTTAAGTTGCTAGCAAGTCATTTTTGTCATTCGATGCATACATTAATTAAGTAACATGATCATGATTTGCGAAGAGAAAACTCGATTGCTATACTTGCCTTAACTCAAGATCCTTCTTCAATTGACTTGTATACTTCCAAAGGTTGACTCTTGATCTTGAACTCTTGATCACAAACTTCTTCTTGATCACCAACGCATATCTCACCGACTGGACATTCGATCACAGGACACCACACAAGCATCCAATACCAATCATGCAAAGCAAAACAAAGCCTATAATTAGAACAGTACATCAATCATAAGAAAATAAGATAAAGAGTTTTGAAAACTGATCTACGTCTCACTACGATCACACAGACACGAAGATCACGCTAATCGGAGTTAAAACGGAAAAGGTATGAACTAAACAAGATTAAAGACGCTAATTACTAGATTAGATTTAACTCAAATTTTAATTATAGAAAACAGTACTGAAAGTTATTTAGTTTGAAAGAACTTTTCGAAACAAATCTAACGCAAGTTGAACGGATCAAATCGGAGCTAAAACGTGGGTTTTATAAGCGTTTTATTGCAGTGGCAAACTTGTAAATAAAAGAAACTATTTTCGGCATTTAAAATAAAAGGAAACGGATTTTTCTCTGAGCTGGACTGCGCCTCGATTAAACAGAAGCACAGGGGGCTTAAAGGAAGATTCTCAAGACTCAGGGAATAGCACCAAAGGGAGTGCGGGTTGATTATCAAGTTTTCCAGGGGCTCTTTAACAAATTGGCCACCGAAAGGGGTATCGCCCAATCTGGGCCATCGGATCGGCGGTGAGCGGCGTGGATTAGATCGGGGGGGGGGGGTGTCCGCGAGGGCTGGGCCGACAGCGCACCCAGACCGCGACGTCGCGGCTTCCCACGCGACGCCGTGCGCGCAGCCGCCATGGCCGTCGCGACGGAGCTCGCGGACTCGACATGCGAGCGAGACTTCGGCCGAGTAAACGGTACGGGAGGAGAGCGGAAAGCTGAGGGACCCTCACCGAGGTGAAGGAGAGGACGGGGAGGCCTAGACGACGACGAATGGCGAGGAACGGCGGTTGGCGGCCGGCGGGGTCTTCCTGCACGAACTGCCGGCGGTTAGGGCAATAGGGGTTCAAGGGAGAAAGGAAGGAGAGGCTCGGCGGACTCGATTCGAGGATTAGCGGCCGGCGGTGCTCTGCTCGGAAGAAGTCGGCGATTAGCACGATTCCGAGTCCGAGGGAGGGGAAAAGGGGTGCGGCGCAACCTTACGCCGCCGCGGAGCTCGTCAGTGGGTTGAATTGGGTGGCGCTGCAGCCGAACGGCGAGTCAAGCACGGCGGCGGTGCACGGCGGGGTGGCGGCGCTGTGCTGCGGTTCTGATATGCGGGCGCGGTGGTGGAGAGTAAAGAGTGGGAGAAAGGAAGAGCGGGACGGACGCGGTGCCACATTTAGGGGGGACGTGGGAGCGGGCACGACCACGACGTGGGGAAGAGCAGAGCGGCGTGCGGCGGTTTTCGAGCTCGGCACGGTGCGCGGGGAAGGGGAAAGGAACCGGCTGACACGCGGGCCCGGGTAGTCAGCCGCACAGAGTGAGGAGGGAGCGCCGAATGGGCTTGGGCGCGCGGACGGCCCGGCCTGCTGGGCTGCGAGCGGGGGAGGAGGGAAGGAGGGGCGCCGGCCCATCGCAGAAGGAGAGAGGAGGGGAGGCAAGGCGGACAGGCTGGGCCACCAGCTGAGCGGGCCGAAAAGGAGGGAGTGGAGAGAGGGAGAGATAAAATCCTTTTTCCTTTTTATTTTCAACACTTTTCAACCCCTTTTTCAAATTTGGTTTGAATTCAAATTCTTTTCTGCCAAAGCCACTCATCTCAAAAATTAAGATGCAGAGGCATGAATGCAACATCATGTTTCTAACTTGGTTTTAATTTTGTGAAAAGTATTTAAACCCTAGATTAAATGCACACCAAAATTCAAATAAAACATTTTCACCTATTTTTAAATTTGGTAAATTTTAGGGTGTCACATTCGCGCTAATCTATAACCTATCACCTCTTTTCTATTTGCTCTACAGTAGGCAATACTTGCTCTTACGTCTTATCTCTGTGCCAATTATTATTACCTCCTAGTTCTTAGTAATCTCCTTCACATGAACTAATAGACACATTGTGTTATGTTGCAAGTAATACAACCTCCAATAACCGATTATGAGAGGAACCGGGATAGACATGTGGCGGACAATTTAAAGAGGATGCAAGAATTGAGACTGCACAATCTATTTGCCAATTTTAATAATTCTTTACCACAACCTGCATCAACAAAGGGGAAAAACAACAAATAAGAAAACCAATAGTTTAGATTCGGATTCATCAGAGTATCTCCTTGGCGAAGATGATCAAGGAGATAGTGATGATGACGACACTGAATCTGAAGAGCATCCAGAACCCCTGGCAATTAAGGTGCTTCTTTAACCTTCCAAGTAGTGGATGGGGAATATTTGAATTGCATTTGAATGTTTTCAATCTCATCTATAATATATGATCCTACTTTCAGATTCATTATGTTTTTTTCATACCTGTAATTAATATATGGTCTTGCTTAATATTGCACATGGCTGACTTTTTTTACAGTATCCTCCAAGTGCTAGAAGGAAAACCCTCGCTCATGGCTCCAGGAACTAGGAGCAAAAGAGTGAGGGCATCTGAAGAATCACAGGTGCAGCATTCTGGAGCCCAGACAAGATCAACAAAAAGGCTTAATAGTGCAGATACAAATGAGGACAATGTAGAGGCTCCTACAGATGGTTATGATGACATATCAGACAGGTATACTACACCTGGACCTACTGATCATGAGAGACTACCTCTAGAGGAAGACAGTGGAGCTACTGATCTTGACACTACAGGTGCTGATGAAGGCAATGTAGATAGAGGTGAACAAACTGAAGGCAAGTTATAGTAATTTTGTCAGTACAATATGACATCTCTTTTGCTGATTTACATGAAACTAAAATATTTCATTAAATGCGGCTTCTATTTTGTAGCTACTGCAGAGCGAGCTCTAAGGAGACCTAGGCAACCAACTAAGGGAAAACAGCTGGACAAAATGACTAAAGCTATGGGAAGGAGATTGCCCATACTTGTTGATGAAGGCAATAAAAGGCCTCATGAACCTGTTCAAGCTACCAAGTTTGCATCAGAGGCTGGCATCATTGTTCGGGAAAACATGCATGTCCTACCTCATTGGAAAGATTACAAGAAAGACGACAAATACTACAACAGTTTTGTAAATCAGCTAAATGTAAGTGCATTACTATTTTTGTGGTTAACTTGTATACATGACCTGAATTGACTAACTAACTATGGAACTGTCATTTACCTAGGGACGCTTGGCCATTAACTCAAAAAATGGGCCAACACAAGAAGCTTGCACAGATATGATGCGCTCTACGGTAAAACAAATGCGTTATCGGCTGAAGCAGAAATACTTCAATGGTGTTCCTGCAAATGAGATTAGGACAACTTCACATGTTTCTTACATGACTGATGAACAGTGGAGGGCACTAGTTGCAAAGTGGTCTGATCCAAAGAACATGATATGGATATCTTACCATATATGCTTCTTTCACAATCATTTTGCAAAGGCTCTTCTCATTTTGAACCTATAATCTCATCTGACATGTTAATTCTCTTGTAGGAAACGTGTGAAAAGAACAAGCAGAACCGCAGTAAAGTCAAGTATCATTAGGCTATGGGTTCTCGCTCCTATGTGGCACACTTGCATGAATATGTAAGTTCAAAGTACCTTGTACTAGTCTCCATACACATTAGAACATATCAAATTCTCTTGCATGTAATTTGAGTCAACTTTTGTTGTGATTGTTTATCCACGAAATAGAAGAAGAAGAGAAATAGAGAAGAACCCAGCACAGATCTGAATGAAGAACTAGATGCGGTGGAGGCCTTTGAGACCTGTCATACCAGCTCCAAACGTGGCCTCAGTCAAGCTGCAAGAGAAGCACTTGTAAGTTCCTTTGTTTGTTGTGTTCATCTTGTGTGACATGTCTTCCTCAAATTATTGCAATAAGTAACAACTCTCATCTTGTTGTTCGTAAGTAGCATTAACATGTAACTTTTTTGTGTCTATGATATTTTAGCTTGATATGCAAGCTTTGAGGGCTGAACCTGTTGATGAAAATGGGACGGCACCATCAAGTGTGGACCTCGTATCCAAGGTGCTCTCCCAGACCAGCTCACATCATTTCCTGAAGAGTGTTGGCATGAAAACACCGACATCCTCCAAGTCACATGAAAGCGAGCTTCGGGAACAACTTGCAGCTGAAGCGGCGGCTGCTGTTCAAGGTGAACTCGATGAGCTCAAGAAGAAAAGTGAAGAAGTTGAGGAACAGCTGGCGAGGACACAAAAAGAGCTGCAGGAGTACAAGATGCTGACCGAGAAGAACAACAAGGAGATGGAGGAGACCAATGCGCTGATCAAGAAGCTCTTATCCTTGCATTTTAATCCTTCTTCGTCGACATGAGGGCTCGTGGTCAGTGCTCCTGTGTTTGGGTTGTTCATTTTGGGAAGTCAAACTTAAGTTGCTTGTGGTTGGCAACATATACATTAAATGTTGTAATGTTGTTTGGCAACTTTTAATTATATGTTGTAATGTTGGTGTTGATGTGAACTGAGCTGTATGCTCGTTGGAATGTTGTTTTATTAAGTATGGAATTATTTGGTCTTTCTAGTATCATTTCCAAATTGCAATTAAATTATTATCTGCATTTCTCTGACGAAAATGATGGTGTCTTCAGTGACAATTACAAATCGCAATATGTGACCAAAACCGTGTCATCTTCAGTGACGATTACAAATCGCAATATGTGACCAAAACTGTGTCATCTTTAGTGTCGATTACAAATCGCAATATGTGATCAAAACTATGTCATCTTCAGTGACGATTTCAAGTCGCCATCTGTGACCAAACTCTTTCATCTTCACTGACGATTTCAAACCACAATCTGTGACGAAATAAGAACCAATCAAACCAAGCCACGTGGCAGAATATGATTGGTCCACGTGGCAACAAAGGCAGCAGCCGGGCCAGCTATGATGTCATCGCCACGTCACATGACACATCATCGATGATGTCATTGCCACGTCACGTGACACATCATCGATGATGTCATCGCCACGTCACATGACACGTCATCGATGATGTCATCAGCCATGTCAGCATCCTACATGGCAAGCATCGTCGGGCCTTCCAAACGGACCATTATGAAGAAAACAGAGTTCAATCTGTGACCAAAACGGGCTGTCACAGGTTACAAACGCCGTTAACGGCGTCGTTACGGCGCGACGTCGGACGGCAGATTATGACGAAGACCTAGACCCATCCTTGACCAAAACCGATCGTCACAGAATGGTATCACATCCGTGACCACATCCTTTTTGTCACAAAATGGAAGCACATCGGTGATGAAAATTAACATTTCGTCACAACAGAACAAATGTGACGCGACCCCAATGACGATATAGTTTTCGTCACAAAATCATCACAGATTAAACTTGGTGACGGTTTGCTCATCTACAATGACGAAAGAAGTATGTCACTGATGATCACATCCCTAGTAGTGATATGCGTATCTAAAAAATTCTACACAAAACTCAAACTCACTTGTCAGCAACTGTCGGAACTTCCAACAGTTTGAGTCAGAACTACCGACGTGTCACCAGTTCTGACGCAAACTGCCAGCAGTTCCGACCTCCTATGGGAGATGAACTACAAGTGCTTAAATGAACTTTGTGACATCAATAACTTACAACCCCACTTCCTAGTGGTAAGGTGAAGATGTAGGAACCCTTCCTTGACCTTGGGATGCCACCAAATCGTAGATCGGGTCCAAACCCTAGAAATGAACTTGAGAGAAGAGGAGGCAACAAATATGCAAGTAATAACCAATTGAATCACAACAACAACAAGCACACAAGACAAAGGATTTATCCTGAGGTTTGGCAACCCCACAAAGGAGCTCCTACGTCCTCGTTGTTGAGGTGACCACTAAGGTCGGAGTCTCTTCCAACTCCTTTCCTCTCTCAAGGCTACCACAAAGGTCACTTGAGCTCTTCACTAACAAAGCAAGGGTAATACAAACTTTCCAAGGCTCTTCCACAAGATGGAGGCTCTTGGACGACGCCTAGCCATCTAGGGTTCCAAGAACCCAAGAGTGATAGACGCAAATCCAACCGGCTTGACGAAGAAATCAAGTGCTCAAGCTTGGGGAAGAGATTTCCTCACTCAATCCACTCACTCTCCACTCAAATATTTAAGGGAATCGAGGTTGGGAGCAAAGAGGAGAGGAGGAGAGAGCTTTTAGGGTTTGGGAGGTCCTCAGGTCGAAGGGGAGTCGAAATGAATGAGTGGAACTAGTTAGAAGAGAGAGAGAGAGAGAGAGAGAGAGATGGGGTATTTATAGTCCAAGTGCAAATCCAACTGTTTAGACCAAAGTCGGAAGTGCTGACCTGAAACTCGGAACTGCTGACTTACACTAAAAGCATTGTTCGTAGACTGAGGGAGGTGGCTGAGTGAACTCAGGTCAGCGGTGCTGACTTGAGTTGGTACTGCTGGAGGTCAACAGTGCTGACCCAGAGGTCGGTACTGCTGACTTGGGTTGAGCGCAGGCTAGCAGGGGGAGGTCGGTAGTACCGGCCTGGGGCCGGTACTGCTGACTGCCAACAGTTCTGACCCAGGTCGGTACTGCTGACCCTCCAGGTGACAAAAACTTCCTCGTGTTTGTGAAGTGCTTTAGTGTCACTCTTTTGATTTTATAACCATGCTAGAGCACTCTATCTTCCCCAAACCAAAAGAATTTGTATCCCTCTTGATAGTACGGCATACCTAAACTCAAAGATTATAAAATAAACTTGACGATCCACTTTGAGTCCAATGCCTTTTCGGTAATCAAGAATTGAGGGTCATCATTCCATCTATGCTTTAACTTTAGTCCTTTTATGAACCAATCACTGCACGATATCTCGATAGAAACACATTAGTTCCTAATTTGGATGTCATCAATACACCAAAACCCACATAGGGGGCAAATACACTTTCAGGTAGGGGTTGTATGAGTGTGGTGTATGGTTTGGCTAGTGTGGTAGTTGGAGAGTAGAGATAAGAAGATTTGGTGGAAGGTGGGAAATTGAATTAGGACTTGCCTGCACTCGCTGTCGATACATCCATGTTTCTTCGGCCTTGTTGTTCCTTCAATCTTTGGTTATTCTTCAGGTTCCATCGGGATCTTCTCACGTCTTCTATCTTACGCAATCTAGCGTCGACAAACAAGAAAAACACAACAAGCAAAACAAACATGATCAAACAAGAGGGTTGGTTTTATTTGGGTTGGAGGGTTTCTTCTAATTATTTCATTATTATGTCAATTTAAGATCAGCAGCGCATATGCATACGCATATGTATATGTATGCACCTAAGATTAAGATGGAGGAGGCATATGAACCTAAACAAGTTTGAGAACTGTTGACACTGGTTATCTATCATAATTAAGGGATAAATAAATATAAAAAAGGGCAAGAATTTGATCACCAACAAAGGTTTAGGGTTTCAACTGACAATATTCCACGAGTTTTGGTGAGTTATGATTTTGCAGGGACTAAACCAGGAAATCAGCACCGATAGCTTCCCAAAGAAGGAAACCGACGGGAGATAACGCAACCACCACGTAAGGATTATTCTAGAAGACTCCAGAGGACGTAAGAAGACACCAGGAGGTCGACCACCACGAGAGGCCGACTGGTGGGACCGACCGGTCCCACCAGGTGACCGACCGGTCGCCCCCTGGGCCCGCTGGGTTCCGTCCTCTGCAAGCTATCTCCACCGACCTTTAGGATGCATCTCGGCCATACCTTGAGTCAGTTTGATCCAAGCGCCACGGTTCATCGCCAAGGGCTATATAAACAGCCCCTGACCCCCCTCTCCATGAGGATCAATCAGGGTTTGATCATTAGACATCATCAATCAGAGCTTCAGAAGGAGATCAATCGGAAGCCCTAGAACTTCATCTACCTAGATTAGTAGATAGAATAGGATTAGAGGAGGCAAGCTTCGCTTGGATTCCTGACCTAATCACGAGAAGGCTCGGTAAACCCAAGATCTTCTCTCTTGTATTAACATTATGGATCTATTTCATAATTGCTCTTCTAGTTCATCATTGTTCTTCATTGCTTATGTTCTAGTTCATCGTCTAGTTCATGTTCATCGTCTAGTTCATCATCTAGTTCATAATCTTGTTCTAGTTCATGTTCTAGTTCGTACTTTAGTTCTTCTCGATGATCTAATTCACCTCATTGTTCATCATCGTGTTCTAGATAGCAATACAATTGATATGATTAAGACATCAATGATTATATTCTTAGTTATAATGCTTATAGTTTGCTTTGATTATATATTTGGCATAGATAGTTCATCTTTATGTTTATACTCATGTTCGTATAGCGCTCATCTTAAAGTACAATGGGTGGGTGATAGATGTTGTGTAGGCGTGGAGCCTATACATTATTTATCTGCGAATGCATCCTATGTTCCAGATAGAGTGGTAGATCGCGGGTGTGACAGACCTGTTGAGTCCTCTGTATTCCACCTCCTGAATATAGTGTTCAGTATGGCTCAGTTAACTCATGGTTTAAGGGTTACTTTGTTTGACACTTTTACTATGGAGTTGCCTCTTGATTATAAATATGATGTGACCTAGCCAATGATTGCCAAATATAATTGCACTAATCAATGTATGCTATGACTTGTAATTAGAATAACTTAGGAATGTTTCCAATTAATACCTGTTCTAATCATCACTTGCTAGGTACTATTGTTCTAAGTTTATCCTTGATTGATCTGATCTCTGTTATCCTTTATCAATTATTTATCATATCATTTACTCTGTAACCTGATTCCTGTTTGAAGTAATTAGTGTGTTATCAGTCTTATTATAAGTGTGCCATATTAAGTGCTGTTAAGTCCTTACAATGCCATCATATCTTGAATTGATTAGTCTCTAGGCTAAATATAAATAAACGATACCGGAGACTAGCTTGGGTGAAATGCTTCTACAGCGAGTATGTTTATCTGTGCGCTTGCAGGTAAATATCTATCTTTAAATCCAGTGCCCTAATATATTTGCATTGCTAGCTTCATGTTGGGGATGACAACTTGACGTTAAGTGGAGTTAGTAGTGTCCCGTACAATCTTTAGTGCTTTCACTAGTTTATTATTTTTATGTGGCTCTCTTCTTAGAGCGATTCCATTAAGGAGTGTCAACAAGCATTTCTGGCGCCGTTGCCGGGGACCACATCAATTCAATTAGGGATGGTACCTAGGGTTTTTTATTAAAATCTTTATGAACACTGATAGGACACTGCATTAGCAGCATTTAGAACGGTAGCTAGAACATATCATTTTACTTACACACATGTGATAATGCACTGATTATTTACTTTTACTCAAACAGACTTACCCTGGCTTTGTTTATCTTTTATATCTTGTGCAGGGTGATGTATGACTGGTTTCCAACTTTCGAAAAACTACATTGAGGATCCTGAAGCTTTACTAAGGAAAACTAGACACAAACTTAAGAGACCCTCAGCACCACTACCAGAAGTTAGCCAGATAAGAAGAAGCTTAACACCAGTGTCACACCCTGAAATTTTCATTTCTTAAATTAGAGTTAAAATGTTTTATTTATGAATTTTTGTGCTCATAAAATATAGGGAAATAAAAACTTTTCTATAAATTAAAATTTATCCTAGGGTTTATAAACATGTTTGTGCATTCATGTTGGTGCATTTGAGTTTTTGTGATGTGTGGTTTTTGGTTAAAATTCAAATTGAGTTCAAAATGATTTGCAAACAATTTGAAAATGAATTTTCTTGAAAGGGGTTTGAAAATAAAGACTTTTTTTTCAAAAAGTTTGGAAAAGTTAAAGCTTCAAAACTTTCTGTTTCTCCTAAAGATCCAAATCAAAGGTTTGAAATCAAAAGTTCAAAGGAATTCAAACTGGTTTCTGAAAATGGTTTGAAAGAGGAATTGAAAATACTTTTGAAAAGGTTTGAAAATAAAAGAAAAGGACAAAACCTTTCTTCCCTCTCTCCCTCTAGCTTTTCGGCCCGAAGGCCTGTTTCCCCCCCCCCCCCCCCCCCCTCTCCTCCTGCCTGGCCCAGACGGCCTGCTCGCTTTCTTCCCCGCTGCGGCCCGCCAAGCCGAAGCAGCCCAGTTACGCGCTCGGCCCAACTCCTTCACCAGCAGAAGCCAACTTGATTCCCCTTCTCTCCCGCCGAGCCTGCTGCCTCCCTCTTGGGCCGCATCCGCGTCCCTGGCCCAATCGGCGTCTGCGCCCGAATCGCTGCAAGCCCGCGCCCCTCCTCTCGCTGACGTCGATGGCCCGCGCGTCAGCCGCACCTGCTCCACCGCGTTTTCCCTCTCTCTCGTTGACTGGTGGCCCCGCCTTGTCAGCTGCGTCGTCTCCAACCCGGACTCCATTGCCGAGCACGAGTCCGCCGTGCCCACGCATCCTCCTTGCCTTCCTGCACAAGCCAGTGCCCCATAAAAACCCCCTCGGAGTCGCCGCCTCTCCTCCTTTTGGAAACGCGAACTCCCGTGCCCTAATTCACTCCAACCGCCGAGATTGGATCTCGCCGAGACGAAGCTCGACCCGCCGCCGTTGTCCTCGCCTCTCGCCGCTTCACTGCCTTTGTAAGACCCATCACGAGCCTCGGATCGATCTTGTGAAGCTTCCCAACCTTTCTTCTCGCTCTCTTTCCCTCTGTTTCATCTAACCCGAGCTCATCGTTGTGCACAGAGCCACCATCTCCGCTCCGCCGTGCGATTCGCCAACACCGGACCTCCCCCGTCGCTATTTTCAAACTAGGTGAGTTCGCCACGAGCTCCTGGTTCGATTTAACCCATCCCCGAGCTCTCTACCGCTCTCTAGCCCTAAACCGAGCCCCACCGCCGTATTCCGGCGAAGGCGCCGCCGTGTCCCCTGTCTTCTCCGGCGAACAGCGCCACCCTAAGCTTCCCGATCTAATCTGAGCCCTTCATCTTGAATCGGATGGCCAGGAAAACCCGATACCTCTTCGCGTGGTCGTTTTGCAGAAGAGTCCTTATGATTTTCCGAGTCCCAACCCGCGCTCCACCTTGACCTATTCATTGAGTCTGCGAAAACTTTCAATCTAGTCCCTGCGTTTTCTCCTAAATGAGGCGCAGTCCAACTGAAATTCAATTTCGTTTTATTTATTTAAATCTGCGAAAATCAAGTTTTGTCTTATTTACAGTTTTGCCACTGACTTTAAACCCCTATAACTTCTTTGTTTTAACTCCGTTTTGAACCGTTCAACTTGCGTTAGATTCGTTTCGAAAAGATCTTTCAAACTATATAACTGTCAGTACTGTTTTCTATAATTAAAATTTGAGTTAAATCTAATCTAGTAATTAGTGTTTTTAATCTTGTTTAGTTCATATCTTTTCTGTTAAAACTCCGATTAGCGTGATCTTTGCGTCTGTGTGTTCGTAGCGAATCGTAGGTCTGTTATTAAAACTCTTTACCTTGTTTTCTTATGATTGATGTACTGTTCTAATAATAGGCTATGTTTGCTTTGCATGACTGCTTTTGGATGCTTGTGTGGTGCTCTGTGATCGTATGTCCAGTCGGTGAGTTATACGTTGGTGATCAAGAAGATCGTGATCAAGAGTCAACCTTTGGAAGTATACAAGTCAACAGAAGAAGGATCTTGAGTTTAAGGCAAGTATAGAAATCGAGTGTTCTTTTCACAATCATGATCATGTTACTTAATTAATGTATGCATCGAATGATAAAAATGACTTATTAGCAACTTAAGAAATTATCTGTACGAGCACCTTCGGGATTTACAGTACAACTGTTGGGAGTTATATGGCTCTGACTTTAGCTCAGTATGAGGACCTTTTCTAGCTTGTTAGAGGTTACCCGAAAGGGCGCATAAGGCGCTTGACGAGCTGGATTTAGGGCGGCTACTTTCACCTTGCCTGCGTTGCCGTAAGGTTGAGAGACCCTTCTTCCCCTTGCCTTAAGACCTAGCGGCCCTAACTTGTTAGACGAACCTTAGAAAGGCTTCATCGTGAACCCTGCCGACCTTCCTTGGAAGTGGGTTAAGAGGCTGGCTCCCTCGGGCGAAAGGGCAATTCACGTCTCGCAGTGAAAGTGTACACCTTTGCGCAAAGTTTATTAAACTGATATATCAGCCTTGCTCAAGGACACGAGCGGCCTTGAAGACTTTTACGTTTATGACTTTTGTTGGTTAACATGTTCATTATTTACCGTTTTATGCTATTCATTATTTATGTTACATTGATCATGAAACTTGGATCTATATCACTTGTTGCTATACTTGTGGAGTTCGACATGGACTCACTCTTGCTTTTCCCCACACCCCAGAGAGTTAAGCTTTGGAGAATCTTAGGCTTGTGGTCAACCAGTCAGTTGTTCCCTGTGAAGTTGGTGCCTCCATCTGAAGATCGGAGTGTCTTTCCGCTGTCTGCTCTTTAAGGTTATGTCCTTTGTTATATATACGTTATATATGAGCATTGTCTTTCGATATTACCCTTTATTTGTTGCTATATGTGAGATTTGACTTCCTGGGCTCACATATGGTATATACCTGGTTTTGTTCTTAAAACCGGGTGTGACAAAGTGGTATCAGAGCAATGCTGACTGTAGGACGCAAGCCTAGTTAGAAACTGGTCGTTTTAAAGCTTTTGAAAATTGCTATAGAACTCTTGTTCTATCAACCTTGATATTTTCTTCTCTATAGTAGCTTCTACCCTTGTTATTTGTCTCCTCCTTGTTGCTTAATTTTAAAATCTTGTTCTCCCTTTCACTCCTTGTCTTGATACTCTTCTAAAATCTTCTCTTACCACCTTCTTGTTTCGTCAAAAGTAGAGCTTATGATCTTTGCCCTTTATACGAAGAGAACGATAGTATCGCAAGTTGAGTCATTGTTTGAAAAGTGAAACTTTGTGGTTTAGTTGCTTTGATATTATGCACATGTTTGTTTCGGATCTTTGTAATGAGTGCAATGATTTTGTGGGTTTCCTCACAATCTCATTTAAGTTTAGTTCATAGGCTTAAGGATTCATGCATAGAAGGTTGGGTTTCTGTTTCTTCTGTTCCCTCTATCCTATCTTTCCGGAGCAGTCTGTCTTTGCCAGCTTATACCCCTGTTTATGGATGTTCAAAAATTATGGAACAATTTTGGACACAAGTAGACTTCATGATCTTTCTCTGAGCGCAAGAACCACCCTGATAGCTGTTATGGTTTTGGAGTTATGAAATTCACAAGTTGATACATCCGTGTTGTCTGGAATCTGGAATAGTTTCTGTTGTCTGCTGTTTTCGACGACCTTAACTACAGAATCTGGAAAAGTGTTCTGCATGAAAGTTGTAGAGGATTTCATAAGCTTTCCAGAAAGGTAAACTGCAACTTCATTGGATAAACAGAGCTCGAGTTATGGCTGTTTTACTGCACTGTTGTTTTGCTACTCGCGAGAAATTTCAGAATTCTTGTTCTTACCTTCGCATATGAATTTCTCTGGAATATCAGAAGTTGGTTATGGCTGTCAACATGCTGAAAATAATATGTAAGCTACCCTTGGTGCCCTAGTTCAACCCTTTTTAAGGGGGGTAGCCAAGATAAAGGAGTCACAAGAAGAACGTTTTCTCACATCCAAGTGTTTCTCTGCGAGGTGTTGAAAAAGTCACTATCAAGAGCAGTTATCTTCTTGCATGGGTTTAGTAACATGTTGGATTGTTTTCAAGAAGCCCAAGTATGCATCAAGTTTGATCTTTGTTGCAAGATGAGAGTCGATCTTCAACATACCTAGAGCAAGTTTTGATAATGCAGACTCAACTATTATAGACCATTGCTCAAAATGTGTTACACAATCAGTATCAAGAACCACCTATTGACAAGCGTGGTGAATTTATGAAAGGACACCCACCGACATTCTCTCATACTAGCAACCCAATAGAAGCTGATGACTGGCTTAGAGCTGTGGAACGACAACTTGACATAACACAGTGTGATGACCATGAGAAGGTGCTTTATGCTTCAGGCCAACTTCAAGGAACTGCATTAGATTGGTGGGAATCATTCCAGTTTGAACATCCAAATAAGAATCAAATTGGTTGAGAAGAATTCAAGAATGCTTTTAGATCTTACCATGTTCCAGCTGGAATAGTGGCGATTAAGGAAGAGCAATTCCTCAACTTGAAGCAAGGATTTGTGTCAGTGTGTGAGTATCATGACATGTTCACCCAGTTGTCACGCTATGCTCTGGAAAAAGTGAATAGTGATGCTAAGAAGCAGAAACGCTTTCTGAAAGGACTCAATGATGGTCTGTAATTACAACTGATGACGGTTGAATATGCCAACTATCAAACATTGGTGGACAGAGCAATTGTGATTGAGAACAAGCGTCGAGAGATGGAGGAGAAGAAAAGGAAAAGAGAAAGCCAATCTGTAGGTAGCAGCATACGCCACCCCTACGCTCATGCACCAGAATTCCAACAATGGTACCAGGAATCAAGTGATCAGTGGAATCTTGAACCTCCTCATGAACTCCTTCAGTATCAGCAATCCAATGATGAAGCACTTCACTCCAATTCCCAAGAGCCATGTCTGTCACCTCCTAGTGACACCTTGACGAAGATTAATACTCCCACTAGTGAGGGTTGTAACGATTGTGATGAGGTTAATCACTATGAGAACGACTGTCATAAGAAGTTTATGGAGAGCAATAAAAGTCAGGACGACGAACCACATCAAATACAAGAACAGGAGAAGCAGGAGCCAGGAAGTAAAGTAAAAAAAACTACATCCAAGGAATGTTAAATCATGTGTATATGATTAACAAACGTGGGGCTAAGGAAGTCGTGTATGGTTTCATTCAAGAAAACTCTGCTCCCGTCATTGTGATGTTTGATCCTAGAGCTTCACACTCATTCATCTCTAGCCTATATGTACAAGAACATAGGATGACTATGCTTCCAATGAGGAAATCAGTGATAGTTAACTCTCTAGGAGGCGAAATGAAAGCAAACCACATATGCCCAAAAGTTAGCCTTGACATAAAGGGAGTAAACTTTGAGGCGAACCTTACTGTTTTGAAGATGATGGAAATGGATGTTATCCTTGGAAAGGGTTGGTTATCTGCTTGTAAAGGAGTGGTTAAGTATGCCCAAGGTTTGGTGCTTCTAACAACACCGACAGGTGAAAGAATTGAGTATCAAGGTTTTCACCCTGTACCTGAGGAATACGAGAATGACCCATTAGAAGGGGTACCCATTGAGGACAGTAAAGTGGACTGTGAGTTTTCAGAATATCAATACGAAAGAACAACTGCAGATCAAGTTTCCACATCTCTTTGAGTTGTAAGCCAATCCAGTTAGCGAGCAAGACAAGTTTGGGATAATCAAGTGTAATAATCTTTTCATGGAATCTTTGTACACAAGTTATGATCATGAAACATCAGTGGTTTGATAAGTTTAGTATGCAAGTGTGAAGTGAAAGTGTTATCAAGATCTTTTCTCGTTTCTCTCCTGTGCTCTGAGTCTCTTTCGAATCTCGGGACGAGATTCTCTTAAGGGGGGTAGATTTGTCACACCCTGAAATTTTCATTTCTTAAATTAGAGTTAAAATGTTTTATTTATGAATTTTTGTGCTCATAAAATATAGGGAAATAAAAACTTTTCTATAAATTAAAATTTATCCTAGGGTTTATAAACATGTTTGTGCATTCATGTTGGTGCATTTGAGTTTTTGTGATGTGTGGTTTTTGGTTAAAATTCAAATTGAGTTCAAAATGATTTGCAAACAATTTGAAAATGAATTTTCTTGAAAGGGGTTTGAAAATAAAGACTTTTTGTTTTCAAAAAGTTTGGAAAAGTTAAAGCTTCAAAACTTTCTGTTTCTCCTAAAGATCCAAATCAAAGGTTTGAAATCAAAAGTTCAAAGGAATTCAAACTGGTTTCTGAAAATGGTTTGAAAGAGGAATTGAAAATGCTTTTGAAAAGGTTTGAAAATAAAAGAAAAGGACAAAACCTTTCTTCCCTCTCTCCCTCTTGCTTTTCGGCCCGAAGGCCTGTTTCCCCCCCCCCCCCCCCCCTCTCCTCCTGCCTGGCCCAGACGGCCTGCTCGCTTTCTTCCCCGCTGCGGCCCGCCAAGCCGAAGCAGCCCAGTTACGCGCTCGGCCCAACTCCTTCACCAGCAGAAGCCAACTTGATTCCCCTTCTCTCCCGCCGAGCCTGCTGCCTCCCTCTTGGGCCGCATCCGCGTCCCTGGCCCAATCGGCGTCTGCGCCCGAATCGCTGCAAGCCCGCGCCCCTCCTCTCGCTGACGTCGATGGCCCGCGCGTCAGCCGCACCTGCTCCACCGCGTTTTCCCTCTCTCTCGTTGACTGGTGGCCCCGCCTTGTCAGCTGCGTCGTCTCCAACCCGGACTCCATTGCCGAGCACGAGTCCGCCGTGCCCACGCATCCTCCTTGCCTTCCTGCACAAGCCAGTGCCCCATAAAAACCCCCTCGGAGTCGCCGCCTCTCCTCCTTTTGGAAACGCGAACTCCCGTGCCCTAATTCACTCCAACCGCCGAGATTGGATCTCGCCGAGACGAAGCTCGACCCGCCGCCGTTGTCCTCGCCTCTCGCCGCTTCACTGCCTTTGTAAGACCCATCACGAGCCTCGGATCGATCTTGTGAAGCTTCCCAACCTTTCTTCTCGCTCTCTTTCCCTCTGTTTCATCTAACCCGAGCTCATCGTTGTGCACAGAGCCACCATCTCCGCTCCGCCGTGCGATTCGCCAACACCGGACCTCCCCCGTCGCTATTTTCAAACTAGGTGAGTTCGCCACGAGCTCCTGGTTCGATTTAACCCATCCCCGAGCTCTCTACCGCTCTCTAGCCCTAAACCGAGCCCCACCGCCGTATTCCGGCGAAGGCGCCGCCGTGTCCCCTGTCTTCTCCGGCGAACAGCGCCACCCTAAGCTTCCCGATCTAATCTGAGCCCTTCATCTTGAATCGGATGGCCAGGAAAACCCGATACCTCTTCGCGTGGTCGTTTTGCAGAAGAGTCCTTATGATTTTCCGAGTCCCAACCCGCGCTCCACCTTGACCTATTCATTGAGTCTGCGAAAACTTTCAATCTAGTCCCTGCGTTTTCTCCTAAATGAGGCGCAGTCCAACTGAAATTCAATTTCGTTTTATTTATTTAAATCTGCGAAAATCAAGTTTTGTCTTATTTACAGTTTTGCCACTGACTTTAAACCCCTATAACTTCTTTGTTTTAACTCCGTTTTGAACCGTTCAACTTGCGTTAGATTCGTTTCGAAAAGATCTTTCAAACTATATAACTGTCAGTACTGTTTTCTATAATTAAAATTTGAGTTAAATCTAATCTAGTAATTAGTGTTTTTAATCTTGTTTAGTTCATATCTTTTCCGTTAAAACTCCGATTAGTGTGATCTTTGCGTCTGTGTGTTCGTAGCGAATCGTAGGTCTGTTATTAAAACTCTTTACCTTGTTTTCTTATGATTGATGTACTGTTCTAATAATAGGCTATGTTTGCTTTGCATGACTGCTTTTGGATGCTTGTGTGGTGCTCTGTGATCGTATGTCCAGTCGGTGAGTTATACGTTGGTGATCAAGAAGAAGATCGTGATCAAGAGTCAACCTTTGGAAGTATACAAGTCAACAGAAGAAGGATCTTGAGTTTAAGGCAAGTATAGAAATCGAGTGTTCTTTTCACAATCATGATCATGTTACTTAATTAATGTATGCATCGAATGATAAAAATGACTTATTAGCAACTTAAGAAATTATCTGTACGAGCACCTTCGGGATTTACAGTACAACTGTTGGGAGTTATATGGCTCTGACTTTAGCTCAGTATGAGGACCTTTTCTAGCTTGTTAGAGGTTACCCGAAAGGGCGCATAAGGCGCTTGACGAGCTGGATTTAGGGCGGCTACTTTCACCTTGCCTGCGTTGCCGTAAGGTTGAGAGACCCTTCTTCCCCTTGCCTTAAGACCTAGCGGCCCTAACTTGTTAGACGAACCTTAGAAAGGCTTCATCGTGAACCCTGCCGACCTTCCTTGGAAGTGGGTTAAGAGGCTGGCTCCCTCGGGCGAAAGGGCAATTCACGTCTCGCAGTGAAAGTGTACACCTTTGCGCAAAGTTTATTAAACTGATATATCAGCCTTGCTCAAGGACACGAGCGGCCTTGAAGACTTTTACGTTTATGACTTTTGTTGGTTAACATGTTCATTATTTACCGTTTTATGCTATTCATTATTTATGTTACATTGATCATGAAACTTGGATCTATATCACTTGTTGCTATACTTGTGGAGTTCGACATGGACTCACTCTTGCTTTTCCCCACACCCCAGAGAGTTAAGCTTTGGAGAAGCTTAGGCTTGTGGTCAACCAGTCAGTTGTTCCCTGTGAAGTTGGTGCCTCCATCTGAAGATCGGAGTGTCTTTCCGCTGTCTGCTCTTTAAGGTTATGTCCTTTGTTATATATACGTTATATATGAGCATTGTCTTTCGATATTACCCTTTATTTGTTGCTATATGTGAGATTTGACTTCCTGGGCTCACATATGGTATATACCTGGTTTTGTTCTTAAAACCGGGTGTGACAACCAGTGTTGGACACCATGGCCGACAAGACACTCCGCGAGTTCTCTGCACCAACCACTACGAACATCAGGACTGGACCAACAGTCAATGTGGGAGACAACGGATTTGATCTCAAGCCAGCTTTGATCAACATGGTGCAAGCTAATCAGTTTTGCGGAAAGGCACATGAAGACGCAAGCGCTCATCTCCAACACTTTCTAGAGATTTGTAGCACTTTCACCATCAAAGGAGTTGAAAGGGACGCCATTCTACTTCGCTTGTTCCCATTCTCACTCTTGGGAAAAGCAAAACAATGGTTCTACGCCAACAAAGATAAAAACACCTCATGGGTGATCTGTTCAACTGCCTTCCTAGCAAAGTTCTTTCCAGTGGGCAAGACGAATGCCCTCCGTGCCAAGATTTCAACTTTTCAGCAACAACATGAAGAATCAATCCTAGAAGCTTCGGAACGCTTTCAAGACTACATATCAGAATGCCCTCACTATGGGATGGAGAATTGGCTACTCATGCAGACCTTCTACCACGGGCTCACTTCAAGTACCCGTGAGAATGTGGATGCCGCTGCTGGAGGATCATTCTTATCACTCACGATCAACAATGCAACTACACTCATAGAGAAGATGGCCTCTAACCAAGGATGGAATGAGGAACGCTCTCAGCCACGCAAGAGGAGAGGAATACATCAACTAAAGGAAGTAGACATGTTGTCTGCCAAACTTGACCTACTCATGAAAAAGTTTGATGAACACACTCCCAAGAGAGAAGACGTCAAACAAATCTACGAATCTCGCATGACATGTGAAGAGTGTGGAGGCACTGGTCATTCAGGGAGCAACTGCCCTGAAATTCAAGAGGATGCAAAGTACATCAACAACAACACCAACTATCGTCCTCAACAAACTCAAGGATGGAACCAGCAATCAAGGCCTAATTACTCAGGTAACTACTCAGGTAACTACCAAGGTAATACTTTTAATCAACCACCTTTGAGAGAGATGATATCCAATCAGAATAAAATTATTGATAATATGTCTAAGAAGATAGCGTCCAATGATAAACTGCTTGAAAATATTAATACGAGAATGGATACCTTTACTTCTACTATAAAGAATCAACATGGCTTTAATAAAATGATAGAATCTCAATTATCTCAGTTAGCAGCTTCAGTCCCTATGGCTGAAAAAGGTAAGATTCCAGGAAATCCAAAAGAGCTAGAAACTGCAAATCTTGTAGACATCTTTGATGCAGGACACCTCATACCTAGACCTTCAAGAGAATGGATGGATGACTCCATTGCCCCAAAGAAAGGAGATCCAGGAAGACCTGTGATTCCAATTCATATTGGACCTCACAGTTTTGAAGAAGCAGTCTATGACCTTGGAGCAAGCGTCAACATTATGCCAAGGGTAATATACGAACAAATACATGGTGCACCTCTATTATATACAACTATGTGTTTGCAGCTCACAGATCAGACACTGTGCTACCCATTAGGAATTCTAGAAGATATCTATGTACGAGTGGGACGCTCGTATGTGTGTGCAGACTTTATGATCATTGAGACAGGTGGAGACAAAAGAGCACCCATCATTCTTGGACGCCCGTTCCTAAGCTCAACGAAAGCCATCATCTACACGAACAGCGCCAAGATCTGTTTCACAATCACAGGCAACAAAGAAAGATTCAGTTTCAAGAGACGTACACTCACTACCAAAGTCCACCCTCAGATGCCCTACGAAGATGCAAACATCATATCATCAAAGAAGAAGAATAGGAACAGAAGGAGGAAGAACAAGGCTACACAACCACATCAAGACACAGTGGATGGTCAACTCTGTCCAAACAGAACACGACCACCTTCTTGCATCACCATACCTCGCCAAGAGGGATGACCCAGGCGTACCCACCATCGATTGCAAGATCGAAGGAAGTACATTCCACAAGACGTTCTGCGACATTGGCTCAAGTGTCAATATAATGTCTAAGGTAACATATGAGCACTTATATAAAAATAGACCTATGTATCAAACATATGTGCAGCTACAGATGGCGGACCAAACTTATCGATTTCCGGAGGGAATAGTAAAGTCCGTGATGATCCAAATTAAAGACCACTATGTTCTCACCGACTTCTTAGTACTAGACATGGGAAAGGAAAATGACATTCACATCATCCTAGGAAGACCCTTCCTCAACACCACTGGCGCCATCATCTACATGAGATCTGGAGAGATCCACTTCCAGTTCTTCAGAGAGAAGGTACGTTGTTACTTCAATAGTTATGCCACTAATGTACAGGAAAAGAAGAACCACTCAAGGAGGAGACGCCGCACATCCCAACGCAACAAGAATCGACAAATCAAGGATGGATGGGCTGACTATGAAGTAGAAGTTACGAGAAATGAAGATATCCTATTAAAGGAAACGAAGGACGAAGAAGTAAAGGATACAAGACCACCAATTAAACAAGTATGGAAAAAGAAAGAGAATTCTACTTACGTGCAATCGTCGAGGTCCTCCTCATGATCCGCTGATACACCCAAGGAAGAATAAAGAGCATACAAGGAGTCTTGTTTGATAGACTATAAACGTTGAATCCTCGCCGGAAGGTAACTCGGTAGTTATCCATATTCATTAGCATCAAATTCATCATTGCATAATTTCAGCATAATCATATTAGTATCATATTTACTTCCTAGCAACTATATCTGCATTAGAAAACAAAATGAAAACTCTAAGCCCCATGAGAGTATACACTTTCTATGGAGGCACAAAAATAAACTATACATTTGCATTGCATACATCTATAAAAACAAAAATCTAAAAAGAGATACTATGTAACTCTGCTGAAACTCTGCTTAGTGGAAAGGAAGAATATAAATAATCTTAAGAGCTTTAAGACAACTAGACAAATGAAGGAATATTTATCACTAACGCTTAATCAAGTTCCACTAGTGGTGTTGTCTATCTTTGAATTCAGCAGGAAGAGAAGAAGAGAAGGACTCAAGAAACCACTAACGGTCTACTCGTCTTCTGGAGAAAAAGACCACGTCAAGATCCAGTTTGGGGGAGAGCACCCTCAGTTATCACAATAAGTATCATGACTTTTTATCTATTACTATTAGTTCGGTTTAATTAAATCAGGTTAATAAATCTAGAAACCCCTAAAAAGATGAATAACTATTACAAAACTAAATAAAGATATTATATAATGAATAAATGTCTAGGTGGATACAAACTTAATTTTGCTCATGATGAACAATTGCTCTACCTTTTCTAACTACCTACTGTTCGAATTCAAATTTTCTTGAGTTTTAGACAAAGCTGTTCTGAATAAACTCTGAACCTAAAACATGTGGATGGCAAATGCTTAATCCAAAGTCTAGATAATTGTGAGATATGATATAAAAAGGTTTGAGCTGCTGTTTATCTAATTCCTAGAGATACTAGAGTTCTGGAGATTTACACTTTAAAAGGATTAAAAACACATGATGAGATCCTGTATGACATAACATGAATTCCTACCCAGAGCCATTAATATGATCTTAAGATAAGGCTACTTGTTTTGTTATAAGTTTTTAGTTATGGTTGAGAAATTTATCATGCTCTAGAGATCAAGAATGTTTTATTAAAAGATTCACTCTTCCGAAGTAGTATTGTGTTAGAGGCATGGGCTATGCAAAAATATGAAAAGGAGGAAATAAAAAGGGACAAGTGTCCGACTACCTCAAAGAAAAGAAAGAAAAAAAGAGTTATGATAAAAGTATGAGAAAAAAAAGAATGATAGCTCATGGTCCCTCTAATTACAATATGCCAGCAAGAGATGACAAATTTCAAATGTTCTAAAGTCTTGATCTATGAGTATGACATCTTTCTTCCTAAACTTTGAACTTTGACTTGGTAAGATATGCTTTCTACTTCTTAAAGCTCCAGATATATATATATCCATAGAAGGAAGGAAAATGCATCAGTGAGGAATCATAAAATATAAAAGAGCGATTTGAGAGTCATACAATGGAATCTCTGATTTTTTTTATTTTTGAAAATATATAAAAAACTCCAGAATGAAGGTTGATCAAAGAGTTAGAGATACAGTGCTTAACTTGATTGTTCTATCTTTTAATCGTTTAAAGACCCAGGTGAAGGCAAAAGCTCCATAGTTAAAGGAAATATGAGAAAGTCAGAATAGTTAACTCTGAACCAAGGGAAGTTTTTCGTTTGAACATATGAACCCTTGAAAGTGTGAAGGCATAGTAGCAGTTCCTGATTCATCATAAATATTTGCTAAGGGACTAGCAAAAGGTAAGCTTGGGGGAGTTGTTGACACTGGTTATCTATCATAATTAAGGGATAAATAAATATAAAAAAGGGCAAGAATTTGATCACCAACAAAGGTTTAGGGTTTCAACTGACAATATTCCACGAGTTTTGGTGAGTTATGATTCTGCAGGGACTAAACCAGGAAATCAGCACCGATATCTTCCCATAGAAGGAAACCGACGGGAGATAACGCAACCACCACGTAAGGATTATTCTAGAAGACTCCAGAGGACGTAAGAAGACACCAGGAGGTCGACCACCGCGAGAGGCCGACTGGTGGGACCGACCGGTCCCACCAGGTGACCGACCGGTCGCACCCTGGGCCTGCTGGGTTCCGTCCTCTACAAGCTATCTCCACCGACCTTTAGGATGCATCTCAGCCGTACCTTGAGTCGGTTTGATCCAAGGGCCACGGTTCATCGCCCAGGACTATATAAACAGCCCCTGACCCCCCTCTCCATGAGGATCAATCAGGGTTTGATTATTAGACATCATCAATCAGAGCTTCAGAAGGAGATCAATCGGAAGCCCTAGAACTTCATCTACCTAGATTAGTAGATAGAATAGGATTAGAGGAGGCAAGCTTCACTTGGATTCCTGACCTAATCACGAGAAGGCTCGGTAAACCCAAGATCTTCTCTCTTATATTAACATTATGGATCTATTTCATAATTGCTCTTCTAGTTCATCATTGTTCTTCATTGCTTATGTTCTAGTTCATCGTCTAGTTCATGTTCATCGTCTAGTTCATCATCTAGTTCATAATCTTGTTCTAGTTCATGTTCTAGTTCGTACTTTAGTTCTTCTCGATGATCTAATTCACCTCATTGTTCATCATCGTGTTCTAGATAGCAATACAATTGATATGATTAAGACATCAATGATTATATTCTTAGTTATAATGCTTATAGTTTGCTTTGATTATATATTTGGCATAGATAGTTCATCTTTATGTTTATACTCATGTTCGTATAGCGCTCATCTTAAAGTACAATGGGTGGGTGATAGATGTTGTGTAGGCGTGGAGCCTATACATTATTTATCTGCGAATGCATCCTATGTTCCAGATAGAGTGGTAGATCGCGGGTGTGACAGACCTGTTGAGTCCTCTGTATTCCACCTCCCGAATATAGTGTTCAGTATGGCTCAGTTAACTCATGGTTTAAGGGTTACTTTGTTTGACACTTTTACTATGGAGTTGCCTCTTGATTATAAATATGATGTGACCTAGCCAATGATTGCCAAATATAATTGCACTAATCAATGTATGCTATGACTTGTAATTAGAATAACTTAGGAATGTTTCCAATTAATACCTGTTCTAATCATCACTTGCTAGGTACTATTGTTCTAAGTTTATCCTTGATTGATCTGATCTCTGTTATCCTTTATCAATTATTTATCATATCATTTACTCTGTAACCTGATTCCTGTTTGAAGTAATTAGTGTGCACTACTACAAAAAAGAACTTGCGAAGCTTTGCCTAAATGGGCTCCGTGGCGGGCACAGTTTTTGCCCGCCACGGTTATTTGGTGGCCGGCCTGCAGCGGCCGGCCGCCGAAGCGCCCGCTGCGATTAATCGTTAACCGAAGCGGGCAACGTAAGGTGCCCGCTGCGGTTAATCTTATTTAACCGCAGCGGGCTTCCTTATATGCCCGCTGTGGTTAATGATTAACCGCAGCGGGCGACGTAACGTGCCCGCTGCAGTTAAATAAGATTAACCGCAGTGGGCTCCTTACGTTGCCCGCTTTGGTTATTCTTTGCTATTTAAGCCACCACCGCCGCCAGCAGAACTCGATCATCTTCTTCCTCTAGACCAAAAATGGGGAAGAAGTTTTGCCAAATTTTTGTCCCAAATAACTTGTTTTTGAGGTTTATTTGTTTGATTTGGAGGAGAAGTACTCTACAAGAGGTACCTAGATGATCTCCACCCTCTTTCCCCTCTCTTTTTCTCTCTTTTTAGCCTCCCTTTTAGATCTAGTTTTATGTAGGCGAGAGAAAACTGGTATTTGTTTCTCTAAGTTCATCATGGATGCATTAATTTTATTTGCCGTCGTTATTAATTCTGTCCCTAGATTTAAAATAAATATAATAAATTAATATGTTTTTCTAATTCATCTTTGTTTTGTGATTCATGATGTGTGTTATTAATTAAGGATCGCAGGTACGATGGACCGGTCGGAATGGATGTATAAGATCAATAGAGTACTTGATGTGCGGAATATCGTTGAAGTGAGAAAGTTTATTTCTGCTGCGAAAGCTGACCGTGAGAGATCGAACCAGACGACAATCATATGTCCATGTCATCGTTGCAAGAATCTGACCGCCTTCAAAGACGAATGCACAGTGCAATCTCATTTGATTCATTTTGGTTTCATGGATGATTACACGGTGTGGACTCATCACGGCGAGAGATTCGATCCGAGTGTCGGGGCGGCATCTGGAGTAAGCTCAGCGTCGACGGCGACGGTGAACCAAGATCCTGGAGCGCACGTCTCATCAGCAACAGTAGCGCCTGCCTTCAGTGACAGTAGTGCTCGTGACCACATCGCTGTGGAGGCATATGTACTCCAGGATATGACAGATGATGGTGGTGGAGATGTTGAGGACGCTACGGTGCAGGACCCTACGGATGTGCAGCTGTTTCAGGATTTAGTCAACCACATCGACGAAGACGACGTCGTGTATGGCTCCCCAAAGTGGCTGGAAAATTTCAGAGAGATGAAGCAGGCGTCACTTGATCCTTTATATATGAACGGCGAGGAATGTCCGAAGGACTGCACGGTGCTCCGTTTCAACCTCCACATGTTGATGATGAAGGCTCGGCATGGGTGGTCAGACACTAGCTTTGATGAGCTGTTAGGTTACCTTGCTAAAACATTCCCGACGAGTAACAAGATCCCAGCAAATACATATCGGGCGAAGAAGCTTATCCGGCCAGTGGCGATGAAGCTTAGAAAGTTCGATGCCTGCCCTAACCACTGGATCCTCTATCGGGGCATAAAGTATGAGAATTTGACGAGCTGTCCGCACTGTGGCGCTAGTCGCTACAAGAGAAATGTTGGCTGTCGCGTGGATGCAGACGACGATGAGGCCTTTCGAGGTGGTCAGAGGAAGAAGAAGAAGGGTGTCAAGAAGAGCAATGTTGCAGCCAATCGCATCTCGGCTCATCAGCAGTACGAGGAAGAAGAGGGTTACACGTTGAGGAGAAGTCCGGCACTGTCGGTGTGGTACATGCCAGTGATCGACCGCCTCCGTGCGCTATTTGGGAACCCAGAGGACGCGAAGCTCATGTCCTGGCATGCATCAGCTGACCGCTTGAAGGACGATGGCATGCTGTGGCACCCCTCCGATGGCCAGCAGTGGAAAGATTTCGACAAGGCCTACCCGCAATTTGGCAAAGATCCCAGGAACGTTCGGTTCGCGCTTAGCACCGATGGGATGAATCCGTTCGGCGAGCTGAGCAGCTCCCACAGCACCTGGCCGGTCGTACTGACCATCTACAACCTACCTCCCCATCTGTGTCAGAGGCGCAGGTATCTTCTGTTGACCATGCTTATCTCGGGACCGAAGCAGCCTGGCAATGATATCGATGTTTTCCTGGAGCCGGTAATGGAGGAAATGAAGGAGCTATTTGATGTTGGGGTCGAGATGGTGGATGCGTCCCTCAAGGAGAAGTTCACCCTAAAAGCCATCATCTTTGTCACCATCACCGACTACCCCGGCCTCTTCTCACTGTCGGGGCAGATCAAAGGGAAGACCGGCTGCGTAATGTGCATCGACGAGACATGCTACACTTACCTGAAGGGATCGAACAAGATGGTCTACATGAGGCACAGGCGGTTCCTTCCGAAAAGGCATAGATATAGAAGAAGTGTCATGAATCAATTGTTCGATGATCAGGGCGAGCCACAGGGTGAACCACCGACACAGACTAGTTGGGGGCCAAAGGTGTATGAGATGGTGAAGGATATGGATCAGATCGAGTTTGGGAAGAAGAAGAAGCCACCAGAGGAGGGGACAAAACAAACGAGGAAGCGAAAGCGAGACACGACGGAGGAAGCGTCACAGGTCCCCTCTGTTCCTTTCAAGAAGAGGTCGATTTTCTTCGAGTACCTGTCATATTGGAAGACACTGAAACACCCCATGCCATCGACTGTATGCATCTCGAGAAGAACGTCTTTGATAGCACGATCGGTGTCCTGCTGGACATCCCGGGAAAGACGAAGGATGGTCTGAAGTCACGGACGGATCTTCTCAACCAGGGCATCAAGCAGGACCTTCACCCAGGGTCACCTCATAATGGTAAAGTCGATCTTCCAGGTGCGGCCTACAACCTAAGGCATGGCGAGAAGACTGCTATGCTCAACCTTCTCAGGGGTATCAAGGTGCCTACCGGTTTCTCTTCCAACATTAAAAGCCTCGTCTCCTTGAAAGACCTCACATTGACTGGCTACAACGCACATGACTGCCACATCATGCTGACGGTGTTCCTTCCAATTGTGATAAGGGTTATCGGTCCAGAGTACGTGAAGATGGTTGTCACTCGGATATCATACTTCTTTAACCGCATCACGCAGAAGGTCATCGGTAAGGCTGACCTCCCTGCCCTTAAGGACTTCATCGCGGAGACCCTTTGCCAGCTTGAGATGTGCTTTCCCCCATCATATTTTGATATTATGGTACACCTAATGATGCACATGGTGGATCAGATCGAGCAACTAGGCCCCATGTACCTACACGAGATGTGGACGTATGAGCGGTTCATGTCCACCCTCAACAGATATGTTCATAACCGTGCTCACCCAGAGGGCTCTATGATCGAGGCGTACACAATCGAAGAGGCAGTGAACTGGTGTATGAGGTACATAAAAGATGGGAGGGTGATTGGGTTGCATGTCCATCAGCACGAGGGCAGAACCGCGGGCATGGGGTGCACGGGCCGAAAAGTTCGCACGGATATACCATACAAGGAGATTGAACAAGCTCATTACAACATCCTTCATCAGTTGGTGAGCATGGAGAAATATGTCGAGAGGCACATAGAAGAGATCCGCGCCGCTAATGACGGACAACGCACAGAGGCATGGGTCCAGAATGAGCACAGGAACAGTTTCATAGATTGGCTCAAAGAGCAACACGTACCCCTAGAAAGATGCCCTGATGATGAAGATACGGAGACCGTGCAGAAGCTTCTGCAAGGCCCGTCAAGCCAAATCACGACGTGGCAAGGGTACGATGTGAAGGGGTATAGGTTCCACACGAAAGAGAAGGACAAGAAGAGCGCGACACAGAATTGAGGTGTTCGATATGAGGGCGTCGACGAGGCCACAAACACGAGGACGCAATACTATTGCCACATCGAAGAAATATGGGAACTTGACTATGGCAAGGACGTATGCGTAACCGTCTTCCGGTGCCACTGGGTAAACCCCAAAGCAGTTGCGGTCGACAGTTTCGGGCTAACCATTGTGAACCTCAAAAGTATCGGGTACAAAGATGACCAATGGGTACTCGCAACCAATGTCGCGCAAGTGGCCTACTATATCTATCCGGAGGACCCAAAGAGGCATGTGGTCGTGTCTGGAAAGCAGCGGATTGTTGGAGCTGATGGGGTCCAAAGCCCAGAACAATACAACAACTATGCAGAGCTCCAACTTTTTACCGATTTTGCAAAGAAGATCAACGCCGTCGAGGACCGTTGCAACAAGAGCGGTATGAAGCCCTAGGCCCGTCCCGATGGTGAGAAGCGGTCCGTGAAAGCGCCAACTCCAAAATGAGATGTATATATATATATATTTATGCCACACGACTATGTAATAAAGTAGTGGACAAGTTATGTCATAGCATTGGAGACAAGTTTTGTAATATATTATTGTTAATAAGTTAATATTATTAATTACAAATCTCAATTTGTTACTGACTTATTAATAAGTTAATATTATTATTAATAAAAAATCTCAATTAATAAGTTAATATTATTATTAATAAAAAATCTCAATTTTGTAATAGATTATTGTTTTTAAGTAACAACCGCAGCGGGCATCTTAATTTGCCCGCTGCGGTTATTTGGTTTAACCGCAGCGGGCAAATTAAGATGCCCGCTGCGGTTAATAATTACCGCAGCGGGCACCTTAAGATGCCCGCTGCGGTTAATCGCTGCCTATAAGAGACCCGCAACCCCGAAGGGCACTTTAGTCCTTCACGCGTCATCATTTCAACCCGAAGGGCTGTCGAATTCCTCCACTGCGCCGCCATCGCCATTGTCGCCGCCGTCCTCCTCCACCGGCCCTGTCCTTCTCACCCTTTCCTCCTCGTCCCCCTATCCGCCTCCCCTGCTCGCTCTCGCCGCCAAGAGTTCGTCAGTGCCCTAGCCCGCCGCCACCGCCATCTCCTCCACCGGTCGCTTGGAGGCCTCCTCCACCGGCCCTGTCCTCCTCGTACCCCTATCCGCCTCCCCGGCTCACTCTCGCCGCCAAGAGTCCGTCAGTGCCCTAGCCCGCCGCCACCGCCATCTCCTCCACTGGTCGCTTGGAGGCCGTCTGTCGCCGGAGCATCGCCAGGAGCCCGCCGGTGGAGCCGCCGGTGCCCCTGTCCTCCCCTTGGAGCTGCCTGGAACCCTAGCTTCGACAGGTGAGTAACTTGCTCCCTCGATCCTCCCCTTACCTCATCTCGTGACCATGGTAAACCTAGCTCCTCAGAAACTGAATGGCATGTGTTTTGGTGATACTGAATGGTACTCATACTGTTCAAATATGTCTATTTGAATGCTGGGCAGGGTTTTTGAAACCCTTCATCTCCATGTCTATTTGAATGCTGGGCTCGGTTGAATCTCATATGTTCAGTCCAAATGTTTAGTCCATATGCTTTACTCTGATATGACTACAGTATGTGTTGTTTCATTATTTTGGCATAATCTGATATGATGCAATCTCATATGCTTTTTAATCTCATATGTTGAGTCCATATGTTCAGTCCAAATGTTTAGTCCATATGCTTTACTCTGATATGACTACAGTATGTGTTGTTTCATTATTTTGGCATAATCTGATATGTTAGACTCAGGTCAATGGGTAGTTCAGCAGACTCCTCTAGTCAATGGATTCGTTAGACTCAGGTCAAATCTGTCCTATCATAACTAACTGATATGATCTATGGTTCTATCATTTCTTAACTTGATGGTTAAATTAACTTGATCCTCTAGTTTGTGCTCTCCCAATACTCCTCGCTCCCTGTGCTGATGGTTAAATTAACTTGATCCTTTACTCAGTTTGTTATGCCCCTGATGCATTACTCAGTTTGTTATGCTAACTATTACTTCTGAATTTGTTCTAATGTCATCTACTGTCTACTACACCTCTATCTACTACTGCTACTTACTACTTACTACTGCTAACTATTACTGCTACTTAATACTTCTCTACTACTTACTACTACTATTGCTACTGCTACTTACCTATTGCTAGTACTCCTATCTACTGATCTTCTGTCTACTTGCTACTTACTACTGGTTACTTCTGTCTCCTTACTACTGGTTACTACTGTTGTCTACTAAAGGCTTGTACTACTGTCTCCTATCTACTGATCTTCTGTCTACTTACCTATTGCTAGTACTACTGTTGTCTACTGTCTCCACTACTTCTCCACTACTTATGCAACTCAGAGTTTATTTGCTGCCTCCACTACTTATGCACTACTTCTCCCCTATCTTATGTCTCGTGATGCTTTAATTCAGAGTTTTTTGCTGCCTATGATGCACTTTGATGCCTTTTTACCGTACTATGCAAATGCCACTACCTATGATGCCATCTGATGCTTTTTTATTTGCGGGCTATGCTGCCCTGTGATGTTTTTTTACACTATGCAAATGCCCTACTCCCCCTACTACTCCTCTCCCTACTACTCCTCTCTATACTCCTCTCCCTTACTACTCCCCCTACTCCTCTCTATACTCCTCTCCCTACATCTCCTCTCTGTTACTACTCCATACTACTGTACTCCTCCTCTCCCTACTCTCTACCTAGTCTCTGTACTAGTCCTCTCTATACTACTCTCTATACAACTCTCCCTACTAGTCCTCTGTTACTACTATCCCTACTCCTCTCTTTATACTCGTCTCCCTACTACTACTCTCTGTTACTACTCTCCCTACTCCCTACTATGGCATTTGCATTGATGATTTTTTTCAAACTTGTAAGCTGAGGTAGTGGCAAATGCGATGATGTGACCCCTTTCGATCTATGTTGAGGCAGCGGCGATGATGATCAATTGCCCCCCTACTTTCTATGCTGAGTCAGCTGCTAGACTAGGATGGCTTGTATTTTACAAGTAACCAGTTTAGCAGTGACGTGTTGACCTAGGGGCAAATCTGAGCCAAAAACTTATACGTGTCATTTTTTATTCAAAAGCTTTGAACTGATCATATTATATACGCGTCTGTGTATATGTAGAACTGAAATGGCAGAAGACAAAACAAACGAATGGAGGGACCCTACCCCTAGCTCCTCGTCAACCAGCTTGATGAGTGAGGTGTTCGTGACTCCACCGCCGAAGAAGCAGCGTACAGAGGAGGGCAACGATCCCACGTACGAACCAGGGGCGGACGAAGCAGAGAGTCTCGAGGTTTACGCAACACGCTGGCTTTCTAACATGTACAAAGATGCGATTGAATCACTAAAGGCTCGTGACTCTTGTCAACAGCTGCCGATTGTGCCTCGTCAGCTCAAGTTTAGGGACGAAGACGCGGTCAGGGAGGAAGAAGCCCCTGCTCCCTCTACGGCAACCTCTTCGTCCAAATCTAAGGGCCAGAAGAGGGTGAGGGGACAACACGGGAGGCACAAGTTGGACAAAGAAAACGAGGTGCATGTCATCGATGCGGTGGGGCCAGAGGGCAAACCAATAGCTCCAGATACAGTCATTGGCAAGTTCAGCAATCAAGTGGCGTGTATAGCCAAGGAGAAGGTGGAGATCACTTGGCCCAACTGGCACGATGTACCGATAGACATAAAAAACAATGTATGGGGTGAGGTGACAAGGAGATTCAGATATCCGCCCTCAGCTGACATGGAGAAGTGCCAAGAGTGGGCTTTGCAACTTCTGGTCCATGCTGACCAGAAATTACCTGAAGAAGGGGAAGTCGCCACTGCTGAAGTACAATATGGTCAAGGCACACGTGTGGGATGCTTTCTACGAAATGAGAAAGACACAAGAAGCAGAGGAAAAGAGCGCTAAGTTCAGTGAGCTTGCAAAGAGGAACAAGAATCCTCACCACTTGGGCATGACTGGCTTTGCCGGTCAGAGGACCAAGTGGCAGCAAGAAGAACAAGCAAGACAGGCTGCCGGGGTTCCAGATCCATATGAGGGCATCGACCCAAGGGCAAAGGACTACATGAGGGCCCGCATCCCAAAGAGGCTGAAGCCCGGGGCGACCAAGTTTAACGAGCCCCACCTCGAGGACGTCGAGAAGACTTTGATGGAGAAAGCAAAGCTTAAGGACAGCATCGTGGTCCGCCAGGGCCACGACTTGCTCACCGAGGTCCTAGGAACCCCCGAGCACCGCGGCCGCGTTCGTGGTGTCGGGTCGAAGATGAGCTGGAAGTCAGTTGAGTCATGGCAATCCGACGCGGCCACATACAAGTCCAGGCAGAGGTATAAAGATGAGCTATATAACAAGGGCTTCAATGAAGGCATGGCTGAAATGATCAAAAGCTCAATAAAGGAAGCCTTCACGAGCAACGACCCGGAGATGGTCGCGATGAGGTCGAAGATGTTTGATCACCATGGCCTGCCCAATCCTCAAGCAAAGGAAAAGAAAGCCTTACTGCCGATGAACGAGGATCGCCCAAGGGTCTCGAACGAGGACTTCAAGGAAAACCAGCACGTCCAACTCCTCATCCCGTTCGGAAGGTCCAAGAAGATGGTGGTGGCCGGGGGATGCATTCTTGCACCCCACGATATTCACGACTTCAACAAAGACAACACCCCTGAAGACTATGTGGTCGTGAGCCCGTTATGGCACGTTCCCGACCAAGAACATTTTGAATTGGACCATCCCAACCTACAACCAGCCAGGCACCTAGGGCAGGCACTTGGATTGGAAGTCCTATGGAACCGCGAGGACATCGAGATCATTGCTCGGACGCCAACTCCAACGCCGACACCAGCATCACAACCATCAGCCGCCGGATCTTGTCCTCCGGAAGATCCAGATCACGACAGCGATGATGACGAAGAAAAGGGCGGGGACAAGGGCAAGGGAAAGGACAAAGGAGAAGGCAGTAGCGAAGGCGGGGACAAGGAAAAGGTAGAAGGTGATGGCGGGGAAAAGGAAAAGGGCACTGACATGGGAACTGTGTCTCCCTCGCCTCCAAATAGTCCGTCGATCGGCCCGGTCCATGAGGCAAGAAGCTCAGAGGCCGGTAAGGGCGACAACACGACAACGACAAGCCAGCCAAGCACGAACGAGCATCAGGGAGGCACGACGGGGGAGGCAACAGGGACGAAGACACCTCCCCCGTCAACCACAAGCCAATGTCCTCCCCCGCCCACCAAGAATCCAAGAACGTCCACCGACAAGCTCCCGTACACGCTCACGTTTGAAAGGTATGGTAACATTGAGCATAATACCACGTCCATAGTATATATGCTACTAACATCCCTATCCATCGTTTGCCAGGCCTGAAACTACCCGTCAACTATTTGATGAGGCCGAAGACTGCCCTGGCCACTATGTGTGCGGGAAGTTCATGATTCCCAAGGCCCAGCTCATCAACGAGGAAAAGTGGGATACAAGGAGGTTCCATCTATGGTACATGGAAGCTGCAAAAGCCGGGATGTCAAGTTTTAACGTCAAGATTCCCACGGAGTACTTCCACTTGCCCGCTGGTAACGAAATGCACCTACCCGTCGACTTTAGCGACATGTACAACCTGATGCGGGAAGAAGACATGGACATCGTTCAAATCACCCTATTCACACTGTAAGCGATGAATGCAACTTCCACAGATCACTACATTCGTATTTTCTATAGTTCTATACTTATTAAGTCACGATGACTTGTCCGTGCAGCATGACGGTCACTGTAAGTAATAAAAAGACACGTCATGTACTCTACCTCTCTCCTGCACATATTGCCGAAAGAGTCATCAAGGGTTTCGAGATCACTGATCCGGAGATGACAGTTAGACAGCGAGAGAAGAAATATGAAGAAAATATGAAAGCCGAGAAGACTAAGTTGAAAAATTACATACTAGAATGCATGAAGAAGATCAAGCCGGATGGGCCAGAGTGTATAATGGCTGCCTATCACTTTGGGTAAGTCAAATACATGTACGTACACCTAAGTCGCTAACATATCATGCCTTCTAGTCATCATAAACACTATTTTGTTGCAATGGTGCAGCCAGGGCCTCGTGGGTGGCTACTGGGTCGCTTTTATCATATACCCTCAAGATGGCAGGGCCTGTGTGTTTGACTCCTTGAGCGTACCAAACAAGCAAGGGTACAAGGCATTCGAAGATTGTCTGAAAAAGTAAGTCATCCAGCTTTTTCATCAGTTACGGTTACCATACGTTTTTAAATTGTGGCTAAAACTATTATATTTTGTACAGCGCTTATAAGGAATACCAAAAGGTGCCCGGATTCTGGGACCGAAGAACTCAAAAGTTCAAGGACAAGCATAGGTACCACCTCAAAATCCGACGAGATTTCCTGGTAAGTATTTCAAAGGTTCAATTCATGCTTCATACATATATATGGGTTCTAATGCTTGTGTATCAATCGTGCAGTGCGCCAAACAGCCACTAGGATCGAAGACATGTGGCTTGTACACATGCGAGTTTCTAAGGGAAAGCAAGGAGTACACAAATAGCTGGAAGAAGCTCAAGGAAGGTGTCAAGTATTGGGGAGAGCAGCAGAGCCGCAGGATGTGCTTTAAACAAGTCAAGGCGGACATATGCAAGTTTGTAATGGAGAAATGCATTCTCGAAGGAGAAACATTCTTTGACAACGAATCCGAGCTGGCGTTGCTACCCCAATACGAGAAGCTCCGCAAATGGAACACAATGCTTCGTCCGACAGATTATGCTCATCAAGTTGAAATATGAATTGTAATTTGAATTTGAAATCAACTAAGTCAATGTGTATATGATGACAACAAACAACTAAGTCATTTTGTATGTTATGTCCAGATGGTTTATATGTGCATATATATATATCTGTTAGAAATCTGGAATTCTGGAATTATTTGAAAACTGCAGATTTGAATTCATATCCTGTTGTTTCTACTGTTTCTGCTGTTTCTGCTGGCTATATCCTGCTATTTCTGATGGCTGCATTATTTATTTTTTTTAATCCAAAATTAATAACCGTGGCGGGCAACATAAGCTGCCCGCTACGGTTAAACGCAACTACTGCAGCGGGCAACCTAAACCGACCGCTGCGGTTAATAATTTACCGCAGTGGGCGGTTTAGGTTGTCCGCTGCGGTAAATTCTATTAACCGCAGCGGGCTCCTTATGTTGCCCGCTGCGGTAAAGCCAAAACGCTCGCTGCGGTTAAGCTTTGTGCAGTAGTGGTGTTATCAGTCTTATTATAAGTGTGCCATATTAAGTGCTGTTAAGTCCTTACAATGCCATCATATCTTGAATTGATTAGTCTCTAGGCTAAATATAAATAAACGATACCTGAGACTAGCTTGGGTGAAATGCTTCTACAGCGGGTATGTTTATCTGTGCGCTTGCAGGTAAATATCTATCTTTAAATCCAGTGCCCTAATATATTTGCATTGCTAGCTTCATGTTGGGGATGACAACTTGACGTTAAGTGGAGTTAGTAGTGTCCCGTACACTCTTTAGTGCTTTCACTAGTTTATTATTTTTATGTGGCTCCCTTCTTAGAGTGATTCCATTAAGGAGTGTCAACGAGAACCTAAACGGTCGATTTGCGAGTTTAGGGACCAGAATAACACAACAATACAAGTTTAGGGACCGATGATGGACTTTACTCTTGTTTTTGCTTTATTATTGATTTATTAGTTCTAAGGATGTATTTTGAGTAATTATGAGTTTTTGTTATTATGGTTTGTAATGGTGGATTTAGCTAAGTAATTGTTAGTTATGTTTAATATGAATTCAGCACCACATGAATCCCCACAATATCACTTGCTAATCCTTGATGATGTTAGTCCATAACTGACCCTGAAACTGAAACACAATTAGCTAACATGGTATATGAATTGCTTGATATTTTTTGAAACTCGCATGTTGATATCACATTATCAACAAGATCTGTAAAAGTAGAGTCATGTTGATATTTTTTGAAACAATTTATGTGAAATAAAATTTTGCGCCTAAAGTATAAAGTTTCAAAGGTTGTAGGACAAAGTTCCAAATCTTGGAAGGCAAAGTCTCGAATTACAAAGTTCCATTTTAGATGTATAAAGTTTATAGTACTTTAGTACAAAATTTGAAATGAATTAGTATAAAGTTCATGAATTTAGATGTAGAGATTGAAATCTCAAAGTGTTGAACCTACCTGTACAAAGTTTGTAATTGATATGTAATGTGATAGTTCTAAGTTTATAAATTTTGAGTGTAAAGTTTTGAATCTAGCAGTATAAAGTTTATAACATGATAGTTCAAAGTTTAGAAACTTGCAGTACAAAGTTTCTATTGCGATAGTTCAAAGTTTGCAAATTCTAAGCGTAAAGTTTTAAACTTAGAAGTATAAAGTTTATAACATAATAGTTCAAAGTTTTGAACATAACAATATAAATTTTGTAATATGATAGTTCAACGATTATAAATTCTAAGTGTAAAGTTTTGAACCTAGTACTATAAAGTTTCTAATATAATAGTTTAAAGTTTCAAACCTAGCAGTACAAATTTTGTAAAATGATAGCTCAAAGTTAACAAATTTTGAGTATAAAGTTTGAACCTAGCCGTGCAAAGATTTTAATGTGATACTTTAAACTTTATAAATTCCTTATCAGTACAAAGTTTAAACATGATAGTTCAAAGTTTTAAACTTAGCACTACAAATTTTGTATTGTGATAGTTTAAAATTTATAATTGAGAGTGAAATTTTGAACCCAGTAGTACAAAGTTTATAATGTGATAGTTCAAAGTTTTGAACCTAGTAGTATAAGTTTTTAATGTGATAGTTCAAAGTTTTTCAATTCTGAGTATAAAATTTTGATCCTAGCAGTACAAAGTTTATAACGTGATAGTTCAAAGTTTTGAATTTAGGAGTAAAAGTTTTACGATGTGATAGTTCAAAGTTTATATATTCTAAGTTTAAAGTTTTGAACCTATCAGTACAAAGTTTATAATATGATATTTTAATTTTTTTTAACCTAATATTACAAAGTTGATTTCTAGGAATGTGTCACATGAATCTTTTTAATTTAGAGGGAAAATTTTATAACTAAAAAGGATTCATAGTTTTTTATAAAGCTTTCGAGTGTTATAGGTGAATATCATAATATTTATGTTGAAAGTACAAAAGTTTAGATTACGAGAATACAATATATATGATGTCCTACCTCAAAGTATGGAGATTCAGAGTACAAGTATTTTTTTTTTATTTCAAGCCATTGGTTACAAAGTTTTAAAGCAAAACTTGAAAGTTCTATTGGAACTTTTGGGAAAATTAATTTCTTATTTGATATTTTTGCGTATATAGAAGTGTAAAGTCTGGAATTAATTTTACAATTTTGTAGTATTTAATTTTTTACATATAAAAATGTAAAGTTCAACATAATTCATGCATTTTTTATCTCTGTTACATCATCTTGTTTTTCTTTTCGGGGTTTAGAATTGAAAATGGAGGTCACACATTCTTTATACTCCCTCCGTATCGCAAAATAGAAGACGTTTTGGAAAAGATTTCGGTCAAACATTGGGAATATAAATCATGAATAATTTTTAAATTATTGAGTTTAAAAATGTAAAAATCATATAAATAAATTTATCTTAAAAAGTATTTTCATAAAAATATACATATACCACTTTACAACAAATATTTAAAAAAATAAATGGTCAAAGTTATGTTTTGGAGACCGTGTCGCTGTCCTAAATATCTTTTATTTGTGATACGGAGGGAGTATAAGCTATCTGCAAACACTTATGTATCTCGATAAATGAGGTATAGTGTACTCTATTTAGGGACTATTTTTTATTTGTCTGTATTGGTTGAATTATTTATCACAAAGTATTATGGAACATGATATATTATAAAGTGTAAAATAATACTTCTATCTCTCACAACTAAAAAGACTAAAGTGTGGACACTTTTTTGGTGCGGCAATCGTCTTCGCCTCACCTTCGCTTCCCCGGCCCATGCGAAACCACGGTGTTGTGGCCTTACCTTCATGCCTCCCGCAATCACGCCCGTGGTAATCACGCTTATGGCAATCACGCGCTCGTATACTACAATTGGAAAGCGCCAACAGGAAAGCGCGAGAGCCACCGCCTCTAGCGTCGTCATCCTACCAAGTGCGATCTCATCACCGCGATCGCTAGAACTTCCATTAGAAAATAGACGTCGCCTCTCGTCACCGCGATCGCCTATCCACGACCGCATCGCCTATCCACGACCGCGGTACCTGCGATGACGACAGCGACCCCGACGGGCAAGGGCCCACTCCTCTACTTCGCCTCCTTGGAGCCTCTCGTCCTCCATGGCGTGGACGCTGCGGTCCACGCCCACCTCGCGCTCATCGTCGCATTTATTTCTGTTCCGCCGTTGTGGCCTCTCCGTCTCCCTCTCCGGTTGTGCCAAGGACGGGGAGGCTCGTGGAGGCGGGCCACGTGGCGGAGGCCAGGTTTCGGTGTGACGGGGTCGCAGCCTGCGGCACATGCACATGGGCCCTGTCCGCGGCCAAGGTCCTGCTCGCGGCCTACTCATGCTACCTCGGTGCCACCGCCGGGTGGTCGCGTGATGCTGTGGTGGGGCTCATCGACGCGGCTGCGCGCGGTGGCGTGGCTGCTGCTCGTCGTGTACCTGCAGTTCGACTTCGGGCGGCGGCGCGAGGAGCGGTTCCTAGTGCCACTCAGGCTCTGGTAGGTGTTCTTCATGCTGCTCTTCATCGTGGTCGTCTCTGACCACATGGAGATGAGCCTCGATGGGCTCTTCATCTGAACTTCCAAGCTCAACGAGCCATATGTGTGTTGCAGTTTGTGGGACAGTGGGCTCTGGGCCTCTGGTAAATCGAGCTTGGTATCTTGCATTCTTGGTGAGATCCCAAAGTTATCAGGAGAGCTGAGGTTATGATTTGCGCGGTATGACGGCTTATGTTAGCCGGTCAGCATGGATACAGAGGGGCAAAATTCAAGGAAACATATTGTTTGGCAAGGGGATCATATAAAAGAGTCCTTGAGTCATGTTCACTGAAGAGCGAAGGATCAACCTGAGTGGTGAGCAAAAGCAAAGGATTCAGATAGCCCGCGCTTTGTACCAGGAAGCAGAGATCTATTTGTTCGATGACCCATTCAGTGCTATTGATGTTCATATAGGATATCCCACCTTTTCAAGGTACATAATTTGTTATGCTTAAGCTTAAACTTAACCTTTTATATATGTTTAGTAGAAGTTTCAAATACAGTAGTAACTTTAGTTTCTGCTTATTTTTGCAGGAATACTTCATTCGGGTTGTGTCGTCAATTACTCATCAGATTGAATTACCGACAACTGATCTTATTTTGGTGAGAATTTTATTGGTAAAACTTCCATCCATTATTCATTGCAATAAAATGGATGCCTCTGTTAGCCCTAGGACATTCTAGGTGTAGATTAGTGGGGAGAAGCTCTTGGACATAAGAAGAACAGTGCCTACGCACTAGATCCGAGAGAGAGGAAGAAGGGGAGGTAGAGGAACACAGACCGTCGGAGTTGGAGGAGGAGCCCGCCATGAGGTTCGTCGGTGAAGATCTGCGCATGGGCAGCGACGGTCGGTGTAGGGGCAGAGACGCTGGTGGCGCTTCCCGCAACTGGCAGTGCCACCCACGAGATCGGCTAGGGTTAGGACGGTGGGGTGGCAGCAGCTCTAGGGAACCTCGTGTCTTGAGCCCTGCCCCCACCTCCTCTTTATAGGCACTGTGTAATGGGGGCCCACCAGCCTCCTAAATGGGCTGGGCGTCCCCGATCAGGACGCAGATCAGGGATCAGTTAGGCCGTTGGGCCTAACTGGTGGAGATCAATCCAACATTCTCCCCCTTGATCTCACCTTATATCTTTAAACTTCACAGTTATTTCTTTTTACCATTCCATCACAGATCGATGCATAGAGCATGTCTCATCGTCACGGTCCATTACCGATAGATTCAACAACTACAACACACGTCTCTGTTCTGAAATAGGTCCTTTAACTTTGGGGCCCTTTATTGTCCAGAAATCATAGGCCTTACCATAAACCTATGTCGACTGTGTATTCTCTGAATACACTGGGCGGTAAGCCTTTGCAAAACAGATCCGTAATATATTCACATCTAAAAGTATGATTCTGGACTTTCTCCTTCACAACGTACAACCCAATGTCAATGTGTTTGGCAGCACACTTGACCCGCTGTCTTAGGAGCAAAATTCTAAAATGGCCATTGCTGTTGTTTACCATTATCAAATCCGGGTATAGGTTTTTGTAAGGAAAATGGACCTCGGACCATTTAACTTCGGATTTTGGTGTTTGATGAACAACATAACCAAATTGGACTAATATGTTTGCAAGTATTTGTTTTGTAGTCCAATAGGGTGCAAACGTGACTTGGACTAAGGCGACATGGTGATCCGATGATCAACACCTCAAGCAACACCCTAGAAGCTCAGTAGAAGACCCTAAAGATCAAGAAAAGTCCAAGGCACAAGAATGGAACCAAGACGGCGCAAGAAATCGTGAAGAAACGAAGCAAGGAGGTACATCACACGCTGCATCGGACGCTGGCTCAAAAGCGTCGGACGCTCCGATGGTAAACCCTAGCTCGTGTCAGCGCCAGCAGAAGCATCGGACGCTGAAGATCGAGCACATCGGACGCGACTGTGACACTGTGCAAACCTGCACAGCGAACATCGGACGCTCCGATGCAACATCGGACGCTACAGGACCCTGCGGCCGATGACTATGCAGAAAGGTTCCAGAGAGGCTCTAGCAGCATCAGACGCGTCCGATGATCAAGCATCGGACGCTAAGTAGCCGTTACGACACAGTGCCAGGCTAGCATCTAGCCGTTAAAGGAGCATCGGACGCGTCCGATGGTCATAACTCCAGCGTCCGATGCTGCGCAGTCAAGACCATCTTTGGTGCCTAACGGCTCTATTTGGTTGGGGCTCTATATATACCCCCATGGCCGGCCAAAATAGGATGGTTGGAGCTCATGGAAACATACCAAGTGTATAGACACATATTTAGTTGCTCTAGCCACCAAAGTGCTTAAGTGATATACTAGGTGATTAGTATAGGTGCTTTGCGAAGTGCTTAAGCTAGTTAGACCATCGCTTTCCGCTTGCTCTAGGTGTTAGACCTAGTGTTTAGTGAGGTTGAAAACCTCTTATCTACTGGTGCTTGCGCGCATCGTTGTTGTACATCGACGGGGCTTGTAGTCTTGCGAGATCACACCAACAGAGTTTGTGGTGTGGCCGCCTCCGTGTACCGAAGGGAACAAGGCCTGCGGCGTTTCGGCTGGAAACTTGATAGTGAAGACGGCGGGGAGCATCCGGGAGAGGCTTTGCCACGAGTGGCTTAACCGAAGACCCACTTGCACGTGGGGAAGGCCCAGAGCTATCCACGGAGTTACCCGACCGGGAGCTTGGCCCTTGCGAGGGATTCCTTGCAAGGGGCTACAACGAGGACTAGGGGGAAGCTTGCGCGCTTCTCGATACCTCAGTAAAAATACCAGAGTCGTCGACGGGAGTTTGCATCTCTATCACTCTTTAGCTTCCGCATTTACATTGCTACCTTGTTCATATGCTTTACCTTTCCTAGCTTACTTTTGCTAGTTGATAGGTTTGGAAACTAGGTTGCATAACTCCTTTTGCGGTAGAGATAGCAAACACACGTAGCAATACCTTAGTTGCACAGTAGATAGTTTACGTTCTTGCATAGGTTTTGTCTAGGTAGAAATTAGAGGCCACAGTTTTAGAGTAGAAGTTTTAAGTTGCCTAATTCACCCCCCCCCCTCTTAGGCGTCACGGTCCTTTCAATTGGTATCAGAGCTGGTTGGCTCTCTTGTGGACTCTTGGCTTCATCGCCTTCGAGTCGATGCCCCTAAGAGAGGTTAGGATGGATATCTCTAGGCCTCCACACTTTGATGGCACTAACTTCCCTTACTATAGTGCTAGGATGGCTTGCTTTTTAGAAGCCGTTGATCTAGGTGTTTGGAGAGTCACCTGCGACGGGATGAAACCCATTAAGAATCCCGAGAAACCTACCGCGGGTGATGAAAAAGAAATTCATCTTAATGCTAGAGCTAAAAATTGCTTGTTTGAATCTATTAGCATGGATATCTTTAACCAAGTTTTTACTTTGCAAACATCTCATGAAATTTGGTTAAAACTACATGAGCTCCATGATGGTACAAGTAATGTACGTGAGCAAAAACATCACCTAACTAAAACAAGCTATGATTCCTTTAAAATGAATGATAATGAGCTTGTTCGTGATATGTATTCTCGTTTGAATCTAATTATCAATGAGCTCCATTCTATAGGAATTACAAAGCTAGGTGATGCGGATATTGTGAGGAAGATCATCTCCGTGCTTCCAAAGAACAAATATGCAACCATCATCACCATCCTCCACAACATGGAGGACTTGAGCACCATGACCCCGGCCATTGTCATTGGCAAATTGGTGGCATTTGAGATGTCACGCAAGATGGGTCAAGAAGAAGCCACTTCATCAAGCAAAGACATTGCTCTCTCATGTGAGCACAAAAAGATGAAGGGCAAAAAGCAAGTTAAGACAAGCTCAAGTTCTTCAAGTGAAGAAGATGATGATGAAGATGAAGAATCAAGTGATGATCAAGCCTCCACCTCATCCGACTCCTCCTTAGATGAAGAAGAAACAATCAAGCTCATGAAAGGAGTGAAGAGGATGATCTGCAAGCTCAATGTCAAGGGTGTGTGAAGGACCGAGAAAGCACTAGCAAGGCGACCAGAGAGGGGGTGAATGGGAGCTCAAAAATTCTTCTCAGAAACTTTGGCCAAATGTCCCAAAATCAACCCCAAGAGACAGCGACCGAAACCGTGATGCTCACGACCCTTGGAAGAGGGTGGATGATCCCTAAGATCACAGCGGAGCACCACCAAGAAGAAGCAAACCAAACTCCAAAAGTTCCGGCTCGAACACAACCCCAAAAACCAAGTCCCGAACGTAGATAGACGGCTACGTCCAGAAGTCCCCAAATACCGATGCTAACAAGTAGCAAAGATACCTAGAGAGGTTCCTTGGTCAACTCTAGGGTCAAACGAGAAGTCCGGAAACCAAGCGAACAAGCCGGGAGAGCAAACGCACTAAACCGGAGCAAACAGCCGAATCCCGGACTGTCCGCCGGTACGGTCCCGGACTGTCCGCGGTAGTGCCGGACTGTCCGCGGGCGAGTGGCGGACTGTCCGCCGGCAAAACTCGCCAAACAGCAAGGTCGTTGCAAAGTCCCTGGACGTTCTCGGACTGTCCGCGGCTTTGAACTGCGGACTGTCCGCCGTTCAAACAAAAGCCAAATCAGCCGAAGAACAGTGCCACTGGTCTGGCTCGTCCCCGACTCGCGGACTGTCCGCGCCCTGAGTGGCGGACTGTCCGCGGTCACTCAGGGAGGGCGATTTTGATCGCCCTTCTCCCAAATCATCTCCAAATCGATTCAAATCAAAATCCCACGTTCCCAAACTTGGAGAGGATGATCACGGAGTAGTTAGGAGACTATCCCCAAGAAATCATCCGCTCAAATCGAGTCAATCACCGGGAAATCAAAAGGGGAGGAGGATGAACCGAAAAGTGCCACGAAAACGAAATCAACCCGATCTACTTGCTCGTAGGGAGATAGATGAATTCCTTCAATGGAAATGATCTCCTTTCAAATACGAACAAGTTGATTCAAACGGATTTCGCAAAGACGCACGGGAGAGAGAGATCGAGTGACGGGAAAATCGTGAAGAAACGAAGAACGCGAAGAACACGAATCAAAATACGAATCAAGTCATTGATCTGCACTGCAACCGTGAGATTACGGTCTCACTTCCTCACAATCAACAGTACACAGAGGCAAGTCTCTCTGCGGATCTCAGCTAGCTACAGCAGGGGATGGGAGAGCAGGAAACCCTAAGTGCGAAAGAGCAAATGACTGAGATGGATGGGAGGAGGGTGTCTCCCGACTACTTATCCTACTACTAGCCTAAGTCTATTTCCTACTCTACCCCTCTCTATTCTAATTACAAAGCGAGCCACTCAAACCCTAGGGTTAGTCTGGACCAACTCGAGTGGTAGGTGTATCCGACGGCCACGCCCGCACAATTCGAAGCGTTGCCTCGACGCAACCTCCAGATCGCCGCCACGTGCCGCCCTCGCTCTGTACCCCCGGTTTTGTGGCCCAAACCGGGAAACCAGCCTTTTCCAGCCAACCCCCGGTTTTGAGGCCCAAACCGGGAAACCAGCCCACCAGCATCTGAGTTTTGAGGCCAAACTCGGCAAACCCTCAGAGCCCAGGTTTTGAGGCCCAAACCTGGAAACCGTCCTCAGCCCGAGTTTTGTGGCCAAACTCGGAAACCCTCAGCCCGAGTTTTGTGGCCAAACTCGGAAACCGTCCACGCCCAGGTTTTGAGGCCCAAACCTGGAAACCGTCCATCCGATGGTTTTTCCCTGGCTCTACCACCAAACCGACGTCGTAGATGGGATGCACCTCCCATGCACCCCGTCCACCAACACGTGTCCCCGAGTCCTCGACCCAGGCAACACATGACCGCACTTCTTTACTTGTCATCGTCATAGGCTGCCAGCCACCACAGCTGATCCTCGGGCCTCTAGTCCCTCAGTCCAAGCCTCACGTCCGCCCTTCGCCACTCTCGGTCCATCGGCACGGCACGTCTCTACTTGACCATCACCTCGCCTTTGATCACTGCATCCGTGCTCGACACCTGCACAACACAAGCCAAAGAACATGCGCATCATCCCAGTTGACAATCACTCATCACTCAGAGACCCGGCATACACCCATGTATCCGCAGTGTGCCCATCACCATAGAAGATTGCCTCTTCACCAATCAGAGAAGAGAGCAAAGAAAAAAGGGATGCTATAGATGTGGCAAGAAAGGGCATTTTGTGGAAGATTGTCCAAAACAAAAGCCCACACCCAACGACAAGAAAAAGAAGGATTCAAGGCCAAAGCTCTCACCACCATCAAGACATGGGACGATTCATCAAGTGATGATGAAGCCCAACACAAGAGGCATGGCCGCAAGCACTCATCATCAAGCTCCTCACGTATGTGCCATATGGCACGAGGTAACACAAGCTCTATCTCTAGTGATAGTGATAGTGATGATGAGCTACCTTCTTATAATGAACTTGTGCAAGATAATCTTAAATATGCTAAAGCTTGTACTAGTCAACAAAAGAAAATCAATGCTTTAAAAGAAAAATTAGATAGCTCTCAACAAGCCTACAATACTATGCTTGAACAATATGAAACCTTTTCAAATTTGAATGTTGAGCTATCTAACAAAATTGAGAAACTTGAGGCTAGTACAAGCACATGTGATAGCACAAGTAAGGATGAGCAACTTGTTAAGAAAAATGAAAAACTAAAAGCAAAGATAGCTAGCACACAAGATGCTTACAAAAGCTTGCTTACTAAAATGGAAATTATGTGCAAGCATTGTGATGAGCTAACTAACAAAGTTGCTAATCTTGAAACCATCAGAGCAAACCCCACCAAGGCACCTAAAATTGAGAAATCAATCTTTAATATACCTAAAAAGGATGCCTCTACTTCTTGCTTTGATTTACTTGATTTAGACTCACCCATGTGCAAACAAGTTTGTGTTGAGAATGTTATTGTAGAAACATGTACACAAGAAGTTGCCATGGAGAATGAGCTACTAAAACAAGAAGTGGCTCGCCTCACCAAGGACTTGACTCAAGCAAAAGGCAAATCAAAGCAAACCCGAACTCATCAAGATAACACCGTCGAGTGAAGAAGCTTGATGAGGAGCAAACTGTGGTTTGTTATGTTTGCCACAAGGAAGGCCACAAGTCCTATGAGTGCAAGGTGAAGCATGGGGGAGAAAAGAAGAAAGAGAAAAACAAAAAGCAAACAAGCAAGCTCTCCAACACCTACACCAACAAGGTGAACAAGAAGGCCGCCACACCCTATCTCTTGAAGAAAAAGAAGAATGACAAGGTGGTGGCCATCAAGGTGAATAAGCAAGCCAACAATGGGGTCAAACGCATTTGGGTGCCTAAGGGTATTATCTCAACCATGAAGAGCACCAAAAAGGTTTGGATCCCGAAAGGGAAGTGAGTAGCAAAATTGGCTAGGGGGAATTTTGGAGACTTGGCAAAGTTTTGGGTGCATATCATGGGGTGCATCACATTGGATCATGTCATTGCCAAGTATGTTAGTGGGTACTATGGACCCAAGTTCCCCCTCCCATGTTAGGTAACTAGATTTAATTTCTTGCAATTACTTTTAGCATCTAGTTCCTTCATTGCCTAGGTTTGCATTGATATTTTCATATCTTTTGTCATGCACACATTAGGCTTATCATATGGTAGTTTTGCTCGATATCACTCACATCCTTAGAGCAATCCTACATGGTTTTAATTGGTTAGAAGCACGGCACATAGCTTCTTTTACTTTGTATTTATCTTATATGTGCCAAAGTCCAAATTATAGATAAACTACCCTGATTACCATCTTCAATTGGTGTCACACTTCTTGTGATGTCAATATGGAAAATGGTAGTTTGACCTTACAAGTCAATGTGCATGTCTCCTACAAGTATTTCAAACTTGTATGCACACTTTGAGGGGGAGTTTACTCTACAATTTGGAAACTTTGAGACTAACACTATCTTCAAGTTTATCATGTGTATAGTAGTCTCATTGCAAGGAAAATGGAGTTCCCGGAGACAAGCATCATGTGTAACGATGATTCATTTGATATCTACATATGGTATTCCTAACCGATGTCATTATGTCGATTTCATTTTGATATTTTCATATGCTATTCTCCATGCATTATATAGATTAAACTCCTTTATCCACTAAATTACCCTTTATGCATATGCTTTGCTTTACACCATATGTATGCATATACTTAGGGGGGGTTTAGCTTATATAATGTTTCCTCTCTTGAGCTTTAATGTCTTCCTTTTTGGTGTTTGATTCCAAAGGGGGAGAATATGTAGGGACCAAAACCACCAAGCCCAAACTAAAACAAACAAAATAACCAAAATCAAATTTTCAAAATTTTATGATTATCTTTTTGGGAATGGACCAACAAAGGGCGGAAGTGGATTATGGACTTAGAGGGAAAACTAATCCATCAAGACACTAAAAGGAACTCAATGGCAAGGGCAAGATATGCTAGAATAAATGTGTTTCAATTTGGTATCTTTTAAAAACATCATATGACCTTGCCTTTGCATTGCATCCTAGCAAGTAGATTGCATTTTAAACTATGTATTTGTTTACTTGCTTGTTTTGGTCGTGTTGTCATCAATCACCAAAAAGGGGGAGATTGTAAGGAAAATGGACCTCGGACCATTTAACTTCGGATTTTGGTGTTTGATGAACAACATAACCAAATTGGACTAATATGTTTGCAAGTATTTGTTTTGTAGTCCAATAGGGTGCAAACGTGACTTGGACTAAGGCGACGTGGTGATCCGATGATCAACACCTCAAGAAAGACCCTAGAAGCTCAGTAGAAGACCCTAAAGATCAAGCAAAGTCCAAGGCACAAGAATGGAACCAAGATGGCGCAAGAAATCGCGAAGAAACGAAGCAAGGAGGTACATCGGACGCTACATTGGACGCTGGCTCAAAAGCGTCGGACGCTTCGATGGTAAACCCTAGCTCGTGTCAGCGCCAGTAGAAGCATCAGACGCGACTGTGACACTGTGCAAACCTGCACAGCGAACATTGGACGCTCCGATGCAACATCGAACGCTATAGGACCCTGCGTCCGATGACTATGCAGAAAGGTTCCAGAGAGGCTCTGGCAGCATCGGACGCGTCCGATGATCAAGCATCGCACGCTAAGTAGCCGTTACGACACAGTGTCAGGCTGGCATCTAGCCGTTAAAGGAGCATCGGACGCGTCCGATGGTCACGACTCCAGCGTCCGATGCTGCGCAGTCAAGACCATCTTTGGTGCCCAACGGCTCTATTTGGTTGGGGCTCTATATATACCCCCATGGCCGGCCAAAATAGGATGGTTGGAGCTCAAGGAAGTATACCAAGTGTATAGACACATATTTAGTTGCTCTAGCCACCAAAGTGCTTAAGTGATATACTAGGTGATTAGTATAGGTGCTTTGCGAAGTGCTTAAGCTAGTTAGACCACCGCTTTGCGCTTGCTCTAGGTGTTAGACCTAGTGTTTAGTGAGGTTGAAAACCTCTTATCTACCGGTGCTTGCGCGCATCGTTGTTGTACAACGGCGGGGCTTGTAATCTTGCGAGATCACACCAACCGAGTTTGTGGTGTGGCCGCCTCCGTGTACCGAAGGGAACAAGGCCCGCGGCGTTTCGGCCGGAAACTTGATAGTGAAGACGGCGGGGAGCATCCGGGAGAGGCTTTGCCACGAGTGGCTTAACCGGAGACCCACTTGCGCGTGGGGAAGGCCCGGAGCTATCCACGGAGTTACCCGACCGGGAGCTTGGCCCTTGTGAGGGATTCCTTGCGAGGGGCTCCAACGAGGACTATGGGGAAGCTTGCGCGCTTCTCGATACCTCGGTAAAAATACCGGAGTCGTCGACGGGAGTTTGCATCTCTATCACACTCATTAGCTTCCGCATTTACATTGCTACTTTGTTCATATGCTTTACCTTTTCTAGCTTACTTTTGCTAGTTGATAGGTTTGGAAACTAGGTTGCATAACTCCTTTTGCGGTAGAGATAGCAAACACACGTAGCAAAACCTTAGTTGCACAGTAGATAGTTTACGTTCTTGCATAGGTTTTGTCTAGGTGAAAATTAGAGGCCATAGTTTTAGAGTAGAAGTTTTAAGTTGCCTAATTCACCCCCCCTCTTAGGCGTCACGGTCCTTTCAGTTTCTTAACCATTTCGTCTGTCCTTTATGCCTCATGATAAGCTACTATTGGCATAAAATGTGTCTCACCGTGCCTCACACACAACAAGCCAAAAAGTGTGGCTTCAATCGGGTGTCGGGACGGATTGAAATCCGGAGACGTGCCAGTCGGTTTGACCTGAAAGCCAACAAGGGATAAAACTGTGAGAATAAAACTGGAACATGCCGCATGAGACCAGACAGTTCCATATTTACGGCCCTGAAGCCACTCACAACGACATATAGCTATAGAAGCTATCTGTCAACAAGTTTTAAAGATCATTCGGCTAACTCCAAACATGAACATATGTAAACAATTGGTTGTCGAATGCACATACGTAAAAAGACATGCTTGAACAAGAGATAGATTATAAAATAACGTGTAACCAAGCTCGGCAAACCAGCCGAATTGGGGGTCCATGAAGAAGGAACATGCACATAAACATGATCAAACTAATCTAAAACCTGCATCTGCCGCACGATACCTAGTTTTATCAAAGCTCAAGCATGATTGACATGTATGAACCCACAACACGTAACAATCTAGATTGGAAATTAATTCGGCCGTCATGATCATGCGATTATTAGGATACAATGAAACTTGTAAAGCAAGGCCGAACAAAGTCAATCTAGATTGGGCAAAAGAGTGTTACAAAATTAATTAAATCATGCAACACATGGTAAATTAATGAATCTACTAGATCTTGCCAAATCGAATAGAGCCGATAACTACCTCGCTCCTGCTAAACATATCAAGCAAACGCCTGCCGCACGGTATTTTACTCAAAAGTAAAGCATAAGCAAAGACTTCTTGATCATTAACAAAAGTCTGCCGCACGACCATTGGATACGAACAAGACTACTTGCATCACATCTAAATCCACCGCATGATACTAGACATGATAACAAGGTTGTCGGGACTTACGAAGGTCGACAGATTGATAATTCCTCTCGAAGAACTCGACGACACGACAAAGGACTCGAAGATGGCACAGGGTCGATTTGTATTGATATGGTTGTGAACAGTTTTACAATGGCTGGGGGTTTATATTTATACCTTGGGCGAAATACGAGTCCTGGAAGACTATGACTTACATAATGAAAACTTGGAAAATACGAGTCCCATTCCTATTCTCTTTTCGGTGTTTTCCATTATCACGTGTCTTCTCAAGCAAGTCGGCTTCACTTGCCATATTTCTTCCCGAATAGAGTCATTGCCTTACAAGATAGCCGACCGCACAAACACTTGCCGAAACTCCAAGAACTGATCGACCGCTTGGTCATTTACCTAATGCCCATCTCACTGTCGGTTGGGTCCACTTGTCATTTTCCTGGTCCACCTGATCAGCCGATCTTCCCTGATTCCGCCGATTCCTCAAATTGCAGTCATCTCTAGTAGAATTCGGTTCATCTCCTTTTTAATCCAAATTTTGGTGTAAACACATGCCCCCTAATTTTGGGATAAATATTTATTCCAAAATTCCTTTCTCCCGAACTACTGACGTGGAATCTCTGGAAGCATCCACTCTCGTGGAAATTTCGCATGTCATAATTGCCTTACCTGCCGATTCATCTCTCGATGCATCCTTTGGGGCCCTTTTAAGTCACCGCTCACTTTGTTTCGGCCTACTCCTTCAAACTCTCCTGTTTTAACCTCAAAAACCAAGAAAAACCCTTCTTCCTCCTATCATCATCCAATCCAATCTAGAAGATGTCTTCCGTGGCGAGCAGACATAGTTCTGAGCTTGGCGTCTCTAGCACTTCCAGGAAGAGGTTGCCCTCTTCTACTTTGTCCCAAATGAGGCATCCGTTCTCACCTTGTTACTTTTGTCCAGGAGGGTCGATGATGATCTCTCCGAAGATTTGACTCAACAAATCATAGACCTTCAACTTGATTTGGAGGAGAAGAATCAGGAAATTTCTCAAGTTTCCTGGGAGCGTGACATCGCTCGGAATCAGGCCGCCGGTGGATATTTTCATCATTTCTGTTTTTTGTTTTCCCCTCTTGCTTTTACTCACTCTTCCCCCTTTCAGCTCTGGGGGCAAAACTCCATGCTCTTGAAGTCGCCGTCGCCAAGCTTGCCACTATGGCCAACGCAGTAGGCACGACAGCCTTGGATCGGGTGAACGAGGTTAACCGAATCCTCCCCGACATCTCCAGGGCTGGCATGGGATACGGCGCAGCGCTTGCCTTCAACGTTGTACGGATTCACTCCGGCGTCGATTATCACAGATTCGATGTCTGTGAGAGGGGGCTAGAATATAGAGTAGCACATTCTATGGATGATATAAAGGAAGCTGGAACAGACCTGGCTGATTCCTTCGACCACAATCTCCCGATTAGCCATAGGATAGAGTGGACGAACTAATTTTTCATTGTAACCTTGTACCCCCTTCTTGTAAATAAAAGTCCTTTTGTTTGACCCTTGAAATTAATTTGTGACTGATCCTTCGAGATCAATGCGTGTTTTGCTTCGGGCATTAATCACTGACTTCTATTTTTGCTCTAAAGGCAATGTATATCGCATTGGCTTACTGCTGATAGTCATGTCAGTCATCTCTGCTTTGCAGGCGATTGTCGCAATCGGCTATTTTCAGATCTAGTGTTCTGGATCCCTTTTAATTTTCCAATCCATGATGATGTTAGGATAGTACCTTTTAAGGAATTCCTGAAGACTTCTTCATTAAAATTCTATTGCCTGGAATAAAAATATGATCCTTCCCACTTCGAAGACCATTTGCCAAACTTACTGTCCTCGGTATCAATCGGTAATATGGGTTTCCAAACAATTAACCGAAACTGAACCCTTCATGTGGCCACAATCTTTAGCCGAATCATGTCGGCTTTCTGATTCCATATCTGCAAATGAATAACCGAAGTTGTTTTTCCTGAACAATGTCCATTTGCATTCTCTTGATTACCTCAGGGATTTTCTCGATTGCAACATTTCTTCAAAAAAACGCTTCTCAAACGCATGACGTCATTTTAGCCGAATAGATCTCACTTTGACATGTCATGTCACTCGGCATTTTATTCACTACGCTTCACCTTTCTCCCCTCCTGATAAACCTACTAACTTCAAAAATGCTAGGGTCACCAGGGTTATGAACATTTTTTTGTACTAAAGGCGATATAAACAATATCGGTTATTCTTCAAACTCTTGGAGTATTTTTTCTGCTAAAGGCGATGCTTTACATCGGCTACTTCTATGTACAAATATCCCTGAATTTGCTCATGTACCATCTTCCACACAGGGATGAAATTTTTCAAGAAATCTCCCATTATCAGTTCCAGAAAAAATTCCTCTCTCAATCATTAACCATATGACTTTCATCCAAAGTAAGAATTTCTTGATCTTCTTGATGTCCAAAAGCAACCTTAGCTAACTTATTTTTTTCTTTTGCTTTGCCCCCTAGGGATATGGTGTAAAGTCACCATAATGCTAGTAGAAGGATCACGATGATGAGTAACAAAATCGGCAATAGCCTGACCACTTACTGCCTTTGCCGATTCGTACCTCAAATCAAAATCCGATAATACTAAAATCCATTTGCCGATCCTTCCATAGGCATTAACAATCATATGTTTTATCACATCAAATTCAGAAACTGTCATGCATTCGGCATTTAACAAGTAGTGCCGAAGCTTGGTATACGAGTAATACACACATAAATAAAATTTTCTCTGTAGCCGAATACCTTGTTTCTGGGTCTAACATCTTTCGGCTAAAGGTGAGCTATTATTCTTTCTCTTTCTTCAAATTCTTGTATAAGGGCCGATCCTATTGTTAGGATATCGGCCGCCACGTACAACTCGAAAGATTTACCAAGTTGTGGAAGTACCAACTCTGGCAGTGCTTTTCATGTATTCTTCAATTCCATCAAAAGCTTTCTATTGTACGTCACCCCTCGCGAATTTTTAATCTTCCTTAAGCTTCAGCAACGGAGAAAAAAGGTAGAATTCTTTCAGAAGATCTATCAATTTCAATCTGTATTCTGGACCTAGATTTGTACTAACATATATCGGTCTTGCTTTTGCTTCATTACCAATATTTACTTCTTCTAACTTATCAGCCGATACGAGACCACGTCCCAACTTTCCTCCATTACCATCAATTGGATTATTCATTCAAAAATTGCTCTGAGAGCCGATTGCTTGAATCGGCTGTTGGTCCTTGTCAAAAACATTCACAGGACCTTCTTTCCAAACTTTTCCAGAGAAGCACTCGACACCATCATATTCCCAATAGACGGGTTCTGCAGTAGCAACACTTACTGAATCATCAGCATGGACAACTTCGATGTCATCTCCAATCCACTGGATGAGGATTTGATGCATAGTTGACAGAACGCAGCAATTTGCATGTATCCAATCCCTTCCTAAGAGCAAGCTATAGGCCTCTTGCCATCGATGACGAAGAAGGTAGTAATCAACGTTTTTGACCCGATCGTCAACTCAACATGAACTCCTCCTCGAGTATCAGAAGGATTGCCAGCAAAGTCTCTTAACACCATGTCAGTTTTCAATAATTCTTCACTTGTCATCCCAAGTTTCCTGAAGGTAGTATATGGCATGATATTTATGGCAGCTCCTCATCAATAAACATCTTGGTTAACGGCTTGCCATTAACATACCCCTTCATATAAAGTGGCTTCAAGTGTCGATGCTTAGCTAGTTTATCAAAAACTGCCCGTTGAGCCAGAACGAGCTGAGCCATCAGATCTTGGTATTCGTCTTCATCAAAATCCAAATACACTTCCTCTTGGACATCTTGATCTCCGGGAGCTATGAATTCTGATGGGAGAAAGAATGTCATGCACGCATTAGCCGAACGATCACCCACATCAGGCTTTTCCTTAGGACGCCAAATTTGCTTTGTTTTGGCACCTGCTTGTGCCAATTCTATGTCCCTTAGGCGCTGCACTCTTCTTTTCTGGCTCTTTCTTAATCCTGGTGGACACCATTGTCCTTTCTGCCAAATATATTCACGGTACTCCTCTCCTTCAGCGCGAGCCCAATTTTGATCGGCAAATCTTCTTCCTTGCCGATTTTCGGAATTGCCTATTTTTAAGCGTCGATCGTCCTCAGGGAGTCGCATCCCAAGCCTTTCATGGACCGAACGGCGGTTGACTCGAGACTGCCTGTACTCAGAATATTGATCACTGCATTCAGGGCAGTTGTTCTTAGCAGGCAGCTTCAAGCCTTCATTCCAACAATATTTGAAAAATGAGCATTCCCAATGAGATTGCTCTTGCTCTCTCATATATTCTCGTTCTTCTTGGTATATCTCCTCTTCGTATCTTCGTTTCTTCTCTATGAACTTCTGTTCTTCATAAAATTTTTGCTCCTGGTACCGTTCTTGCTCCCGACGCCATTTGTTCAACAAAATGCGTGTCATGACACTGGGCCTGGAAACTTCACCCCTTTCAGTTCGGCTATTCTGGAAACAAACTTGTCGCTGAAGTTCTTCATTTGTGATCTGTCGATCGGGGTCAACAGCACCGGTTTCTCTCGCTCTATCAGAGGTTAACACCTTCATCTTGCTTTTGCCCCTGGGATCATCTGCATTAACCATGTTAACGGAGAAAGATATGGTATTCTGTCCAAAAGGGCTACTGTCAATCTTCATTTTTCCATCGAATTTCAAATGCCCTTCTTGGATAGCCTTCTGGATCCGCACTCTGAACACTCGACAATCATTAATAGAGTGAGATCTGGTGTTATGATAACCACAATACCTCTTGTCTTTAACTCCTTCAGGGTTCAGCATGGGATGTCCTTCCGGTAACTTGATGCGTCCCTCTCTCACCAGCAATTCAAATAACTTATCCGATTTGGAAACATCAAAGTCGTAGGTACCCTTTTGCTATCTCAGCCATTGTTGATTGACTTGAGTCAGCTCTTTAGTCCAGACCAGCTTTGCTGCAACTATCTCATCTTCATCATCATACTCCATTGCTTCCTCTAAGAAAGCCTGATACATTTCACTAGCCACATCGCCTTTCTGGAACTGGTTGTTTTTCCTAAACCCCTAAGCCTGACTATTCATCATCGCCAATCGTTGTGATAACTGCCCAAGATCATCAAATTCCATGTCGAATAGCTTTTCCCTAATATTCGACAACATACCAGCTATAGCTATTCCCGGTAATTGATCATCTGGTAAATTCAGGGAATAGCAGAGATTTTTAGTCTCCCTGAACCTGCGCAAGTATTCTTGTGGCGTCTCATTAGCCCTCATTTTCAAACTCATGAGGTCGACCAACTTCTTCTCATTAGTGCCCGTAAAGAAATACGCATGGAATTTCTGTTCTAATTATGCCCATGTATTAATAGAATTTGTCGGCAGAGATGTGAACCATGAGAAAACTGGTCCTGTTAACGACAGTGGGAAGTACCGAATTCTCCAAGCTTCATCTGCAGATGCCTCTCCAAGTTGCATCAAGTAATGGCTGATGTGTTCTATAGTACTGGTATCATCTTGGCCTGAGAACTTAGTAAGATCAGTGGGAGGTTTCACCCTGGGAGGAAGTGCCACTCGGTTGTACCACTCCGGGTAAGGAGATTTATAAGCATGAGACTGATTCTTTGGCTTCAGGCCAAATTGATTTTGCATCATGTCGGCCATTCTATGCATGATAAGGTCGATACTTGAATCTGGACTTGCTTGTGTTTGACCCCCAAGAAATGCCCCTGCTGAATTTTTATAGCCTGGATTTGGGAAAGCATTAATCGCGTTGTAATCAATAAACTCCTGATATCCATCTCCAAACATGTTCTTTTGCAACCTATTCGTTGCGGGGGACACTCTGAAGGAAGATTGTGGGACGTTTCCCGTCGTGCCGAATGTGAGCTGGCCATGAGTCGTGGGAGGTTGCTGTGCCTGGTGAAGAACAATTCCACTTGTGCTTGAACCAACTCCGTTGTCTTCAGTAGTTTTCCTCTGATGTTGGGGTACGGGGAATAACAATGGCCCCTACATCGGACGGTGGCTTCCTCAAAACGTTTATCAACTGCCGGGCCGAAAGTACCAACCATGATGGCACGAAAGGTGTTCAAGAAAGTTGATTGATGATTTGTCATGGCCTCTGATATAGCCTTGTACACCAGTTCGGATAGTTTTTGAGCATCTTCTTCATTAGTACTATCAGATTGATGAGGAAGGAGAGTTCTCGGGAGTGACTGCTTCTGGAAAGCTTTGTTGCTCTTGTTCTTAGAAAAGGACATCAAGCATTTGCGCTGAAACTCATCGCATGCTTGTTGCATTAAATTCTTCAATTCTGGTGGCAACTCATCCATGGTCACTTCCAGAATCAGAGTGTTGTCGAACTCAACCATCTTGGAATACAGTGTCCCACCGAGCGTGCCAAAAAGTGTGTTGGCACAAAATGTGTCGCACCGTGCCTCACACACAGCAAGCCGAAAAGTGTGGCTTCAATCGGGTGCCCGGACGGTTTGAAATCCGGAGACGTGCCAGTCGGTTTGACCTGAAAGCCAACAAGGGATAAAACTGTGAGAATAAAACTGGAACATGTCGGATGAGACCAGACAATTCCATATTTACGGCCCTGAAGCCACTCACAACGACATATAGCTATAGAAGCTATCTGTCAACAAGTTTTAAAGATCATTCGGCTAACTCCAAACATGAACATATGTAAACAATTGGTTGCCGAATGCACATACGTAAAAAGACATGCTTGAACAAGAGATAGATTATAAAATAACGTGTAACCAAGCTCGGCAAACCAGCCGAATTGGGGTCCATGAAGAAGGAACATGCACATAAACATGATCAAACTAATCTAAAACCTGCATCTGCCGCACGATACCTAGTTTTATCAAAGCTCAAGCATGATTGACATGTATGAACCCACAACACGTAACAATCTAGATTGGAAATTAATTCGGTCGTCATGATCATGCGATTATTAGGATACAAATAAACTTGTAAAGCAAGGCCGAACAAAGTCAATCTAGATTGGGCAAAAGAGTGTTACAAAATTAATTAAATCATGCAACACATGGTAACTTAATGAATCTACTAGATCTTGCCAAATCTAATAGAGTCGATAACTGTCTCGCTCCTGCTAAACATATCAAGCAAACGCCTGCCGCACGGTATTTTACTCATAAGTAAAGCATAAGCAAAGACTTCTTGATCATTAACAAAAGTCTGCCGCACGACCATTGGAAACGAACAAGACTACTTGCATCACATCTAAATCCACCGCATGATACTAGACATGATAACAAGGTTGTCGGGACTTACGGAGGTCGACGGATCGATAATTCCTCTTGAAGAACTAGACGACACGACAAAGGACTCGAAGATGGCACGGGGCCGATTTGTATTGATATGGTTGTGAACAGTTTTACAATGGCCGGGGGTTTATATTTATACCCTGGGCGAAATACGAGTCCTGGAAGACTACGACTTACATAATGAAAACTTGGAAAATACAAGTCCCATTCCTATTCTCTTTTCGGTGTTTTTCCATTATCACGTGTCTTCTCATGCAAGCCGGCTTCACTTGCCATATTTGCTTCCCAAATAGAGTCATTGCCTTACAAGATAGCCGACCGCACAAACACTTGCCGAAACTCCGAGAACTGATCGACCGCTTGGTCGTTTACCGAATGCCCATCTCACTGTCGGCTGGGTCCACTTGTCATTTTCCTGGTCCACCTGATCAGCTGATCTTCCCTGATTCCGCCGATTCCTCAAATTGCAGTCATCTCCAGTAGAATTCGGTTCATCTCCTTTTTAATCCAAATTTTGGTGTAAACAGCTACATGATAGGTGTGCATCATCATGACACCACTATTGTTTCTTTGGAGCTTTTCCACAATAAAACTTCAACTGCGACTGTTAGTTACTAATGTGGATTTCACTACACATCTCGCTCAAACATATTAGTTGTACTCACAACCATTTGAGAGTACTTGTTCTCTTATACTCATCATGAGGCATATAAAACTTTGCACAATTGTAACACTTCCATTCCAGTGATCTATATCTGGATTGGACATCTGCCAAAATCCTAGATACATGAACTATGTCAGGGTAAATACTTGTGCACTCATTAAGCTTCCAACAGCCGAAGCATATAGGACGTCCATTTTATCGATTCTCATATCTATTCTTGGAACACTGAAAATTCTCAAAACTATTACCCTTGACCATAGGAACAGGTGTATGTTTACACATATAGATACTTTATTTCTTTAGAATCTTCTCAAGTATACACTTGAGACATTTCTAATACCCCTTTCTCTTGTCTCGGTAAATTTCAATTCATAGACGAATGGCAATTCATCGAGATCAATCTTATGTAATTTAGTGCAATGACTACTTTTCCAATAGTAGATTAACACCATTGCCAGCAAGCAAGGTGTCATCCACATACATGTTTAGGAAAATGAATTTCCTATTCTTGAACTTTGCACAATGTCATTGTCCTTCTCATTCTCATTAAAACCCAAACTTTCCAATCTAATGTGGCATCAAACTTTAAATACCACTGTTTAGATGCTCGTTTGAATCCATAAATAGATTTTTTCAGGTGGCATCCTAAACATTCTTTTCCTTTCATGACAAAACCGTTAGGTTGTGCCATGTAAACTTTTCATACAAATCCGCATTGTTTAGTACCGTCTTTAGATCTATCTGATGTAACTCTAAATTACAATGCGCCATTAACACTCGTTAAAGTGTTTTCTTTCCTTTATATGAATCATTTCACCATAATCTTTCTATGTTCCCTCCGGAGCCACATTGCGTCTTGTAGACCCATTACGGCCTACTGTTTTGGCTCCATTGGAAACAACTTCTTATCTTTTATTCTTTAAGACACTTCTTCCAGATGGGGTTGTTGTTGCTCTTTTACATTACTTATCTTTCTAGAAGAGCTAACAACATGTGTTGTATAGGCCATACAACATCAACAGGTATGACTGTTCTTGAGTCATTGGAGTGAGCACGCAATCCCACTTCTCTTCAAGTCTTAGATCTCTACATACCACGCTCCCCCAGATTATCCCATCTTTTGTAAAGATGATACTTCCTCTAATTTCTTATTTGGGTTTAATCTGTCAAAAGTCATAGGGTGCCTTAAGCACCGCTTGTCCAGTACAAATACTGGTTCACTATGCTATCTTCCTATCAGAACCATAAAGGTATAGGAATTTAGCTATTTCTTTCTTTACTTAGGGGTATCGTTATTATGATCGTTGTACTCCCTCAACGGTCACATTCATCTTTGATAGATCACACTTGCCTAAATGCATATCATTCATTGCATTTTGAAGCACAGGGAAATGGAGAGTATCTCTTTTAATCATTATCTTTCTCAATTTAATCTCACCATTCTCCCCTCGAAATATGGCACAAACTTTACTACCATAATTTCGAAACTATTCAAAACTTTTGTGAACAAGGAGACATCAATAATTTGCTTTGTTCACATGACCATGTCATGCAAACAAAGTCATCTTTTGATTCTTATGGGAGTATACTTTTCTCATTGCACTTTAAGAACTTAATAAAGTCCTTACTTAACTTTACTTTTGCAAGTCATGCTCGCATGCTTTCTTTATCTGGGATTGCTCCCCTCATGGCCTTAGCCCATGACCATGTCATGGTCAACACTGTGATAGCATAAAAGCTACCCAAACTTTTCATTCTTTCTCCCACTCTGGGATATACTTTAGGCACATGAGCCATCACAAACTTTTTCCCGCCATGCGGGACAATTTCCAATCAGGGACATTAAAGCCAGAATTGGCTTTCACATTCCATCATCAAATTCAGAAATAAACCCGAATATTTTGTAACATACACATTTAATCCAACAATGGTCAAATTAAATATGCATATTTCTTATTACAACTTGTCATAATGACTGAAACTTAAACAAATTCTTCTTCATAGAGAGTACATAAAACACATTTCATGAACTAAACTTTTACTTTGGACCAATGTCCCTGAATTCTTTTCCTTTTCAAGCCATTCTCTAAAGAGAACACAGTCCCTTTATGTAATGATGACTTTCACTTTTCATTTTCTGAGTCACAAGTACCTAGTTCTTTTCTTTTCTGCCTCCAAGAATGAAAGCATGAAGATCTTTTCTGAAAAACATTGATCAAAGATAATTAACAACAATGAGCATGAAAATAACCCTACGTTGGTCTGGTTAAAATATGCACATTAAACTTTATAACTTGCAGTTCTATTCTATATCACCGTTGGGCAAAAATAGAATAAAACAATATCCTTTTACATTAATTCTACATCACCATTGGGCAGAAATAGAATTAACGTATGCAAACACAAAAACCTCGATGATAATCACTATCATTGCAGCGGAATACTTTTTCATTTATCAGGGACATTTCTTGATTCTTATATAGTCTCTGGGAAAATATTCATAGTGACGAAAAAAATTTAACAGAGATTCAAACTTGAGATTTAAACTCATAATATTGTTATCATCAACGTTGGTCAGAAAATAACAATATCATAATTTAACTTAAACATGTGACTATTCCTCTAATTAAATTTTCCCGTTGGTTTCAATTTAATTAGAAGATAATCAATGTCAACTTTGCAGCGGAAACAATTAAATTCTCTTTATAACACTTTTCCAAAAGCACTTAACATACTTTTCTATTTTGTGAGCAAAATATCATAAAATAGAAATGCACAGAAATTTGCATCAAAAACGACAAAAATCAATTGCTTCTGGAAAAATAAACTGAAACATTTTCAGTTACTGTACTTCTGAGGAAAAACGGCCCGAGGCCAACTCGCGGCCAGCGGCCCAGCACGAAAAGCCGGCCCAGCTAGGGCCGTTGCGCGTCCTCCCCCGCGCCTAGGCCGCAACCTGGGCCTGGGCCGGGATTCTTCCGTCCCGCCTGGGCCAAAAGTCGGCCCGACGAGCCTCAGCCGTCCATCCAGATCGGACGGTTGTCCGTGCTTTTCACCGGAACAAAACCGGTGCTCGGCCTCTCTTCCCGAAACCCTAACTCACATTCTTCCTTCCTCCTCTCCTCAGTGCCGCACCGAGCAGCGACGGCGACGGAGCGTCTGCTTGCGGCTGGCCTGAGGCGCCGCCGCGCAAGCCTCGGCCAGGTGCCTCCCCTCTTCTTTCTCTTTCTCTCCCGGTGCTACGCGGACCGAGCGGAGCCGGAGCCGAGGCGGCGGTGGCGGCCTGGCCCAGCTGCCGGAGAAGGAGGAGGGTGGCCATGGCGGCTGGAGAGATACGGCGCCGCCGTGGGGTCCTTCGCCGGCGCGCGCGCTCGTTGGATGTTGAGTGCGCCGCCGTCGAGGGCCCTTGCGGTGGTGCCCTTAAGGCGCCTGCCCGGAGCATGGAGCTCGGTGCTCTCGGGTCTTCTTCCCGCGCGCCGGCGAGCCATATGGCGGCGAGGGAGTATCCAGGCGAGTCCGCTGGACCCCCTCCCCCCCCATCTTTGTTCGTTAGGGTTAAATAAGATCCGACGGGATCTAGTCCATTCCCTCTCTTTTCGTTCTTTACTGTTTGGGATTCGGGTTCTTTTGGGTTCGGAAGCATGGATTGAATCCTCCCCCACTCTTTCTGTGTACCGCACCGCACGCCGGCGACCAGCGTGCGAAGGTAAGGGTTTCCAGTTTCTCTGTCTTTTGCCAAAAACCCTATCGGGTTAGGGTTTGGCTGGTCTTTGCATTAAGGTTCAGATCCGATCCTTCCCCTCTTTCTTGGTTTGCCAAAACCCTTAACAAATTAGGATTTGCTCCCCCTCTCTTTCTGCACGGCAGCAGCCGTGTCAGTGGTGGCGGCTGCGGGAGGAACAACAAGTCCCGCCGGCCCTTTTCACTGTTTTCTTTTTTGATCCGAAATCGAAACTCTTCTTTCGCATCTAGATCTACGCCTAGATAGGCTCTGATACCATTGTTAGATCCCCTAGGACCTTCTAGGTGTAGATCAGTGGGTAGAAGCTCTTGGACATAAGAAGAACAGTGCCTACGCACTAGATCCGAGAGAGAGGAAGAAGGGGAGGTAGAGGAACATAGACCGTCAGAGTTGGAGGAGGAGCCCGCCATGAGGTTCGTCGGTGAAGATCTGCGCACGGACAGCGACGGTCGGTGTAGGGGCAGAGACCCTGGTGGCGCTTCCCGCCGCTGGCAGTGCCACCCACGAGATCGACTAGGGTTAGGACGGTGGGGTGGCAGCAGCTCTAGGGAACCTCGTGTCTTGAGCCCTGCCCCCACCTCCTCTTTATAGGCACTGTGCGACGGGGGCCCACCAGCCTCCTAAACAGGGCCGGTCCTGGGGTAGGGCAGTGTGTGCCACCGCACTAGGCCTCGAATTAACATAGGCCTCACCTCATATAGTGTATTAGTACTAGTATGTATATGTATGTGGGCTCCTATGACCTAATACAGGCATATAGCAAGCCGCGCGGAAATGTTAGAAGAAAATGTTTAAGATAATATCAAGTGCCAACAAGTAAGTAATTTATTATTACATCTGTCCATTTTATGAACTTTGAGATATTATATATAAGGCCTTGCTCAGTTCACGAAATTTTTTGGAAATTTTTGGAGAAAAGTTTATAGCACTTTCGTTGTTGTTTAGTAAACTTTGTCCAAACATGGACTAACTAGCCTCAAAAGATTCGTCTCGATATTTACAGACAAACTGTGTAATTAGTTATTTTTTTACCTACATTTAATATTCCATGTGTACGTCTAAAGATTCGATGTGACACGAATTTTGAAAAATTTTGGAATCTGAATATGGCCTAAGTTTTTTAGTGCAGTGAATATTATCTAAATTCATGTATATATTTATGAGCTGTATATATTGAGAGAAATATATATAAATATTTTTAGAAAGTGGACTATATAGGCCTCTATATGAGTTCTCGATCTAGGCCTTAAAAAACTCAGGACCGGCCCTGCTCCTAAATGGGTTGGGTGTCCCCGATCAGGACGCAGATCAGGGATCAGTTAGGTCGTTGGGCCTAACTGGTGGAGATCAATCCAACAGCCTCTCCTTGCTAGGAATGTATTGCAGGTCATGGAAGATGGCACAATAGCACAAGCAGGAAAGTACAATGAATACTTGGTTCAGAAGAAGAGTTCCTGACCTTAATTAAAACATGGGTATTTTCTGACACAGATATTTGTACATATTTTATATTTTATAAAGCCTAATTGATTCATTTTATATGAATAAATAACGAGTTAGATTGTGAAAAGAGATATAATTCGTATTGGAGCAGAAAGAGCACAATTGGCCAAATGTTGAGGTTGATACCTAGCTAGCTGGTTGAGGATATTTTTCTCGTGGAATCGTCCTAAAGCCACACATATTTATAGGGTAAGGATAACATACTTTTGCATTGTTCATTTGTCTTATCAGCTGACTTATCAGACGTATTTCGACTTATTTTCTCTCACAGAACACTATTGAATTAGTCAAAATCAGTCGTGAAAACGACCAGTTGAACAACATTGTTTTAAGATTTTATGAGAGTTCTTTTCAAGACACACAATATTATTACCCATGCGACAGGTACTAAATTGACACATAAAAGAAATGGATATCGAAGATTTCTTCCTACCGATATAAATATTATCTAAGCTGCATCACAGAAAGTTAATTGATGAGCCTGCTACATCGATCGTGCTCTTCATGATTGTGTTAATTTGAACTTTGTCTTTTGGATTAAATGTCACTTTAACGTCGATATTTAATTTTATAATATTGTTATTTTATTGTACGATCCATATGTTTTTATAAAAAAAAATAGTTTTCTCGTAGCAACGCACGGACATGCTACCTAGTATCTATATAGATGTCAAACCATCTATCTGTCCTTTTTATCTCCCACAATCTCGCTCTCTAGAAAGAGAACTAAAAAACTTGTAGAATTCAAATTGGTCTATTAGTTCAGAATCTAGACAAGAGAAACTCAATAGACCGGCTAAAAAAATAGACGTGGGAAGTGAGAAATAGGCTACCAGAGATCTGTGCGCTGCTATTCTTTGCATCAGGATCGCTACGAGCGCACGCGAACAAGATCGTCGTGTGTACCGATACGGCGACCGAAATCAGCGTCAAACAAGTGCTTTATTATACAGTACTGAACACTAATTTAGAGAGTAAACGTAACGTGAATGCATGCTATATATCGGGATGCCTACTCAAATCAACTAACAATTCGTGAACACGATCGAATAAAAAAAAAGGAAGAATGTCCGTGACCGTGACTTTCAATCTCTTGGGAGAAAAGTAGTAACTGAAATTGAAATTCGATGGAGTAGACTGTAGATACAGATATAATTAAAATAGGGGACGGTACTATCTTGATTTTCAGCCGTGCAGAGCGGGGTTCCTAAGAACAGAAATGGTGCAAATCAAAGTGAAGCAGTCGCCTACAACGAATTCCGGGTCCTCCAGAACATCGTGCGTGGTGTACCTCCAGAAACCATTCTCGTCCCCGTAGCCTGAAAACACATACGATGCGCTCCTCCACCTATCCAACGACAGCTTACCGTCCCAGTCTTGCAGCGTGCACGCGAATCTCACCCCAACATCTTGCTGCTCACCATCGTCTTTGAGCTTGCTGAGGAGCACGAGGGTGACGGCCACGGAGGAGCCGACATTGTTGGGGTAGTAGCGGACGGCCCACTCGTACCCACCGACGCTGAACTTGTCCGATTGGAAGTGCTTGCCGCCGGCGGACAACAGCTTGGTGGCGGTGTAACCTTCCACGTCGAACAAGATGTCCCTGCTCGCCGCTGTGGTCAGGCTCAGACGATCAGGGTCAGGGGTAGCTGATGAGGCCATTATGATTATATTGGACGAGAGCAGTGACTTGGCTAGCTAGTAGGAGTATAAACTAACGGATGGAGCGGGTAGTGCAGAAGATGGAGCGGCAGGCGTGGATTCGCAAATTCCTCATGCAACCTTTAAAATCATACTCCCTCCATACCCATATTAGTTGACGTTTTAGAAAAGATTAGAGTCAAACATTGGGAATATAAATGATTAATAACTATTAAATTTCTAAGTTTACAAATATAAAAATTATATAAATAAATTTGTCTTGAAGAATACTTTTATAAAAGTATACATATATCACTTTTTCATAAATATTTTTATAAAAATAAGAGGTCAAAGTTGTGTTTTGAAGACCGTGTCGCTGTCCTAAACGTCAACTAATATGGGTATGGAGGGAGTATATTGAACCTTTCGCCGCATTGACATTGACTCAGCGAGGCTCCTCGTTTACCGCACGGGGGGCACCAATTGACTCTGTCTTTGGTCGTCTTTGCTTTGACGAAGCGTCAAGTGCAGAGAGCATGCATGATCTTTTAGGCCTTGTATGTTCGGACATCAATTAGTTCCCTCTATTTCCCAAAAATTTCCATCACATCAATGTTCGGACGTATGCATAGAGTATTAAATGTAGGTAAAAAAATAACTAATTGTACTTTTAGTATGTACATGTCGAGACGAATCTTTGGAGTCTACGTAGTCCATATTTGGACAAAGTTTGTCAAATAACAACGAAAACGCTACAGTAAAAATTTTGCAAAATTTTTGCATCTAAACAAGGCCTTAAACGACAAAACATGCAGTGTGCCAAGAACCGAAGGCGAAGGGTGCACTGCACTGCTATCTATAACCCCTATAAGACTATCCGCACTCGTCATCCTCTAAATTCATCCTCTATCTGTCCTAGTCATCAAGATTTTTTCCTTTATTATACGTATTTCTTCCGCACTCATCATCCTCTATATCTCATACTCTATATCAACTACTAACAGTGGGTCCTACATGTTTATAAATAAATTTTATTTAAATATAACCACGTGAGATCTTATTTTGAAGGATTTATTGAAACAAATTTAATGATGCAATCAGAATTTAATTTGGTTTTTTAATTTGTGAGTTATAGCATTTTTTACTTAGTTCCACAAGTGGGGCCTACCTCTGCGTCCTTCCGCGCAGACGCGCACAATGGCTGTTTGCGTCGCTTTTGGCTGCTGCTTGTGGGACCTGTGTCCTTTAGCGTTCATCGGTATAGCGCTATAAATAGAGCACGGCTGAGGCTTGCAGAATGTTTACTGTATAGCGCTGCGGCGTTTTTTCCCTAAAAAGGGTACTGCAGGATGAGATTCCACTACCCGCTGCGATCGGTCTAAAGTAAAACTCCACTAGAACATTTTGCTACGATTTCATGAAACCATGTCATCACATGGTCCCACAACTACTGTCCACGTGTAGGAGCCGAACAATCCCTTTCCATGTGTCTTCAGAGCTCAAGCGGTGCCGGCTCTCCATTTTCGAAACTGGCCAGCCACATCTTCGTCTAGCATGCCAGCGCGTCCATTGTGAAAACCACTTCTTCCTCTTCTCATATCCAAAACAATGGCAACGGTAATCCCGGCGGCAGCGACCATGGCGCTTGCGGACGCACTCGCAGACGGCCACGCTCTATTAAAATAACACTTTTAAATAAGATATTTTAAAATTAACACCGTTATATTTTTTTCTAAAACTAACTCTTTTGCCGCGCCACCCACGTTGGCGCGGCAAACGCACTAGCCGCGCCATGCATGGTGACGCGGCAAAAGGCCACCGTGGCGCGGCCAGGCCCCACGACGCAGTTTGCCGCGCCAGGCGGGATGGCGCGGCCAATGGATTTGCCGCGCCAGCCCCTCCCATCCCCAACAGTTTTGCAAATTTTGCTTTCTATAAAAGTTGGATTTTGGTAACTCCCAAATTAGTACGAGAAAGAAACAAAAAATAGCTGATCTTCAATAGTTTCCCATAATTCACTTCAGAAAAAACAAAAAATATGGACCTACCTTGTTTTTCGCTTCGTGGCGATTTTCATCACGCCATAGCAGGTCGCGCCATCTGCTCTGGCGATTGTTTTACGCCGTCGCCAGCTCATCTCCTTCACGTGCGTCGCCGTAGTTGGAGATGGACGTGAAACTGCGGCGACGCACATGGAGGAGATGAGCGACGACGTGAAACAACCGCGAGAGTAGATTGGAGATGAGCGACGACGTGAAACAACCGCCAGAGCAGATGGCGCGACCTGTTACGGCGTGATGGAAATTGCCACGAAGGGAAAAACAATATGGTGGGCCCACAATTTTTATTTTTAAGTGAATTATGGAAAACTATTGGAGATGAGCTTTATTTTTCCTTTCTTTCCTATACTAATTTGGGATTTGCCAAAATCTATTTTTTAAGAATTTTTTTTTTGCAAAACTGTTAGGCTAATTTGGGATTTGCCAAAATCTAATTTTTAGAAAACAAAATTTGCAAAACTATTAGTGATGGGAGGGGGGTTTTTGCCACGCCAGCCCGCCTGGCGCGACAAATCCACTAGCCGCGCCATCTCGCCTGGCGTGGCAAATCCACTAGCCGCGCCATCCCGCCTGGCGCGGCAAACTGCATCGTGGGGACTGACCGCGCCACGGTGGCACTTTTGCCGCGCCACCATGCATGGCGCGGCTAGTGCAGCTAGTGCATTTGCCGCGCCATCGTGTGTGGCGTGGCAAAAAAAAGGTTAGTTTTATAAAAAAAATATATAACAGTGTTAATTTTAAAATATCTTATTTAAAAGTGTTATTAATAAAAAAAATTATGTGAGGCTCGCTCTTCTCCAGAATCTGTTGTCATCCTCTTGAGTTTTGGCTCGCTTTTGATATATCGATTTGTTTAATCCAACTCTCTCTCTCTCATAGTACCTATGAAGCTCCCCAACTCTCAGATCCACAAGAGCACAATCGGATCCATGGCGGACAGAGCCTAATACGACGGTTCATGGTGAACACAGCAGGACCCATGGTAGGGTGAGCTAGACTACGACGTGCATTCATGTCATGCTGGATGATCTGAGGCAGTGAAGACACACATATATCCGTGTTTTTGTAAAAAAAGAAAGGTATCAGTGTACCCATGTTTTGTATTTATAACTGATGGATATCAAGTCAATTATATCGTTTTCTTTATCTCCTGCTTAATAGAATCTAGCAAAATGATTTATTCTATTTTTTTAGTTTAGCACATTCTTTTCCTCTTAGTATTTTTATAGTTTCAATAAATTGATCAGTAGATTTCAAACCATCAATTTTCGCGGCAATGCATGGGGCATTCCTCTAGTTTTCTTGATCCCAAGTGTGTCATGTTAGCAAAATACCTTATCTTCATGCCTTTTATTGGATGATGCTTTGCCGATTGCTACAGAAATCAAAATTGATATACATTTACCCAAGGAACTCAAGCCATCTATGCGGTAAATGCTATTGTCAAAAATGGAATTTTCCGCTTGCGTCACTATTTACGGGATTGTTTCTCTACAAGTACAGGTTTACTTACACTGCCCACGGTACAAATATCAAACAATAAATAATAAAGCGAGCAAGAAATCGGTATCAAGGAAATAAGAGACACACACGACAAAACTATACTATATATATATAATAGAATAGAAAATATGTACCATAGCTTGCCTTTCTGTCCTTCCCAATACTTGGTTTGCTATATATAAATGGTCGACATGTTTCCTAGACAAGATGTTAGAAGAGTTCTTCTGAGTTGAATTTGTTCCAGGCTTCCTGTTTGCATCACATAAGTGTGTAAGCAAAGGTCTAACAGAATAAAACCATTGCTTGCGAGTCGTGAGATATTTTATAATACTGACAATGCCAATCGTGAAAAAGGTTTCGATATTTTATAACACTGAGAATGCCAATCGTGAAAAAGGTTTCGTACTGTACAAACTGACAATGCATTACAAAAACAGCAGCAGCAAATGAGCTTTTGTAGCTGAAATGTTAGGACAACTGAATTGAACAGGTAAGGTAATAGACCAAGTCTAGAATGACATTGAGTAGCCATACCTTCAGAAGGTCGAATACCTTTTCTGCAATGTATTTCTGTTGAAGATTTGCACCCTTCTGCTGCACTTTATCAGGATGTATGCACAATGTTGCTTTCCTGTATTCTTTCTTGACAGATGCTGCTGTAATCAGATCAGTCAATGATATAGGTCGCCAACCACATTCAGGCCAAAGAATCTGCACAATTAAACAAGAAGCATTAGTATAGCAATTGGAGAAGAACAAAAGGCTAGAAAATCTAATTTTCTAGCACTCAATAGCCATACTTAAGCATCTTCAAAAAATATAAAACAAAAGGAGATTTTGTAGCACAATGTATAATACAAAAGGTTGCAACCGAAACAAACAACATCCTGCCCATTAGAATTATTTTGAAATCATCCCAGTGAACGTCATATCATCACTTCGTTTATATAGACTTATTTAACCAGCTATTTTCTATACTGTAGTCACAATGATTAATTTATGCTACATTATACTAATTTTAGTCATGCACAGTATATCATTCACTCACATCTAAGAATTTCTTTAAATTACAGCATAATTTTTTTCATGAGAAAACGAAAGAAATATCTAGACATCAAATTGTGTTCTCTATTCACTAGAAAATAGTGAAGCCGTCGATGTAGTCTTCCATGCTTCAGAATAATATATAATGCTTGGGCCAAATAGACATGATACTACAGACGGAGAATACATTCTTCTATAACCTAGCCAAGAGATGTATATATAACCTAGCCACAGCATGGCCACACTTGCATTTTATTTCTGTAATTAAAATTTTAGTACACCCTTTTACTGTGGGATTTCTCAACAAGCATACGAAAACAAGATGAGTTAAAATCGGCCACAAACACGAAGTATTTCAGCAGAGTTCAATCATGGATGATGCTATCTAAAGGGGCATCCAGTTTTAAAAAGGGGCAAGGCCTTGGTAGTGATTCTAGGAGTAACCAAGCTGCACACTTATTACCCTCTGCCAAGCTTGTTGGACACTTTCTTCTTCTATTATTACAATGATACACGGCTCTCCTGCGTGTTCGAGAAAAAAAAAACCTCTGCCAAGCTAGACACCAGAGAAATTAGAGCTATTAGACATATCTATTAGTGTAGTAGCATAGTCTATAGCCTTCTGTCTCTCTTCCAGATTTTCACCTTCTTAATGCATATGTAGAATAAAAGGCTTCGCTCCATTATATCTTAAAATGGAGTAGAGCTAGGGACGTTCAAAACCAATTTGAAAAGTTTCGCAAAGGCATTTGTAGGGATGGCAATCCTGCCCGTGGGTGTCGTTACCAATGGGTGTGGGCGTGCGTACAAAATTCTACCCACGGGTGCGGGTACAAGATTCTACCCATAGGTATGGATGCAGGTATGTCACTTCACCCATTAGTGCTAAAAACACAAAGAATTCCAATTCTAGTGATAATCAACCTTGCTAGTGCAGATACCGACGGGTATCGTACCCAATGGGTGCGGATACAGATACTATAAGAGGAATAGATTGTATATAATGTGATGGATGATATTAGCCTGAGCCTTGGGGCTGAATATATAGGGGTACATGACTTGGAGGGCAAGGAGCCTCTCCTACAGATATGGTAGGATAGGAATACAATCCTAATCTACTTAATATGGAGATATCCCTAATATACTCTAACATCCCCCGCAGTCAGCAGGAGCATCGCAAATGGTGAGACTGGAGAGAAGTCGGCGAGCTGATATCCCCCCACATCACAACGGCCAATGCGTCGTAGATGTTGTGACTGGAGTGGAAACCCACAAGGTTGCTCAAGCAAATGGTAGCCCTTTGTGCCAATGTCGAGGTAGACCAAGCACGAAGGCGAATAGCTGTAGTCGAAGATGTCATGCATAGGATAGTCGTGGTCAACGTAGTAGTCGAGGATGCCAAAGTCAAGGTAGCCGTATAAGCCGCGGGCACACGAGAAGGCACCGTAGACGAAGACGGTGACACATCAGGCAGTCATCGAGGGAGAAGGTCAATGCCGATGATGTAGTCAAGACCGGCATGGTGAGGCGTGCGCCGGGTTTGCTAGACCCGGCGAACGCATCGGGAACGAAGGCAACACACCGGTGTTGCCAATACTGAACGTGCAAGGGAGGGTGCACAACCACACTTTGTCTAAGGGACTAGCATAGGACTATAGGAGGCCTCCATGACAGTCGCAGGTGAAGAAGAACGAGTGTTCTCACCCATCTTCTTCTTAATATATTGATGCGCAGATCTTCTGCATGTTCGAGAAAAAAACGACGGGGTAGAAGGTGTTGATGCAGCCTGCTTGTCGAAGTAGACAAAGTAGTCGAGGAAGAGACGGTGACGCTGGCGACGTGGTTGTGCTAGACGAAGTGAGGAGGTGCGGATGATCCCAACACACGACCAGGTGATCCATAGAGTAGCGACAGCGGTGCTCGGGGAAGACGACGCAGAACTCAAACAACTTGATGAAGACCATGCACGTAGGGCGCAACGACACATTGTCAACGATGGTGAGGGTGCAACGGCTAAGGAGACCACAGGCTGGGCCACTGCTGCCCAAAGAGGCGATGCAGTGGCAGCTCTACGTACTCGATGAAGAGGCACGCAGTACGAGGACGGACGTCACGGGAGCCAGGTGGATCACGCAATCGGTTGATCAGGCTGGGTACGCGCGAGGCGAGACGACGGTGGGGAAGTCGGCAAAGTCGTCCCGGTTGGTGGAGGCGACAACAAGCCGATGAAGGACAATGTGCGAATGAAGCAGCGAGGAGGGCAGTGCAGACGAGCGTCCCCTAGAGCGTCGTCCATTCGCTATGCCGAAGAAGAGGAAGGAGCCGGTGAAGTTGATGCCGACGTCGAGGTACAAGAGTGAGGTCGATGGGTGGTGGGCGACGCAATCCCGTTCTCTGATCAGGCAAAAGAAGAAGACAACATCTTATGTAGTACCTCTAGGTGCGCATAGCACAGCCCCTCATCCTCTTATCTCTTTACGTCTCTCACCACGGTCAAGGGCCACGAGAGAGAAGAGGAGGCAGAGCGTCAAGGCAGCCTGGCTGATGGCGATGAGGAGGGGCAGTGCAGATCCTACTGGGGATGCCGAAGGTGCCCGGGCGAACAGATCTCCGCTTGGGCGGGTGGTTCCCCATCCGGAGCGATGGCAGATCTCGCCGGGGTGGGTGGCTCCTCGCTAGGAGTGACGGCGAATTGATGAGGGGCCGCCGAGATAGGTGTGCTGCCCGTTAGAGCAGGACAACGCGACCGACGGTGGTGGGTCCCGCCCGACGCGGGATTCGGCGGGGAGGAAGAGCCATGGCCCGACGAGGCGAAGGGGAGGCACCACCACACAATCCGCCGGTGACAGGGCAGACGCATCGTGCAAAGGCCCCTGCTACCACCAGCATGGGGTAGAGCACAGGCACCACAGGGAGACCGCAGTTGCCACCACGGCAACGTGGGACGGGGTGGATTCCATGGCGGATGGTGAGGTAAGCTTCGATTTGCTGCTACTTGACGCTGGGGGCGGTGAATTAACGGGATCCGCCACAAAGATCAAGCGCGCTACCCCTAGTGGAGATCGTCATGGTTGATCTCCCCGGGGGCGCGCTAGGAGGTCGTCGACGGGGCGAGCTAGAGGCGCGCCGTTGGAGACGGCCGGTGGTGCGTGAGACACAGGAGCGCGGCGGAGGCAACGAAAGGATTGGCCTAGGATCTCAAAACCCTAAACTCGTGGTACCATGTAAGAGGAATAGATTGTGTATAATGTGATGGATTATATTAGCCTGAGCCTTGGGGTGGAGGGCAAGGAGCCTCTCCTATAGATATGATAGGATACAGATACAATCCTAATCTACCTAATATGGAGATATCCCTAATATACTCTAACAGGTACAAAATCTTATCTGCAGGTATGAAATTTTACCAGATAGGCAATTCATCATGGACGGGCATTTACTCCATGCACACCTTACCCGACCCGCTCCCCTCCCTACATTTGACACCCAGGATCATATTGACCAGGACATTGGCCTGATTTGCAGTGATCATTTGAACAATTTGGGAGGGGGGTATGGTTAACCCTATTATGAGTCTACTGCTAAAAACATATATTGACTATCTCCTAGTATACATTACCTCAAATCCCAAGTGCCCAAAAGATTAAACTGACACTAACAATGTTTTCCATAAGTGACTTATTTGCAAAGAAAATAAGTACTGACAGATATGGCTAGGAGCCTTTTTTTTTTCTCAAACCCACAAGAGAGTTGGGTAATGGGTATCACTATATTAAGAGAAATAAAAGGATTTAGAACCCATACAAACACCACACAACACTTATACATCATGTTTTCCACTAGAAAAAAACCTCAACTAACAAATCAATTGTCATTTGGTGCAAGGGCAAGGAGATGAGAAACTCCTCGAGCCCCAGCCAAACACCAAAGGTGTAATTTCTCCTAATGAGCACTAGCACCACCATTTAAGTTAGAAAAGATCCCATCAAACATGCAGCGACTGTGATCAGAAAACATATTTCCAAGGAAAAAGGGACACAAAATCATTTTTACACTGTAAACAGGTACTAACATATTGTAATGTTGATAGCAAGGCCCGTAGATTGCCTTCTTTGCCAGCAGCCCACCTCTTTATCTCAAAATCAAGTGATTCACCAATTCTCTGAAAAGAGAAACCACATTACCTCAAAAAACAAATTGTCTAATTTATTTATCTACTTAAAGCCCAGAATCGTTATGATAAGATATAGGGCTTACATGTCGCTCTTCCTGCTCCCGCTGAGCTTGCAAGTCACGCTCATTCTTCTCAGCAAGAGCTTTTGCCTGAAAAATATCATATGAACAGATATAGTTGCCTTATTGAAATCAATATGTTACTTTTATAATTACTAAATGGGAGGTGGTTGCAGATTGATTATAAGTTAGCATACCGCACGCTCCATTGTTCTTTGGTGTCGTTCCAGTCTTGCCTTCCTTCTTTCTTCACTCTCTCCATCCACTTCTTGAAATACAGCAGATGATGAAGGTGCTATATATGAAAAATATTAAACAAGGTTAGTGCTTCATACACTCAAAGTATGCTAAGGTGGTGCTTCTGTTCTAAAAAAATTAATTTAAACGCTGTAGAGGGCCTGAGTTGTGACCACCCCTACCGCCACGACTAGCAATATTGGTTGGCATTTTAATCAGCATGTGCTATAATTGATTTGCGCAATTTAGGTCCTAAGATAGCTCAGAAACACTGCTAATAATAATAACATTCAAATATTATAGCACCTCCAAATATAGAAGATAGGTCATCCATAAGATTGCTTGACGAAGGCTGAGTATAGGGAGAAGCTGAACCCGAAGACGTCCTCCTTACACCAGAATAAGCATTGCCATGAGGTACATCGAAAGGATTCTGAAAATTTTAAGAGTATCAGAGAAAACAAAGTTAAACAGAAAATTTCCCTACAAAATAACTCATGCAGTTGCTCAGTTCTCACCGTTGTTGTGTTGTTATATGATCTGGGTACACTGCTTGATCTAGAAGGCATGCCAAAGAATGACTCAAGATCAGATTCTGCTGTTGCTCTCCTTTGCTGATTTTCTCTTGCCCGTGCTTCAGCTGCAGCCCTTTCTCTAGCTTCATTAGCAGCCCTTTGCCGAGCTTCAGCAGCAACCCTCTCGAAAGCTGCTCTTTCAGCCCTCCTTCGTGCTTCTGCTGCAGCTTTCTCAACAGCAGCTCGCTCAGCTTTTGCCCGAGCTTCTGCAGCAGCTTTCTCCTGAAATTCTGCTGCTGCCTTTTCTCTAGCTTCAGCAGCAGCCCTGGCAGCTCTTTCACTTGCTTCTGCAGCAGCTTTGGCATCCCTTTCCCTTGATTCTACTGCAGCCCTTTCTCTAGCCTCTGCTGCTTCTCTTTCCTTAGCTTCTGCAGCAGCCTTTGCAGCTCTTTCCCTTGCCTCGACTGCAGCTCTCTCACGAGCTTCTGTTGCTGCTTTCCATACTGCAGCTCGCTCTGCTCTTAGACGAGCCTCCTTCTCAGCTTGCATGCGTGCTTCAGCAGCCGCTCTTTCACGTGCCTCCCGTACAGCCTTATCTACAGCCTGCCTGGCCTCTCTCTCTTTTTCACGCCTCCTCTGCTCCTCTTGTTCCCTTTGTCTAACCTTTTCCCTTTCCCTCTCAAGCTGTTCTTCCCTCTCCCTTTCTGCTCTTCTTTGCTCCTCTTTATGTTCTCTTTGTATTCGTTCATTCTCTAATCTCTCTTCTTCATCTGTAGTTTCCATTTCATGAGCACATACCTCTGCTTTCTCATCTATTTCTGGCTGTCTATATTGATTGCTACTGAACAGAGAATCAAATACCCCTTGGTTCCCCCCTTTAGAGTGTCCCATCTCAGTCCAGTCCATGAAACTTGAAGTAGCTGCAGATGGATAATGACTGTTTCCTTCATGCTTTAAAACTTGTGGATGACCATTGGCAAAATTAGCAGGCTTTGCCATGAAAAAATCTTCCAATTCATCAATTTGGGATGTTTTAGAAGTGTTTGAAGAACATGCAGAGTGATGGTAGCTTTGATTACGATGATGGGCATATGCTTCACTAGTTACAGATTCAGTAGGTGGTTTCTTAGCAGCAAGTGGAGGTGGAGGCCGTGAAGGAGGCGGCGCACTTGTAGGTAGTGTCACTAGAGCAATATCTGAAACAGTTACCCACACGTCATTAGGCGTCTGCGAAGATTGATTTGCCTCTAACAAACCGTCTTCCCCAGCAAATGGGTTTAATGTCTGAAAACTAGTGGTGACAGGTACTTCATGAATAACAGATGTTTCAGGGAAATTCATCTCAGACAATTTATTGTCAGGTACTTCTGCTGAAGCTTGTTGGACTGGCTTCTCCTGAGGCACCCGATCCGAGTGACTCATGCTATTTATGTTTTCAGCATATCGCCTTTCATTTGTATCACTCTGATTTTCAGATATAAACGAAAAGGGTGGCATGGCTTTTGGAAAGTCAGTAAAGATATGAGACCCCTGAAATATCCCACTGGTATTATCAGGCGCATCAACCTTTGTGTTCCCTTCCTTCACAGGCATGCCGATGTTATTCGAAAGATCTGAAAACAATCCAAAAGATGAATATCCCGATTTCTGTGTACCACCTAAAATGACGAAAGGGTCTTCTGGCGTGCTCATACTCATTTTGCTGGATGAAATTGATTCATTTTCTTGTCTCATTATAGGTTCCTCCCTGTATATATTTCAGTCACAGCTGATCACCAAACAAGAGAAGAATAACTAAGACAACTATATTGCATTTGATTCTTACAGTTCCCACAAGCAGTCATATATGCTGTCGATGATTAAAATCAAAGTGATAGAAATTAGACAGGTCAACAGAACAAATCACTTATCGACAACGTAGATCTCAAGAAACACCAGAAAGGGAAACCCAGATAGGAAGGTAATTGAAAGTGAACTTGCATTAGCACAACCATGAAGTTATGATGCATTTAGTGAGCTACTCACTTCCAAACCAGCACTAAAACAGGCAAGTAAAATACAATATCATACCAGGACACGTGGCCTGAATAAAAAGTTTTCCTCAATGTTCCAACTTTTAGTTAGATACAGGATGACACGTACGATTTTCTGCTATGCACTAAATTGCACCTGCAACTTCTTCAAATAAAGTATGATCCATAACACACAGACATTTGAAGATCTTACATTGTCATAGATGAACCATCTTTAATGTTGAACAAAGCATCCAACCAACAATATGGATCTAATAATGGAAGAAATATGACATAGTTCAGAGTCTCAAGTGAATGAGTGATTAGTCTAGATTCAATATATCATAGGAACTAGAACCAGAACGCTTGCTACTCCAAAAGGTAGAGTGGCATGCAAAAGGCAGAACTCATAATGTTCCCAAAAGTTCTGAAAATGTAAGATGCCTAGATATTATATTAGAAAATAATAAATATCAAGTCAACATCAATCGGTGCTATTAGATAGACATAATATCTTTACACATCGCGCACGCAGAGGAACAGGGCTGGGGGCTGGGGGTTGGGGGGGGGGGGGGGGGGGGGGCGGCTTCAACTATGAATTTTCATGTTTTCTCTTCCAGTTATTCACTTGAAATCTCTCATCCACGTCACTGTGACTTACTTTCCCCATTCTTTCCTGCTGTTTGAAATTATGCTTCTGTGGCATTGCATCACGAGCCCCAGAATCCAAGCACCAAAAGTCCAAAACTTTTAAAAAAACTTGGACAGGACTTCATTTCCAGAATCTAGCTTACCCAGGATGGAGCATAATTTGTCAATTCGATGGGTGTAACAACACAGCTAAAACCTTACCCATCCAACCTCACCTTCTAAATAACAAATCAAGTATGCAGAAAATACATACAATAAGTAAATAAATGCAAGCTAAATGAAAATTTTGAATTAGAAAACTCTCAGAGACTCAGACCTTGCCGAATAGGGATGGCTCGTGCCTCCACCAAAGTCAGGGATCACACCATCATCAAATGCCACTGTCTCAGGCTCCATTTGCGGCGCCGGTTTCATGCTCCCATCAAATCCAGGGATCAAATCATCCTCGAACCCCACCGGCTGACGGTTCCGCTCCACCTCCCTGACCGGCTCCTCCGTCGAATTGGTGCTCCCACCCAACCCAGGGAGCAAGTCTTCATCAAAACCCACCGCCTCCGACTCCCTCCTCTCCGGCTTTGTCGCAATCCCGACGCCACCGAGGAAGTCATCCCCTTCCCCACCACCGTCGCTGCCTCCAAACAAGGGGATCGCGTCGAATGGATCGGCCGTGTCAGGATCGTCGTCGAAGACCGGCTTGTCGAACACGGGCGGCGGCGAGGAAGAAGCCTTAGGCGAGGGCTCGGGGGCCTCGGCCGCGCGGTTGAAGTAGGAGTCGAACATGTCGTCGTAGAAAGAGGCCGACGGGGGCTTGGAGGGACCGAGGTCATCGAAAAGGACAGAGTTATCCATGGCCGGATCGAGCACGCCTCAGGCGGCGACGGAATGGATGCGCCGGAGTCGGGAGGGGTGAGGTGGTCTCTACGCGGGGTTTGGGTGCTGTGCTGACGGCTTCAAGGAAGAAGGGACGACGGACTTGGCCGTGGGGATGAGGTGAGGTCGGGGTGGCTCCAAGGAAAGGAGCGTGTGTTCGCTGAACTCGAGTTTTTTTAAAAGAGAGAGAGATTATAACAATATATGCTTGACAAATATGAAGAATTATTACAATTCGTTCCAATTGGTAAAAATTGATGATGCTCCTTTTGAATAGAGTACACTTGTGAATTTGAGAGCAAACATGATCAACATGAAAGTACACAGGTTCTAGCCATCCAACGAGACATGCATAGCATTGAAATACACTTTGATAAAGAGAAAAGTTGATCAGAGGGCAGCTTGCTAACCGCTGCATACACGTTTATAAAAACATGTCACAAATAATTCTGTAACCAGATAAATTATATCCGATGCCGATATGACGTATCTAGCTTCTCCCATGATGTTGGTGCTATCGTATTTGTTCATCTAACTCAACTTATTCCTGTCTTCATTCTATAACCATCCTCTTCTGTCCTGTCTTGATTCTTCCTGATAATCAAAGGGGTTAATCAGAATATTTTCTACACATTCACTTCAAAGGCATACAAGCTATATGACTATAGAGGGAGCAAGACAGACAAAGACAAATATGCGGATAGCATCCCCGCAATCTGTCTAGTTCTTCGCACTGCTTTCAATAACCTAAGACCAATAGAAACTCGTAGTTCTTCGGACATTCATGTTGGTCTCTCCAAAATGCTTGTTTACTGAAAACAAAGAAAAAAGTGCCAAAAGGTTAAACAAGTTTCACAATTAGTAAAAGTAAATCATAAGGACAAAAATTTATCTTCTCCAAGCCAGAGGAGCTAAAACACTTGCTCCAGGCTAGTCAAGATCTCCTCATGCAGACAATCCACATCCTACCAAAAAATAAGAGAAAAACAAGCCAAAGAAGTACTTGCATTTACCTCCAAGATCTCATGAATCCGCACCTGCTAGCCGAACTGTCCAAACATCAAGAGGTTGTTGTCTGGTTAATGTCTTCCTTGTAGATCTCCATGTTGGACACCCTGATGAGTAACTCACGCTCATCAGCCTACCCTAGATAGACCCAAACCCAACAAGTCACTCACACACAATAAACAGATAGAGTTAGGTAGTGTTGCACCTAGAGAAACTGAAATTTTTTGGAGCCCTCTCAGAGGAAATCAAATAGTACCTGCCGAATCAATGAGATGAGAAGCAAAGAAAATTGTCAAACTTTTGCACAATTCTTTGTTTTTACTCAATGGTACTAAAACACCTGTTGCACAATTATTTGCAACGGACAGAAAAATGATTACTTCCATTAACTATGGTCAGCTTCACGCAGTTACAAAGTTAGACCATTACTGGGTCTAGAAAGAACATGAAAAGGTGCACATGTGTGATTATTCGTCAACTTTGTTACATAGAAAAACTGCATCATATGTCCCAAAATGCATGATGATGAGGATAAAATAAAATCAGGATAGAACACAGAGTTAAGAAAGGTATTAAACTGTTTAACTAAGAAAATCATAAAGAGTAGAGCTTTTCTCCAGATTTTGAGATAAAAAATTCAGATCTTTTTTTACTTTTTTGAATGGAAAAGCATAGTTCAGTTAAAATGGGTGCTGAGTAGATGGCAAGGAAAACACACGATTGTCACACAAGCATAGCACTGACCATCATTCGGTCGCTAGCAGGGTCGGCTAAAACAATATTTCAGTGATTATAGACTATCGTCTGGATGCTAATAGGGGCAGCTAAAACGATGTTTTAGTGACTATAGACTATCCACTGAACGCTAATAGGGACAACTAAAACAATATTTCAGTCATTATAGACTATCATCTGGACACTAACAGGGGCAGCTAAAACAATATTTCAGGATTATAGACTATCGTCTGGTCGCTAACGGGAGCACTAAAACAATATTTCAATGATTATAGACTACCATCTAGACACTAACAGGGGCAGCTCAAACAATATTTTAGTGATTATAGACTGACAATACATAGAGCTCAAGAAGACATGACCCGTTACTAAATTGGAATATCCCTACATACTGCAGTTGCTTTGGTACATAGGTGTGTGACTCCAATATAATTGGAGACAAAATCACAAGAGTTTATAAAGGCTTTAACAATTTGGTCCACATGTGTGACTCCAATACAGTTGGAGGCAAAATCACAAGAGCTTATAAAGACTTTAACAATTTGGTCCATACGTGTGTGACTCCAATACAGTTGGAGGCAAAATCACAAGAGCTTATGAAGGCTTTAACAATATACTCATAGCAGTTAATCTGTACTACTATGAATATGATGAGGCATATATCGCTAGCTATGTAAACATCTCTGAATATGAGATTCTAAATTTATCTTGGGCATCTTAGAGCTCTGAACAAACTACGGATTCAATTTGGGCATCTCTTCTTAAGATTGCAGGTCTCTTTTGCATGCCTCAAATTATTTGTGCTTCAACGAGTGAAAGCAAGATATATATTTTTTTCTTTTTTGTGAGACATGTATAAATTTAGAGCCACAGTTGATCAAAGTGACATTTTTTTTCACTTTTGGCAGGTATATCCATCTATTTTAGTGGTGAATGAAGCTCATCCACACTCATTTTGAGCATAACTCTAAACATAAGTGTTATAGTGTTTGTGGTTGGTATGAACAATCAAACCTGAGCATATAGCATTGCTGCGAAATATATATCTTATTTCTTCCATACTGAAAGTAAGTACACTTGTCTAGTACTGGAACATAATACCAACCGTGAACTATGGTAGACCTGTTTAATACCATGATATCCGCAATGACATGCACGTACAAAAAAAAAGTCTGGAGACAAAAAAATTCTGCTGGTGTACCTTGGCATATGGAAGTTCATGAACGATTGCAATGTATTAGGCATTTCATCAAGTCCCTTCTATGCACAAAAGTGCTAATGACCGAACATCTAAATCTACACAAATAATCAATGGTTAGGGATAGGAGGAACATTATTGCAAGCACATGACACCACAAAAGCACTGGAATTAGCAGTAATACTCAATACTCACTGGCAGAAGAGAGTTTGCTCATCGGATGTGGACATGAGGTCAGTCAAGATGGCTGTACATGCACAACTTGTGGTCCACCTGCGATCTGACTGAATAGCAGGTGATTTGTACCATTGCTAAATTCATCCTCCATCTGTCTCATGAGATGAGAATCAGCTAATTCAAGAATTAAGCAAGTTGACATGACCACTTCTCAGGACCTCGACCGGCTCGATCTAGGCTCTAGGTGAGACATTTGCACGAGCAGCTTGTGGACGCATTCAGGACTAGGGAGGGAGGGAGGCCAGACTGGGTCAGCAATCAGCAAGCTATCCAGTGCCGCGCAAGGGCTGGAACAAGGGCGCAGGAGAGACGCGACGCGAGCGAAGGGAGGAAGAGGAAAAAGGCAGAGATAGCCAGATAAGGAAGGGAAAAAAGAATACACCTGTTGGGGAGAAGGACCCTCGGCAGAGGCGCCGCTCGAGCTGATGTCCAAAGAAATAACCCTCGCGAACTCTAGGTGTCCTTGCGAGGTCTCTCTCCCCTTTGGGACCGTTACCCTGACCTCCGGACGCGGGTTCCACCCTCGTCGCCTTATTGCTTTACATGCAGGACGAAGTCGACAGTCGCACTGCAAGCAACCCTCGCTGGCTCACAACGCCACCTTCGCCTGGAGCAAAGGTTCAAGCAAGCGGCGAGTGTGCGCTGTCCCGAAGGCAAGCGAAGCTGAAGGTCCGTCGATCACGGCCGAAGGTAGAATCTTCGGTCTTCTCCCCCGAAGGCAGGTATAGCCGGAGGTCCGACGGACGGCGAAGGGGCGCGGGCCCAAGGGCGAGCACGGCCGAAGGTCAAAACCTCCGCACCTCTCCCCCGAAGGTGAACAAAAACCAGGTGGCGGCGCATTAGAGAATGACCGATTAGGGTTTCTGCTTCAGCTGTGTATTTACGCTTTTGCCCTTCCTCCCTGCGTGGAGGTGACGAATCTTCCCTGTACCCTTTTGTAATTTGGCCAGCGCCCCTTGGTATTCCCTGTAAATACCAAGGAGGTGAACAGTGTAAAGGGAGGACCCACAGGGAAGCTGAGCATCTTTCCACTTCCGCCTTACCTTCGCTACCGCTTCCGACGCTTGGTCGCCTTCGCCCCTCCCCTGCACAAGTGCGGAGGTGTGGCAAGTGTGTTTCCAACAGTTTGGCGCCGACCGTGGGGACCGAACTTTGAAATGGCGGGGAACAGGAGAGCACCTTCGGCGAGGGACCAGCTTGTTGCTAGAGAGACGGCAGCGGTGGTCCCGCCTGCCGAAGAAATTGTGCAACCTTCGGGAGGAGAGAACGTTACCCCGGAGCCTCAGGTACTAAGCCCTCAAGCCCGAGGGGCGACGCAGCCGCACCCTCACACCTCAGGAGAGGGAGAAGGAGACGAGGAAGAGTTGGGCCTCGAGGCCCTCGAGAGGCTTGAAGCTGAACTGCAAGAGAAGAAGAGGCGCCTTGATCAACTCGAGAGGCATAACCGACTGCGCTCGATCAGACAAAGGGCAGACGAAGCCAGAGAGCAGCTTCGCCGAATGGAGGAATCCCTCGCTGAGGCAGAAGCCGAGGCCGAAGGCTGGAACAATGAGGAGATGCCCCCGCTGCAGGAGGGGAATGAGCAGAATCAAGACAACCTTCGTTGCCATCCACCACCCCCACCACCACCAGTTCACTCACAACCTCATCCTCACAGACAACCAAACTTCCGCCACCTTTACCCGGATGAGAGAGAGATAAACCTTCGCAACCACCGAAGGCCTCAACAACACCAAATGCCCTACGACCCAAAGTCTCCGCTCTCCCAAATACTCCAAACCCAACCCTGGCCACCATGCTACAACCCACAAAACCTACCTCGCTACGACGGGCTTTCTGACCCTCGCCAATTCATCATGAGCTACGAAGCAGCAGTTGCCGCGGCAGGCGGAGATGAATCAACAATGGCAAAGTCTTTTGTCATCATCCTGCGCGACATCGCACAAACCTGGTACAGCAACCTCCGCCCCGGAACCGTAGATTCCTGGGCCAATCTCAGAGACAGGCTCTGCACAAACTTCAAAGGCATTACGCCAGCTCCATCAAACCCCATTGAGTTGTTCAACTGCAAACAAGAAGAGCGCGAACCACTTCAAGATTACTGGCGGAGGTTCATTCAAATCAGAGCAAGAACCCCGGGGATCTCCGACGAGGCTGTCATCCTCGCAGCAGTCAGCGGCCTTCGCCCGGGCCCGTGCTCTTCGAAGTTTGCTCGGAAACCGGCAAACACAATCAAAGAATTGCACGAGACAATGGAAAGATACTGTAGAGCAGACATGGATTTCCGAGTGAAGTCCGATGCTCGGAGGCCTCAGCAGAGGCCACAGCCAAGGCCTCAACCGAGAGAAAGCAACCCTCGCCAAGAGCAAAGCAACGTCGGTGCAATCAACAAAGCAACAAATTACGAAGATCAAAGACGGGACGCTCAACCTCTGAGCAACCAAGCCCCGCAGGGTTTGCCACCTCCGCCGAATCAGCGGTACCAGCAGCGAGATCCTGCCAAAATGTATTGTCACTTCTGTGGAATGGGAAAGGGACACACAACAAAGCAATGCGAATGCTTCGCCAAGGGAAAAGAATACCAGGAATCCAGGAAAGCTGCTTCGTCAGACACCCGAACCATCAACCACACAAGGAAACCAAGTTTCCACCCACCAAATCCACCACACCACTATACCCCCATAAACTACGGCCTACTTTCGCAACAACCCTCTTACACTCATCACCCACTCTACAACCAAACCTCTTATCAGCCAACCACCATCCCACAACGCCAAAATCCACCTTACACAGTCACATACCCAACTACCCCCCAAAACCAAATTCCAACAACCCACCAAGCTAGCAACGCTCTGCCACCACCACCGCCAATCCCCGCGTTACCAGCACCACAACCTGTCAAAGCCGAAGCCCCGAGCCAAACAATCATCAACAATCCAACATCAACCTTCGGTGTGATTCTAGCTATCACCGGAGGTTCAAATGAAGACCATGGCAACAAACGGCAGAGGAAGGAACATGCCAGACGAGTCCACCACGTAGCCGTCGAAGGACCCCATAGATTTGGCCGTTGGTCGCACATCCCCATAACCTTCGATTCCAGTGACATGAAGCTGAGAGATTACCCTCACACCGATGCTATGGTAATCGAAACCAACCTCGCTGGGTGGACTGTCACCAAAATACTGGTCGATACAGGAAGCTCCGCTGACATCTTGTTTGCTTCAACCTTCAACAGCATGAAGCTTGATAGGAACCTTCTGCAACCTGCGGACAATCCCCTATACGGCTTCGGTGGTCAACAAGTGAGAGCTGTCGGAAAAATCTCTCTGCCCGTGACCTTCGGCGACGAAATCAATTGCAGGACGGAGCATATAACATTTGATGTCGTCGACATGTTCTACCCATACAATGCCATTTTTGGCCGAGGGGTCACAAACGCGTTCAATGCGGTCATCCATCCCGCTTACCTATGCATGAAGCTTCCCGCTCCGAAGGGTGTGGTCGCAGTATTCGGGGACCAGGACATTGCAAGGACAGCTGAAGGAAACGTAGCCCCGGGGCAACGCAATGTACACAATTTGTCAAAACCTCAAACCCCCGGTATCAGTGACGAGGGTGAAGTCTGCAATGACAGAGTGAAGGCAGCGCCAAAGGAGGAAACCAAACAAGTACAACTCTTCGAGGGTAACGCCGAAAGAAAGGTGATCATCTCAGCCAATATAGACCCTCAATCTGAAGGCAATCTCATCACTTTCCTCAAGGAAAACTCTGACACCTTCGCTTGGTCCGCAGAAGACCTAAAAGGAGTCAACAGATCAATGATCGAGCACAGCCTGAACATCAAAACGGGCTATCGCCCAATCAAACAAAAGCTCCGCAAGATGTCAGAAGAAAGAAAGGAGGCAGCGAAGGCCGAGGTAAAAAGGCTTCTGGACGCAGGCGTCATTCGCCCAGTCAAATACCCAATTTGGCTCTCAAATGTGGTCCTAGTCCAAAAGAAGAACAAAAAATGGCGAATGTGCGTCGATTTCACTTGCTTGAACAAAGCCTGTCCGAATGATGACTTCCCCCTCCCAAACATAAGCACCCTGGTCGACAGAGCGGCTGGCTGCCAAATACTATCCCTCCTTGATTGCTTTTCAGGCTATCACCAGATTTGGATGAATGAAGAAGACGAAGAAAAAACAAGCTTTATCACACCCTCGGGCACCTTTTGCTTCCGAAGGATGGCAGAAGGTTTGAAAAATGCAGGCTCAACCTTCGCTCGCATGACCTCCGAAGTTTTCAAGGATGAGCATGCTGTCTCTGCCTATGTCGACGACCTAGTTGTCCAGAGTGAACTAAAAGAGAACCACATACCAGATTTATCGAGGGTATTCAGCAACCTCCGGTCCGCCGGACTGAAACTAAACCCAGAAAAATGTGTCTTCGGGGTAAGCGAAGGTAAATTGCTAGGTTGCATCGTCTCAGCCAGAGGAATCGAAGCTAACCCTGAGAAGATTGATGCCATCATGAACATGGAACCTCCGGCGACCAAGAAAGCAGCTCAGCGTCTGACCGGTCGTTTAGCAGCACTTAGCAGATTCATCTCAAGATCCGCAGAGCGAGGGTTACCCTTCTTTGAAACTCTCAGAAGCAACGCTCCATTCAACTGGGGTCCCCAGCAGCAAAAGGCCTTCGAGGAGTTGAAAAAGTATCTGACCAGCTTGACTGCACTAACCAGCCCAAGCAAGGGAGACTTATTGTTACTCTACGTCGCAGCCTCGCCACACGCAGCAAGCGCGGTCCTCATCAAGGAGCTCCGTGAAAACAACAAGACCAGACAAGCCCCAATCTACTATGTTTCAGAAACCCTCAAAGGCCCAAAGAGAAATTATTCGGAGCTTGAGAAAATAGCATACGCCGTCGTTATGGCGTCAAGAAAGCTCAAGCACTATTTCCAGGCGCACGAGATCCATGTACCTTCGTCGTACCCCCTCGAGAACATTTTCAAAAACAGCGAAGCAGTGGGAAGAATAGCAAAGTGGGCAGTCGAGCTTAACAGTTACGCTGTGACCTTCGTCGGCAGAACAGCAGTCAAATCACAAATACTGGCTGATTTCATAGCAGAATGGACTCCAGACCCTCGCCCTGGTGAGCCGCATCACGACCAGTTTTGGATCGTTTACGTCGACGGAGCATGGGGTGCAACTGGGGCCGGTGCCTCGGCCATTCTACTCTCGCCTTCCGGATCGAAGCTGAGATACGCAAGAAGGCTCGACTTCAAGTGCACAAACAACTCAGCAGAGTACGAAGCTGTGATTCTGGCGCTCTCAAGACTACGGTCCTTATCAGTCCGAAGGGCACTTATCAACACAGACTCCCAAGTCATCGCGGGGCACATTGAAAAGAACTACAAAGCAAAAGATCCAGAGCTCCAAAAATATTTTCAATATGTCCGAAGGTTAGAATCCTTCTTCCTCGGCATAACTGTAAAAGCAATATCAAGGACCGAAAACAGCGAGGCAGATTGCTTAGCCAAAGCAGCCGCACAGCAGCTACAGCTTCCACCGGACGTGTTCTACGAGGTTGCCACTCGGTCAGCCTTCGAAGCTTCCGAAATTAGCATCAAGCTAATCAGCGCAATTCAGTGCGAAGATTGGAGAGCACCTATCATGGCCTACATCAAAGGACTCCATGAACCCAGCTCTAAAGAAGAAGAGAACAGACTAAAGCAAAGAGTGCGAGGGTACAAGATTGTGGATAACACCCTATTCAAGGCTTCGGTAACCTCACCTTGGCTCAAGTGCGTGTCACAGTCCGAAGGTAATGACATTCTCAAACTCATCCACGAAGGTATATGTGGTTCACACAATGGCCCGAGGGCACTAGTAGGAAAAGCTTTCCGGCAAGGTTTCTACTGGCCAACTGCGCTGAGAGATGCTGAAACCATCGTCAAGAAGTGCGAGGGTTGTCAACTGACAGCAAAAAACCAAAGGTGGGCAATGGATCTCGTGGGCCCACTACCGACGGCTCCAGGGAACCTTCGCTATGTGGTGGTAGCCGTGGAATATTTCACAAAATGGACTGAAACAAGACCGTTGTCCTCCATAACCTCCCTCGCAGTAAAAAAGTTTTTCTGGCAGCAGATAGTTTGTCGTTTCGGAGTCCCCCAACATCTAACCGTCGACAATGGCACACAGTTTGACAGCGAGGTTTTCAGAGAATTCTGTGCACAAATCGGAACAATTCTATGCTTCGCCTCAGTCCGACACCCGCAGTCCAATGGCCTAGTTGAAAGAGCCAACGCAACAATCTTCCAATCCATATCCAAAAAGTTGCAAGGCAGACCCAAAGGTAAATGGGCAGACGAGCTAACTTCAGTCACCTGATCTCACAATACCTCAGAATGCAGAGCAACCAAATTCACACCCTTCAAACTTTTGTTCGGCGAAGAAGCCGTGTTACCAGAGGAGCTAAAATACGTTTCACCGAGAACAACCCTCGCAAATGATGAGCCAGCCAAGCTGATTGACAAAGACTTACTAGAAGAAACAAGATGCAGCGCAGTGCACAACCTTCGCAAGTATCAGGAAGAGACCAAAAAATGGAGAGATAAAAAGGTCAGAATCAAAAACTTGCAGAAGGGTGACCTCGTCCTCATCCGTAAACAAAACGCCAGCATGGCCGGAAAGTTTCAGCCTAAGTGGACAGGCCCGTTCCTGATCGCAGAATGCAATCGTCCAGGCTCCTTCCATCTCTCCGACAGCGAAGGTAATATCCTACCACACACCTGGAACATTGACGACCTTCGCAAATTCTACCCATAGCGGAGCCTTAGCGAGCCCTCGCGATATGTAATCTTTGTCACATATTATGTTATCTACACTCATGTACTTAACAAAAACAGGAGCTGCACTCTTTTTCCTTACGAAGGGGCGTAAGGTTTTTTAACGAGGCAGTATCCAAAGCATTAATACAGGTTAGAACCCCCAAAAAAGTAAAATCTCCAACCCTCTACTCCCAAACATCGAAAAAGAGGGTCTCTTTTAAGAGCGCTACATTCGATGAAAACCTGCTAAGATTGCTTCGAAAAACATTCCTTTTCTTTTCAAAGCAAACTTCACCTCCGCCTAAGATAAGGGGAGGCGCGAAGTCCCAAAAAAGTCGAGCACCCTGGCACAAACGACAGGGGCTCACAAAAAGCAAACTTCACCTCCGCCTAAGATAAAGGGAGGCGCGAAGTCCCAAAAAAGTCGAGCACCCTGGCACAAACGACAGGGGCTCGCAAAAAAAAACTTCACCTCCACCTAAGACAAGGGGAGGCGCGAAGTCCAAAAATGTCAAGCACCCTCGCAAAACGCGACAGGGGCTCGCAAAGAAGCAAACTTCACCTCCACCCAACGGGGAGGCGCGAAGTCCAAAAAAGTCCAGCACCCTCGCAAAACACGCCAGGGGCTCGCAAAAGAGCAAACTTCACTTCCACCTGAGATAAGGGGAGGCGCGAAGTACAAAAAGTCGAGCACTCTCGCACAAGCCAAGTCAGGCCTCGGGCGGGTGCGCATTCTCCGTCTCGCCCGAGCCCTCCAAGTCAGGCCTCGGGCGGGCGCGCATTCTCCGTCTCGCCCGAGCCCTCCGAGTCAGGCCTCAGGCGGGCTCGCATTCTCCGTCTCGCCCGAGCCCTCCAAGTCAGGCCTCAGGCGGGCGCGCATTCTCCGTCTCGCCCGAGCCCTCCGAGTCAGGCCTCAGGCAGGCGCGCATTCTCCGTCTCGCCCGAGCCCTCCGAGTCAGGCCTCGGGCGGGTGCGCATTCTCCGCCTCGCCCGAGCCCCCCAAGTCAGGCCTCGGGCGGGTGCGCGTTCTCCCGCCTCGCCCGAGCCCTCCAAGCCGGGCCTCGGGCGGGTGCTCTTTCTCACGCCCAGTCAAGCGCGACCCAAGAAAAATCTTTGTCCGGGCCCGCACCTGTCTTCAAGAATTTTTTCAGCCGCGATCAACGTAGCACCCTCGTCCAAGCAGAGTCTCGGTATAGCAACTGTCACACCATTTTGCAAACCGCAAACTCCGAACCATCGACCCTTGTAGCACCCTCGAAAGAATGACTATAGACGTACGGGTCGTTGTCCTCTCCAAAATCAGCATGTTAAAAAGCTTTACGCGAGCCTCGCTAAAAGAAAGTGGGGGCGTCGCTGTTTTTTCAAAACAAGCTCACGAGAGCAATGCGCGAGCCTCGCTAAAAGAAAAAGGGGGCGTCGCTGTTTTTTCAAAACAAGCTCACGAGAGCAAATGCCCGAGCCTCGCTAAAAGAAAAAGGGGGCGTCGCTGTTTTTTCAAAACAAGCTCACGAGAGCAAATGCGCGAGCCTCGCTAAAAGAAAGTGGGAGCGTCGCTGTTTTTTCAAAACAAGCTCACGAGAGCAAATGCGCGAGCCTCGCTAAAAGAAAGTGAGGGCGTCGCTGTTTTTTCAAAACAAGCTCACGAGAGCAAATGCGCGAGCCTCGCTAAAAGAAAAAGGGGGCGTCGCTGTTTTTTCAAAACAAGCTCACGAGAGCAAATGCGCGAGCCTCGCTAAAAGAAAAAGGGGGCGTCGCTGTTTTTTCAAAACAAGCTCACAAGAGCAAATGCGCGAGCCTCGCTAAAAGAAAAAAGGCGGCGTCGCTGTTTTTTCAAAACAAGCCCACGAGAACAGTGCGCGAGCCTCGCCAAAAGTAAAATGGGGCCTCGCTATTAAACAATATAAGAAACGTTAAATAGCACAGCAAACATGACACACAACCCATACATCTTTCTCATGCTGTTACAAAGTAACGTCACAACAACAAACATATCCGAAAAATAAAAAAAATTCTTTACAAGGAACCATCGCTCCCCTCAATCAACATCAAATCACCGAAACCTTCGGCCTCCTCCTCAACCCCCCCCCTCCACTAGAACCAGGGGTCCCCACAACAAAGGAGCTGCAGGGACAATTGGCAGCTCCCCGGGTAAAACCCTCGCCCTATACATGTATCTATGCCTCGTCTCACTAACTTCCGAAGGTTCTTCCTTCGGAATCAAAAGCGCCCCATCCGAACCAACACCAAGCTCCCTTTGCCCGAATAAATATTCCAAAGCTGTGTTCTCGTCAATATCATCATCTCCGCTAGCTTGCGAGATCGAAGAAGATCCAAACAAATAGCGGTCGGCTTGACGATCAGTGTAATCTGCCTCGCGCCAAAAACGATCCGACCTACCATTCTTTAAATCATACCTTCGCACCTTTGACCACCAAAAACGTTCAAAGGAAAGCGAAGGATGTTTAAACTTAGCGCGAGCCCACGATTCACCAGTTATAAAAACATCTTGGTAATTTAACATCAGCGGAGTGACGTCCAACACGTTTAGCACGGTTCCATCAGGAAGCTGCACGTTTCACAAAAATACAAAAGTTGTTTCAGCCTCATCAAGTCTGTACAACCACAGTATCTACAAAACGGCTACCTCGCCACAACAATCCCAGGGATCACACCTGACCAGCTTCCCCTCGGATAGTCTCCGAACCCTCGCCAATGGCGACAGACGAGGTCCCAGCTGACGCCTCCTCCGCCGTGGATTCCCCCACAGCAGCCTCGACATTCGTAGCAGGCTCCCCTTCCATCGCCGTTGCCTGCGCCGCATTTCCTTCAGTGATCGGCACGTCCCCGGTCAACGCCTCGATCTCGGCGAGCGTAACCCCCGCACAACTTGGCTCAGGGGCGGCTTCGGAGCCACCCCTCGATGCAACTTCCGTGGGTGGCGAGGGCATCGCATCTTGTCGAGCCTATAAGCAAAACAAAAGACAAACCTCGCCAAAATCAACAACAACCCCTCTAAAACAAACCAACAAAATCAAAAATCTTAAAAAGGATGCGAACCTGACGTGTAGCCTTGGCAGCTTCTTCGAAGGCGAGAACTCGGCCACCTCCGGAGATCCAAAACTTGCGAAGCAAACACATCGCACAGTTCCGAACTTCCGCGTCATCAACCTTCATCCGACGAACTTCATCAACCGACGGAAAGACATGGTTCGGCCTTTTGATCTTGCGAAGATGATCACAATCCGCCAGACGAAGCGTGCTCGCCATTGCCAAAGCCCCGGCGTAGCCACCAAAATCGGCTGCATTGGAAACTAACGAGCTAAATACATCAAGCTCGTTACCCAGCCAGCCCTCGAAGGCCTCCGCGTCAGCTGCAGGCAATGGCTCTCCGGCAGAGCCTCCAGCCTCGGTCAGACAACAATCAAGTTTACGTTTGACATTCTCCATACTCGCCAGCCAAGATTTGTTCAAATCCCCTAGCCGACCCTCGGCCTCGGCCAAAGCCTTGTCTTTTTCCTTTCCCGTGGCAATCAGATCAGCATTACGCTTCGCCAGTTCAACTGCCTCCTCTCGAGCCTTCGCGGCCCTCTCCGAAGCATTCTTCAGTTCAATTTCTTTATTCTCTAGGCTCTGCGCCAGTTTGCTATTCTCCTTCTCAAGATCAGTAATATGGTTTCTCATAAATTCCATGTCGGAGCCAACCTTCCGCCTCACTGAGCGGTTCAACAGCATTAGCTCCGCCAACTTGACGTCAACGTCGTCGAAGGTGTCACCAACCGCTTGGTCCGCAAGTAGAACCTCTGCCTCCGGCACACAAATGCGGCCGAAGATTCGGCCTAGAAAACGCCTTTCCTCTGGGCTACACTGCAAGTGGCAATCCCGAAGGTCCGGACTAGTGAACAGCTCAGTCGCCGGATCAGAAATCCCAAGTTTCTTAGCATATTCCGGGAGGCTCGACCGACTAGCCTCGCCGAACGGTCTCTTTCCCCGGGCTCGCGCGGAGTCAAGTTCCCCATCGAACTCAACCCCCCCACCCAAAGGTGCGAGCCCGCAAAGCTGGGAACCGTCCCTCGTCGAGGGCTACCTGGCTCAATATCTTGAGCGATATCAACTGCGCCCTGGGCAACCATCGCACCAACACTCGGCGAGGCTCCGCCTCCAATGGACACCTCCTCATCCGTGTCATGTCTTTCAATAGAACTCTCGCTGCTTTCATCAGACGAACCCTCGTCCGTCTCCCCCTCCTTTCCATCCTTCTCCTCCACCTCATCATCATCAGATTCATCCTTGCCGCCTGAAATCTGAACTAAAGCGCTGATCCCTCCAACGCGAGGCACGCGTCCCCCGACTGCACCGGCACCTCGGCCGCTTGGAGCTACGACCAAGGAAGGAGCACCTGCAGCACCAGAGCCAGCAGCGACCTTCATCGCAAGCACCTTCACTCGGCCACCAGCTCCGCCACGGCCTCGACCACGACCCCTCTTCGGCCGAGAGACGATCTCCTTTTCTTCCGAAGCTTTACGCTTCCTCTTCTTCGGCGCGTCGTCGCTCGAAGGAGCGGGCCAGTCTGCATACTGAATACCAAGAATGTCAAACATTCGGTTCACTCGACCTTCGCCGCCCACCAAGCTATGGATAGCCTTCACTTCTAGCGTGGAAAGCTTCCCCACAAGCTCGTCCGCCCACTGCTGAACTCGTTTGTAAATAGCTTCGTTCCCGTCCTCGCGCCTCGGAAACTTCTTAAGAGTTTTTTCCCAAACCTTCTCCAGATCCAAACTCGGCTTCTTCAAGCCCCTACCTTCGTACCTGGGGTCATTCTCCACCGTGAACCAAGTCCGCCTCCGGCCAAGAGGCCAAATCTTGGCACAACAATATTCCTCCACTAAATCACGCGCACACTGAGAACGCGCAACGACCCTCAGGCAATCAATAGTAGCATGGGCCTCGACGCTCATCTTAGCTTCGGCGCTCACATCTCCAAGCACCGGAAGCTCGCCGCAAAGCTCGGAGCTATCACTGAGCTTGTAATAGAACCAAAACTCCTGCCACCCGCTGCTCCACTTGTTCTTCTGCGCCTGCACCGGCAGCTCCGCGCCGGCGCGATGGCAGAAAGTATACACCGCGAACTGTCCAAGGCTGGTCTGGCCCTCACTGTCCGTAATCTTGCGAGGCTGCATATGAACGCGATGAGTGCGAACAAAACCCTCGACATGAGGGACAATCCCCTGAGATCTGCAGGCCCAGACATAGACCGACATCTTTGTGAAGCAAGAAGGCGTAAGCTGATGAAAGCGCAAATTGAACCTTCGCAGGACCGAAGTCACGAAGGAATCAGCTGGGAAGCGAAGACCAGCCGAAAGGAACTCCTCAAACACTACAACTTCATCCGCATCCAGTTTCGGCACGGTCTCCCCAACACTGGTCCTCGCTTTACCTTCCTCAATCCAGCCCCACCTCACATAAGATGCGATCTCGCTGGCGCAAACACGGCTGAGACCGAACTCGAAGGTAATCCCCTCATCCGCCACAGTGGGAGAAACAGCGCGAGCAGTCTGCTTCAATCTGGCCATCTCTTTAGATCCTTACACTATCAAACAAACCCTCGCACGCAAGTGTGTTCGCCAATGCCCGTCTCAACCCTCGCACGCAAGCTAAAACAAACCTTCGCTACAAGCAAATCGCAACAGCAGGATGGCTATAGCAGAGGGCACAATTCAAACTCTTCACCCACCCTTTCTATTTATAGGCCAGGAGACGAGCCCCTCACCCGACGAAATCGGCACGACAACCGAAAAACGCGGCGCAAAAAACGAAACAGGCTTCAATAGTACAAACAACACTACAACGGCCCCGCCAAAAGCAGCCAGGGGCGTCGCTGCCGAGGGTCCCTTTTGTTGTCCCCAGTTGAAAGGCGCTGCTTGGGCCTAAACACGGTTTTTAGATCCAAGACAACGAGGGGCTACTGTTGGGGAGAAGGACCCTCGGCAGAGGCGCCGCTCGAGCTGATGTCCAAAGAAATAACCCTCGCGAACTCTAGGTGTCCTTGCGAGGTCTCTCTCCCCTTTGGGACCGTTACCCTGACCTCCGGACGCGGGTTCAACCCTCGTCGCCTTATTGCTTTACATGCAGGACGAAGTCGACAGTCGCACTGCAAGCAACCCTCGCTGGCTCACAACGCCACCTTCGCCTGGAGCGAAGGTTCAAGCAAGCGGCGAGTGTGCGCTGTCCCGAAGGCAAGCGAAGCTGAAGGTCCGTCGATCACGGCCGAAGGTAGAATCTTCGGTCTTCTCCCCCGAAGGCAGGTATAGCCGGAGGTCCGACGGACGGCGAAGGGGCGCGGGCCCAAGGGCGAGCACGGCCGAAGGTCAAAACCTCCGCACCTCTCCCCCGAAGGTGAACAAAAACCAGGTGGCGGCGCATTAGAGAATGGCCGATTAGGGTTTCTGCTTCAGCTGTGTATTTACGCTTTTGCCCTTCCTCCCTGCGTGAAGGTGAGGAATCTTCCCTGTACCCTTTTGTAATTTGGCCCTCGTCCCTTGGTATTCCCTATAAATACCAAGGAGGTGAACAGTGTAAAGGGAGGACCCACAGGGAAGCTGAGCATCTTTCCACTTCCGCCTTACCTTTGCTACCGCTTCCGACGTTTGGTCGCCTTCGCCCCTCCCCTGCACAAGTGCGGAGGTGTGGCAAGTGTGTTTCCAACAACACTTGCACCGTACGCTAGCTACCGCATGCTGCACACACGGGGACAAACCTCCCCAAAGCTCTACTGGATTCTATGAGATTGGGACGAAATGAGTCGCAGATCGAGCGCTGGCGATGACGTCGCACCCAATGGACCAAATCCAGGGACGAGCAGAACGAACACATCAGAAGGCGGAGATGACGCATAATGTGATGGTGCGGGCGCGCACGGCAGGGCTGACGGTGCGAGCGTGCACGGCGGGGACGACGGTGCAAGTGCGCCGACAAGGACGATGGTGCGGGCGCGCCCGGCGAGGACGACGGCGCAGGTGCGATGAGCGCACACACCGCCGCGAGGGTGAGTGCGAGGCCTGGGAACTGCGAGGGAGAGGGATCGATCTTGCCTTCTTGTGCTGCAGGAGGCGCGGGGGAGAAGGAGATTGCCTTTTTGTGCTGGAGGAGACATGCGTGATTTGCGCCGGGATGATCGCGTGGGGAGAGCGCCGACGTTGGGTCCACTGCCGCGCCGGGCGAGCGAAGGAGCGAGCAAGTTTTCGCACGCCCGAAGACTATTCCTTTGCCAATGTTTTAGTTGTAAATATATATATATAATGTTGGGATAGTTGTATATATATATATATATATATATATATATATAGGGAAATTATTTTCTACTCGTAGGGAGTAGTTACTCTCATGTTTATATCTCTAGATTTATGGTATATATGACCGAACGAAGTATATTTACATGAAGTATATGATCATACTAGACTATCTATGGAAGTATATACGTCAAGTATGCATGCATACATAGAGTATGCGGATATACTTATTTTATATACAACAGTGAGTGACATTTTCGTAATATATTAAAAAGTATGGGTTGCTTTGAAATTTTTTAGTGTATTAAGACATGAAATATCTTAACATGAGTATATAAACATACTCAAAGTGATAAACAAGTATGAACATATACGCAACATGGTGTTTTGAAGATGGGAGTAACTACTTCCGGGAGTATAGAAAACTCACCCTATATATATATATATATATATAGATTACACGGTTTTTCTGCCAGTCTTCAAGGTGGTTTCGTCTAAATTTTGTTTTTTTAGTCATTTCTTCCTAAGAATTTCACATTTTTAGAATTCTAAAAAATCATTTGCAAAAATATATTTAAGCTTGACACCAAGATAAATATCGTATGAGGTAAATCTTTCCGCATCATATGCATGATAGGATATGGAGCTTACATGACAGGATTATACATCATACCATATGTGGTCAAGCTTAGATCTTATGTCTAAACAAATTAATAACAACTTTTGTACGAGTAGATGGAGCCCTCCTCCATTTGTATGACACTCCTGTTTTGTCATTCGAGCTTAGTCAAAATGAATACAAAGGTTGTGCACATAGAACCCCCATCTCGACCTTGCTAATATGTCTCGCAACCACTGGTGTGTCAAGGAGTCACTCATCTACGAACCCACTCAAGAAGAAGCACTTCTTCGGCTAGGTCGGTGCCTCAACCCGACGTATAAAAGTTCCGATACATTTACCAGCATCTAAATTCTCGTCCGACTTAATGCATCTACGACCTGCTAGGGTCAGCGACCCATGTCCCCGGTGATACGCATCCACACGATTCCAATCCATCCTGATACATGCATGTAGTTGACCCTACCCGCTCTAAACCATATGTGAACACATAGTAAAGACATGACCCTGTGTGAGTGATGGATAATTGACACATATATAAAAGATTTGAGGCTTTTTTGGTTTAGTCATATTCTATATGTGCTTGATTGTGCTAATGGCTAACTGAAGAAGGTGTTGTGTTGTGTTGTGTTGCGTTAAGTGTTGTACAAAGTGTGTTGTGCAACATGTTTTTGAGGGATCGATGGCGAGATGAAGGTCAAGTAGAGACGGGATGTGTCAATGAACTGGGAGCGTTGAAGAACGGGCATGAGACTTAGACTAAGGGACCAGGGCGCCGAAGGACAAGCCACGGTGGCTGACACCTAGGGACATCAACAAGAGCAAGAGTATATAAGTGATGAAAATGGTGTCGACCAAGTCAAGAAGAAGGATGATGGCGTCATAGCATTTGACGGAGCTAGGTTGGACACGCAGCTACGTGGGAGATGTAGATGGCATCGATCAAGTCTAGAAGGAAGGTAAAGGTGTCAAGATTGACGAGGCTCGGACATGCGTCGACATCGGCTAGTCACACCTGACGAGACGTGCGTGAGGTTTTGCCGATTTGGTCTTCAAAACCGGGGATGAATGGTTTGGTGGGTTGGGTCTCAAAACCATCGAAGGATGGTTTGCTGGTTTCAGCCTCAAAACCAGACATGGACAGTTTGGTGGTTTGGGCCTGAAAGTTCATAAATGGCTAAAGAGGGTGAATAGCCTAATATTTTTTTTTACAAAGCACTTACATAAACTTGTTAGATAATAACAAAGCGCAAGAAAATGGATGCGAAGAAGAGAAAGCTCCAGGAGCAGTCTTATAGTCGTGCTCGTCCTCCTATTGGTCCTCACCAAGTGGCTTAGGGTCAGTTGTACCTCAAATTAACAATGTTGAGTGCAATCAACAGCCATAGCTCAACACTCAAATGCGACACTCCAGTTCTCAAGCACTTCATCATGTTACATAAGTGTTGATGGTACTTATCTCCCATTATAAGCCATCAATAAAACGTGAAAAAAGGGTATAAACATAATCATCGATATAGTTGTAGGGTTTGATACTAATGTGTTCTACAAGTTTTGGTGTTCTCACTTTTTTTGTAGGATCTTGAATATTTCACTACATAAAAGTGTCTCAAATGATGATTTAGAGTACACCATTGCGAAGAGCTCGTCGAGACGATCGAAACAGACATATCATTTGCTATATTTAGAGTCCTGGAGAGAAAGTCTTTGATGGATACGACTTGGGAAGTCTCTAGAACACCCTAGAACCATCACCACCATAAGTTTTCAGGAACTAAACTGGCAGAATTCCACACCTCTGTGAATTATTATTTTTCAGATATTTAAACAGAAGCTGGGAAAGGGAAGAATCCAACCACAATATGAATATTGCGCAAACGGATCCGAAATTGACACTAGAAGGACGTGAAAACACTAGAAGACACCGGAACAAAAGCGGGAGTCTAGTGGCTTGTCAGGTGGGGCCGGCCGGCCCCACCTCTAGGTCAGCCAGCCTGGGCCCACCTGGAATCCTCCTTTCCTTCGTGTGACGGCTTCCAACTGGCCTCTACTATGCATCTTGGCCCTTGTTTGAAGTCGGTTTGATCCAAGGGTCACTGTTCATCCCACCAGACTATATAAGCAGACCCCAGACCCCCAAGATAAAGCATCCTTGTTCATAATTCATATTCTCCAGTTAGGATCAGAGGTGTCCCATGAAAGGATAACCTCTCTAGAGCCAACTTTCAAGAAGAAGACTAGTTCTTCTCTAGTTTAGGTTTACAATCTAGTCTTGTATTAGAACCAGAAGAGAGAGAGAGTGAAGAGATTTGGATGGAGTACCGGCTTGTCGATGCTGCTTCTACACATTGTACCTGCGGATTCAAGATTTTTCAAGGTCTTGCGTCTGAGATTTCTCTGGTGATCAACTTCTATTCTCTTTTGTAAGTTGTTGGTACTTCCTAACGTCACCACTAAAAGTAGAGATAAACCCTGATGAGGACAACACTCCTTTGGATACACACAATCATCCTCCGCTGAGTTATCATGGTCCAATGACACGAGCTCACGCGCGTCAACTAAATTTAGAGGTGAGTTCGTTCCTAAGTAACACTTTATATGTTTTTGAGAATAGATTGCTATCTAATGATTATATGTTGATTAGGAACCATGGAGAGGACCCAGAGATGCATAGAGGAAGGCTTGGAGACATGGAGGACTAGCAAGGGCGTCTGATGCAAGTTGGAGACCAAAACCAAGTTGACTTTGAGTCGGTTTTGGAGTCCAGGAGAAGTCAGCACTAAACTGGTCACCCAGGTTGGGTACAGACTCCGTTTTTGACGAACCAAATATCGTTGGAAAGCTATCTTAATAAGTTAACCAATGGTTCTGGTCCCATATCAAAATTCATGTTGAGTCAACGGTAATCATTGAAACAAGTCAGCACACAGAATCTGTCCCGGTGCTGCATCGCCGTTTTTGGTCCATTGGGCCGTGTATCGTCCGTGAGCCCATTAGAGGGGCACGTCTAGGGGAGTGATGACCTTTAGGGTCTATAAACAGTAGTCGTCACCCTCGTTAGGGTTTTGGGTTTTGCTTATATTATTTTGTTCATAATAGTTTCGTCGTTTCGTCGGTTTGTGAGACCCCAACTCGTGAGATTAATCATTCAATTGCAATTTGGTTGCATTCTTTCTTGTTCTTGCTCGTGTTCTTTGATTCGTAGGCAAGGACTTTAGCCTTCTTGGCGAGGTCAACCGTACAACGCTGTGGGGGTATAAACCCAGGTGTCCTCACGGCTAGACTTGGGCTGCTTCATGAAGGCTGACCCAATTCAATGTGAAGGACCGTGGCGTCGAGGCCCAGCTGGTCTGGCAGGCGGCCCAGCTGGTCGGATGGCGGCGTAGGAGCCTTCTCCGACAAGGAAGCGTAGTCGGTTAGGAAAGATATCGTGTTCTCTACGATATAGGATTGTAATCGACTAGGTTTCCTTATTCTATCATGAGATCCGATCTACTAGGATCTGTAACCCTGCTCCCCATGGCTATATAAGGCGAGCAGGGCCCCCCTCTCAAAAACACGTTGATCAATATACAGAATAGACAACTCGACGCAGGACGTAGGGTATTACGCTGAACTCGGCGGCCCGAACCTGGATAAAACCCCCGTGTTCATCTAGTTTCGTCCCTGTGTCACGTCCGTATCGTCGTTCCACGCGCCTTCCCCGCTAATCTACCACCTCGGGCATACCCCTAGGTGGGCTATCGACTATATTCCGTCGACAGCTGGCGCCCACCGTGGGGAGTGTGCGTGCGGACGTCATGACAACTCGGATGGTTTCTTTTCCGGTTTCCATGGACCTTCCGGCGGGCCTGATGATCACCGTCGGGTCTTTTTCGTGGGTTACCGGAGGTGACCCAGCGATCGGGAACATGGAGGCACCCCAAACACCTCAGCTACCAGGAGCACCGACGCCAAGATCGGAACCCTCAAGCAGAACGACGCTTCCTCGCTACCAAGGATGGCGCCTCAACAATTCTGATCTGATCGAATCTATCGATCGGGTCACGGCGGGCATCGCCGAAACCCTTGCTTTGGCAGATGCGATCGGAGATCGTCCGCCTCAGCTCAAGCATGACGAAGGGGAGTGGCAGCAAACTCGATGACCGGCTCATGCCAAGAGACACGTGCAACTTCAAACCGGCCTGGTCATCACTTCCGCTCCTACGGGTCGCTCTGTCACATTTTGCCCTCCTCAGGAGTCTGAACCGAGCAGGGCGAAACACAGCCTTTTTGTTCCTACCTTCCCTCATGGGCTAACGAACTCGGCCTCGGCGTATGAGGAGCAAGTCATGGGACTCTTTCAGGATAACACCAAGGACCGGTGCACTCCTGAGGAGCAGCCGCCAAACTTCAAGCAATCTGGCGCCAACGCTTGCATGGCGATCGTCACTTCCGTTGCAAACACCGCCTCAGCCTCAAGCACTGGATCGACCAGATCCAATTCACCAGATCAGACGCCGGATTATCCCCCAGGCTTCGGACCCCTCCCGCGCTACGGGGGCTCGGTATTCGCTGTGAGTCACGACGAGCCGGCGGTCGATGGTGAGACAGACGAGGCCAAAGCCCAGCGTTTGGCTAGGAACGCTGACAGAGCTACTCGGAGAGCAGCCGAAGCTCCTGGAGGCCACCGCATACAGCACAACTTAAACGATGCATTCGACATATGCGGCAACCACCAAGTACATCGAACCCCGCAAGCTAATCTGGCTATGGCCATGAACCTGGTCGAGAATCTCCCAGTCACACCTCAACTCGAGCAGCTCGGAGCATATCTAAAGGCATCTCTGGTTCAGGTCCAAGACCAGGTGGCAGGACCATCCCACGCTGCTCCCACTGGATCTCGGAGAAGCCACAGAGAAACGGACCCCCACCCAGAGTCCAGCAGCAACCAGGACCAGCGCGATAACCACAGAAGGCGCCCAGGCGGCGGGCCCGACCAGCGCGCTGGAAACAATCCAAGTGCTGAGCCTCGAGACTTGCGCGAACATATTAATGAAAGGTCCGACCTGCGCAACTACATCGAAGACTCCAAAGATACGAGGCTCCGTCAAGAGATGGAGAGGCGTAACAGATGGGATCGCGAGCATGGTCTCTTGGATCAAACCCTCACCGGTCCAAGACAATTCACGAGAAGACTCCGATCTATCGTTTGGCCTAGAGGTTTCAAGATCCACGACCTGAGGTCGTATGATGGAAAGGCGGACCCCCGCCAGTGGATCATGCTGTATGAAACTGCGGTCCGAGCAGCTGGCGGAGGAGGAGATGTTATGGCTAACTATTTGCCAGTCGTCCTCAACCAAGCTGCAAGCCAGTGGCTCCTGAGCTTACCTTCAGACTCCATCGATAGTTGGTCCGACCTGAAAAAGGCGTTCATATCCAACTTCAAAGCAACTTGTCAACAACCCGCTAGCAAATATGATCTAGAGCGTGTCAGAGACCGCCCCGGCGAACTCTTGCGAGATTACATCCGCCGATTCTCTGATGCCCGCATTCGGGTAGCTAATGTCACGGACGACGAGTCCATCTCGGCTTTTATCAGAGGGTTACACCACCATGAAGGGCTGAGGAACAAGCTGCTACGAAAAGAGCCACGAACAGTTGAGGAACTCCTTAATATAGCCCAGAGCTAGGCCCGAGCAGAAGAATATAATACTCAGCTCGCGGATGACCGCCGGGAACCGAGGCCCCGGCATGACGACCGCCAGCGCAATGACTACCGTGGCGACCGACATGACGAAGCCCAAGATGACCGCCGTGAAAGGTTTAGGGATAACCGCCACCCTAACCGAAGGTACGACAGCCGTGACGAGAGAAGAAGACAATCAAACCCTGGCCGAGCACCGGGTAATGAAGTTAATAACACCAAGGCGGGAGGCAAGCGCAATTATGACTCATCCTACTCCAAAATCCTGAAGCAGGACTGCCCGGCGCACCCCGGCGTAGGACATACGATGGAGGAATGTAGAGGGTTCAAAGCCATATTCCGCAATGGCTCGAAGAAGCAGCACCCTGATACAGAGGACGGACCCTCGACTAGACGTGAAGGAAAGGGCCCTCAAGAGGATAATGAGGATGACCAGGATCCGGGAAGAAACCCGAAGCACGGCGGCTTCAGAGAAGCCGAAAAGTCCGTATGCACCATATTCGGCGGCAGAGAAATCCTGGCTGACAAGAGAATCCGCAAGCTAATGGAGCGAGCAGTCTACTCCGTCGACCGAGTTGACGAAAGAATCTCAGACCCCAACTATTTGGCCTGGTCACATCAAGAAATTTCGTTCAGCAGAGCTGATCAGTGGGCCAGGGTTCCTGAACCTGGTCGCTTCCCACTTGTTGTCGACCCGACCATCGATGGAGTATGATTCGAGAAGGTATTGGTTGACGGTGGCAGTGCCCTCGACATATTATTCAAGCATGCGTTACCAGAGCTCGGCATCGCGATAGGCGACTTGGAACCATACGATGCCCCTTTTTGGGGGATCCTACCATCCCAAGCTTCTCAGCCTTTGGGCCAAATCACCTTACCAGTCCAGTTTGGAACAAAGGATTGCCATCGCATCTGCTACATCAACTTCATCATGGCAGACTTCAAGGGATCTTACCACGCATTATTGGGCCGCCCCGCCCTTACCAAGTTCATGGCGATTCCGCATTACACTTACCTCCTGCTAAAAATGCCATCTGAGAACGGCGTTTTAAGCATCAGGGGGAGCATCTCCACGGCCTATGAATGCGAAAAGGAAAGCTTCGCGACCGCTCAAGCCCACGACCTGTCGATCCGCATGGAGGAAACCCGCGTGGATGCAGTAAGAGTGGCCCCAGAGGAGCAGTCTATCCCAGTCAAGGAAGCCAAGCGTGCCGCGACCAGGAGCAAGGACTTCAAGGAGGTGGAGCTGGTCGAAGGAGACTCAAGCAAAACGGCGCGCATCGGGCTCGACCTCGACCCCAAATAGGAAAGCGCGCTCATCAACTTTCTGAGGGACAACGTAAGCGTCCTCGTGTGGAAACCTGCGGATATGCCCGGTGTACCTCGGGAGCTGGTCGAGCACTCCTTGGACGTTTCGAAGACCGCCAAACCAATCAAGCAAAAGCTACGACGGTTCGCTCGCGACAAGAAGGAGGCTATTAGGGTAGAAATCACCCGGTTGTTAGCTGCCGGTTTTATAAAAGAAGTGTATCACTCGGAGTGGCTCGCCAACCCGGTTTTAGTTCAAAAGAAGAATAAAGAATGGACAATGTGTGTTGATTATACCGATCTCAACAAACACTGCCCTAAAGACTCCTTCGCCTTACCTCGCATCGATGAGCTCATCGACTCCACGGCCGGATGCGAGCTCTTATCATTCCTAGACTGCTATTCTGGATACCATCAAATTTCTCTGAGAGAAGAAGACTAGCCTAAAACATCGTTTATCACACCCTTCGGCACATATTGTTATACTACGATGTCGTTTGGTCTCAAAAACGCCGGGGCCACTTACCAAAGGGCAATACAAAAATGCCTAGCCGAAGAAATCCGAGAAGAGCTCGTGGCAGCTTACGTCGATGACATCATCGTAAAAACAAAATCAGCTCATACACTGGTAGATGACCTGCGCGCAACCTTTGCAGCCCTCAACAAGTTCCGATGGAAACTTAACCCTAAAAAATGTACCTTTGGGGTTCCTTCCGGCATCCTGTTAGGCAACATAGTAAGTAAAGATGGCCTGAGGCCAAACCCGGAAAAGATACAGGTCGTTCTAAAGATGAAGCCTCCTAAAAGCGTAAAAGACGTCCAAAAGTTAACCGGCTGTATGGCGGCTCTAAGTCGTTACATATCACGGCTCAGAGAAAAAGGCCTTCCATTCTTTAAGCTACTCAAAGCTTCCGAGAAGTTTGAGTGGTCCGAGGATGCTGAAACCGCTTTTCGAGAACTCAAGCAGCTCCTAACAACGCCACCCTTGCTGGCTGCACCAAGGGATGGTGAAACCCTGCTTATCTACATAGCGGCCACCGATCGGGTTGTAAGCACCGTCGTGGTCGTGGAACGAGATGAAGAAGGACATGCCTACAAGGTACAGCGTCCGGTTGTCGGGGGTCCGCAAAAGGGGTACCCCCAATCAACGCAAAACAAATAGGTTAAACCTAGGACACCAATTAATAACAGACCTAACTAAGTCTAACCCCCTAAAAAACCAACCCCTCGAGGCCTACAACGCTGGCCCACCGAGCCGAGCCCTCCAAGCTAGGCCTCGGACGAACGCTCGTTTTCCGTCTCGCCCGAGCCCTCCAAGCTAGGCCTCGGGTGAACGCTCGTTTTCCGTCTCACCCGAGCCCTCCAAGCCAGGCCTCGGGCGAACTCTCATTCTCCGTCTCGCCCGAGCCCTCCGCGTCAGGCCTCGGGCGAACTCTCGTTCTCCGTCTCGCCCGAGCCCTCCGCGTCAGGCCTCGGGCAAGCGCTCCACTACCCTTCGAGCCCCTCACAGCCGAACACCACACCTCGAGACCCCACGCGGGGACCTCGAGCCCCTCTGGCACACAGCACCCTCCCTCGAGACGCTACATGCTTCCCTCGAGCGGCGCAGACATCGGATGCCGGCTCCATACCGCGCATTTAATACCTCCACCTACTCCAGTCACATCCTCTGCAATCCGACGTGTGCCACAGTGAACTAGGGCAGAGTAAAGTCTCGTTTTCACCACAAGTATGGGCGAAAGGGCACCAGTGAGACACTGTTAACCCATGCCCTACGCTGTTGCACGTCCAAGCCACGTCTCGAGGCCCGGATGCCTACCGCTCGATCAATTTTCACGGGACTTGCCCATACCTGCAGGGGCTCGAGCCCCCCGTAGGCGCTACCTTGAGGCCGGCTCTGCGCCCCTCGAGCCCTAACTGCTTTCACGCTATTGGAGGACAGGTACGCCAAGACCCGGAGGGACCTCGCCGCGTCCTGTACGTTCCGGGATGGGTGTTGTACGGCTTCCACCTCGCCACGCCTCCACGTCCGCGCCCAGGATGGAGGCTACGCCCCAAGGACGCTTCAACAGCAACGCCCACGTCGGCTACAATGTCTTCGACAAGATAGGGTTCCTACCCTTTTTCGTATTGGGCACAGTACGCCCCGACACCTGTAATACCCTTGTGTAACCCTGGCCTCCCCTTGCTCTATAAAAGGGGACACCAGGGCCCTCATTCCGCCGGTTAAAAACACGTTAGAATGCACATATACCCACACACTCAAGTCCGGACTCCGGTCCATGCTCATCGAGTTTGTATTCGCCCCTGTACAAGCACTTAGGTGCAAGTAATATAAGAACCTCCTCCCCCGCTGGACGTAGGGCCTTCTTTGCCCGAACCAGGATAAATCCTTGTGTCATCTTGCATCACCATCCAGGAAGAGAGCACGCGATCATATTACTCGTTGGTGTCATACCCCCAGGTTCGAAACACCGACAGTTGGCGCGCCAGGTAGGGGCCTTCGCGTGTCCGAGCCGATTTCTCGTTGTTTCCTGGATGGCTTCATCCCTCTTCGTTCTCGGCTGGTGCCGTCGTCTGGTTCGGGAGCCTCGAGTTCCTGGCCACCGGCAACGGCAACGAGCTGACCCTGCTCTCCACGGAGGGCCGAGCGGAGAACGTGTCACGCCACCCCTCGCGAGAGGCGTGGCGCGTCGCCCGCACCACCACGCGTCGCCACCTCGTGAGCGGCGCCGTCGGCACCGCCGTCGCGGACACAGGCGGTGCCCGCGGCGCACGTCCACTCTCCCGCGGCTGGCGCAGAGTCCCCAATGGGGAACCTGTCTGGCGCGCGACCGGAGACTTCTAGGGCGCGCGCGCACTCTCCCAGCGAGTTCGCGTTCGTAATGCACACGGACCGGGAGCCCGACCAGAGGCCCCCGACCCATGCTCCGTCGACACCACCCGACTTCCTCCCGCACGGGGTGTACCGCGCTCAACGCCAGTGGCCCCCATTCGGCCTCAACAACTCCGCAGCTGTCGGCGCCCACCGCCTCGATGAACGCCGACAGGACCGGGCGGCCACAGAGCGGGAGGAGAGTCCGGGCGTACTCCTACGAGCCACCGCCGACCTGGAGATCGTCTACCCTGCGCACGTCGACCGCGGCCTCTCACGAGCCGTCGAGCCACCACGTCGAGCCACCTTCGGGGAGTGGTGCCACGAGCTGCGGTCCCGGCACGAGCCAGGGCAGCGCGCAATCAGTAGCTCTGACTCCGATGAGTACGACTACCACGACCCTGACCTCTGGGACCCCACCAGGGAGTGCTTCCAGCTCGAGGGGGCCGTGGACGACGCTGAGGACGACGGCGACGACGACACCAGGCCGGCGCTCAACCTCGAAGAGCCCGGAAACGTGGCTGCGGCAGGCGGATCACGTGTTCAGGGGAGGAACGACCCCCCGGCACGGGCTGCACCATCTCGGCACGGCGACGACCGAGAGGCGCAGCTCGCGCAGCTGCGGGAAGCCATCGCCAAGGCTGAGGAGGATCGACAACGCCTGCTGCAGCTCGAGAAAACCCTAGCTCAAGAGCCAGCCCAGCCTCGAGGCGCCGGTGTTCGTGGCCGAGCTCGAGAGGTCCACCGGCAGATCCTCGAGGACGGGGCGCCAGCACGCCCCGTGGTGCGTTTCCCGCGAGCCGGGCAGAACGTGGTGGTGGCGGCAATGCTGCTCCGTGATCTACCCGCCGTCTCCAACCCTGACGCCAGGCGTATGCTTGGGGAAATGAAGAACCTCCTCGAGACAGCCGCTGTGCAGCAGGCTAAGAGCTCAGCCTCGTGGCGGCGCGGGGCGGCCTCGGAGGAACCAGCAACAGCCCGCCCCGCACGAGCGCGAGACGTCCGTCCACCAGCCGGACGCCTCTCGAGCTAGGCCGGTCCGGGAACGGATCGTCGATAACCGGCCACCTCGAGACCCCAATGACGCCCGCAACGACATCAACGCCGGCGCAAAGACAAGGGGGCCCAAGAGCGCGGCTATAGCGCCCATCGAGGGGGGCGCTACGACAGCGACGAGGACCGGCAAATCCTCGAGCCTCCGGGCCCCAGAGTCTTCAGTCGGGCCATCCGCAGCTCAACCCTCCCCGACCGCTTCCGACCACCGACCAACATCATGAAGTATGACGGGGGGGTCGAGCCCAAGCTCTGGCTCTCGGACTTCCGCCTAGGCTGCCAACTGGGCGGAGCGAAGAATGACGACCGTGTGATCATACGCCAACTCCCACTTTACCTCTCTGACACCGCCGCCGGTGGCTCGAGGGGCTCCCGCCAGATCGGATCGATGACTGGACCGACCTAGTCAGGGTCTTCGACGGGAATTTCAAGGGACTTGCGTGCGCCCAGGCAACCCCTGGGACCTACGGCGTTGCAGGCAGGCGGCGGACGAGCCCCTCCGTGACTTTGCTCGACGGTTCTCGAAGCAGCGCCTCGAGCTCCCCCACGTGCCTGATGAAGACGTCATTTCAGCGTTCCTCGCGGACACGACATGCCAAGAACTGGTTCATGAGCTAGGGCGCTACCGTCCCAGGACGGTCGAGGACCTGATGGATCGCGTCACCAGCTTTGCCTCAGGCGACGAGGCAGTGGGGGCCTTCTTTGGCCGCTCCGCGAACAAAGGTAAGGCGGTGACCGCGCCGGAGGGCTCGAACAAGGGCAACGACGCCAAAAACAACAACAACAACAATAACAAAAAGAAGAAGAGCAAAAGCAAAAGTCAAAAGGCGAAGCACGGCGCCGATGACGACGACGATGAAGAAGTGCTCATGGGCGCCCTCGACCATAAGAAACCTCGAGGCCCCCCGACGGGGCTGTTTTCGACCAGATGCTCGAGGACCCCTACACTTATCACAAGGGCCCCGTAAATCACAAGTTAAAGGACTGCCGACTGTTGAAAAGCTAGTACTCCAAGCTCGGCGATAAGAAGAAGACGCGCCTAAGGGCAAGGATACAATCAGCGCAGCGGTGGGGACGCGGACGACGACTTCCCCCGGTGCGCGACTGCTACATGATCTGCGGGGGCCGACCGTCGGGCTCTCAGCTCGAGAAAGAAAGAAGGAGCGCCGGGAGATCTTTGCACTCTGCCACGACCCCCCGTATCTTGACTGGTCTGATGCTCCGATCACGTTCGACCGTGATGACCATCCGGACCGTGTCATAAACCCGGGAGCGTACCCCCTCGTCGTCGACCCCGTCATAGTCGACGTGCAGTTTTCCAAGGTGTTGATGGATGGGGGCTCGAGCCTCAACATCATATACCTCGAGACCTCGACCCCTGGGGATTTCAGAGGGTCAGCTCCGACCCAGCGTCGGGGGGTTCCACGGAGTCGTACCAGGGAAGAAGGCCCACCCCTCGGGCGCATCGACCTGCCAGTTGCTTTGGCACGCCGGCTAACTTCCGCCGGGAAACGCTCACCTTCGAGGTGGTTGGCTTTCAAGGGACCTACCACGCCATCATCGGCGGCCAGGCTACGCCAAGTTCATGGCGGTTCCCAACTACACGTACTTGAAGCTCAAGATGCCGGGGCCAAAAGGGGTCATCACCGTCGACACCTCCTACGAGCACGCGTACCACTGCGACGTGGAGTGCGTCGAGCGTGGGGAGGCCAACGTCCACCTCGACTCGCTCGAGGCTTGGCAGCCTTGGCCACCGAGGAGGCCCCAGAAGCAAAGCGCCATTCCGGCACCTTCGAGCCGGCTGAGCACACCAAGCAGATACCCGTCGACCCGACCTCGACCAATGGCAAGACGCTGACCATCAGTGCCAGCCTCGAGCCCAAATAGGAAGCAGTGCTCGTCGACTTTCTCCGCGCGAACATCGACATGTTTGCGTGGAGCCCCTCGGACATGCCGGCATACCGAGGGAAGTCGCGAGCACGCCCTGGAGATCCAGGCCGGGTCCAGACCGGTGAAGCAACGCCTGCGCCGCTTCGACGAGGAAAAGCGCAGGATCATCGGCGAGGAGGTGCACAAGCTTTTGGCGGCCGGATTCATCAAGGAGGTATTTCACCCAGAGTGGCTAGCTAACCCTGTGCTAGTTAGGAAAAAGAATGGAAAAATGCGGATGTGTGTAGATTACACTGGTCTGAATAAAGCATGTCCAAAAGTTCCATTTCCTTTGCCTAGAATTGATCAGATTGTCGATTCCACTGCGGGGTGTGTGAAGTACTTTCATTTCTCGATGCGTATCCGGCTACCACCAGATTAGGTGAAAGAATCCGACGAGCTCGCTACTTCTTTTGTTACGCCTTTTGGTATGTATGCTACGTTAAATGGGCCTTTCGGCCTTCGAAACACCGGTGGGGCAACGTACCAACGTTGTATGCAACATATCTTTGGCAAACACATAGGCAAAACCGTCGAGGCTACGTCGATGACATCGTGGTTAAACCAAGAAAGTCAGGAGTCTCATCAGTGATCTCGAGACACGTTCGAGTGCCTCCGGGCCAAGAATGTGAAGCTCAACCCAAGAAATGTGTCTTTGGTGGCCTCGGGGCATGCTACTTGGCTACATTGTCTCACAAAGGGGGATCGAGGCTAACCCCGAAAAAATCTCGGCAGTCACGAGGATGGGCCCAATTCGAGACCTCAAGGGTGTACAGAAAGTGACGGGCTGCCTGGCTGCCCTCAGCAGATTCATCTCGAGGCTAGGGAAAAAGCGCTACCCCTCTACCGCCTGCTGAAGAAGGCGGAGCGCTTTGCGTGGACTGTCGAAGCCGAGGAGGCCTTAACCAAGCTGAAAGGGGTGCTGACTTCCGCGCCAATTCTCGTGCCACCACGACCAGCCCAGGGCGACGATCCCCCCGAGCCTCTCCTCCTCTATATGGCCGCGACACTCAGGTGGTCAGCGCGGTCATAGTCGTCGAGAGGCACGAGGAGGGTCATGCGTTGCCGTCCAACGGCCGGTGTACTTCACCAGTGAGGTGCTCTCCAGGCCAAGGTCCGGTACCGCACATCCAGAAGCTGCTCTACGACATCATCATCACGAGGCGCAAGCTCCAGCACTACTTCCTCGCTCATCCCGTAACGGTGGTGTCATCCTTCCCCTCGGTGAGATCATCAACAATCAGGAGGCCACGGGGCGCATCGCCAAGTGGTCCGCCGAGCTAAGGGGAGGCCATCACCTAGCACCGCGAAAAGCCATCAAGTCGCAAGCGTGGCGGACTTCGTTGCGGAATGGACTGACACCCAGCTCCCTCCGGCACAAATCCAAGCCGAGCTCTGGACCATGTACTTCGATGGATCCCTCATGAAGACGGGGGCAGGCGCAGGCCTGCTCTTCATCTCACCCATCGGAGTCCACATGCGCTACCTGCTACGATTGCACTTCCCCGCCTCTAACAACGTCGCTGAGTACGAGGCTCTGGTTAATGGGCTGCGCATCGCCCTCGAGCTCGGGGTCCGACGCCTTGATGTTCGAGGGGACTCGCAGCTCGTCGTCAACCAGGTTATGAAGGCTTCAAGCTGCATCGATCCCAAGATGGAGGCATACTGCGGGGAGGTGCGCAAGCTAGAAGATAAGTTCTACGGCCTCGAGCTCAACCACATAGCTCGAAAGCACAACGAGGCCGCAGATGAGCTGGCGAAGTTGGCGTCCACACGCAGCACGGTTCCACCAGATGTTTTCTCGAGGGACGTCTTCGAGCCATCCGTCAAAATCGGCCCGGGGGCTGGCCCCTCGACGCTTGCCCTCGAGCCAGACACGGGGGCTCGACCTTCAACGCCACCCCTCAAGCCAGACACGGGGGCTCGACCTTCAACGCCACCCGTCGGGAATGACCCCTCGACATCCGCTGAAGCGATGCAAATCGACGCACCTACCACTTCGTCATCACGACCCCTCGACTGGCGGACGCCGTTCCTCGACTACTTGACGCAAGGCGTGCTGCCGGAGGATAAGACAAGGGCCCGACGCATCGCTCGAAGGGCCAAGACCTACGTCATCTACGGCGACGAACGAGAACTGTACCGACGAAGCCCATCAGGAATCCTTCAACGCTGCATCCCCTCGAGGAAGACACAAGCTCCTCGACGTCATGCACTCGGGGGCTTGCGGCCACCACGCAGCACCAAGGACCCTGGTGGGGAACGCCTTCCGTCAAGGCTTCTATTGGCCGACCGCCATTGGAGACGCCAAGCGCTTGGTCCGAGCATGCCATGGGTGTCAATTCTACGCCAAGCAAACGCACCAGCCCGCGCACGCCCTGCAGATGATCTCTATTACTTGGCCGTTTGCCGTCTGGGGGCTCGACCTCGTGGGTCCCCTCAAGATGACAACCAGAAAGTATACGCATGTGCTCGTGGCCATCGACAAATTCCACTAAGTGGATCGAGGCCAAGCCCATAGGCGACCCCCTCCGAGAAAGCCGTCGAGTTCATCGAGACATCATGTACCGTTTGGGGTGCTAATGTCATCATCACGACAATGGCACCAATTCACAGGCAAAAAGTTTACCAACTCTGCGACGACAACGACATTCGCGTAACCTGGGCCTCGGTGCATACCCTCAATGCAACGGGCAGGTCGAGCGCGCCAACGGCATGATACTCCACGGGCTGAAGCCGAGGTTGTTCAAAACCCTCAAAAATTTTGGAAAGGGGTGGGCTGCAGAGGTCCCCTCGGGGTTGTGGGGCCTCAGGACTACGTCGAGTCGAGCCACTGGGTTCACTCAGTTTTTCCTAACCTACGACGCCGAGGCCGTCTTGCCTACGGACCTCGAGTACGGCTCACCTCGACTTCGAGCCTACAACGAGCAAACCAACGATGAAAGGCTCGCCAACACCAAGGACCAGCTCGAGGAGGCCCGAGACGTGGCGCTCATCAACTCCGCACGCTACCAGCAAACACTTCGACGCTACCACGACAAGCACGTGCGCAAAAGAGACCTAGCGGTGGGCGACTCGTGCTTCGACGGCTGCAAGATAATCGAGGGCGCCACAAGCTCACCCCTCCGTGGGAAGGCCCATACAACGTGGCTAGGGCTCAAGCCAGGAACATACAAGCTCTAGACGGACCAAGCAGGATCCTGGCGAACGCGTGGAACATATCTCAGCTACGTCGCTTCTACCCTTAAAGGCCTCGACGCCTCGTTCATTTTGTTGCTTTGTACAAACATGCCCAAAATGAATAAACAAGCTCGTGCATTGTCTTTCATTTTACTTAGCAACTTAAGGTAGCCTCAACCCTGCCATGCTCGGGTCGAGCCTCCCCGGGGGCTGACGGGGGGACCTCCCCCCCAGACCCCGGAAAAAACGCGTTTTCTTTTCAAAAATTCGACCCTCGTCTTGACTCGTGCCTCGAGTAAACTAGCAACGTCTAAATCCTAAAAATACCTCGAGCCTCCAAGGGTCGGGAGGCGTCGACGTAGACGGCCACCTACGCCCCGGGCTACGGTACCCTACCTACGCCTCCCCTCGAAGGGATCGCGACGTATCGAAGGAACACAGACTAAGCTAGCAGAAACTCGAGCTTGCAACAAAGAGAAATGGTCAAACGCATTTGAAAAGAAACAACTCTTTTTATAAACAAGTCATATATACATTCGGGTCTCGACATACCCTCATTCATGTCATAAAATTCTTACAAGGCCTCGACGCCCAAATTGGCACGCAGGCCTCAGTCCTCGTCGGTCCGATACTCCTCCCCGAAGTCTTCCACGGCGGGCTCAACCTCGACACCCGAGCTAGAGGGAGGAGGGTCCTCGACACCGCTGCTGGCGTCAGGAGGCAGCACGTCCTCCTCGAAGATCTTCGCGAGCGACGCCCCCGGCCTCTCCATCTTTTCCAAGATTTTGTCGACACGGCGGTTGTTCCACTCCTCGTCCTTCCCCTCGATCTCGATGAAGCCATTGGCGACAATGTGGACCGGGAAGCGGAAGCCGGAGCGGACGACCGCGAGCGTCTGCTTGACACCATGGTGGAGAGCTTGCCAGACACGGTCCCGCGCAGCTACGTCGAGGAAGCACAAGGCGTCGACCAAGGCGTCGGCTTGGGCCACCGCACCTTCTGCCGAAGCCACCGGAGGAGCACCCCACATGGAGCCAAGACGGTCGAGGGAAGCACGAGCCCGCTCCGCCACCATCGTCTCATTTGGAGTTGGTCCAAGAGAGCCTGGTTCGTTGCGCGGAGCTCCTCGACCGTCTTCTCGACCCCTGCGCAACGAACGAGGAAAAGTGAGACTGCGGCGTAACAAAAACTTCGAGGCCCAAGCAAGGACAAGGTGTAAGCCTCACCATCGCAATATTGCCCCAGATCGGCGAGGTTGCTGGTAAGGCCCTCAGCGCGCTACTCGAGCCTGCGCTTCTCGGCCAGCATAAGGAGCTTCTCGGACCTAAGCTCCTCGACAAGCTTGCCGTCTCCGCGAGGGCCAGATCCTTGGGATCACCTCCTGCCGCGCCGCCCCCTCGGCAGCTCGGGCGGTGGCGACACCGCTCTCGGCGTCTTCGGCCTCCTTCTTCGTCGCCTCCGTTGCAGACCGAGCGGCGGTGGCACAGCGTTGAGCATCCTCAGCATCTTTTCTCGCCGCCTCCGCTACGGTTCGGGCGGTGGCAGCCTCGATCGGGCGTCAGCGGCCTCCTTCTTCGCCGCCTCAGCTTCAGACGGACGGAGGTGGCCTCGCTTCGGGCGTCGCGGCCTCCTTTCTCGACGCCTCGAGGCCGGCGGCGGCTCCTCCTTGATCGAGCGACCTCACCTCGAGCCGCCCGGACCTCCGCCTCCGCCTCGTTGAGCCGGCTCGCCATTTGGGCGTTCCGGCTCAGCTCAGCGCGGAGATCTTGAAGCTCCGCCTCAGCCCCGCGAGGGCGGCCGACACCTGTGCGGACCGGCCCGCCTCCTCAGAGCAGGACCGCTCTGACTCCGCCATGAGCTCGGCCACCTCCCGGAAGATGGGACCGCACCTCGCCGGCCCCCCCGCTGGGACGGTTGCTCGACGGGGACCATGGCGAGGGACGGGCTCGGCGCTCGGGGGAAACGCCATACGGTTGGTCAAGCTCGATGTCGGGCAGATCCTCCTCGCCCGAGCTGCACCAACTGCGACCCGCCGCCGACGGCACGGGCCCCGGCTCCCTCCGTCCCTCCGCCGGCGCCTCCTGTTGCTCCACCGCCTCCCGAGGCGGTTGCCACAAACTAGAGGGGGGGGCGAAGGCGAGAGACGGCGGCGGCGGCGGTCGATCAAAAGAAGGCTCGACCCCTCCCCCTCTTCCCTGGCCGGGTCCTCCGGCGTCTTGTCAACGCTAGCCGGCGCCTCGGACGCCTCCACCATCGTCAAGCCCGCGGCGAGGAGCGGCCCTGCTCCAGCTCGTTCAGGAGGTCCTCCACCGTCGGCTCCTTCTCCGCCAACGCCTCTCCCCCTTCCCCTCCTGCGCAGCCCGGCTCGTGTCGGTCGGGGCCTCGAGGGGCGCAGTCTCCTCGGCCCAGACACCGGCGGGCCGTGCTCGCCCCAGGTGATTCCCCGGAACAGCCGTCGTGGTGGGGGGAAGGGTGGCGCTCCCAACTGGCGCCATCGCGGGAGGAGGAGGAGGGGGAGGAGGCAGCGCCTCAGTGGACGTGGCGGTGGCAGGCTCGATGCCGTAAGCTGTGGCCCCTGCAATAAGAGATGACAGTGATATCAGAACCGGGAAGGATGCCTCGACCCCTGTGGTCGATGGCGACGGCCTCACCAAAATTCGCGACGACAATCTTGCTTCCTCGAGCCATAGCAGCTCGAGCCTTCTCCGGCCAAGCGGCTTCTCTAGCGGAGGAAGGTGCCATACCTCGAAGTGCTTGTGCCTCGACGAAGCTCGAGGTCTTGGCCCGCTTGGACGCAGCGAGGTCCACCTCCTGGTAGGAGCGCTTCCCCTTGAGAAACCAGAGATGGCATGCATCACTAAAAGTAAAGAGGTAAAGCCCCACTACCGACGAGATCCAAGAAAATTACTTACCCAAAGCGGCGGCTGGGCTTCTTCCCGGAATCGCCGGACCCACTCGGGGGCTTCGAGCCCACCCCACGGCTCGAGCCCTGCGTCTGTGTCGTCTCCACAGGGCTGGGATGGGGAGAGGGCTCCCGATGCCTCCCGTGGCTTGACCTCGAGGGAGATCCCTCCTTCCGCCCCACATCGCGGGAGGGCGACCGTACCTCCCTCGTGCTGTCGCCGAGGCGCCTGTCCCGGCGCGGGCTCTGGGACCTGCTCCGACGCTCGTGCTGGCGGCGCCCCTCCCGCGTCCACTTCTGTATCCCGGCGGCGGTGCGGCGACGGACTCCGGGGACGCTCACGCCCCTGGTCACGAGACGCCCGGGGCTCCCTCCCCGACGCTCGTGATGGTGCGGGCTCGACGCCTTCTCCTGACGCCCGCTCCTCTGCGGGCTCGACCCCGACCTCGATGGCTCGCGGCGGTCGGGCCCGGAGCCCCTCCCGATGTGGTCACTGCCCCGGGGGCTCGGCCCTTCTCAAGACCTCCCGCCTGGGCTGACGCGGGGACGGCCCCCGTTGGTGCGGTGGCGGAGGCGCTCTGGGTTCGGGGCTTCCTCACGACAGGGGGCGCGTCGGCCGGGAGCTCGACGTGCCCTGGGCCTCCGACGAGGCGGAGCTGGGCGCGGCCTTCGGCTGCTTCACCCCGCGCGGTACCTTCACCGGGGGGACCTCGTAGATGCTCTCTGCACAGAGGAGCGGTCAGCCCCGACGTCGAAGACCCCCGCGCGTCTCAGGCGGCGTCCATCCCCTCGTCGTCGCTCTCATCGTCATCATCATCATCCTCCGAGCTCGAGGAGCTGAGCTCGGGGGACTCGTCCCAGGTGCCGATTGCGGCGAGCCTTCGCCAGCTCTCTGCTCCCGAGCCGAGCGACGCAAGTTTTGTTTTTCTCTTTCTTTCTTGGCATCCTTGCTCTTCTTGTCTTTCTGAGCAGAGAGGCGCCTCACCTGGGTATCCGCGGCGTCCTCCCTCACCGGGGGCTCGACGCACGACAAGTAAAACGCCCCCTGCAAAAGAAGAAGCGTGACGAGACAGACTACGAGAAGAAGGCGCAAGGTTCGAAGAAGAAAGAGGAGGGGAGGCCGAGACGGGTTAGCTCGATGGGGACCTACCAGATCGAGGCACCCCTCGTTGGGCGCCATGGGGACTAGCTTGGTACTCTCCGGGGCGAACGACCCGTGGATCGTGATCGACACTCGGGAGATGCCCTCGCTGCAGGCCAATCCCTCCTCGGCCATCCTCGACTCGCTCAGCGCTTCGGACGTGGGCCTTCTCCCCCATTTGGAACAGGAAGAGGGGGAGGTCCGCCAATGGGAGGACCCTCCGTTGGTGGAACGCCCAGATGACCGCAGGGACGGTCAACCCCTCCTCGTCCACCAGCTTCTTCATCAGCTTCATCAGCGACACCAGGTGGCGCTGCCTGTCTGCCGCGACGCCCCAGATCCACTGGTCCGGACGCCGGTCGAGCACCCTGCCGGTATACTGCGGAAGGAGCCCTCCCTCGTTCCGCAGATAGAACCAGTGCTCGTCCCACCCCGACTGGTTGGACGAGAGACGGTGGTGGAGGGTACTCGCGGGGGACGCCGGCCGACGAGGCCCGGTCCGGTCCGCATGGTGATGGCGAGGGAGCCGGCGCGCACGAGCCCGCTTCCCGCCGGGCTTCTGCGTATTGGTGAAGAGCTCGCCCCGGAGATGTGAACGAACATCTCCCAATGCGGGCTCCATCTCAAGTAACCTCGCACAACGCAGCAAAGATGGTGGCGTGCGAGATCGAGTTGGGGGAGAAGTGTTGAAGCTCCACCCCGTAGTGGTGGGTTAACGCCCGCATGAAGCGGCTTGGTGGGACGCCGAGCCCCAAGCGGTGGTAACAGGTGAAGCTCACCACGTACCCCTCCGGCGGGTGCGGCTCCCGGTGGTCGTCTGACGGGATGACCCACCACGCAGATCCCTCCTCTGGGTTGGGGCGAAGAAGCCCCTGAGCCACCAGCGAGTCCATCTCGCGCTGCGTCACCTTCGACCGCCTCCAGGCCTCGGCCGACTGCGGCAAGGTCTTGTCGGCCATGGCGACGATGGCGTGGGCTTTGATGACGGACGAACGGCCGGGGAGGTTGCTGACTGCGGGCTCAGAAGGAAGGGGTGCGGGAACTGTGGCGGCTATGGGGGCAAAGGCAAAGAGAAGAGCCCTCTCCCCCTCTCTCGGTATTTATACGAAAGAGCCCCAACAGGCGAGGCGTCCCACGGCGACGAAAAAGGTAACCGCATAGCATTTAATGCGCCCACCTAACTACGTCTCGAGCCGGATGCAGGGAACACGCGGCAGCTCTCCGTTCGCTCAACCACCGGGGCCCTCCGCGGCCGCCGCTCCAACTTCACGCCCGCCGCCCTGGCGCCACGATCTCCACTCCCTGACGGTTTCCGCCTAAAAAGGCACGCCCAACGGGCAGAAGGATTCCCAGACGATGGAGGCTTCTTCACGAAGGTAAAAACGGGCCTCGGCCCTAAGTCTCGAAGCAGCGAAGGCTGGCCCTCGAAGAGGGTTCGACAGCCGGCTTCGAGCACCCGAGTCAGGGACACCAAGGGGCGCCACTCGCAGCATCGCTCGAGGGCCAAGCCCTCGAGGCCCCTCACGTGTATCCAAGGCAGGAGCTCGACGTGCAGTGAGATCCCCTCGGAGGGAGGCATCGAGCCACCGGGTCCTATCGAATGGGCCCGGCACTTCTGCAGACTGAGCACCCATGCTTTATGAGATCGCCTCCGGGCTACAGTCGACCCCTATCGAACGGGGCATGAGGTCTCACTTGGATTCCCCGTTATCAGCTCACCGGGAACCTCGATACTCGCCCGCTCGTGGTAGTACGAGGCATCCCCCCTCGCATCCGATCGAAAGGACTCGCGGGATGACAAGCCAGGGCAACCGGCGTGCCGGACAGCTCGAAGAGCCGGCCGGTCGGTTCAGCCTGGAACCCCTCGACGAAAGAGGGTCTAAAAAACTCAGGGGCTCGACACCCCTGAACCTAAAAATCGCAACTAACACTCACACTCGCAAAAAGCCCACGAGGGAGTTCTAACCACTCCCCCGTGGCCTTGGGGGCTACACCCGCGGGTGTCGCTCGCACGACACCCACGGAATCAAATCGACGAAACCCTCGAGACCAGTTAGCTAACCCTCAAGATCCCAGTCGGGAGCCCCTGCTCGAATGCAAGCACTCGAACAAGGGCTCGGGGGCTACTGTCGGGGGTCCGCAAAAGGGGTACCCCCAATCAACGCAAACAAATAGGTTAAACCTAGGACACCAATTAATAACAGACCTAACTAAGTCTAACCCCCTAAAAAACCAACCCCTCGAGGCCTACAACGCTGGCCCACCGAGCCGAGCCCTCCAAGCTAGGCCTCGGACGAACGCTCGTTTTCCGTCTCGCCCGAGCCCTCCAAGCTAGGCCTCGGGCGAACGCTCGTTTTCCGTCTCGCCCGAGCCCTCCAAGCCAGGCCTCGGGCGAACTCTCGTTTTCCGTCCCGCCCGAGCCCTCCAAGTCAGGCCTCGGGCGAACTCTCGTTCTCCGTCTCGCCCGAGCCCTCCGCGTCAGGCCTCGGGCAAGCGCTCCACTACCCTTCGAGCACCTCACAGCCGAACACCACACCTCGAGACCCCACGTGGGGAGCTCGAGCCCCTCTGGCACAACAGCCTATCCCTCGAGACGCTACATGCTTCCCTCGAGCGGCGCAGACATCGGATGCCGGCTCCATACCGCGCATTTAATACCTCCACCTACTCCAGTCACATCCTCTGCAATCCGACGTGTGCCACAGTGAACTAGGGCAGAGTAAAGTCTCGTTTTCACCGCAAGTATGGGCGAAAGGGCACCAGTGAGACACTGTTAACCCATGCCCTACGCTGTTGCACGTCCAAGCCACGTCTCGAGGCCCGGATGCCTACCGCTCGATCAATTTTCACGGGACTTGCCCATACCTGCAGGGGCTCGAGCCCCCCGTAGGCGCTACCTCGAGGCCGGCTCTGCGCCCCTCGAGCCCTAACTGCTTTCACGCTATTGGAGGACAGGTACTCCAAGACCCGGAGGGACCTCGCCGCGTCCTGTACGTTCCGGGATGGGTGCTGTACGGCTTCCACCTCGCCACGCCTCCACGTCCGCGCCCAGGATGGAGGCTACGCCCCAAGGACGCTTCAATAGCAACGCCCACGTCGGCTACAATGTCTTCGACAAGATAGGGTTCCTACCCTTTTTCGTATTGGGCACAGTATGTGACACCCTAGTGTCAGGCACTGCATTAGGCACTGCAATTAGCTACTAAAGAAACATAAGCAATGCATTGCATCATTTCATGTGCATAAGAGTGCTTTTGCTTTTGTTTATTTAATTGGAGTTTTGATTTCTATTTGACTTGATGATTTAATTGGATCTCTGTTTTGGTAAAGAGTTTCCTAAAATAGAGATTATTGAGTAGAGTGTTTTTCATGTTGGAGTTTTGGCTTAGTTCAAAATAGTTTATCTTATAAAATAGGTCAAACAAAATGGTTCATATTTTAAATTGGCTTTAATTATGAGGAGGTTGTAAAAATAGTTTTCAGAAAAAGTGTCTTATATGAAAGTTGTAGAGAAAATTATTTTGAGCAACTTTTATATTGGGTCAAAACCTAGTTTGGAGTTTTTGAAACTGTTTTGAGTGGTCAAACTTTGGAAAATCTTTGGAAAAAGAAAAAGGAAAAGAATTTCTCCCGCGCCCCACCTTTCGGCCCAACCGCCCGCGCCGCTCACCCGCGCAGCGCCGGCCCAGCTCGCCGCGCCCGCTCCCTCCGCGCTCGCTCGCGCGCGTCGCGCAACACCGGTCGCCGACCGCGCCGCGTCGTACGCTGGCCAAATCGCCGCGTGGCGGCTTGCCTCTGCCGCCGCATCGGCTCCGCCCTATCGCCGCGAGATCCTTGTTCGCTCGATCACGCCACAATCCGCCTCGCCCACTCTCCGCTCGCCTCGCCTGCCGCGCCCGCTCGCCGTGCACGGCATCGCCCGCGCTGCCTCGCCGACCGCGCCGCCGTGTCCCGCCACGACCACCGGCCGGTCAAGCCGATCAAAACCCCGAGCACCCCCTTCACTCCCTCGCTCACCCGTGCACACAACTCCCACTCGCTCTCGCTCTCACTCCCTCTCCTGCCCGCGAACGCAAGGCCGAGCGCTCACCTCGCCTTGGCCACTGCACGCCACCGCGAGAGCGCCTCCCCACGTTCCAGCCCTCTGACTGAGCCACCGCCGGCCGATTAACTCAGGCCACCACCCCGCCATCATCTAGACTGCACGGTGCTCCCGCTTCCACTCCGCCGGAGCCCCACCACTGCCAGAACGAGAAGTGCCATTTCTCGGCCGCTATCGACGACCGGGAGTGCACGCCATTGTTCTACACACACCCGAACCTTCGCCGAGCCTCGTATCTCCCGTCGAGCTTCACCGAGTCAAGGCAAGGTGAGAACACGACCCAGTCTCAACGCTACCGCCTTCTACCTCCCTCTTCTCCCCGTCCCCGCCGAGCGCCATGGGCGCCGCCGCGGACCTCGCTCGTGGCCAGGCTCCTCTGGAGCCATGCAAGCCAAACCAACCCCGTAGCTTTGCTCCTTAGGGTTCACTCGAGCTTTTGCCTCCCCAATTTCTCCGGCCGCCGCCGGAAACGGCGTAGCCGCGCGTTGCCGCCATCACCATGCGCCGTCGCTCGCCGCCGGCATGCTCCGGCCGTGCGCTAGCCAAACCACCTACACCACTCGATGCGCCTCGTCGAGGCGAGTTCACAAGCCTAGCTTCCCCGCCGGCGACCTCACCGTCGGCGAGGAATCGACGGTCAAACCTCTCCCCTGTTTTCCTCTCTTTGACGGGTGGGTCCCGTTGACCTACGGACCCCTCGAGCCAGGCCTCGGACTGACGATTGTTTTCCGTCTCGCCCGGGCCTCGAGCCAGGCCTCGGACGGGCGATTGTTTTCCGTCTCGCCCGAGCCTCGAGCCAGGCCTCGGACGGGCGATTGTTTTCCGTCTCACCCGAACCTCCGAGCCAGGCCTCGGACAGACGTTTGTTTTTATCATCTCGCTCAAGCTAGGCCTCGAGCGAACCCTCGGGCACTGTCTCGTTCGAGCCGGGCCTCGAGCGAACACACACCTACCGCCGTGCGCTCGAGCCAGGTTGGGTCGAGTTGGACTGGGCCGAAAGCCCCGTTTGGGCTAGAATAAAGTTTTTCTTTTTTTTTTAGTTTTCTGCTCAGTAACTAAGTTTGTTAATTTTGCTATAATTAACCTGTAGCTCTATTAATTATGAAATTTCAGTTTTGCTAGTTTGTTTATGAGTAGATCTACCATGGAAAAATATGAAAGTATTTTTGGTAGGAGTTTATTTTACTGTTTTCATTTATTCCAGTTTATATGCTTTTGCTAAGATAAATGGTTATATATGTTTTCTGGTTGAGATAATTCCTGGAAAATTTTGTGTAAGTTTATTATCATGTTTTACACCTGTGAAAAATATGTGATGCACTATTTATGTGGAAAAAGTTTCTATTATGGTTTAAAGTCCTTTTTAGCTGATTTCTTGGAAATAGGGTTAAGTGTTTTTATATGTCAAAATAAAATCTGGGAAAATTTGTGTAGTCTCTGTTCATGATGTTCAAGCTAAGAAAAAATATAAACATGATCTGTTATGTGAAGAAATCTGGAGATGCTTTACAAATGTGCTTTTCTGTGTTTTCCTTTGGAAATTCATGTAAGAAATAGTATAATGTTTCTGTTCATGGAACTTTCTTGATAAGCATAAATGTGAAGTAGAATCCGGGAAAAATATGAAGTTGAGTTTATCACCCATTTCCAGAAGGGTTGTAGTTCAAATAGTTTAAATTGGGATAGATTTGTTTATTTTGTGTAGGCTTGTATGTTTATGCTCTGGCCACAAGTTCTCTACAGTAGTATGTGTATGAGTAAATAAGCCAGAAAAATTATGAAGTCTGCTGTTTAACACATTTTGAATGAGGAGCTAGTTCAAAGCACCTTTTGGGCAGTTTGCTTGTCATTTTTATATCTACAGTTCTGTATTTTAGTTTTGGCTGAAATTTGTTCAATGGAGTCCAGCAATTGTTGTTTGCCTTCTGGAATTTTTGTGGATTTTTCTGAGAGTCCAGAAAGTGCACTTGCAGTTCAAACCTAAGTTTCTTTTGAATTATTAAATAAGAAAAAGGTGAATAAATGGATTTGTTTTATGAATAAATAAGTATTTACCTCAATGTCAAAAGTGGTTCAACAAGTTGGGTTTGTTGGTTTGCAAGAAATGCTCTTTTCATACCACACATCTTGCACCTGCATTGTAATTATTTATTAATCGTCGCATGCAATAGGATCGACCCCTCCGGAGCCTGACCAGGAGCCAGAGACAAACGCCGAGCAGCAGATTCCGGAGCTTCAGCAAGCCGAGGAGGTCGACCCCGCCAGCAACGCTAACTTGTCCGATTGCCCTTCCCACGAGGCCTCGGTCTTCACCCAAGGCAAGCCCCGGAGCATTCTAAGTCTCCTATTATTTACAATTAAATTACTTGAGTCCTTTTATATTGTGATGCATTAGGTTAGGAGTTGATTGAATCCTACTTGCTGCATTATCGTTCCTTGATTATTGATTATTACCCGCCTTGTTATCCTGTTACTTTTATAAATGTAGAATTGCTTAGCCTGCTTAATAAAAGTAGTTGTTGAGGATGTTTCCGTAATACCCTGATGGGTAGTTACCGGATCACGGTTGGCTATACTTGCTATCGTGGAAAAGAACTTGAGTTGTAGTGAAATACGGTCAACTGGAAGGCAAGGCACAAGTTTTGAAACTTGGGGCAGTCCGTCCGTTGGATCGTGTAGGTTTGTATCGATGTTGGCCCTCGTTCATTTTTGAACGCGCCCTTTTACTTAGGGATATGTCGGTGCCGTAATCATCGACCCCAAAGCCGGTTAGAAGCTGTTCGGGCCGGTCTCAACCCGTGTCGTGCCCTCTAGTATGGAAATTGCGATCTGCCGTGTGAGGCCATCGCCAGGTTCCAATTGGCAGTCCGTGCTGTGAGCCGCGATGATTACCACCACGAACAAGCATCGAGCGGTTGCCCAATGCATGGACCCGACGGGGAAATATGGGCTGGTATTAAGGTCTTTCACCAGCTGGTTTGGAATTCGATTCGAGTCGCGGTCTCCCCCCGTTAGTGGGAAACTATGGCGAGCTTCACCACGATACAACTCCATGTGATGATTTAAGGTTCAACTAAAATGTGGATAAGTCAACTGGATATGGTTATATTTGATTGATAGATTCAAGTGAGTGCTCTAGTACAGGTGAAAAACCTAGAATTAAGGAATAGGTCTAAAAATGGCAGCTCATCTTTATCATCAATTACCTCTTATCTGAAATTGAGCTTTTCGCAACTGAAAGATCCCAGCTCCACATCAAAAGCCTTGCATACCCTTGGAGTCTTTATTTTCAGTTGGACGGGTAAGTCTAGCTGAGTACATTCCCGTACTCAGGGTTTATCCCGTTGTTGCAGATGGCCAGGTCTACTTCGGCTATTGTAAGCACTGCCTCTACCCAGTGGAAGGTGATGAGGAGTAGGCCCAGGGCAGGTCGTCCAGAAGCTTCCCTTTTGCTTTTGCTGGTCTGAGACTGTTGGTGCACATTATCTTAAAAAGGAGGTGAGTCGTGTTGAGTGGGTTTTATCAAACAATGTTTATTTGGACCACGTGTGTGTCGTGTTTTAAACTACTTCAGCTTCCGCACTTTTAAAATTTAGTATTGTATAACTCCGTTTTAAATTCCGCACTCTGATATGTTAAATTCGGTTTCGTTTCTCTGTGATGTATCTTTGCGAATGTAATCCTTGAACGATGCGATCCTGTATGATGTATGGTGATAGAAATCCTTCGAGATTTCCGGACTACCGGGGTTATATGGGATCAAGTATGAGTCGAAGTCAGACGGATTTGGCTAAGACAGTACTTGAACTCTTATAATCAGGACGGTTCCGCCACAGCTGGTATCAGAGCATGGTTCAAGTGATTACCTCCGTGAAGAGCTATTTTCGAACTAAAATGGGTATTTCAAAACTATTTTCAAAACTATTTCAATTACTAAGTGTGCCCAGTCTCGTCCTTAAGCCCTATACTAGGATTCAGGTGGCTTAACTGCTAACAGGGTTCAGGGTTTTGCTTCATGCTGGATCTTTATTTGCTGGTCCATTCTCGGGGAAAAGAGAATGCGTCGATCGCGAAAACATGCATAAAAAAATGATTTGTAAGATATGAGAGCATGACCGTCCAACCGTCGGTCTAGGTGAGAGCTCTTATACCAAGTATGTGCGAGCTCTACGCGAACACGTACGAGGGTATCAATGTTATCAAGGGTGTTTTCTATTTGGTGCATGGTGTTTAGTGTTGGCTTCTATGTATTTGCGCATATTGGCCAATACTCAATTGTTTTTAAATCATTGGGGAATTTCTTTGGGCTGAAATGAATCTTCTGCAGGTACACTAACTATGCGAACGAGTAGAACGCGTAGATAACGCATGAGAGATCGTTCTTGCCACCGACTAGAACGTTAGGACTTATGAGTCGTTATTAGTGAGTGAGAACGTAAGTACGATCATGCATCATGTTTATATTCTTGCATTTACATTATGTTGGGGGAAAGGACCCTCGGCAGAGGCGTCGCCCGAACAGGCGCTCGAAGTCAGCCCTCGCGCAACGCCTGGTGTCCTTGCCAGGTCCCTCTCCTATTGGAGACCGTTACCCTAACCCCGGATGCAGGGTCAACCCTCGTCGCTTTGTTGTGCTTCCGTGCAGGTCCAAGGCGGCGACCGCACCGCAGGAAACCTTCGCTGAACCACGACGCCACCTTCGTTCGGAGCGAAGGTCCAGGCAAGCGGCAAGTGTGCGTCGTCCAAGGGTGGGCGAAGCCGAAGGTCCGGCGAGCACGGCCGAAGGTTAAACCTTCGGCCTTCTTCCCCGGAGGCAAGCAGAGCCGGAGGCCCGGCAGTTGGCGGAGGTGCGCGGACCCGAGGGCGAGCGCGGCCGAAGGTCAGACCGCTGCGCCACCCCCCGAAGGCGAACAAGGGCCGGGTGGCGGCGCGCTGGGATGTGACCGATTAGGGTTTCCGCTTCAGCTGTGTATTCACGCTTTTGCCCTTCCTCCCTGCGTGGAGGTGTGAGGAATCTTTGCTGTACCCTCTTGTAATTTGCCCGTACCCCTTGCATTCCCTATAAATACCAGGGGGATGAACAGTGTTAAGCACGATCTTTTTGGAACTCGAGCACTTTCCACTTCCGTCTCACCTTCGCTGCTGCATCAGACACTGGCCACTTCGCTCTTCTCCCTGCACAAGTGCGGAGGTCGGGCAAGTGTGTTCCCAACAGTTTGGCGCCGTCCGTGGGGAACGAAGTCTGAAATGGCGGGAAACAGGAGAGCACTTTCGGCGAGGGACCAGCGCGTTGCTAGAGAGGCGGCAGCGGTGGTCCCGCCTGCTGAGGAAATTGCACAACCCTCGGGAGGAGAAAATGTCACCCGGAACCCCAATCCCTGGGCCCCCAGGCCCGAGTGGCGACACAGCCGCACCCACACACTTCGGGAGAAGGAGAAGGGGAAGAAGAAGAGGTGGGCCTCTCGAGCCCTTGAAAGGCTCGAGGCTGTGAGCTGCAAGAGAAGAAGAGGCGCCTGGAACAGCTTGAGAGGCACAACCGACTGCGCTCAATCAGACAGAGGGCAGACGAGGCCAGGGAGCAGCTTCGCCGCATGGAGGAATCCCTCGCCGCGGCAGAAGCCGAAGCCGAGGGCTGGAACAATGAGGAGATACCCCCGTTGCGAGAGGGGAATGAGGAGCCAAATCAAGACAACCTTCGTCACCACCCACCACCCCCACCACCACCAGTACACCCAGAGCCATATCTTGTGAGACACCCAAACCTCCGCCAACTCTACCCAGATGAGAGAGAGCAAAACCTTCGCATTCAGCGAAGGCATCAACAACACCAAATGCCATACGATCCAAAGTCACCACTCTCCCAAACACTCCAAACCCAGCCCTGGCCACCTTGCTATAATCCACAAAACCTACCTCGCTATGATGGACTTTCCGACCCTCGCCAGTTCATCATGAGCTATGAAGCAGCGGTTGCCGCAGCAGGCGGTGACGAATCAACAATGGCCAAATCCTTTGTCATCATTCTGCGAGACATCGCACAAACTTGGTACAGCAACCTTCGCCCCGGAACTGTGGATTCCTGGGCCTCCCTCAGAGACAAGCTGTGTACAAACTTCAAGGGCATCACTCCAGCCCCGTTAAACCCCATCGAGCTATTCAACTGCAAGCAAGAGGAACGCGAGCCGCTCCAAGATTACTGGCGAAGGTTCATTCAAATCAGAGCAAGGACCCCTGGGATATCTGACGAGGCTGTCATCCTCGCTGCAGTCAGTGGTCTGCGCCCAGGACCATGCTCCTCAAAATTTGCCAGAAAACCGGCAAACTCGATCGAGGAGTTGCATGAAACAATGGAAAGATACTGTAGAGCTGATATGGATTTCAGAGCAAAGTCCGACGCTCGGAGGTCTCAGCAGAGGCCACAGCCGAGGCCTCAACCGAGAGAAAGCAACCCTCGCCAAGAGCAAAGCAACGTTGGTGCGATCAACAAAGCAACAAGCTATGAACATCAAACACGGGACGCTCATCACCCGAGCAGCCAAGCCCCGCAGGCTTTGCCACCTCCGCCGAACCAGCGCTACCAGCAGCGAGATCCTGCCAAAATGTATTGTCACTTCTGTGGAATGGGAAAGGGGCACACAACAAAGCAATGCGAATGCTTCGCCAAAGGAAAAGAATTCCAGGAATCCAGGAAACCTGCCATGTCAGACCCCCGAACCATAAACCACACAAGGAAACCAAGCTTCCACCCACCAAATCCAACATACCACTATACCCCCATAAACTACGGCCTACCTTCGCAACAACCCCCCTACACCCACCACCCACTCTACAACCAAACCCATTATCAGCCAACCACACACCCACAACGCCAAAACCCACCTTACACAGTCACATACCCAGCTACCCCGCAAAACCAAATTCCAACAACCCACCAAGCCACCAGCGCTCTGCCACCACCACCGCCGATCCCCGCGTTACCAGCACCACAACCTGTGAAAGCCGAAAGCTCGAACCAAACAACCATCAACAATCCAACATCGACCTTCGGTGTCATTCTAGCTATCACCGGAGGCTCAAACGAAGACCATGGCAACAAACGGCAGAGGAAGGAACATGCCAGACGCGTTCACCACGTGGCCGTCGAAGGACCACATAAATTCGGTCGTTGGTCTCACATCCCCATAACCTTCGATTCCAGTGACATGAAGCTAAGAGATTACCCTCACACAGATGCCATGGTGATCGAAACCAACCTCGCTGGGTGGACCGTCACCAAAATACTGGTCGATACAGGAAGCTCCGCTGACATCTTGTTCGCTTCAACCTTCGACAGCATGAAGCTTGACAGAAATCTTCTGCAACCGGCCGACAACCCCCTATACGGTTTCGGTGGTCAACAAGTAAGAGCCGTCGGGAAAATTTCTCTGCCCGTGACCTTCGGCGACCAAATCAACTGCAGGACGGAACACATACATTTGATGTCGTCGACATGTTCTACCCATACAATGCCATTTTTGGCCGAGGGGTCACAAACGCGTTCAATGCGGTCATCCATCCCGCCTACCTATGCATGAAACTTCCCGCGCCGAAGGGTGTCGTCGCGGTATTCGGGGACCAGGACATTGCAAGGACAGCTGAAGGGAACGTCGCTCCGGGGCAACGCAATGTACATAATTTGTCAAAACCTCAAACCCCCGGTATCAGCGTCGAAGGCGAGGTCTGCAATGACAGAGTGAAGGCGGCGCCAAAGGACGAAACCAAACAAGTCCAACTCTTCGAGGGTAATGAAGAAAGAAAGGTGATCATCTCAGCCAATCTAGACCCTCGATCAGAAGGCAACCTCGTCACCTTCCTCAGAGAAAATTCCGACACCTTCGCTTGGTCCGCCGAAGACCTAAAAGGAGTCAACAGATCAATGATCGAGCATAGCCTGAACATCAAGACAGGTTATCGCCCAATCAAACAAAAGCTTCGCAAGATGTCAGAAGAAAGAAAGGAGGCAGCGAAGGCTGAGGTAAAAAGGCTTCTGGACGCAGGCGTCATTCGCCCAGTCAAATACCCAACTTGGCTCTCAAATGTGGTCCTAGTCCAAAAGAAGAATAAAAAATGGCGAATGTGCGTCGATTTCACTTGCTTGAACAAAGCCTGTCCGAAGGATGACTTCCCCCTCCCAAACATAAGCACCCTGGTCGACAGAGCGGCAGGCTGCCAAATGCTATCCCTCCTCGATTGCTTCTCAGGCTATCACCAAATCTGGATGAATGAAGAAGACGAAGAAAAAAACAAGCTTTATCACACCCTCGGGCACCTTTTGCTTCCGAAGAATGGCAGAAGGTTTGAAAAATGCAGGCTCAACCTTCGCTCGCATGACCTCCGAAGTTTTCAAGGATGAGCATGCAGTCTCCGCCTATGTCGACGACCTAGTCGTTCAAAGCGAACTAAAAGAGAACCACATCCCAGACCTATCGAGGGTATTCAGCAACCTCCGGTACGCCGGACTGAAACTAAACCCAGAAAAATGTGTTTTCGGGGTAAGCGAAGGCAAGTTGCTAGGTTGCATCGTCTCAGCCAGAGGAATCGAGGCCAACCCTGAGAAGATTGATGCCATCATGAACATGGAACCTCCGACGACCAAGAAAGCAGCTCAGCGTCTGACTGGTCGTTTGGCAGCACTTAGCAGATTCATCTCAAGATCCGCAGAGCGAGGGTTACCATTTTTCGAAACACTCAGAAGCAATGCTCCTTTCCACTGGGGCCCCCAGCAGCAAAAGGCCTTCGAGGAGTTGAAAAAATATCTGACCAGCTTGACTGCCCTAACCAGCCCAAGCAGGGGAGACTTGTTGTTACTCTACGTCGCAGCTTCGCCACACGCTGCAAGCGCAGTCCTCATCAAGGAGCTCCACGAAAACAAAAAAACCAGACAAGCCCCAATTTACTATGTTTCAGAAACCCTCGAAGGCCCAAAGAGAAACTATTCGGAGCTTGAGAAAATAGCATACGCCGTCGTCATGGCATCAAGAAAGCTCAAGCACTATTTCCAGGCTCACGAGATACATGTACCTTCGACGTACCCTCTCGAGAGCATTTTCAAAAATAACGAAGCCGTTGGAAGAATAGCAAAATGGGCAGTCGAGCTTAATAGTTATGCTGTAACCTTCGTTGGCAGAACAGCGATCAAATCACAGGTGCTGGCTGATTTCATAGCAGAATGGACACCCGACCCTCGCCCCGGCGAGCTGCAGCAGGACCAGTTTTGGATCGTTTACGTCGACGGGGCCTGGGGCGCAACTGGAGCCGGTGCCTCGGCTATTCTAATCTCGCCCTCCGGGTCGAAGCTGAGATACGCACGAAGGCTGGACTTCAAGTGCACAAACAACTCCGCTGAATATGAGGCTGTGATTCTGGCACTTTCAAGGTTGCGTTCATTATCAGTCCGAAGGGCACTCATCAACACAGACTCTCAAGTCATTGCGGGGCACATTGAAAAGAACTACAAAGCAAAAGATCCAGAGCTTCAAAAGTATTTTCAATATGTACGAAGGTTAGAATCCTTTTTCCTCGGCATAACCGTAAAAGCAATATCGAGGACTGAAAAACAGCGAAGCAGATTGCTTAGCCAAAGCAGCCGCGCAGCAGCTACAGCTCCCTCCGGACGTGTTCTACGAGGTTTCCACTCGGTCAGCCTTCGAAGCTTCCGAGATCAGCATCAAGCTGATCAACACAATTCAGTGCGAGGATTGGAGAGCACCTATCATGGCCTACATCAAAGGACTCCATGAACCCAGCTCCAAAGAGGAAGAGAACAGACTAAAGCAAAGAGTGCGAGGGTACAAGATTATGGATAACACCTTGCTCAAAGCTTCGGTAACCTCACCTTGGCTCAAGTGCGTGTCACAATCCGAAGGTACCGACATTCTCAAACTCATCCACGAAGGTATATGCGGTTCACACAATGGCCCAAGAGAGCAGTAGGAAAGGCTTTCCGGCAAGGTTTCTACTGGCCAACTGCGCTGAGAGACGCTGAAACCATCGTCAAGAAGTGCGAAGGTTGTCAACTGACAGCAAAAAACCAAAAACACCCCAGGGGCCCCACAACCCTCATATGCCCAACCTGGCCCCTACAAAGGTGGGCAATGGATCTCGTGGGCCCATTACCGACGGCCCCGGGGAACCTTCGCTACGCGGTGGTAGCCGTGGAATATTTCACCAAATGGACCGAAACAAGACCGCTGTCCTCCATAACATCCCTCGCAGTAAAAAGGTTTTTCTGGCAGCAGATAGTTTGTCGCTTCGGAGTCCCCCAACATCTAACCGTCGACAATGGCACCCAGTTTGACAGCGAGGTTTTCAAAGAGTTCTGCGCACAAATCGGAACAATTCTATGCTTCGCCTCAGTCCGACACCCGCAGTCCAACGGCCTAGTCGAAAGAGCCAACGCAACAATCTTCCAATCCATATCCAAAAAATTGCAAGGCAGACCCAAAGGCAAATGGGCAGACGAGCTAACTGCAGTCACCTGGTCTCACAATACCTCCGAATGCAGAGCAACCAAGTTCACACCCTTCAAACTTTTGTTTGGCGAAGAAGCCGTGTTACCAGAGGAGCTAAAATTCATCTCACCAAGAACAACCCTCGCAAGTGATGAGCCAGCCATACTAACCGACAAGGACTTGCTAGAAGAAACAAGATGCAGCGCAGTTCACAACCTTCGCAAATATCAGGAAGAGACCAAGAAGTGGAGAGATAAAAAGGTCAGAATCAAGAACCTGCAGAAGGGTGACCTCGTCCTCATCCGTAAACAAAACGCAAGCATGGCCGGAAAGTTCCAGCCTAAGTGGACAGGCCCGTTCCTGATCGCAGAATGCAATCGCCCAGGCTCTTTCCACCTCTCCGACAGCGAAGGTAATATACTACCACACACCTGGAACATCGACGACCTTCGCAAATTCTACCCATAGCGGAGCCTTAGCGAGCCCTCGCGTTATGTAATTTTTGATACTTTTCATGTTATCTACTCTCATGTACTTAACAAAAACAGGAGCTGCACTCTTTTTCCTTACGAAGGGGCGTAAGGTTTTTTAACGAGGCAGCATCCAAAGCATTAATACAGGCTAGAACCCCCAAAAAAGTAAAATCTCTAACCCTCTACGCCCAAACATCGAAAAAGCGGATCTCTTTCAAGAGCGCTACATTCGATGAAAGCCTGCTAAGATTGCTTCGAAAAACATTCCTTTTCTTTTCAAAGCAAACTTCACCTCCGCCTAAGATAAGGGGAGGAAAGTCGAGCACCCTGGCACAAACGACAGGGGCTCGCAAAAAGCAATTTCCACCTCCGCCTAAGATAAGGGGAGGAAAGTCGAGCACCCTGGCACAAACGACAGGGGCTCGCAAAAAGCAATTTCCACCTCCGCCTAAGACAAGGGGAGGTCGAAAAGTCGAGCACCCTGGCACAAACGACAGGGGCTCGCAAAAAAAGCAATTTCCACCTCCGCCTAAGACAAGGGGAGGTCGAAAAGTCGAGCACCCTGGCACAAACGACAGGGGCTCGCAAAAAGCAATTTCCACCTCCGCCTAAGACAAGGGGAGGTCGAAAAAGTCGAGCACCCTGGCACAAACGACAGGGGCTCGCAAAAAAGCAATTTCCACCTCCGCCTAAGACAAGGGGAGGTCGAAAAAGTCGAGCACCCTGGCACAAACGACAGGGCTCGCAAAAAGCAATTCCACCTCCGCTAAGACAAGGGGAGGTCGAAAAAGTCGAGCACCCTGGCACAAACGACAGGGGCTCGCAAAAAAGCAATTTCCACCTCCGCCTAAGACAAAAGGAGGCGCGAACCCAAAAAACCGAGCACATCCGCCCGAGCCCTCCAAGCTCGGCCTCGGGCGGGCCCACCTTTTCCGTCCCGCCGAGCCCTCCAAGCAAGGCCTCGGGCGGACCCACCTCTTCCGTCCCATCCGAGCCCTCCAAGCTAGGCCTCGGGCTAATTCAGGCTTCGGGCGGGTCCAAAAGCAGAGGACTCTCGCACAACACGCCAGGGGCTCGAAAAAGCAGCACCCCGCAAAACGCATCGCTCAAGTTACGTGACACGCGAAGCCCTAAAAAGCTCATCACGCTGTTAGCAAAGCTCACGAGAGCAAACAGCGCGAGCCTCGCTAAAAGAAAAGGGGGCGTCGCTGTTTTCAAAACAAGCTCACGAGAGCAACAGCGCGAGCCTCGCTAAAAGAAAAAGGGGGCGTCGCTGTTTTTTCAAAACAAGCTCACGAGAGCAAACAGCGCGAGCCTCGCTAAAAGAAAAAGGGGGCGTCGCTGTTTTTTCAAAACAAGCTTCACGAGTAAGTGCGCGAGCCTCGCTAAAGAAAAAGGGGGCGTCGCTGTTTTTCAAAACAAGCTCACGAGAGCAAACAGCGCGAGCCTCGCTAAAAGAAAAAGGGGGCGTCGCTGTTTTTTCAAAACAAGCTTACACGAGTAAGTGCGCGAGCCTCGCTAAAAGAAAAAGGGGGCGTCGCTGTTTTTCAAACAAGCTCACGAGAGCAAACAGCGCGAGCCTCGCTAAAGAAAAGGGGGGCGTCGCTGTTTTTTCAAAACAAGCTCACGAGAGCAAACAGCGCGAGCCTCGCTAAAAGAAAAAGGGGGCGTCGCTGTTTTTCAAAACAAGCTCACAAGAGCAAACAGCGCGAGCCTCGCTAAAAGAAAAAGGGGCGTCGCTGTTTTTTCAAAACAAGCTTACACGAGTAAGTGCGCGAGCCTCGCTAAAGAAAAAGGGGCGCCGCTTTTTTTCAAAACAAGCTCACAAGAGCAAATGCGTGAGCCTCGCTAAAAGAAACGAAGTGTCGTTGTACACAACTATTACGTCTTTCCCTGACAGTTCATAGAATATCTTTACAACCACAAACAAAAACAATGCAAATTACAAAAAATTACAAGGAACCGTCGTTCCCTCTATCAGCATCAAATCATCAGGGCCCCCGTTAGATTCCTCGAACTCCAGCTCAACCGCAACCATGGGCCCCCACAACAAAGGAGTCACCGGCACAATCGGCAACTCACCAGTCAAAACCCTCGCCCGATACATATACGTGCGGGGCACTTCGTCAACCTCCAACGGTTCCTCCTTCGGAACCACCAGCGACCCGGCGGAGTCCACTGCAAGATTGCTTCGCCCGAATAGATAGTCCAACGCAACGCTATCATCGATATCATCATCTAACACGGCTTGCGAAGTCGAAGACGAACCAAACAAATAACGCGTAGCTTGCCGATCAGTAAAGTCAGCATCGCGCCAAAAGCTGCTCGACCTACTATTCTTCAAATCGTACCTTCGCACCTTCGACCACCAAAACGCTCGAAGGACAACGAAGGATGTTTTAACTTCGCACGAGCCCAGGACTCACCAGTTATAAAAACATCCTGGTAGTTAAGTGTTAACGGCGTCACGTCAAAAACCTCACGCACGGTTCCATCAGGAACCTGCATTCACATAAAACAGTATAAAACGTCTCAGCATGCATCGAAGTCATTACAAGCATCGTTGCTCCCACCAAAACATCCCCATCTACACAATCCCACGCGATCACACCTGCCGGGCTTCTTCAACCTCAGCCGTCACAGCTTCGCCAGCAGCATTCTTCCCATCCTGCGCGGTTTTGCCACTCGCAGCCGCATCTTGTGAGGTACCCTCGCCGACGATTGCCGTTTCCGCATATCCCTCAACCGCCACCGGCAGCACCTCCGCAGAGGTGAGAGTCTGAGGGCCTTCGGAGGTGCCGCCGGCCTCTTGAGCAGTAGGCGGCGAAGGCATCGCATCCTTCCGAGCCTGTAAAAACCAAAAGGACCAAATAATTCAATTCTCAACTCCAAACTCACAATCATCAAACAATACCGAAGAAACAACACCCTCAACACAAACCTGACGAGTAGCCTCGGCAGCCTCCTCGAAGGCAAGAGCCCGACCGCCGCCTGCAATCCAAAATCGGCGAAGGAACCGCATTGCACAATTCCGGACCTCGGCGTCATCAATCTTCATCTGTCGAACCTCTTCGATGGTTGGAAAAATGTGGTTGGGCTTCTTTATCTTACGAAGATGCTCGCAGTCCGCTTGGCGAAGCGTTCCAGCCATCGCCAGCGCCCCAGCATACCCGCCAAAGTCAGCAGCATTCCCAACCAACGAGCTGAACACATCTAGCTCGTTACTTAACCAACCTTCGAAGGCCTCTGCGCCAACCACAGGAAGTGGCTCCCCAGCTGAACCCCGGCTTCAGTTAAGCATGCATCCATCTTGGTTTTAACCCTCGACAGACTACCACGCCAAGCTTCGGCCTGGGCCGCCACCTCCGCCGTCAAATCCTCCACGCGCTTGTTCATAGACATCAAGTCCTTATCCTTTTGCCGACCCACGGCGATGAGCTCCGCGTTGGCCTTCGCAGCCTCTTGCCCTTGCTTCTTCCATTTTTCAGCCTCCTCCAAGGCGGCCCTCAGCTGATCATCTTTATCTTGCAAGCTCCGGCAGAGGTCTTTGTTCTCTTTCTGCACCTTTTTCAACCGGTCGTTCAGATAATGCAGGTTATAGCTGGCCCTTCGACGTGCCGACCGGTTGAGAAGCATCAGCTCCGCCACTTTCACATCAATATCATCGTGGATATTGTCCAAAGGCTCGCCGGAGAGCCGAAGTTCCACTTCCGGCAGACAAACCCGGTCAAATACACGGCCCAAGAATCGCCTCTCCTCCGGAGAGCAAGGCAAGCGGGTGGCTTGAAGATCCGCACTCGTATACAAATGAGTCGCCGGGTCCGTAACACCCAGCTCCCTCGCATAGTAAGGAAGGCTTGCCAGGCTAGCTTCGCCATACGGCCTCTTCCCAGGGGCCTGGTCCGGGCCAACATCACCCTTAATTTCGGACCCCTCGACCCAAATGTGTGAACCAGCATAATCGGGCACAGACCCCCGTCGTGGGCTCACCCCCTCCACATCCCGCAGCACTTCCTCAATATCTTGTGCAGCCGCATCAACAGCGCTGGACGAAGCTACCTTTTTCCCTCGGCTGTCCTCCACAGAAACGGCTTCATCGGAGTCATCCTCGCTACTGGAGGAAGTACTGCTCTCGCCGGAAGACTCGACATCCTTTTCCCCTTCTTTCTCTTCCTCATCGGAGTCCTCGGAAACGCCTTCGTCTTCCGAGGTCTGAATTAAAGCCCCGATACCGCCCACGCGAGGCGCTCGCCCTCCAACCTTTTCAAAACCTCGACCACTCGAGGCCACGGCCGAGGATGAAGTTCCTACGGCACCGGAGCTCGTAACAACCTTCGATGAAGTAACTTTTGCCCGGCCGCCGGTGCCACCCCGACCTCCACCGCGACCCCTCTTCGGCCGCGAAACCACACCGCTATCCTCCGGAGGAACGCGTTTCCTTTTCTTGGGCGCGTCGTCGCTCGCCGGCGCAGGCCAATTTGTATATTCTATCCCAAGCAGGTCAAACACCCTGTTAATACGACCCCCGCTCCCCACTGAGCTGTGGATAGCTTTAACCTCGAGGGTGGTCAGCTTCCCAACGAGATTTTCAACCCTCTGCTGAACTCGTTTGTAAATAGCATCAACCCCATCCTGACGTCTCGGAAACTTCTTAAAAACCCTCTCCCAAATCTTGCCCAAATTGAGCTTCGGCTTCTTTAATCCGCGAGCCTCGTACCTCGCATCGTCCTCCACCGGAAACCAAGCCTGTCTCCGGCTTAACGGCCACGCGTCGGCGCAGCAATATTCTTCGACCAGATCACGAGCGCATTGGGAACGCGCAACCACCCTCAAACAGTCAACAGCGGCGTGCGCCTCGGGGCTCATCTGAGCTTCGGCACTCACATCGCCAAGCGGAGGAAGTTCGCCGCAAAGCTCCGAATCCACATCAAACTTATAATAGAACCAAAACTCTTGCCATCCGCTGGCCCACTTGTTCTTCTGCGCCTGCGCCGGTAGCTCCGACCCGGCACGGTGGCAAAAGGTGTACACTCCAAACTGTCCCTGCCTCGCAATACCTTCGCTGTCGGAAACCTTGCGGGGCTGCATGTGCACACGGTGTGTCCGCACAAAACCCTCGACCTGGGGAACAATACCTTGCGACCGACAGGCCCAAACATACACCGACATCTTCGTAAAACACGAAGGTGTTAGCTGGTGAAATCTCAGTTTAAACCTCCGCAGAACGGCCGTAACAAACGAGTCAACTGGAAAACGTAGCCCAGCTTCAAAAAACTCCTCGAACACGACGATTTCATCTGCACCAGGCTTCGGAACCGTCTCTCCAGAGCTGATCCTCGCTTTTCCCTCCTCGATCCACCCTCGCTTCAAATAGGCCGCCAGCTCAGAACTCCCAACACGGCTCAAACCAAACTCAAAGCTGATGCCCTCGGCACCAGTAGAGGGCGAAACAGCGCGGGCAGTTTGCTTCAGCCTCGCCATCACTATCTAAGCCTCGCAAGACGCCGAACAAACAGAACCCTCGCAAATCGCTAGAACACAACCTTCGCTACGGGCAGACAGCAGCAGCAGGGAGGCTAGAGCAAAATGAGGGCACAAGGTCTCCACATCCCCTACACCCCCTTTTATAGGGCAAGGAGCGGGCACCCCCCGCGACAGTATAGGCACGATAACCAAAAAACGCGGCGCAAAAAACGAAACAGGCCTCAATAGCATAAAACAACACAACGGCCCAGCCCAAAGCAGCCGCGGGCGTCGCTGCCGAGGGCCCCGTTTCTGTCCCCATCAAAAGGCGCTGCTTGGGCCTAAACACGGTTCTTTTAGATCCAAGACAACGAGGGGCTACTGTTGGGGGAAAGGACCCTCGGCAGAGGCGCCGCCCGAACAGGCGCTCGAAGTCAGCCCTCGCGCAACGCCTGGTGTCCTTGCCAGGTCCCTCTCCTATTGGAGACCGTTACCCTAACCCGGATGCAGGGTCAACCCTCGTCGCTTTGTTGTGCTTCCGTGCAGGTCCAAGGCGGCGACCGCACCGCAGGAAACCTTCGCTGAACCACGACGCCACCTTCGTTCGGAGCGAAGGTCCAGGCAAGCGGCAAGTGTGCGTCGTCCCAAGGGTGGGCGAAGCCGAAGGTCCGGCGAGCACGGCCGAAGGTTAAACCTTCGGCCTTCTCCCCGGAGGCAAGCAGAGCCGGAGGCCCGGCAGTTGGGAGGTGCGCGGACCCGAGGGCGAGCGCGGCCGAAGGTCAAGACCGCTGCGCACACCCCCGAAGGCGAACAAGGGCCGGGTGGCGGCGCGCTGGGATGTGACCGATTAGGGTTTCCGCTTCAGCTGTGTATTCACGCTTTTGCCCTTCCTCCCTGCGTGGAGGTGAGGAATCTTTGCTGTACCCTCTTGTAATTTGGCCCGTACCCCTTGGCATTCCCTATAAATACCAGGGGATGAACAGTGTAAGCACGATCTTTTGGGAACTCGAGCACTTTCCACTTCCGTCTCACCTTCGCTGCTGCATCAGACACTTGGCCACCTTCGCTCTTCTCCCTGCACAAGTGCGGAGGTCGGGCAAGTGTGTTCCCAACCCATTACCTCCACTTAAATTAAAAGTTGTCTCCTTTCTATAAAATTTGACAACTTAATATCCGTTTCATGAGAGTTCGAAACCCTTTGTTTCTACAGATGGCCCGGACTAAGCTGACCGCTCGCAAGGCCACCGGGGCAGAGGAGTCCGCGTCCGCTTGGCCACCAAGCTGACCCGGAAGACGTTCTTGTCCTACTTCGGGTTGCCGACGATCCTTTGGAGGATTCTGCAGGCCGTGGGCTATGAGGAAGGACAGGAGCCCAGGTACTCGTGGCAGAAGGAGATCTATGGACATGATTCCCTGGTCATGGTGCAGATTAAGGTCAAGGCCTTACCTGCCAAGCCTCACTGGACAGGATGGACGGAGATCACCAGAGGCACTTGTGCCAAGGATGGAGCCAACAGGGCAGCGTATCTTGTGCTGAAGGATATCATCGCCCGTTTCCCCGCCGACCTAGCTAGCGCTATGGCAGGAGTGTTTCCCCCGCGGATCACTTTCCCATTGCGCTGGAAGCAGACTTCGGAGTCAGTCCTGACAGGGAGCCCAGAGGAGAGGTTCTACTGTGAGACACCTGCGATGAGTGCCACTGGAGCTTTGCTAGGTGTATGTGAGAGTTTGGAGCGCACTCTTGAGAGCATGTCCTTCACCCTCACCTCCACCTACCAGAGCAAGAGGAAGCTACAAGAGGACTTCGACGCTGAGGTTGCTCATCTGCGAGGAGGATTCAGCAGGTTACTCTTGAGCATGACGACGCCCGCACCACAGCAGCAGCACAGTCCACTGCCAGGACAGTTGCAGAGCAGATGTACCTGACCACCGCTCTTCAGAGGGACGAGGCCCGCACCGTGCTCGACCAGCTTAGAGAGGGAGCCCACCTGTTGATACAGTAGATCCACGGACAGCAGGCCTACATCGACCAGCTCCACGAGGCCGTCCATCAGATGCACCACGCCGCGCAGGAGGCCGCCGCCCCAGCAGTTGAGGTTCAGGATCCCTAGGACGGAGAGGTCCTTGGTCCCGACGACCACACCACCAGAGGAGATCATGCTGACGAGCCGATGATCGACGTCGACGCAGAGGACGCTGCATCCGCCGCTGGAGACCCCTGAGCGTTAGTTGTTAGAGATCGTTTTCTTTTGTATAGCTTGAGCTTGCTCGCTAAGTGATGTAACACCCGAGACATGTGATGGTTTATGTTTAAATGTTGATGGCATGTAAGCTTTTGGACAAAGTTCGGACTTCGATCCGGCATCTTTTATGGAAATCCGTCGTTGCATGTCTAATTTTGAGCGATTGTTTTGTGATGTTGTATGGAAATGAGTAATTATACTTGGTCGTGTGCTAAATTTTCGAATTATGTACAGCGCAGTATTTATTCATGATCGATGTAACATCACCTAATGATTGCTTATTAGTGCGATGTGCAGATGCCGGCACACACTCGCAGCCAGCGTGGACAGGGGGCAGGACAGGAGGAGAATCTGCCACCTCCCCCACCGCCGCCGATGACGCCGGAAGCGTTCTTTGGCCAGTTCTTGGGCAGCTAAAGGAATATGGAGGAAATGCAGAGGCACATGGAGGCCACCCTCCGCAATATCGCTAACAACACTGCGCAGCAGCATCATCAACGCCAAGGCCCAGAGCCCAACCAGTACAGCTCCTACTGTGACTTCTTGGACACTCGCCCTCTTGTGTTCAAGGAAGCCACCGAACCGCTCGAAGCTGATGAATGGCTCACTCCATCACTCAGAAGTTCCGTCTGCTTCGTCTGACGGAAGAGCTCAAGGCAGAATACGCCGCGCACATGTTGGAAGGACCCGCAGGTTTGTGGTGGCCCAAGCACCGTGCATCCTTGCCTGCAAATGCACGTGTCACTTGGGATCAGTTCTCCACTGCCATGCGCAACCACTACATCCCTAGTGGTCTGATGGAAATGAAAGTTGCAGAGTTCATGAGGTTGTCTCAGGGAACCAGATCTATGCCAGAATACCTCCACAGCTTCAACAACCTAGCTCGCTACGCCCCAGACTTTGTGGATACTGAGGCCAAGAAGATCGCAAGCTTCAAACGTGGCATGAGTGCCGCCATGCTTTCCAAGATGGGCAACAGTCACCGCACCACTTTCAGTGACTTCGTCAGTGACTGCCTAAATCAAGAGGCCAACGACAGCCGACTAGCGTCAGAGACCCGCCGTCGTGCGAACGAAGGAGGTTCGTCTCAGTAGAGGACCCCTTTCGGAGCACGCGCCCCATATCGCCCGCCTGTTACAGGAGCAAGATACCGTCCCCCGCAGAGGAAGATCACCACCAACCGTTCCCGTCCTAGTTATCAGAAGCCCTACACTGCTCCCATGATGCAGAATAAGAACAAAGCAGGAAGTGCAGGAGGTCCCAAGACCCCGTACGTGATTGGTCCATGCTACAACTGTGGTCAGACTGGACACCTGTCACGTCAGTGCCCTCGCCCAAAGAAGCAGTACGCTCAGCCTCCACCTCGCGCAGGTCATGTTACAACACCATCGTGGAAGAAGTGCCAGAAGGAGAGCCTGTCACCGCTGGTACGTTTCTTGTTAATCAATGCCCCGCAGTCGTGCTGTTTGATTCTGGAGCATCGCATTCTTTCATAAGTGAGAATTTTTGTATAAGAAGTCATTTGAAGTTGATAGAGTTAGACCGGGGATATCAGATAAGTTCCGCCGGAGCTGTTCTCTCCGCGCGTAAAATGGCTAAAGGAGTGGAAATGACCTTTGGGGATAAACAGGCCCGTAGTGGACCCATAGTCATTCCTGGTCTAGGTTTGGATGTAATCTTGGGTATGAGTTGGATGAAACTCTGGAAGGTTAATCTAGACACCGCGGAAAGAGTAGTGTCCATGGTTAGTCCCAGGAATGGATCTTCTTTTCAAATCCATTTACCCCGAAACCCCCACGAGATCGGAGTATTGTTTAATATCACGGCAAAGCAGATAGCTGAGTTTCCGGATGTTTTCCCTGATGAGTTGCCTGGACTACCGCCAGATAGGGATGTGGAGTTTGCTATAGAGTTAATCCCTGGAACAGCACCCATATCTCGGAGACCGTATATAATGCACGCTAAAGAGTTAGCAAAGCTTAAGATTTAGTTGCAAGAACTTTTGGATAAGGGTTTGATATGCCCTAGTTCGTCACCTTGGGGATGTCCCGCTATCTTTGTGAAGAAGAAAGATAAGACCTTGAGGATGTGCGTGGACTACCGACCGCTTAACGCAGGAGTAACTAATATAAAGAAAAATATCCCTTACCCCGAATCGATGTCTTGTTTGATCAGTTGTCAAAGGCGAAAGTGTTCTCCAAGATCGACCTGAGGTCAGGATACCATCAGATTAAGATCAGGAGAGAAGATGTACCAAAGACAGCTTTCTCTACCAGATACGGACTCTATGAGTATCTTGTTATGTCCTTTGGATGACCAATGCACCGGCAAATTTCATGTACCTGATGAATCGGTCTTCATGCCAGAGTTGGATAAGTTTGTTGTAGTGTTCATCGATGACATTGGTATATTCTGAAAATAAGAAGGATCATGCTGAGCATCTACGAGTTGTTTTGACCCGGCTTAGAGAGCACAAGTTGTATGCTAAGTTCAGCAAGTGTATGTTTGGTTGAAGAAAGGTACCTTTCCTTGGTCATGTCCTTTCAGAGGAAGGAATTGTCTGTGGACCCTTCTAAGGTACAAGAAGTTATGGATTGGCAAGCACCCACTACCGTACATGAAGTACGTAGCTTTTTGGGTTTGGCCGGATATTACCGTCGGTTTATTCCGGATTTTTCAAGAATAGCCAAGCCTATGACTCGTTTAACGCAGAAAAACAAGAAGTTCGAATGGACTCCAGAGTGTGAAGCAGCTTTTCGCACTCTGCGCGACGTTGTTGACATCCGCACCTATTTTGGCTCAGCCAAACTTAGAGGAACCTTTTGATGTGTTTTTTGTGACGCATCCCAGATCGGACTTGGATGTGTGCTCATGCAGAATGGAAGAGTTATCGCCTATGCTTCTCGCCAGTTGAGACCGCACGAAGAAATTATCCCACTCATGATTTGGAATTAGCAGCCGTCGTGCATGCACTCAAGATATGGAGACATTATCTTATGGGAAATCTATGTCATGTGTACACGGATCATAAAAGTCTGAAATATATCTTCACCCAGCCAGAGTTGAACATGAGGCAGAGAAGATGGTTGGAGCTAATTAAGGATTACAACCTTGAAGTGCATTACCACCCCGGAAAAGCAAACGTTGTAGCCGATGCCTTGAGTCGCAAGACTCATTGCAACTCCCTACAACCACTGTTGGAAGATGGATTTAACCTTATGCACCCTATTATGCTGAACAATATCACTCTTCAGTGCACCTTGAAAGTGACATCATCGAGAGACAAGATCCGATGAAGAGATCTGTCAGATTAAGAAGAGGTTGGAAACCAGTAGTTCTTTGAACTTCAGAACGGATGAACAAGGAATTCTATGGTATAATCAGAGGTTGGTTGTTCCTAAGGACACAGAGCTGAAAGAAAGAATTCTGAATGAAGCTCACAATTCAAAGTTATCTATTCACCCAGGAAGCAGTAAGATGTACCAGGATTTGAGAACCAGGTATTGGTGGTCAAAGATGAAGAAAGAAGTTGCAGCTTATGTTGCAAAGTGTGATACTTGCTGCAGGATAAAAGCTATACACCTGAGACCTGCCGGACTGTTACAACCGTTATCAATCCCAGAGTGGAAATGGGAAGAAATCAGTATGGATTTCATCACCGGTCTTCCCACTACTCAAAAGGAAAATGATTCTATCTGGGTTATCGTAGATCGGTTATCTAAAGTGGCTCACTTCATACCCGTTAAGACTACACACCGCCCTCATCAGTATGCAGACTTGTATATCCAGAATATCTTGAGGCTACATGGGATTTCGAAGCGGATTGTCTCTGATAGAGGACCCCAGTTCATAGCACGTTTTTGGGAACAGTTGCACAAAAAACTAGGAACTAAGTTGATAAGGAGTTCCGCTTATCACCCCCAAACTGCAGGACAGAGGGAGAGAGTGAATCAGATCGGAAGATATCCTAAGAGCTTGTGTTCTATCTCAGGAGAGTCATGGGAGAATGGTTACCCCTTGCCGAGTTTTTATATAACACAGCTATCAGGAAAGTATAAAGATGGCACCGTTTGAAGTTCTATATGGACTCGAAGATGCAGAACCCAGTAAATTGGGTTGAATCAGGAGATCGAGGATTCTATGGGTCAGATTACGTAAAGGATGCAGAGGAGATTGTGCAAACAGTACAGCAGCACATTAAGGTAGCACAATCCAGACAAAAGAGTTATGCCGACACCCGAGAGAAGACCCCTGGAATTTCAAGCAGGAGACTATGTATACCTTAAGGTCTCACCATGAGAAAAGTCCAACGTTTTGGAATCAAGAAGAAGCTAGCACCTCGATATGTGGGACCTTACCAGATCATAGCAAAGAAAGGAGAAGTGGCATACGAAGTGCAGTTACCCCCAGAGATGAGCACAGTCTTTCCCGTGTTTCATGTATCACAGTTGAAGAAGTGTCTTCGAGTTCCAGAACAAGAAGAAGTTCGGATCCCAGACGTTACGATCAGATCAGATCTGGAGTACTACGAGCAACCCAAGGAGATTTTGGATACCAAGACCCGAGAGACGCGTCACCGAACAGTGAAGACTCACAAGATTCTTCGGAGCAATCACGGACCCAATGATGCAACTTGGGAAACAGAGGAGTACTTACGCGTAAACTACCCCGCTTTTTATAAAGATTGTACGTAACTCAAATCTCGGGACGAGATTTCTTTAAGGGGGAAGGGCTGTGACACCCTAGTGTCAAGCACTGCATTAGGCACTGCAATTAGCTACTAAAGAAACATAAGCAATGCATTGCATCATTTCATGTGCATAAGAGTGCTTTTGCTTTTGTTTATTAATGGAGTTTGATTTCTATTTGACTTGATGATTAATTGGATCTCTGTTTTGGTAAAGAGTTTCCTAAAATAGAGATTATTGAGTAGAGTGTTTTCATGTTGGTTTGACTAGTTCAAAATAGTTTATCTTATAAAATAAGGTCAAACAAAAATGGTTTATATTTTAAAATTGGCTTTAATTATGAGGAGGTTGTAAAAATGGTTTTCAGAAAAAGTGTCTTATATGAAAGTTGTAGAGAAAATTATTTTGAGCAACTTTTATATTTGGGTCAAAACCTAGTTTGGAGTTTTTGAAACTGTTTTGAGTGGTCAAACTTTGGAAAATCTTTGGAAAAGAAAAAGAAAAAGGAAAGAATTTCCCCGCGCCCCACCTTTCGGCCCATCTGGCCTTTCGGCCAACCGCCCGCGCCGCTCACCCGCGAGCGCCGGCCCAGCTCGCCCGCCCGCTCCGCGCGCGCTCGCGCGCGCCGCGCAGCACCGGTCGCCGACCGCGCCGCGCCGTACGCCGGCCAATCGCCGCGTGGCGGCTTGCCTCTGCCGCGCATCGCTCCGCCCTATCGCCGCGAGATCTTTGTTCGCTCGATCACGCCACAATCCGCCTCGCCCACTCTCCGCTCGCCTCGCCTGCCGCGCCCGCTCGCCGTGCACGGCATCGCCCGCGCTGCCTCGCCGACCGCGCCGCCGTGTCCCGCCACGACCACCGGCCGGTCAAGCCGATCAAAACCCCGAGCACCCCCTTCACTCCCTCGCTCACCCGCGCACACAACTCCACTCGCTCTCGCTCTCACTCCCTCTCCTGCCCGCGAACGCAAGGCGAGCGCTCACCTCGCCTTGGCCACTGCACGCCACCGCGAGAGCGCCTCCCCACGTTCCAGCCCTCACTGAGCCACCGCCGGCCGATTAACTCAGGCCACCACCCCGCCATCATCTAGACCGCACGGTGCTCCCGCTTCCACTCCGCCGGAGCCCCACCACTGCCAGAACGAGAAGTGCCATTTCTCGGCCGCTATCGACGACCGGGAGTGCACGCCATTGTTCTACACCACCCGAACCTTCGCCGAGCCTCGTATCTCCCGTCGAGCTTCACCGAGTCAAGGCAAGGTGAGAACACGACCCAGTCTCAACGCTACCGCCTTCTACCTCCCTCTTCTCCCCGGCCGAGCGCCATGGGCGCCGCCGCGACCTCGCTCGTGGCAGGCTCCTCTGGAGCCATCAAGCCAAACCAACCCCGTAGCTTTGCTCCTTAGGGTTCACTCGAGCTTTTGCCTCCCCCAATTTCTCCGGCCGCCGCCGAAACGGCGTAGCCGCGCGTTGCCGCCATCACCATGCGCCGCCGCTCGCCGCCGGCATGCTCCGGCCGTGCGCTAGCCAAACCACCTACACCACTCGATGCGCCTCGTCGAGGCGAGTTCACAAGCCTAACTTCCCCGCCGGCGACCTCACCGTCGGCGAGGAATCGACGGTCAAACCTCTCCCCTGTTTTCCTCTCTTGACGGGTGGGTCCCGTTGACCCACGGCCCCTCGAGCCAGGCCTCGGACGGAGATGTTTCCGTCTCGCCCGGCCTCGAGCCAGGCCTCGGACGGGCGATTGTTTTCCGTCTCGCCCGAGCCTCGAGCCAGGCCTCGGACGGGCGATTGTTTTCGTCTCGCCGAGCCCCGAGCCAGGCCTCGGACATACGTTTGTTTTTATCATCTCGCTCGAGCTAGGCCTCGAGCGAACCCTCGGGCACTGTCTCGTTCGAGCCGGGCCTCGAGCGAACACACACCTACCGCCGTGCGCTCGAGCCAGGTTGGGTCGAGTTGGACTGGGCCGAAACCCCGTTTGGGCTAGAATAAAGTTTCTTTTTTTTAGTTTTCTGCTCAGTAACTAAGTTTGTTAATTTTGCTATAATTAACCTGTAGCTCTGTTAATTATGAAATTTCAGTTTTGCTAGTTGTTTATGAGTAGATCTACCATGGAAAAATATGAAAGTATTTTTGGTGGAGTTTATTTTACTGTTTTCATTTATTCCAGTTTATATGCTTTTGCTAAGATAAATGGTTATATATGTTTTCTGGTTGAGATAATTCCTGAAAAATTTGTGTAAGTTTATTATCATGTTTTACACCTGTGAAAAATATGTGATGCACTGTTTATGTGGAAAAAGTTTCTATTATGGTTTAAAGTCCTTTTTGGCTGATTTCTTGGAAATAAAGTTAAGGTTTTTATATGTCAAAATAAAATCTGGGAAAATTTGTTAGTCTCTGTTTATGATGTTCAAGCTAAGGAAAAATGTAAACATGATCTATTATGTGAAGAAATCTGGAGTTGCTTTACAAATGTGCTTTTCTGTGTTTTCCTTTGGAAATTCATGTAAGAAATATATAATGTTCTGTTCATGGAACTTTCTTGATAAGCATAAAATGTGAAGTAGAATCTGGAAAAAATATGAAGTTGAGTTTATCACCCTTTTCCAGAAGGGTTGTAGTTCAAATAGTTAATTGGGATAGATTTGTTTATTTTGTGTAGGCTTGTATGTTTATACTCGGCCACAAGTTCTCTATATTAGTATGTGTTGAGTAGAATAAGCCAGAAAAAATTATGAAGTCTGCTGTTTAACACTTTTGAATGAGGAGCTAGTTCAAAGCACCTTTTTGGGCAGTTTGCTTGTCATTTTTATATCTGCAGTTCTGTATTTTAGTTTTGGCTGAAATTTGTTCAGTGGAGTCCAGCAACTGTTGTTTGCCTTCTGGAATTTTGTGGATTTTTCTCAGTCCAGAAAAGTGCACTTGCAGTTCAAACCTAAGTTCTTTTGAATTATTAAATAGAAAAAGGTGAATAAATGGATTTTGTTTTATGAATTAAATAAGTATTTACCTCAATGTCAAAAGTGGTTCAACAAGTTGGGTGTTGGTTTGCAAGAAATGCTCTTTTCATACCACACATCTTGCACCCGCATTGTAATTATTTATTAATCGTCGCATGCAATAGTATCGACCCCTCCGGAGCCCGACCAGGAGCCAGAGACAAATGCCGAGCAGCAGATTCCGGAGCTTCAGCAAGCCGAGGAGGTCGACCCCGCCAGCAACACTAACTTGCCCGAGTGCCCTTCCCACGAGGCCTCGGTCTTCACCCAAGGCAAGCCCCGGAGCATTCTAAGTCTCCTATTATTTACAATTAAATTACTTGAGTCCTTTTATATTGTGATGCATTAGGTTAGGAGTTGATTGAATCCTACTTGCTGCATTATCATTCCTTGATTATTGATTATTACCCGCCTTGTTATCCTGTTACTTTTATAATGTAGAATTGCTTAGCCTGCTTAATAAAAGTAGTAGTTGAGGATGTTTCCGTAATACCCTGATGGGTAGTTACCGGATCACGGTTGGCTATATTTGCTATCGTGGAAAAGAACCTGAGTTGTAGTGAAATATGGTCAACTGGAAGGCAAGGCACAAGTTTTGAAACTTGGGGCAGTCCGTCCGTTGGATCGTGTAGGTTTGTATCGATGTTGGCCCTCGTTCATTTTTGAACGCGCCCTTTTACTTAGGGATATGTCGGTGCCGTAATCATCGACCTCAAAGCCGGTTAGAAGCTGTTCGGGCCGGTCTCAACCCGTGTCGTGCCCTCTAGTATGGAAATTGCGATCTGCCGCGTGAGGCCATCGCCAGGTTCCAATTGGGCGGTCCGTGCTGTGAGCCGCGACGATTACCACCACGAACAAGCATCGAGCGGTTGCCCAATGCATGGACCCGACAGGGAAATGTGGGCTGGTATTAAAGGTCTTTCACCAGCTGGTTTGGAATTCGATTCGAGTCGCCGTCTCCCCCGGTTAGTGGGAAACTATGGCGAGCTTCACCACGATACAACTCCATGTGATGATTTAAGGTTCAACTAAAATGTGGATAAGTCAACTGGATATGGTTATATTATTGATTGATAGATTCAAGTGAGTGCTCTAGTACAGGTGAAAAACCTAGAATTAAGGAATAGGTCTAAAAATGCAGCTCATCTTTATCATCAATTACCTCTTATCTGAAATTGAGCTTTTCGCAACTGAAAGATCCCAGCTCCACATCAAAAGCCTTGCATACCCTTGGAGTCTTTATTTTCAGTTGGACGGGTAAGTCTAGCTGAGTACATTCCCGTACTCAGGGTTTATCCCGTTGTTGCAGATGGCCAGGTCTACTTCGGCTATTGTAAGCACTGCCTCTACCCAGTGGAAGGTGATGAGGAGTAGGCCCAGGGCAGGGTCGTCCAGAAGCTTCCCTTTTGCTTTTGCTGGTCTGAGACTGTTGGTGGCACATTATCTTAAAAAGGAGGAGTGAGTCGTGTTGAGTGGTTTTATCAAACAATGTTTATTTGGACCACACGTGTGGTGGTCGTGTTTTACTACTTCAGCTTCCGCACTTTTAAAATTTAGTATTGTAATAACTCCGTTTTAAATTCCGCACTCTGATATGTTAAATTCGGTTTCGTTTCTCTGTGATGTATCTTTGCGAATGTAATCCTTGAACGATGCGATCCTGTATGATGTACGGTGATAGAAATCCTTCGAGATTTCCGGACTACCGGGGTTATATGGGATCAAGTATGAGTCGAAGTCAGACGGATTTGGCTAAGACAGTACTTGAACTCTTATAATCAGGACGGTTCCGCCACACAGTACGCCCCGACACCTGTAATACCCTTGTGTAACCCTGCCCTCCCCTTGCTCTATAAAAGGGACACCAGGGCCCTCATTCCGCCGGTTACAAACACGTTAGAACGCACATATACCCACACACTCAAGTCCGGACTCCGGTCCACGCTCACCGAGTTTGTATTCGCCCCTGTACAAGCACTTAGGTGCAAGTAATATAAGAACCTCCTCCCCCACTGGACGTAGGGCCTTCTTTGCCCGAACTAGGATAAATCCTTGTGTCATCTTGCATCACCATCCAGGAAGAGAGCACGCGATCATATTACTCGGTGGTGTCATACCCCCAGGTTCGAAACACTGACACTGGTGTATTACATTAGCGAAGTGCTTAATGACTCCAAATCAAGATACCCTCAGGTACAAAAACTGCTATATGCAATACTAATTACATCTCGCAAACTGAGGCATTATTTCGACTATTATTCTATTGCGGTGGTTACTGAGTATCCACTCGGAGACATTCTGCGCAACAAGGATGCAAATGGTCGCATAATCAAATGGGCTCTGGAACTAGCCCCGTTTTCCCTCGAATTCCGCAGCCGCACGTCCATTAAATCCCAGGCGCTCGTCGATTTTGTCGTTGAATGGACTGACATGACTACACCCATACCTCCGACCAGCAACGAGCATTGGACAATGTACTTCGATGGGTCATTAAACCTCGAAGGAGCAGGAGCCGGCATACATTTCATATCGCTTCTGGAGACAAGCTGAGCTATGTCCTCCGAATTCACTTCAAAGCGTCCAACAATGCGGCCGAATATGAGGCTTGCTTACATGCCTTCGGATCGCAGTTGAGCTGGGAGTCAAAAGGCTAGAAATTTTTGGCGACTCTGCTCTGGTCATAAACCAAGTCAACAAGGATTGGGATGCCACCAGCGAAAAGATGGACGCTTACGTCGCCGAGATAAGAAAACTGGAAGGGAAATTTTATGGTTTGCAATTCTAGCATGTGGTACGGGCTGACAACCAAGCAGCTGACGCCCTTTCCAAACTTGGTTCGTCCAGATCACAAATCCCTCATGGTGTCTTCGTCAAAGACCTGGTCAAACCGTCCATCGAGCAAGACGTAGCCGGGGTTTCCGACCAGCCCCCGACCGACCAGACTGTTGCTTCCGTCCAACTACCGGGTGATGATTGGAGAGACCAGTTTATAAGATATCTCACTAGCGCGGACGTCCCTCAAGACAAGATTGAAGCCGAACACCTCATTCGGTGCAGCAAGCATTACATCTTAGTAGATGAAAAGCTCATGCGCAAGAACGCCAAAGAAGAATTGCTGCTAAAGTGCGTTTCCCAAGAAGAAGGCATCCGAATCTTGGCAGACATACACGCCGGCATATGTGGCAACCATGCCGCTTCCCGAACGCTGGTCAGGAAAGCGTTCCGAGCAGGGTTCTACTGGCCCTCTGCCGTCGCCGACGCAGAGAAGCTGGTCAAGTATTGTGAAGGATGCCAGTTTTTCGCTAAACAAATTCATGTTCCAGCACATGATCTCCAGGCCATACCAGCCTCCTGGCCCTTCTCATGCTGGGGTTTAGACATGATTGGACCATTCAAAACAGCACCAGGAGGGTTCAGATACGTCTACGTTATAATCGACAAGTTCTCCAAGTGGATAGAGTACAAGCCGCTGGTCAAACCCACAGCCCAAAAAGCAGCCGAGCTGCTAAACGATATCATTCATCGATTTGGCTTACCTAATTGTATAATCACCGATCTCGGCTCCACTTTCACCGGCTCGGATTTCTGGGACTTTTGCGAAGAAAGAAGCATAGTCATCAAATATGTCTCTGTCGCTCATCCAAGAGCCAACGGTCAAGTAGAGCGAGCAAACGGCATGATACTTGATGCATTAAAGAAAAGGTTGCATAGGACAAACGACCAGGATCAAAAGGCTAGTCGATGGCTGAAGGAGTTACCATCTGTGGTTTGGGGGATCCGAACACAACCCAGCAGAAGCACAGGTGTTTCACCTTATTACATGGTGTTTGGTGCAGAAGTAGTCTTGCCAGCAGATGTAGCATTTAGATCGCCCAGAGTGGAGCAGTACAACCAGGACACGTCCGACCAGGCCAGAGAACTAGAAGTTAACTGCATTGAGGAACGAAGATTGGATTCATGCATCCGAACAGCGAAATATATTGAGGGCCTGCGAAGGTACTTCAATAGAAACGTCAAAGAAAGATTCTTCGCCGTAGGAGATCTGGTCCTGAGGCGAATCCAAAATACCGCCGGATTGCACAAACTATCATCTCATTGGGAAGGCCCCTACGTCGTCAAACAAGTCACAAGACGACCTCCTACAGGCTCGCCGACCTAAATGGGACTGATGTCCCTAACTCATGGCACATCGACCAGCTCCGACGTTTCTATGCATAATTATACAGGGACAAAAAAAAAGATATGTACCCAACTCTGTACTCTCATAACATATTATGAATAAAGTGTCGTTGTTTTGGTCCCAACCTTCCTGTTTCATTTTCCCACCACATGCTACTTTAGCAAGTAAAATAAAACTCAAGCATGTCAAGTTACACCCACAATTACTGGCTATTTACAAAGACTAACACAGTACTTCATTGGTCCTATGGAGCGCTGGGTTCTCCTGGCTCCTCAAACAGGTCCAGGTCCTTAACGAGAGCAGCGGCCGTCTCCTGGGATCCTTCATTCAGCTCCGACGCCTGGGCTTCTGAAGTGTTCCGAGGAAAGCCACCTTCCAGTCTCTTTATATCAATACCCGGGTAATGGGCTCGCGCAAGAGCCAGGACATAAGCGCCAACCTGCTCGCCGGCATCTGTCACAAATTTTTTCATCGCCGCCCATGACCCGGCACACTGCCCCAGCATACCATCTGGTCGGGGTAGGCGGCTGCCAGCCCCGTACACGGCATTCAGCACCAGCGTGATCCCTCGCACCATGGCATGGCATCGTCCCTCCAGGTCTTCAAATCTTGGCAAACCATGGCAATTTGGTTTTGCCAAGAACGGCGTCGCTCTACAACAAGTCAACAGTAGCAATACGTCACGGCCGATCAGAAAGCAGTATGTACTGAAGCAAAAGATTCGACAGTAACCCTCCAGCTCCTTCTCTAGCTCAACTGCTCGTGCCTCCTCCCGGGCAGCTGCAGCCTCGCTATCCTGAGCCTTGAGTTTTTCTACGACAACTTGCGAGGCCAGCTCTGTTTCCAACAACATTTGTTACAGGAAAGACATTCGAAAGTACAAAGGAGAGGTCTCTTTGGTCCTTACCATCGTTCTCACGATGAAGCTGCGCAAGCTCGGATGCCTGCTTCTCCGCGGCTTCGCGTAGCCCGACCTCGGTTTGCTGAGCAATATCAAGGTCTCTTCGGTACCGTGAGCACGCCTCTTTAAGTTTCTCTTTGGCATCGAGCAAAGGCCCAACGGATTCGAAGCATTTCCGCCGCTCCTCCGACAAGTCTGATATCCCCTGCAAAACCACATACGTACTTGACGCTTCAACTCATGCGGATTATTTTCACAAACATCAAAATTTTGTAAGAGAATCACCTGTGCATATTTTGTGAGCTGACTAAGCATCCGATCAAAATTCTTCATCGGACGGTTGTCGGTGTTCTCTTCATGGAACACCCACTCACCCGCCCGATGGCGAGCCACCCTGATTACCCGGTCCGGAGATTTCGGTGGACGAGAAATCTCGACCACTTCATCCTCGGGCGCCTCAGGTACTGCTCCACCCCCCAAGGGGCCTGAAGCATGGCCAACTGTGCTTCGCGCGTTCACCTCCGGAGGAGGTAGCGGGCATCACGGGGGCGCCTGAGCGGAGCCGGAGGCTCCCGACCAACCGGCGACCCCAGGACGGGGACCTCCCTGCCGCCCGACCTGGTCTCCTGACCACTAGCCATTGTTGGCGACCTACCCGCCCCCCCGTCCGGCGCCCGACCCATCGGCGCCTCCCGTGGCTGCTCGGGCTCCATGCCTTGGGCGCTGGTCGGCTCGGGGGCCATGTTATCACCCGCAGCCTTAACCTCCGGTACAGGTCGCATGTGGACAGGAAAGCAGCGAAAGCAGTCAAGAGAATGCAGATAGCTGTAAACTTGCGGCAAAGCTAGCAGGATACTTACAGGTCACTGACCCGGAGGCCACCCTTCAGCTTCAGCCCCTTAGGCTTTTGCGAGGACTGAACGTTCCTTGTTGGCTCCTCAACTCGGATGCGCTTGGGTGCCGGCGCCCGTTCGTCGTCATCATCATCCCAGTCGCGAAGGGAGTCGGTCGTATTGGAGACCGCTCCGCCCGGAATCCTTACGGGGCCCTCAGCTCGTGTCGACGACCTTGTGGTCGCTCTCCGACCAGAAGCCGCACGCTTACCCGTAGCACCCACAGCTGATGGGTCTGTCGTGTCTGCAGTCCCCTTGCCCTTTTTCGTCGTCTCGGCCGCTGATTCTTCAGGTCGGGGGCGTGGTGGATGGCTGGTCGGAGAACCCTTATCCACACTTTCTGGCCACTCGGTCGTTGGCACACTCGAGACATACACAACAGAGCGATCCTGCAAAACAACCATGCCAAGCGTCACCAAACTGTGGCAGGATATAATCAGCCAAGCTAGTTAGAAAGACAACTCACATCTCTGACAGGATTCGCCAGGCTAAAAGGTTGTGTAATCTTCTTCGGCGTTTTCCATTCGCCAAATTGAAGCACCACATGAACACGCCTCTCCAGCTCCTTAGTGTCCAAATCCTTGGCATGTTCACGGGTTGCGTCAGACCGACCTGCATACTCATAGCCAGGATGCACCCTCTCCTTGCATGGCTGTACCCGACGATGCATAAAGTTGGCTGTAATCTGGATGCCGTTAGCAGTTACCCTCTTCAACAAACTAAGCAGTTCTTGAACCTGCTCCATGTCACCTGATGAAGGCTTTGCTGACCAGGTCCAACTTGATTCAACTACTTTTCCCACATCACAACTAACAGCTGGTGTCTGGCACTGTGACATGTAGAACCACTTCTCCTGCCAGCCGCTCACATTGCTCTGAAGAGGAACGTTGACATACTCTGATGCCATTCCCTCGCGCAGCAGAACATACACGCTCCCCGCAATACGAGACCCGCGACTGTTCTTCTTCAATTGGAAGAAATACCGGAACAAGTTGAAATGTGGCGCTATACCGAGAAACGCTTCACACAAATGAATGAAAATGGACACAGACACGATGGAGTTTGGCCCAAGATTGCAAAGCCCAATTCCCCAAAAATCAAGCAAGCAGCGGAGGAATACATGGCACGGCAGCCCAAATCCACTAATGAAGTAATCTTCAAAAACAACGATTTCGTCAGCATTGGGTTGCGGATAGACCTCACCAGTGGGCGCCCTCCATCCCCCAGTCACCATGTCCGGCAGAAGTCCGCCGGCGACGAGGCGGCCGATGCTTTCTTCCGTGCTCTTCGATGGAACCCACTCCTCGTCCAGCCTCACAGCCACCGTCACCGCGGTTTTCTTCGTCTTCCGCGCCATTGCTTTTGCCAGAAAAATGCAAGATTTTTCGCCGATTGAACGTTTTTGGATCTAGGGCTACAGTGCACAGTTTGTCGGAATGAACGATAGTGGGGAATGACAACGGTTAAGGTAAGGCTTGACTAGGCGGCGCGCGCCTTTATACCCTAATGTGCGACCCTTCGGGAGTTTCCCCCGCCGTAAAAAAAGCCTTTTTGTACCATGGTAATTACTACGGCCCATTTCACCGGCCCAACAGTCGAGCCTTCTATGAATAAGCAAAATTTATTTTTCTATTAATAATACAGCCGCCAGCCTTCTCAACAAAGCTGGGGACTAGTCAGATGACCAGTTACAGGCACACACGTGGCAAAGCCGCGTTGGCTAGCCGACCAGCTCCTCTAGTCATACTGGGAACTGGTCAGCTTCTTCGCCAGCCTTCTCAGCAAAGCTGGGGACTGGTCAGATGACCAGTTACAGGCACACATGTGGCAAAGCCGCGTTGGCTTCCCGACCAGCTCCTCCAGTCATACTGGGGACTGGTCAGCTTCTTCGCCAACCTTCTCAGCAAAGCTGGGGACTGGTCAGATGACCAGTTACAGGCACACACGTGGCAGAGCCGCGTTGGCTTCCCGACCAGCTCCTCCAGTCATACTGGGACTGGTCAGCTTCTTCGCCAGCCTTCTCAGCAAAGCTGGGGACTGGTCAGATGACCAGTTACAGGCACACACACGTGGCAAAGCCGCGTTGGCTTCCCGACTAGCTCCTCCAGTCATACTGGGGACTGGTCAGCTTCTTCGCCAGCCTTCTCAGCAAAGCTGGGGACTGGTCAGATGACCAGTTATAGGCACACACGTGGCAGAGCCGCGTTGGCTTCCCGACCAGCTCCTCCAGTCATACTGGGGACTGGTCGGCTTCTTCGCCAGCCTTCTCAGCAAAGCTGGGGACTTGTCAGATGACCAGTTATAGGCACACACGTGGCAGAGCCGCGTTGGCTTCACGACCAGCTCCTCCAGTCATACTGGGGACTGGTCAGCTTCTTCGCCAGCCTTCTCAGCAAAGCTGGGGACTGGTCAGATGACCAGTTACAGGCACACACGTGGCAGAGCCGCGTTGGCTTCCCGACCAGCTCCTCGAGTCATACTGGGGACTGGTCGGCTTCTTCGCCAACCTTCTCAGCAAAGCTGGAGACTTGTCAGATGACCAGTTACAGGCACACACGTGGCAGAGCCGCGTTGGCTTCACGACCAGCTCCTCCAGTCATACTGAGGACTGGTCAGTTTCTTCGCCAATCTTCTAAGCAAAGCTGGGGATTGGTCAGATGACTAGTTAAAGGCATACATGTGGCATAGCTGCGTTGGTTTCACATTACCAGTTACAAAACTTACAATACATGGAACTAACCTACAAGTACAAGTACAATCAGGATGCTCGGAGATTTGGCCATCTCCACCAAAGACATTGTAATAGAGCTAAGGGAAGTCATATGACAAAGAAGGTGCGAGTTCGTTGTTCTTCAAGTGGGGTATTTATAGGCGTTTCCCTCCCGGTCCATAGACACTGTCTACGGATGACAATGACTGAAGAATCAAGAATTCAGCCATGGTACTGTGTCCCATGTGACGCCTGCTTGATTCTCATACGTCTTGTAAAAGGACAACGACAAAACTTGCAGTCGTGAAAAGCAACAGAAGGCACACAATCCGCGTCACGAGTCCAACAGGGTAAAGGCAACTGAATATGATGATATATGGAGAAATTTGAAGAAAGGCCAAGGACGGTACACTTTCAAAGGAAGCATAGCAGTAAAAGGTAGACGATTTTGTCTGTGTTTGGTGTGGTTATTCTCTCACGGATTTACAAGTTTATTTTGTGACCTTGGCATCACATGACGGAGTCATCTATTGCCAAGCTCGGGGACTACCGTGTATACATGGCGCTCGGTCGCGCATGTATATTTTTTGTCATTACAGTTTATTTTCTGACCTTGGCATCACATGACGGAGTCATCTATTGCCAAGCTCGGGGTCGACCGTGTATACATGGCGCTCGGTCGCGCATGTATATTTTTTGTCATTACAGTTTATTTTCTGACCTTGGCATCACATGACGGAGTCATCTGTTGTCAAGCTCGGGGACTAAGTGGGCACACTTCACCTGGTCGGTGAGTATGCAGGATGAATTAAGAATGGTTTAACTTAAGACCGGAAAGTTACTACTATTATATTACCATAAAGTGGGCACACTTCACCAGACTTCCAGAAGTCGTTTTTTCTTTTTTAAGAGCACATCGCATCTTGCGGGTTCATGATATGGCAGTCAACAGAATATAACTTGATCGGAGATCAAGTTAAGAAGTTTGGATGAAGCTGTTTGAAGATTTTTGTCGAGATCTTTTTCACCGCTTTAAGATTCAATGTGCTCGGGGACTAGCTGTGGGGGTATAAACCCAGGTGTCCTCACGGCTAGACTTGGGCTGCTTCATGAAGGCTGGCCCAATTCAATGTGAAGGACCGTGGCGTCGAGGCCCAGCTGGTCTGGCAGGCGGCCCAGCTGGTCGGATGGCGGCGCAGGAGCCTTCTCCGAAAGGAAGCGTAGTCGGTTAGGAAAGATATCGTGTTCTCTACGATATAGGATTGTAATCGACTAGGTTTCCTTATTCTATCATGAGATCCGATCTACTAGGATCTGTAACCCTGCTCCCCATGGCTATATAAGGCGAGCAGGGACCCCCTCTCAAAAACACGTTGATCAATATACAGAATAGACAACTCGACGCAGGACGTAGGGTATTACGCTGAACTCGGCGGCCCGAACCTGGATAAAACCCCCGTGTTCATCTAGTTTCGTCCCTGTGTCACGTCCGTATCGTCGTTCCACGTGCCTTCCCCGCTAATCTACCACCTCGGGCATACCCCTAGGTGGGCTATCGACTATATTCCGTCGACAAACGCTGGTTGATAACCAGAGAAGACGTGGTGCTGCGATTGCGGGGTTTCGGATCGTGTTGTTCGGAAGCCGGATCGACTTGTGTCTCGTTTCCACCAAATCGAGAGTTACCAGAATCTTTCAGAAGATTGGGAACCCTTGTTCACATCAAACCCCACCCATAGCAATGGCTCTAGAAAGTACTTTATGGTAATTAATTAACTTGCTACTTTTATATGTCATAGCCTGAAAGTGATTAAGCCTTTATCTTATAGCATGTAGAACTAGGTTGTCATCCCTAGTTATTATGATGCAAAAGATATTACTAGCTTAACAATATTAAACATGGTTATAGAAAAAGAATATGAAAGATATGAAATAAGATATTCACAAGCACACAAATAATTATACCATTGTAGCACTTCACCTAGAAGTATTCTAGGTATCGTTATTTATATTTTTACCACTAGGAAGGAAGGAGTCAAAAGGCGGAAGGATAGTCTTATGACTATGTTGGAATATGATGTCCACTTACACGTATGATGGAGAGTAATACCATAGTCAATCAATCCACTCATAACAGGGGTGAGTCACGAGATAATATATGATAAATGATAAAGATAGTCACATGTTATAATGATAACTTAGAGTGGTTCTCTCTCAGACACATTAGCACGACTAGTTAGAACATCAAAAAAAAGTAATCCTATGTTATTCTAGCCACAAGTTATAGCATACATTGATTAGTGCAATTATACTTAGCAATCATGGTTAATATCATATCATGTTTATGCACAAGGGACATTACTAAGGAGGATTAGTAACAAAGCAAGATCTTTGGTCACTACTACAAAAATGAATTTACGCAGCGTTGCACTTTTGCCCTCTGTGGCGGTCGTTTTTTTTGTCCGCTGCGGTAAATCCCATGATTTACCGCAGCAGACAATTTTGATTTACCGTGACGGTCAACTTTTGTCCGCCATGCTAAATCTTAAGATGCCCGCTGCGGAAAATAGCTATTTACCGCAGCGGACATCTTAAGATGCCCGCTGCGGTAAATCGATTAACCGCAGCGGGCATTTTAAATCTATTTACCGCAGCGGGCACATTATAAGGCCCGCCACGGAAAATACTAAGGCCCAAAACAGCCCAAGACGAGGCCCGATAGTCATCTTATATATACGTGTTCACTAGGGTTTGGCTCTCATTCATTCAGCTGCCGCACGAACTTCTCTCTTCCTCCTGCGCCGCCTTCCCCACCGCCCCTCACCTCCACTCCGACTTCGTCTCCCTCTCAGCCTCTCCCTCTCCCAGGCTGCTCCCCAACTCTCTCTCTCTCCCTCTCACCCTCTCTCCCTCACTCCACGGCAGGCTGGGCGAGCCTCCACAGCGGGCGGGGAGCGCCCTCCACGACGTGGTTCGACCTCCATGGCGGACGGGGAACGGCCTCCACGGCGGCGCAGGGCGCAGCCTCCACGACGGGGTCCAACCGCCACGTCGAGCGGGGCGCGGCCTCCACAGCATAAGAGGAGACAGTGGGGCGCCTCCACGGTGGCGTAGGAGGAAGCAGTGGGGCGCCACCACGACGACACACACACCAGCCTCCACGGGCAGGCCCTCAACGGTGATGCGTGCGTGGATCTGCTGGCGGCTCGGGTTCTCGATGGTCCGCATCCTCCCCGTGGCGGCCAGATCCGGCGGTGGACCGATTGGATCTGGCGACGGCAGTGATGCAGTCCCGGATGGGCTCGACGGGCCCGTGGATGGGCTCAGCGGGTCTATCTAGGGCTTTTTATTTTTTTTTGTTTTTTCAAATGATTAACCACGACGGGCATCTTTAGGTGCCCGCTGCGGTAAATCTATTAACCGCAGCGGGCGTTTTATGTTGCCCGCTGCGGTTAATGCATTTACCGCAGCGGGCGCAGCAGCACCACAGCGGGCGCCTTTGCCCGCTGCGGTAAATGAAAATCGCCCGCTGCGGTTAAGCATTGTGGCGTAGTGGGTGTAACAGGGTCCTAGTTGGCCTAGATTTGTGTGGGGGATATGACCACAGGGTACTACAAGATGGTACATGGGCCGCACCATCAGAGATGACCTAGCCCACAAGATGAAGGTGTGCGGCGCACGACATGCACCGCATGACTATTGTAATAATAGTACCAAATAGGATACTTTACTTGTAATCTCGTCCCTTTAGAGTATATAAGGAGGGGCGGGGGTCCTCTGGTGGACAAGATCTCATAGACTAGATGCAATGAATACAATATAACACAGCACAGGACGTAGGTGTTGGTAGTTCTTAGCTTCACTAAAGATAGTGCCAGGCAACTATCCCCGGTAACGGCCCAGGAATGCTTGTTGGCACTTGCTAACGTTGTTACTAGGAGTAGACTATGGAGTCTATCCCCGGCAACGGCGTCAGAAATGCTTGAAGCAAGACCGGTCACTATACCTATAGGAGTGGAGCTAAAGCAGCTATCTACTAATGCCAAGCGGGGTTGTCAATCCCGACACTAGTAGGAGCTAGCTAGAGAGAATGCAATCTACCAGGAGGAGATTCTGCAAGCGCACAGAACTATCATAGTAGCACTTCGCCTGGGAGTACCAGGTGTCGATTTATTTGATCCCAAGGGAAGGCTAGGATGGTGAATGAGTTGAGTCAAGGAGGGGATGAGAGTCGAAGAAATAAGAAAAAGGAAAAGGGGAGAAGGGAAGATGAAAGGCTAGAAAGAATATATGGGTGGATAGGTAAGGATGAAATGGATGGCTAAGGTAAGGTGGATGGATAGGTAGATAAGGGGTAACTAAAGGATAACTAACTAATTACTAACTACTAACTACTAACTACTCCTAGATAACTACCAAGCAAGATAACTACGAAGCAAGATAGTTACGAAGCAGGGCAGGCAAAAGTCAATAAAGTAACTAAGTTGAGTATAGTTTTATTCCTATCTTGTCAAGTATCGAGGCGTACTAGCCTTTACCACTTACTTAGGTTGAACGCTAGCACAACGAGCCTTACTGTTAAACTGGGCCAACTACGTGGTGGAATTCAAGGCGCACAGGGCTGTCACCACCTTCTTGCTACCACAGCTATCTGGGGGTCCAGCCGTATCTGAAGGTAAGTCTATAACTAAGCACCACGCTTAACTATATTCTAACTATCTCTACCCTAGCTTTGAATAGAGACATCCTTGGGGACGTCAGAGCAAATACTTGACTTAATAAGATAAACACTAAACTAACTAAGCAACCTATTGGCGAAGATCAAACACTAAGCTCACTAGAGATTAACTACTATGGCTAAGTGAATTGAACTGTAGGATAGCTAGGCACTCAAGCAATCAATCAAGTATACCACTCAATACTGATAAGTAGAATAAAGTAATACTTGAAATGATGAACTAGAATATAGTAAGTGCTTGAGTAACAAGAGCAAAACCTGAACTGGAGATGAAGGAAGACTCTTCCCAGCTCCAGGACCGATCACTCGCACGCCTCTACTCTTGAGCTAAGCCTTGAGCAGCGCTTCCGCGAGGGCAAGAATGCCTTGCTCTACTAGCTACCTACTTGCCTAAGCTCTCTGAGCTTCTAACCTAACTCTCACTTGCTTCTCTTGCTTTACTTCTCTTGGTGTGGTACTGGGATGTGAATGAAGTGATGCCTCAGGGGGGTATTTATAGTCTTGAGGAGTGACGGGGGTACTTATAGGGGACAGCCAACCGACCTAGGGTTAGGTCAGGTGGCGGGCGCCACCCCCTACTAGCGGCCGCCAGTCTCCTAGCCGCTGGATGCTTCGTTGTTGATCCTACGACCTCCAGGTGGTTGTCCAAGGCGGTTTGGAGGTCGGTTGCATGTCCTAGCAACCGCCATTCAGCCTTGATCCACACCACTTCATCCTGAGCCGTCCGATGCCACTGACCTAGTGACCAAGGGCCAAGATTTGGCCTTGGGGAGGTCACACGGATCGGTGACGTGGCAGGGAGTGGAACTTGGGCCAACCCAGGTGGCGGGCGCCACCCCCTTTAGGCCCATTTGGGCCCTGTTGAGTGGGCTTGGCCTCTGGTGGGTCAATATGTCCAAATTTGGTTCAAATCCTGCATTCAAATAAAATTCTATGGACATGTGGAATTTGGTTAGTTTGAAACCTATTTGACTACATTTCATGCCGTTTTGGTGGATTTTAGGGTCAAATGTTGATGGTAAAACAGGTGTTTAAGGACCATCAACAAGCTCCCCCAAGCTAACCTGTTGCTCGTCCTCGAGCAACAATGCGGTTTAAGCATTGAGCATGAAATGGATAGCAACTTAAGATGTCTGCAAGTGCATATTGTATAGTGAGAAATAACTTAGCATATATCATTAATCATAGCAATGTGGGGCTTATAGCTTTTCACTTCAAACATGCAAGAGTGAAATAAAGCAGTAGATAGGAAACTTTTATCTTGCTTAGGTTTGACTAGGATTCTGTCTGGAGGTTTTTCAAGGTTTTCAAAAGATAACAACTTGCTTAAGTCCTCCAAGATTCACTCAATCACTCAATGGTGTTTAAATCCTCACTTAGGCCAAAATGTAGCCTCTCCTATTTCTAAAGAATGATATGTGGAGTTATAGGTAGGCTAAGAATCATGAGCAAATTGTCTGATGTTTATTGCTAAGCTAGACACTCAGATCATAAGGAGCAACAAATCATAAAAATTGATCAAGATGTGCATGTGTGGTTATGTGGAAGTGTATAGAGGGATATTTCATAATCCTTCCGAGTTAATTTCTGGGGTCTAGAGCTAATGATAATTCTCTCTTTTTTTTTGGATACATAGTGAGTAGACAAAAGATGTGTCCTCACATTTTCTTAGGACATAGTCCTCTTTTGAGCTACTTTGCTCACTTTTTTTTTCACAGGACATAGTCCTTTCTTGAGCTACTTTGCTCATTTTTTTCTCTCTCTCTCTTTTTAGCTCTAGATTTCCCCAGACATCTATAGGAAAGGATTTCAGAAATGAAAAAGGGGGAAAGGGAGAGAAATGCTTATTTCCCAGTGTAGGAATAGCATAAGGCTAGCAATGGGATGTTTGGCAGGGTATTGCATATCTCCGGTGTAGAGAATAAGCAATTTATTTGGTGGTTGCAAACTTCCAAAGTGGAGAGTAGGCAATTTATGGTGGGTGTGTGTGAATCTTGATTCAAAAGATATGATAAGCTTCTCTACTAAGATCTATGAGGTCTAACAAAGCTCAACACAAACAAAGCTCTTTGTGGTTTTGACTAATGACTAACAAATATTTGGCTGGTGGTGGGATGGGATAAAATCTAGGAGGAACTTTTAGCAAGGTTTTCATAATTTTTAAAAGAAATCCTCCAGATTAGGTCCTAATTTCACCTTAACAAGTTTAAAGAATTACTCCATTTCTTACTAACTTTATTCACTAAGCATGATTTCAGTTTAAGCATGTGCAACCCACAAAAGCTACAACTTAGATAAGACCAGTTATTCAAACCATAACAATAGCATTTGCATGACATATTTCAAATCTTATTCAGGTTTCAACTTGTTTAAGCAGATTTTATCAATTTTATTCATGGAATGGTTATTTAGGCAAGCATGTGACATTCAAAAGATATAGAATTTAAGAACTGAATGTAAAGTGTAGGCTTGAGACATACCTTATTGGAGCGGGAGTCTCCCCCAAGCTGGCTTCTTGCTTGGTGAATGATCTTCTTCTTCTCAGTCGGAGCTCTTGTTCTCATTTTATTAAAAGGGAAACTATCTAATGTTGTGAAAAGGGAAACTATCCTATTATGATATTTTATTATTCTAGCTAAGTTAACATATACCTATGCATATAACTAATGATAACTGGTGATATTTTTTTTAGTTACATGCATGTCATATGTTATTTATTCGAAAAAGGGAAAATTGAAGGGAAAAAATAAAAATAAAACCATACCTTAGGTCCATGGAATTTCATCCTTATCAGGTGGGTCTTCTTCTTCCTTGGGCACTTCTTCTCTCAGTACTTCATCAGGTTCTTCTTCTTTTGGCACCTCTCCCTTGCTATGTGAATTACACAACTCAGGAGGAGGTGGTTCTTTCTTTCTGCTCCACCTTGTTCTTGGGCACCTCTTTTTGGTACGAACGGGTTTTGCTTCCTGCATGTTAGCGGCATATGCGGGGCCTCAGGAGAAAGAGAATATTTCCTTCCTCCCTCCTAATGTCATTTGCATTTTACCACTCCCCACATATATGCAAGCATCAACAGTGTTCAAGAAGGGTCTACCTAAGATTAGAGGCACATCTTTCCTATTTCCCATATCTAGTATTATGAAATCAGTAGGAACATAGGAGCCTCTAATATGAACAGGTAAATCATTAACTATTCCTTCTACATAGCAAGTGGATTGATCAGCTAGCACAACATAGGTAGATGTGGATGACATGAGTGGAAAGAATGAGTTTTCATAGAAATCTTTAGATAGAATGTTCACACTCGATCCTAAATCACACATGGTATTTTTAAAGACTTCACCAAAGATTGAGCATCTAATTATGGGACTACCAGGATCACCCTTTTTAACAGTCATGGTTTGATCTTCATAATAGTTAAAATATTTTATTTCAACCATATTAGCAGTTTCCATGTCAGGTTTAGCAGGAATTTTGCCAATTTCAAAAGATGGTATGATGGCAGCAAGTTGAGCTAATTGGGTTTCTAACATCTTATTAAAGCTTAATTGATTGTTCAGAGCAGATGAGAAATCTTCCAATTTAGCATTTATATTCTCAAGGGTTTTATCATTCGACATTAATTTCTTATTCAAAAATTCAGTAGTTCTACCTTGAGAGTAGACTAGATTTTTTAAGAACGAGAAATCATTAGAATTCTGAAAATTAGAGCGGGGGAATGAATTGTTACCTTGAGAATTTGCAGGCTGATTCCATCCTTCATTCTGTTGACGGAAATCGTTGTTGTTGTTGATGAAGTTCAAATCTTCATGTAGCTCGGGGCAGTGGCTCCCAGCATGTCTGGTTTCTCCACAGACTTCACAAGTCATGTAGGATTCCAGAGATTGGACACTCTCTTGTTGGTTCATCTTCTCACAACTATCCAGCTTCTTTGCCAGCAGGTCCATCTTGGCCACGATCATGTCGGCCTCCTTAAGGGAATGTATACCTCGCTCACAGGGCTGTAGTCTTTCGTTATTCCATCCTTGGTTCGACACCATCTTCTCTATGAGAGCCTTAGCATCTGCAACATTCAGAGAAAAGAATGCACCGCCGGCGGCGGCATCCAAATGGCTTCTAGAGAGTGGGGTTAGGCCATGGTAGAAGTTCTGGATCAATAGCCAGTCCTCCATACCATGGTGCGGACAAGCAGCGACATACTCTTGCAACCTCTCCCAAGCCTCGGGAATAGATTCCTCGGCTTGTTGCGTAAAGCTGGAGATTTTGTTGCGCAGAGCATTCGTCTTGCCCATAGGAAAGAATTTGGCGAGAAAAGCATTGGAACACTTTGAAAGGTCCTAAATGGCTAGAGGGGGGGTGAATAGCCTAATAAAATTTCTACAAAACACCTAGAGAGACTTGTTAGACAATTACAAAGCGAAGCTTTTTGCTCTAGCTCTACTAAGTGTTGCAAGCCACCTATCCAAACAAATCTAGTAAACTATAGTCACTATGGCACACAAAAACTATGTCACGACTTTCTAAACTAGTGAGCTAGCAAGAAATAATTACTTCTAATTAGAGAGCTCCTTCTAGCAACAATTATCTCTACACAATAAATAAAGAATGTAATGCAAAGATAGAGAGATATACCGACACTGGCAAGAGATGATCAACCACAATATGAATACCAATGAAGATCAGGAGATAGCCAAATAGACAAAGAACACAAAGATTTTCTCCCGAGGTTCACGTGCTTGCCGGCACGCTACTCCCTGTTGTGTCGACCAACCACTTGGTGGTTCGGTGGCTAATAGGTGTTCACAAACCTAGCTCAACACTTGAGCGCCACAAGAACCGACCCACAATGGAGGTAACTCAATGACGCGCAATTTACTAGAGTTACCTTTTGGCTCTTCGCTGGGGAAGGCACAATACCCCTCACAAATCACCGGGAGATGGCCACGAACAATCACCACTCGTGCCAAAGCTCCTCCGCTGCTCCAAGCCGTCTAGGTGGCGGCAACCACCAAGAGTAAAGAGAATACCCGCAGCAACAACAATCCCCAAGTGCCACTAGATGCAAACTCACAAGCAAATGCACTTGGATCCACTCGATCTCACTTAGATTCGTGCTATCAAGCAAGGAGATGAGTGGGAGGGAGTAGATATTGCTCAAGAGGAAGTTCAAGAGGTTAGAGAGTCAAGAAGACAACCCCACTAGCCCGCCACCACCTATTTATAAGAGGGGGAAGAAGACAGCAAGTCGTTCCCCCCTTTTTCCCGAGCTTCTGCGCCTGCGGTCGGTGCTACCGACGCCAGGTCGGTACTACCGACCACAAGGCCCGGTACAACCGACGGCACAACTTATGACCGCTGCACACAACGTTGACCAAAACGAACAACCGACTCCTGGTCGGTACCACCGACGGTCGGTAGTACCGGCCCAATGGCGGTACTACCGACAGGCCAGACTGAGGACTACACAGAGAGCTCCCAGACAACTTCCTGACCTCGGTACCACCGAGGGCGGTAGTACCGACATAATGGCGGTACTACCGCCAGGCCAAAACTGGCCACTTCCAGAGAGCCTCCAAAACTTCCTTCAAACCAAGGAACTACCGACCCCCGGTCGGTACCACCGCCGGCGGTAGTACCGAGGTTATGGCGGTACTACCGCCAGGCCAAATCAGACTCAACACAGAGAGCATTGCAAGTAGCCCCCTTGGGCGGTACTACCGACCCCCTGGGCGGTACTACCGACCACACACAGAAAACTTTGTTTTCTTCTCTGTGTTGATCCAAAACACTTCCAACCCTTTCTCCTTTGCAAAAGTGCTAACACCAACAAGTGTACATCATCATGTGCATGTGTGTTAGCATTTTCCAAATAATTTCCAAAGGATTATAAGTTAGCACACTAGGTCCTAATGCATATGCATGTATGAAATCACCTAGTGGCACTTGATAACCGCGATCACCGAGATAGTCCCCTCTTGATAGTACGGCTATCTATCCTAAACACACTCACACCCTCTATGGTGTCTCGAGTGCCAAAACAAAATCCCTATTTATACCTTTGCCTTGATCTCCGTAGGGGTTTTGCTTTTCTCTTCTTCTCTTTCCAAATGTGGAGCACTTGATCCATCTTTTGGTCATCACCACCAATACCATGATCATCATCTAGCTCCCGCACTTGGTGTGTACCAACCTAGCTCATAAACACTTCATGACAAGATTAGTACTCTAGGTGACATCAATTATCCAAAACCAAACAAGGACTTTCAATCTCCCCCTTTTTGGTAATTGATGACAACCTTTCACAAAGATATATGTTTGAAAATTTGAGTCACCACTTGGTTAGTATTAGCTCCCCCTACATATGTGCTATAGTGTTTGGTTCAAGTTCGGCACATATGCATAGATATGAAATGTGGGAGAGTAATACTATCAAATAATGCTAAGGTGTAAAGAATGGACCTTTGAAGCGTGATACCAATCGGAGTTGCCAATGTATACCATCCTTAGCACCATGGTTAGCTAGACTTTACAAAAACACTAGATACCTCATGAGATCAACATTATATGAAAGGCTCTAGTACCACTTGTAAGAGCAAATTACATCTAGCTACCACCTATGCATGCTAGTTTGCAAATCATCATTCAAAATCTATTTCTAGCATGCACCATACAAGCATGGATATAAAGTTGACAACTTGTACAATGCAAGCAAGCATATGAACATGCACAAATAAAATGCAACAACCAAGTTCATGAGCTTGCTCCCCCTACTTGTGTGCTCAAATCTTTTTCAAAGTTTTGTTTTGATCTCCTTCATTTGATCTTTGTGACTTTTCTCTTTTCTCTCCCCCTTTGTCATCTATTTCCATAAAAGGTTTGCATAAAAAGGTTCAAATTGTTTAGGAGAGAGTTAGTTCTTTCACATTTGGTTCAATCTAGATCATTTGCATTAGATATTTAACACGGTTTGCTCTAGAGTAAGCTTCTTCACACATCTTGCAATGGTTATCTTACTCACATTGGTTAAACATTTCATTGCTCATTCTCTAGATTAAACACTAGGATTGCAAGCCCATAAACATGCCATATGTTACCGCTAGATCATATCAAGCATAGAAACAATAGTGGCATCATATAATCATCAAAATCATTTTATTTTCATGAATGAGCCTAATGATTGTGAGGAATGACTAGATGCACTAAACATGTCCCTAGCAAAGGATGGATGCATATGTCAATCAACTTTTACCTTGCTTTGTCGAAAGAGAGGCATGTCATATAAGTGGGGGTGCATCAACACATATTTGAGAAGTCAAGTATGTTCAATTCATTCCTTAGCTTGCAAAACCTCTTCTCATCAAGTGGCTTGGTGAAAATGTCGGCAAGTTGATCATCGGTTCCAACACTCTCAATTGAAATATCACCCTTTTGTTGATGGTCTCTTATGAAGTGGTGCCTAATATCAATATGCTTTGTTCTTGAATGTTGCACGGGGTTGTTTGTGAGCTTCACCGCACTCTCATTGTCACATAGCAATGGCACTTGTTTGAATTTGATTCCAAAGTCGTCCAAAGTTGCTTTCATCCAAAGTAATTGAGCACAACAACTACCGGCGGATATGTATTCGGCTTCGGCGGTTGAAAGTGCCACACTATTTTGCTTCTTTGACGACCAAGACACAAGTGATCTTCCCAACAATTGACATGTGCCCGATGTGCTCTTTCTATCAACCTTGCAACCCGCATAATCGGAGTCCGAATATCCAATCAACTCAAAGTTTGACCCCCTGGGATACCATAAACCAATATCTTGTGTATGCTTCAAGTACCTCAATATTCTCTTAGTTGCCTTCAAGTGACTCTCTCTTGGTGAGGCTTGGAATCTTGCACACATGCATACACTAAACATGACATCCGGTCTTGATGCGGTCACATAGAGTAGGCTTCCAATCATAGACCGATACAACTTTTGATCCACCATATTGCCACTTGCATCACTATCCAATTGTCCATTTGTCCCCATAGGTGTGCTAATGACTTTTGCATCTTGCAATCCAAACTTCTTGATCATGTCCTTTATATACTTGCCTTGACTAACAAATGTGCCTTCCTTCAATTGCTTGATTTGTAGACCAAGGAAGTAGCTAAGCTCTCCAATCATGGACATTTCAAACTCATTTGCCATCAATTCACCAAACTCTTCACAAAAATCTTGATTGGTTGAACCGAAAATGATATCATCAACATAGATTTGCAACACAAACAAGTCTTTTCCAATCTTCTTGGTGAAGAGAGTAGTATCAACCTTTCCCATCTTGAACCCTTTAGAGAGGAGAAAATCTTTTAACCTCTCGTACCATGCTCTTGGTGCTTGTTTCAAACCATAAAGTGCCTTCTTGAGCTTGTAGACATGGTTGGGCTTCTTGTCATCTTCAAAACTGGGTGGTTGCTCAATATATACTAACTCATTGATGTAGCCATTGAGAAATGCACTCTTGACATCCATTTGATATAACTTGATGTTGTGAGAGCAAGCATAAGCTAATAGGATTCTTATTGCTTCCAATCTTGCAACCGGTGCATATGTTTCACCAAAGTCAAGACCCTCTACTTGAGTGTAACCTTGTGCCACTAATCTTGCTTTGTTTCTTACCACAATGCCATCTTGATCTTGCTTGTTGCGAAATACCCATCTAGTGCCAATCACATTGTAGTTCTTAGGCCTCTCTACTAATTCCCATACTTGATTTCTTGTGAAGTTGTTAAGCTCTTCATGCATGGCATTGACCCAATCAACATCTTGTAATGCTTCTTCAATCTTGGTTGGCTCGATGGATGATACAAAAGAGTAATGTTCACAAAATGAAGCCAATCTTGATCTAGTTTGCACACCACTCTGAATTCCACCAATGATTTGATCTAATGGATGATCTCTTGCAACATTGGTTGGTTGGAGCACTTGGACTTGATTACTTGTACTTGCTTGAGCATTTTGTTGAGATGAACTAGCAACTTGTTGATCTTGCAATTGAGAACCACTAGCTTGCACAATTGGAGAAGTGAGCACTTGATCTTTGTCATCTTCAACATCAATCACTTCCCTAGGCCGAATATCACCAATGTCCATACTCTTCATTGCCTTTTCCAATTGAGTTCCTCTCACATCATCTAGATTTTCTTCTTCATCTTGAGAGCCATTTGTTTCATCAAATTCAACATCATGCACTTCCTCAAGAGTACCACTAGCCAAGTTCCATACTCTGTATGCTTTGCTTGTAGTGGAGTAACCAAGTAAGAAGCCTTCATCACATTTCTTCTCAAACTTGCTCAATCTAGTGCCTTTCTTCAAGATATAGCATTTGCAACCAAAGACTCTAAAGTATGCAATGTTAGGCTTTCTTCCATTCAATAGCTCATAGGGAGTCTTCTCCATCATGGGATGACAATAGAGGCGGTTGCTACAATAGCAAGCCGTGTTGATAGCTTCGGCCCAAAATGAATGACTCACATTATACTCACTAAGCATAGACCTTGCCATATCAATGAGAGTTCTATTTTTCCTTTCAACAAGACCATTTGATTGTGGAGTGTACTTGGCCGAGAATTGATGTCTAATTCCAAATTCATCACATAACTCATCAATTCTTGTGTTTCTAAACTCACTACCATTGTCACTTCTTACTTTCTTGATGGTTGTTTCAAACTCATTGTGACACCTCTTGACAAAAGATTTGAATGTAGCAAATGTATCACTTTTGTCACTTAGGAAGAACACCCATGTATATCTTGTAAAATCATCCACTATTACAAAGCCATATTTGTTCCCACCAATGCTAGTGTATGTTGTTGGTCCAAATAGATCCATGTGCAATAACTCAAATGCTTTGCTAGTGCTCATCATGCTCTTTTTAGGGTGAGTGTTTCCAACTTGCTTTCCGGCTTGACAGGAACTACAAAGTTTATCCTTTTCAAACACCACATCTTTCAAGCCTCTAACTAGATCATGCTTAATTAATCTATTCAATTGTTTCATTCCAACATGACCAAGTCTTCTATGCCATAGCCAACCCATGCTAGATTTGGTGAACAAACAAGTTGACAATTGAGCTTCACTAGCATTGAAATCAACCAAGTATAGATTTTCATATCTAAATCCTTTGAAGATCAAGTTTGAGCCATCTACACTTATGATCTCTACATCATCAACTCCAAATATGCATTTGAATCCAAGATCACACAATTGAGCCACAGATAACAAATTGAAGTTCAAGCTCTCTACTAGCAACACATTTGATATGCTCATGTCATTTGATATAGCAATCTTACCAAGCCCCTTGACCTTGCCTTTGCCATTATCACCAAATGTAATACTATCAATCCCATTGTCATCATTCTTGTTGATTGAATTGAACATTCTTGCATCTCCAGTCATGTATTGAGTGCACCCACTATCAAGCACCCAATGCCTTCCTCCGGCTTTATAATTGACCTACAAGAAAAGATCAATTCTTTTTAGGTACCCAAACTTGCTTGGGTTCTCCAAGGTTAGTCACTAAGCTCTTGGGCACCCAAATTGCCTTCTTCTTTGGGCCAACAATGGGAGCACCAATAAACTTAGCCTTCACACCATTTACACCCTTGGTAAGCAAATAACAAGAATCAAATTGAATTGAGGATACATTAGCATTTTTATTTTTGTTCTTGCAATATTGCTCTATATGCCCAGATTGCTTGCATTTGTTGCAAAACCGACCATTGCTTTTCACAAAACTAGTCTTGTGAGTCACAAAAGCCGCCTTGCCATTCTTGGGGGTATAGCCCAATCCCTCTTTGTTAAGAGAGAACCGTTGGCTACCCAAGCACTTAAGCAAGCGGGCATCTCCACCATAGGCATTGCCTAAGGCACGAGTGAGCTCATTGACCTCCTTTTTCAAGGTTTCATTCTCCACCATTAGTGAGGCATCACAAGTGAAATCATCACTCATAGTAGAAGTAATAGTGGATGAGCTACATGAAGGGTTAGTGGGAGCAACAACAATAGGAGTATAAAAAGATTTATCAAGAATATCACAAGTCACTCCTATGTTACATGTTGGAACAATGTCCTCAACCTTGACTTGATCAAGGAGGGAGGAGTGAGCTTTTTCAAGCTTGGTGTGAGCCTTGCCAAGCTTCTCATGGGCTACCTCTAGCCTCTCATGAGTAGACTTGAGCTCATCAAGGGTTTGTTCAATAGCACTAAGCTTCTTGCGCAAATCCTTGCACTCCTTCCTCTTCATCTCAAAGCAAGTGTGAGCTTGCTCTAACATGTCCATGAGGTCCTCCTTTGAGTGCTCCTCATCCTCATCACTCTCACTATCACTCTCATCATCGGTTTGTACCTTAGTCGGCCTAGCCATGAAGCATGATGAAGTCTCAAATAGAGAAGGCTTGTTGTTGATTGCAATGCTTGCAAGTGCCTTCTTCTTGGTGCTCTTCTTGTTATCATCATCACTTGAGTCTTCACTATCGGATGATGCATCACTATCCCATGTAACAACATATGAGCCACCCTTCTTTTTCTTCTTGAAGCTCATTTTCTTCTCTTTCTTCTCTTTCTTATCTTTCTTCTTCTCATCTTCATCATTGTCACTATTGTAGGGGCAATCCGCTACAAAGTGATCCTTGCTCTTGCACTTGTAGCATCTTCTCACATAGTCTTTGTTCTTGTTGTAATCTCTTCTCTTCCTTGCACCATAGCCTTTCTTCTTCATGAACTTGCCAAATTTGCGCACAAAGAGAGCTAAGGCTTCATCATCAATGTCACTAGCTTCTTCACTATCTTCATTGTATTGATCCTCGGTCATGACATCACCAAGCACCTCATTTGGAGTCACATTCTTCAATCCTCCTCTAAAGATGATGGTGCGAAGTGTCTTGAATCTCTTGGGCAAGCAACTCAAGAACCGGTGAGTGAAGTCTTCATCTTGTACCTTTTCTCCCAGGGACTTGAGATCATTGATGATGACTTGCAATCTATAGAACCTTCTGGAATTGATTCATCATCCTTCATCTTGAAGTTGGTGAGCTTGTCCTTGAGCATGTACAACTTGGCACTTTTTACCGTTGAAGTGCCCTCATATGTTTCTTCTAATCTTTTCCACACCTCACTTGCATTGTCAAGATCTTTGATTTGCTCGAACACCTTTGGATCAATGGCATTGTATATGGTGTTGAGCGCCATTGTGTTGCATTGCTTGTTGATGGAGTCATTTGGTGTTGGATTGGTAGGATCAAGAATCACAAACTCATTTTCAACCACATCCCACACCTTGTCATTGATTGAACCCAAATACATCTTCATCTTTCTCTTCCAATAATCAAAAGATGTGCCATCAAAGAACGGTGGTTTGCCCCCAACATGGTTGAAAACAATTTGAGCCATTTTAACACCGAAGGTTGTTAAACCTTATGCAAACGGTGACCACGGCTCCGATACCACTTGAAAGGTCCTAAATGGCTAGAGGGGGGGTGAATAGCCTAATAAAATTTCTACAAAACACCTAGAGAGACTTGTTAGACAATTACAAAGCGAAGTTTTTTGCTCTAGCTCTACTAAGTGTTGCAAGCCACCTATCCAAACAAATCTAGTAAACTATAGTCACTATGGCACACAAAAACTATGTCACGACTTTCTAAACTAGTGAGCTAGCAAGAAATAATTACTTCTAATTAGAGAGCTCCTTCTAGCAACAATTATCTCTACACAATAAATAAAGAATGTAATGCAAAGATAGAGAGATATACCGACACTGGCAAGAGATGATCAACCACAATATGAATACCAATGAAGATCAGGAGATAGCCAAATAGACAAAGAACACAAAGATTTTCTCCCGAGGTTCACGTGCTTGCCGGCACGCTACTCCCTGTTGTGTCGACCAACCACTTGGTGGTTCGGTGGCTAATAGGTGTTCACAAACCTAGCTCAACACTTGAGCGCCACAAGAACCGACCCACAATGGAGGTAACTCAATGACACGCGCAATTTACTAGAGTTACCTTTTGGCTCTTCGCCGGGGAAGGCACAATACCCCTCACAAATCACCGGGAGATGGCCACGAACAATCACCACTCGTGCCAAAGCTCCTCCGCTACTCCAAGCCGTCTAGGTGGCGGCAACCACCAAGAGTAAAGAGAATACCCGCAGCAACAACAATCCCCAAGTGCCACTAGATGCAAACTCACAAGCAAATGCACTTGGATCCACTCGATCTCACTTAGATTCGTGCTATCAAGCAAGGAGATGAGTGGGAGGGAGTAGATCTTGCTCAAGAGGAAGTTCAAGAGGTTAGAGAGTCAAGAAGACAACCCCACTAGCCAGCCACCACCTATTTATAAGAGGGGGAAGAAGACAGCAAGTCGTTCCCCCCTTTTTCCCGAGCTTCTGCGCCTGCGGTCGGTGCTACCGACGCCAGGTCGGTACTACCGACCACAAGGCCCGGTACAACCGACGGCACAACTTATGACCGCTGCACACAGCGTTGACCAAAACGAACAACCGACTCCTGGTCGGTACCACCGACGGTCGGTAGTACCGGCCCAATGGCGGTACTACCGACAGGCCAGACTGAGGACTACACAGAGAGCTCCCAGACAACTTCCTGACCTCGGTACCACCGAGGGCGGTAGTACCGACATAATGGCGGTACTACCGCCAGGCCAAAACTGGCCACTTCCAGAGAGCCTCCAAAACTTCCTTCAAACCAAGGAACTACCGACCCCCGGTCGGTACCACCGCCGGCGGTAGTACCGAGGTTATGGCGGTACTACCGCCAGGCCAAATCAGACTCAACACAGAGAGCATTGCAAGTAGCCCCCTTGGGCGGTACTACCGACCCCCTGGGCGGTACTACCGACCACACACAGAAAACTTTGTTTTCTTCTCTGTGTTGATCCAAAACACTTCCAACCCTTTCTCCTTTGCAAAAGTGCTAACACCAACAAGTGTACATCATCATGTGCATGTGTGTTAGCATTTTCCAAATAATTTCCAAAGGATTATAAGTTAGCACACTAGGTCCTAATGCATATGCATGTATGAAATCACCTAGTGGCACTTGATAACCGCGATCACCGAGATAGTCCCCTCTTGATAGTACGGCTATCTATCCTAAACACACTCACACCCTCTATGGTGTCTCGAGTGCCAAAACAAAATCCCTATTTATACCTTTGCCTTGATCTCCGTAGGGGTTTTGCTTTTCTCTTCTTCTCTTTCCAAATGTGGAGCACTTGATCCATCTTTTGGTCATCACCACCAATACCATGATCATCATCTAGCTCCCGCACTTGGTGTGTACCAACCTAGCTCATAAACACTTCATGACAAGATTAGTACTCTAGGTGACATCAATTATCCAAAACCAAACAAGGACTTTCACACTTGTCCCATGTGTCTACAGCGTTGCGATCGGTATAGAACCATTGCTTCGCTTTTCCTATCAAAGAGAAAGGAAAGAGACGAAGACGGATGGCTTCTTGGGTTATCCCCTTAATGGTGAAGGTGCCGCAAATCTCCAAAAATTGTTGGAGGTGAGCATTGGCATCCTCATGAGCCTTGCCACAAAACGGGCTAGCTTGGACCATCGTGATCAGAGCCGGTTTCAACTCAAAATTGAGGTTGGCATCGATCACGTCGGGTCCTATCGCTACATTAGCGGCAGAAGGAGCAGAAAACTCACGAATGGTCTTATTGGCCATCATGAAGATAGAACGAGATAAGAAAGAAAGAAGTTGAAGAGGATGAAGGAAAAAGATAAGAAGAACTAAGGAAAGAAAGAATGGGGTAAGATGGGATTCGCTAAGCGGGAGCTTAAGCGAAGATAAATTCGACACAGACTCAACCGACACACCGATTGCCTTCCCCGGCAATGGCGCCAGAAATGCTTGTTGGTAGTTCTTAGCTTCACTAAAGATAGTGCTAGGCAACTATCCCCGGTAACGGCCCAGGAATGCTTGTTGGCACTTGCTAACGTTGTTACTAGGAGTAGACTATGGAGTCTATCCCCGGCAACGGCGTCAGAAATGCTTGAAGCAAGACCGGTCACTATACCTAAAGGAGTGGAGCTAAAGCAGCTATCTACTAATGCCAAGCGGGGTTGTCAATCCCGACACTAGTAGGAGCTAGCTAGCGAGAATGCAATCTACCAGGAGGAGATTCTGCAAGCGCACAGAACTATCATAGTAGCACTTCGCCTGGGAGTACCAGGTGTCGATTTATTTGATCCCAAGGGAAGGCTAGGGTGGTGAATGAGTTGAGTCAAGGAGGGGATGAGAGTCGAAGAAATAAGAAAAAGGAAAAAGGGAGAAGGGAAGATGAAAGGCTAGAAAGAATATATGGGTGGATAGGTAAGGATGAAATGGATGGCTAAGGTAAGGTGGATGGATAGGTAGATAAGGGGTAACTAAAGGATAAATAACTAATTACTAACTACTAACTACTAACTACTCCTAGATAACTACCAAGCAAGATAACTACGAAGCAAGATAGTTACGAAGCAGGGCAAGTGAAAGGTCCTAGTTTGGTTTTGGTAATTGAGTGACAACTTTAGGTGGACTAATGGTGTTTATGTGAGATACACAGGTGATAAGTCCACAGGTGATCATGTATGAGCAACATATGCCATAGAGGTGTAATGGCCTAAAGGATGTTGTAATGCTCATGCATGTGATGAAGAATGAGCTTATTGCATATGTGACATGACATGTGGTCATATGGCTAAGATGGTGAAGATCAAGGCAAGGCTTGGCTTGATGGACCGGTTGCAGAAGTGAAGGGCAAGTTGGAGGCTTTGAAGCCGTTGGTACCGAGTGTCGGGAGGCTTGAGCAAAGACTTGGCGCCGAAGGACCGAAGCAATGGTGAAGAGCAAGTGAGGTCAAGATCGATGGACCATGGAGGCCATGTGATGATATGAAGTGGATCATATCATTTGATATAGGTTGGTGCATGTGTTGCATCAACACCGAAGGAGATGAAATGGAATGCGCAAGGCAAAGGTATAATTGTAGGGCATTTCATTTCACCGGTCATAGGTGTGTAGAGAAGTTTATGACCGGGTTTAGGATAGATGGCCGTACTATCAAGAGGAGCAAACTTGTTTGCATATCGGTCATCTAGTGCCACTTGAGCGATCTAACATTGCGTTGTTACTAGGATCAAGTGGCGTGGTGAGTGCAAGTGAAAATCCTTTGAAAAATGATTGTGAAAATGCTAACACACATGCACAAGGTTGTATACACTTGGTGGTGTTGGCACATTTGCAAAGGAGAAGAAGTTGGAGAAGTTTTGGAGAAAAACTTTGGTTGAAAAAGAGAAGTGATGGTTCTTGGATTGGAAAACTGTATTGATCCTTTGTGCTTTGGATCATGAGTTCATGTGGGTTGTGTAGCCCTCTAAATAAGCTTTCCAAAATGTCCAAGATCATCGAATTCCGAGTTGGGAGCTAAGAGTTATGGCCGTTCTCGTGGGAGGCTTTCTGGAGAGCGATGGACTGTCTGCCATTTTAGTGGCGGACTGTCCGCGAGCCTCGGACGCTCCGATGGGGATGCATCGGACGCTACGAGCGCACTGTTCTCGGGTTGACAGGTGAACGGCGGACTGTCCGGGCCTATAAGGGCGGACTGTTCGCCGGCTAATTTTTCGGAGAACAAGGTTGCTGGACAGAATCTGTGCAGGTCTTCGATTTTCAACGGCGGACTGTCCGGGCCCAAACGGCGGACTGTCCGGGGTGACCGTTGCAGCTCCTAATGGCTAGTTTCTTTATAAGGGCGGACTGTCCGGGGTTATAAGGGCGGACTGTCCGCAGTTCAAATTTCAGCACGATTCCAAACGGCTAGTTTGAGCCCTCCCTCTATAAATAGAGGTGGTGGCCGGCCATTTGGTGTGTTGGGCACCTTCGGGACTTAGTGTCCTTGTGTGAGAGTGCTTGGGAGCCCTCCAACTCACTTGGGATTAGTGCTAACCATATCCGCTAAGTGAGAGAGCGATTCTAGTGCGGTGCATGAGAGATTGCAATTGTGGCACTAGGTGATCAAGTTGCAAGCCGGTGGTGCTTGTTACTCTTGGAGGTTGCCACCTCCTAGATGGCTTGGAGGCTTGTGTGTGCTCCGTGGTAGCACGCTCGGAGATTGAGTGGTGCTCCGAAAGCGACCGCTTTGTGAGGGGTATTGTGCTCACCCCGCGGGAGATCGTGAAGAGCAACTCTAGTAAAAGAGAGACGTGAAGAGCGTCAAGTGGTTCGGCCGGGTCGAGTGCTAGAGCTTGTGGTAAGCACTCCTTGGGGAGAGTGTGACTAGTGTAGTCACCACTAGCAAGAGGACCGGCGACAACCTTGAGCTTGTCTCAACGGGGACTAGCTTGGTGGCAACCAAGTGAACCTCGGGATAAAATCACCGTGTCACCATTGTCTTCATCTTCTCGGTGGTTTGCTATCTTCATTCACTAGCTTGTATTTCCATACTCATACTTGTGCTAGTGTTAGTTGTTGCTCTTGTGTAGCTATCTAGCTTGTGTAGCTTAATAGTTGCTCTTATAATTAGTTAGCTTGTGTAGCTTGCTAGTTACCTTCCTTGCTTGTGTAGCATAGAAGTTGATCCCGTGAGTGACTAGTTGACTTGTAGTATTGCTAGTCACATTGCTTAGTTTGTGTAGCTAAGTTGAGCTCACTAATTTGGCTTGTGTAGCCTTGTTATTGAGCATTGCTAGTGAGCTTAGGCTTGGTGCTTTTGCTTAGTGGCATGTGTAGGAGCTCCCCGGTTGATTGAGTACTAGTTGCATAGGTTTGTGTGACCTTACTTCTAGAATTGGTTAGGTGAGCTCTAGCTAGCCTAGCACCTTATTTGCTTTGTTTAGGATCTTTTGTAAGGTGCTAAAGTTAATAGGTAGAGGGGTGTAGTCTTGGCTAGACCGATAGTTTTAATTCCGCATTTGTTTCGGTTAGCCGGTAAGATTAATTTTAGAAAAGACTATTCACCCCCCCTCTAGTCCGCCATCTCGACCCTTCAAGTGGTATCGGAGCTAGGTCTCTCATTTGTGGTCTTTACCGACCCGAGAGGATGGCGACTAGTTGGCTAGATGTTGAGTGTGACACACATATTTTTGATGGCACACACTATGCACGATGGAAACTTCATATGCTTGATCATTTCCGTGCTTTTGGTCCGAAGTTTTGGTGGATCGTTGTTGTTGGTTTTACTCATGCCTTGGATGAGAGTAATCTAACCCAAGTGCAAGAGGATTGCCTAATACTTGATGCACAAGCCCCATGTTTTCTAACAAATGCTTTGCAAGATGAGATATTTGGCAGGGTGATGACTTCGGTGAGTGCCCATGATATGTGGATGGCACTCAAATATCTCTACGGTGATTTCTCTATTTGGGATGATGGCAAATTCAAGGAGGATCACATAGAGATGGCACATGAGGTGGTTGAGCAAGACCACAACTCTGTGATTGTGGAAGATTGTTCCACCTCAAGCTCAAGTGATGCAAGTGATAATGATATTCCAAGCACACTTGATGATGATGGTTCATGCTCCGGCTATGAGAGTGATACTTCTTCGAGCTCTCCAACCACTACATCACATTGCTTCATGTCACACGGTGACACTAAGGTTTGCAAAGCTAATGTGATTGATCTTAATGCATATGAGGAGCTCTTGAGTAGATATGCTAGCATGACCATCACTTTAGAAAATGAGATGTCTAAAAATGCAAAATTGGAAAAAGTGAAGGACCGAGAAGCTAACCGAAAGCGACCAGAGGGGGGGTGAATGGGAGCTTCAAAATTTCCTTCCGGAAACTAGATGCCACTGTCCCAAAATCAACCCCAAGAGCGAACCCTAGAGCTTGCTAATGTCCACGACCCTAGATATAGGGTGGATGCTTCCTAGAAGCACAGCGGGACACTAGACAACACTAGAAAGCCAACGCAAAAGACGGAACTCGAATCCGATCAAGAACGAACGATCCGCGAACGAAAACGCGCGAAACAGCTACGACCGGACTCTGGCCAGCGTCCGGTCAGCAGGGACCGGACGCGTCCGGTCGTCCAAAATCCGATTTCAGACCTTACTGTTTCCGACCGGACTCACTGGTACGGAGCGTCCGGTCGCAAGCACAGCACACTGATGAACAGTGACCACGATGAGTCCGGTCACGAGTTCAACAGTGCGTCCGGTCGATGCAAAACAAAACACCGAAAACGTTCAACGACCGGACTCACACGCTGAGCGTCCGGTCACCCCGTGACCTAGCGTCCGGTCACCCCGACAGTCCTCTGTTCTTCCACCGATTCGACTCAAACTCACCCAAAACGAATCCTCTAGGGATCAAACTTGGTGAGTGGAGTCACAAGGAGTATAGTGAGCTATCTCTAAGAGATCATGGCTTGAACCTATCTCCAAATCGGTGAATCGAAGAAATTCGGGAGAAGGGAGAAGAGGTGACCCGAAACTAAAAATCGATTGATCTCCTAGACCGTGAGGTTAGAGGATGATTCCTTCAGTGGAAAGAAGTGCCTCACGATCTAGAACAACTTGGTTCAAACGGATTTGCAAAAGATGAACCGAGCAAAAAGATCAAGCGATGGGAAAAACGTGGAGAAAAGGATTCCGCGAAGAACACGAACACAGCGGAAATCACAGCCACGAATTCGAATCAAGGACGCAAGTCAAGCCAACGATCAGTGCTCCAAGGTGAGGATACGGCCTCACTTCCTCAACTCAACAGTACACAGAGTGGAGTCTCTCTGCGGATCTCAACTAGCTAAAGCAGGGACGGGAGAGCAGGAAACCCTAGCAAATGAAAGCACTAACTGAGATAGCTAAAACTGAGATAGGGGAGGAGGGTGTCTCCCCTGGACTACTTAACCTATTCTAGACTAAGTCTAATTCCTACTCTACCCCTCACTACTGTATTTACAGAGCGGACCAGCCTAACCCTAAGGCTATTCTAGTCCACCCGCGGGTGGTAGGTAGATCCGACGGCCACGCCCGCACGGTCTTCCGCGTCGCCTCCACGCAACCTTCAGATCGCCGCCACGTGCCGCCACCACTCTGCACCCCCGGTTTTGTGGCCCAAACCAGGAAACCAACCTTTTCCATCAGCCCCCGGTTTTGAGGCCCAAACCGGGAAACCCGCCTCCAGCCCGAGTTTTGTGGCCAAACTCGGAAACCGTCCGCGCCCGAGTTTTGAGGCCCAAACTCGGAAACCGGCCCACGCCCAGGTTTTGAGGCTCAACCTGGAAACCGTTGCGCCCAGGTTTTGTGGCTCAACCTGGAAACCCAGCACCCAGGTTTTGAGGCCCAAACCTGGAAACCGTCCACCCGTTGGTTTTTCCCTGGCTCTACCAACAAACCGACGTCGTAGAGGGGATGCACCGCCTGTGCACCCCTTCCACCGACATGATCGCACTTCTCCGCTTGTCGCTGTCGCAGGCTGCCAGCCACCACAGCTGATCCTCCGGCCTCCAGTCCATCAGTCCAAGTCCACGTCCGCCCTTCACCGTCCGATACATCGGCATGGCACGTCCGCCGCACGGCACGCCCATCCTTCATCGCGCCCGGTCCGTCGGCACGGCACGTCGCAACTTGACCTTCACCCGCCATCGATCACTGTCTCCGTGCTCGACACCTGCACAACACAAGCCAAAGAACATGCGCATCATCTCCGTTGACAATCACTCATCACACAGAGACTCGGCATACACCCATGTATCCGCAATCTCCCCCTTGATGAGTGCATTGTCAACTCCACAACAAATCATGAATAAGAAGAAGGAGGTAGGAAGGAGTGGGAAGAGAAAACCCAACCAAATGACCCAGAAGCCTAACAAAAGCCAAAGAAGGTCAAGTGGATGAAGCGAAGACTTGGTCCCCAAAGACATGGGCAACGGCTCGACGCAACCAAGCAAAGCAAAGCTAGCCCTCAAGAAGAGGTAGAACAGGCTCAACACCGCTAGCAGATACCAATTGAAGATCGGAGGACAACAGAAGCAAAATGCTAGTCCCTCAAGATAGAGGCACAGAGGCTCAGCACAACTAGCAAGAAAATCACTCCGAACCAATTGGAAATCAACCCAAACCAAATGGGAAAGCACACCAGACGATACCAATTGAAAGCCAAATGAAAAAGCTTATGAAAGCTCATGAAAAGCTAGGAACGTTTGCTAGTCCCTCAAGACAGAGGCAACGGCTCAACACAACTAGCAAACTCCCCCTCGACAAATGCAAGCAAGTAGGACAAATGATTTTCCCTTTAGTTGATCAACACAGGAGCATATGATTTGCATAAATTTCTCCCCCTAGTTGAAAATGCACTTATCAAGGCCAAAAGGTATCGGAGAAGCAACTCCCTTCACATAAAACTCCCCCTGAACACAAGATCTCCTTCCAAAATGCATATGAAGTCAAAATGCAAGTTAGGAGCTTCAAGTATATAGTCAAAAAAGTGCAAAGATGCTCTAAGCAGTATAGCTCCAATATCTCAATTAAGCACTCAAATAGCAAAGGCTCAAACTGATCACTTATACGAAATATGAAGCATATGAGCATGTGAGCAGTTTTAAGCCAAAAGGATAGGCACCATTAAAATAGCACTAGACATGTATAGAAGGAATCCAAACAAGTGCTAAGCATATATACAAGGTGAACTACCCCTAGCAAGGTTCAATCATCATGCATAGGAATGAAGCATATACTTGTGATTTCAAATTCATATCGGAGTTGCAGTGGTAAAAGAATTCACAAGTTCATTTTTAGCATGTGATTGCGAGAGGTTGAAAGCTTGTCATCGCCTAACTTTTCAACCGTGCGAAGCCTATGCCGAAGCAATCAGAAGCTTAAAGCAACGGTTTCGGTCATACACTACATGGCTCAAGTTTAACTCAAAGTGCAATGAGAAACAGTCTCAATACCATGAGGTGTTGACAAGCAATCCCATCTCGATCTTTTCAATTCAACAATACTTGGTTCAGATTTTAAGCAAGTTATGAACAACCAAGCAAGTGAATGACTCAGAACTAGAGACATAGCAACCTAGCATATATGAAAAGCAGGAATGGACTCAACACACTCTACACACGCTAGTTGCATATCTCAATGGTGAACATTTTCAAAAATAGCTCGCTCATAACATGTAACAGTGATCAGAAAGAGCTTAAGCTACAAGCATCATCATAAGTATCGGAGCAATACTAACAAGAGCATAATTACATTCTAGTGAATATAGACATGAAGCTCAGAATGTAAATGCGTATGCCCGACACAAAACTGAAAGAAGGAAGATACCAATTGGAAAGACTCAAGAAACTCAAAAGAAAAGAGCCTCAAAAAAAAGGTCAGTCTGTACATCTTAAAATGCTTCCCCCATCTAAAAGGGGAAACACACACCAAGCTCACCCCTCAACCTATTAAAGGTTGATTCGTCTAAAGGCTTGGTGAAAATATCAGCCAATTGGTGATGAGTATCGACATGGCGAAGGTCGATATCACCCTTCTCCTGGTGGTCTCGCAAGAAATGAAAGCGCACATCAATGTGTTTGGTTTTCGAGTGAAGCACGGGGTTCTTAGCAACGCTAATGGCACTCGTGCTGTCACAAAGCAAAGGAACTCGAGTAAAGCTCAAACCAAAATCACGCAAAGTGGCCATCATCCAGAGTAACTGGGAACAACAGCTAGCCGCAGCAACATATTCAGCCTCCGTGGTAGACTGAGCGACACTAGACTGCTTGCGAGAAGACCACGACACCAGAGAAGATCCAATAAACTGGCAAGTCCCAGAAGTGGACTTGCGCTCGGTGCGACAACCAGCAAAATCAGCATCAGAAAAGCCACAAAGCGAGAGGGTGGAAGAAGCAGAATACCAAATCCCGAACTCAGGCGTGAAACGAAGGTACCTGAAGATGCGCTTCACCGCCTGACGGTGAGAACTGCGTGGCGAAGCCTGAAAGCGCGCGCACAAGCACACGGCGAACTGAATGTCCGGCCGTGTCGCCGTCAGGTAGAGCAGCGATCCAATCATGCTGCGATACTCCTTCTGGTCCACTGCTTCTCCATCCGTGTCGGCATCCAGGGTAGTCGTCGTCGACATGGGCGTCGGAAGAGGCTTGGCCTCACCCATGTCGAACCGCTTCAGCAAGTCCCTCGTGTACTTGCCCTGGTGCACAAACGTCCCCTCTCGGGATTGCTTAATTTGCAACCCGAGAAAGAAAGTCAGCTCGCCCATCATGCTCATCTCGAACTCCCTGCTCATAGTATCTGCAAACTTGGCAACCAAAGCGTGAGAAGAACCACCGAAAATGATATCATCCACGTAAATTTGAACCAAGAGAGTATCTTTGCCTTGCTTGAGGAGAAAGAGCGTTTTATCAACACATCCCATTTTAAAACCCTTAGCTAGCAAAAAGGTTTTTAATCTCTCATACCAGGCTCTAGGGGCTTGTTTCAAACCATACAAAGCTTTGTGGAGTTTAAAGACATGGTTTGGAAACTTGGGATTTTCAAAACCGGGGGGTTGCTGGACATAGACCTCCTCCTCAATGTAGCCGTTTAAGAAGGCACTCTTGACATCCATTTGAAAAAGTTTGAAACCCATGGTTGCAGCATAAGCCAAGAGTATCCTAATAGCCTCCAAACGAGCTACAGGAGCGAAGGTCTCCTCATAATCTATCCCCTCCTTCTGATTATAACCCTTCGCTACAAGCCGGGCCTTGTTTCTCACAATGTGGCCCTCCTCTCCTTGCTTGTTTTTAAATACCCATTTTGTCCCAATAGGTTTACAGTCAGGAGGTGGTGGCACTAGAACCCAAACCCGATTTCGCTCAAAGTTCTCTAGCTCCTCATGCATGGCATTGACCCAATCCGGATCCGTCAATGCGTGTCCAACATCTCGGGGCTCAAAAGACGCAACAAAAGCAGAATGAGCAAAGTGCGAGATGTGCTGTGACCTGGAGCGAGTAACTCGCTCGTCGATGTCGCCGATCATTTGCTGAGGAGGGTGCTGGCGCTGGATGTGTCGTGGCGCCTCCTGGGAAGAAGTGACCTCCCCCTCAACAGTAGCTGGTTCCACCCCGGGTACAAAAGGTACCGCGCGAGGTGGATCCCACGGCCCCCAGGAAGAAGACGTCTCGGGGCCATGGGTCGTCGTCGAAGCCACTCCCGGCGGCGCGGCAGGCGGAGGGGGTGCTGGATCATCTATACCTTCAGCACCCTCTTCCTCGTCATCGAAAAGAGGCTCTCCAACCTCGTGATCACCTGCACGCTCAAAACGAGAAGAAGGAGAAACAAGAGTCTCGTCGAAGGTGACGTCACTAGTCTCCACGACTCGGTTAGTGTCAAGGTTAAGAATCCTATAAGCTCTAGTATGGGTACCATAACCTAAAAAGACACCATCCGAAGAACGAGACTCAAATTTGTCCAGGTTGCCCTTCTTCAAAATGAAGCAGTGACAACCAAAGACACGAAAGTAACTTACCTTGGGTTGGCGGCCAAAACGCAACTCATAAGAGGTCTTCTTCAAAAACGCTCTCAGAAAAATGCGATTCGAAATATAGCATGCAGTGTTCATAGCTTCGGCCCAATAGCGCCTAGGAGTCCTATGCTCATCAAGCATCGTCCTGGCCATCTCAACAAGGGTCCGATTCTTCCTCTCTACAACACCATTTTGGGGCGGTGTGTAGGGGGAAGAAAACTGATGCTCCAAACCAAGGCGGTTACAAAACTTCTCAAAGTCCGAATTTTTGAATTCGGAACCATTATCACTTCTAATAGCTCGCATCGAGTTCAAAAGGAACTCGTTCTGAAGACACAAAATCAGATTGCGAGCGAAGGAGAAAGTCTCAGTCTTCTCAGTCAAAAAGAAGACCCACGAATATCTCGAAAAGTCGTCAACAACAACCAAAACATACCACTTGCCACCAACCGAGCTCACCCGAGCCGGACCAACAAGGTCCATGTGTAAAAGCTCTCCGGGGTGCGAGGTCATGACCTTAGTCACTGGATGGTGGGGAGCGGCAACCATCTTCCCATGTCTGCAAGAATGGCAAACTAGATCCTTCTCCATCGAAAGCTTGGGCAATCCTCGGATTAGGCCAAGTGAGCTAAGTCTTGCAAGCAAGTCGAAGCTTAAATGACCGAGCCTCCTATGCCACTTCCAAAGATCGGAGGAAGAAGGACTAGCCAAAAGACAGCGAGAAGAACCAAACGACTCTGAGAAATTCGCGCGAAAGACTTTCCCAAAGGGCGAAATCAGACATACAAGATCGCCCTGAGGATCTAAGATGCGACTAAGGTTCGGTTTAAAACGAATCTCATAGTCATCATCAAAAAGTTGCGAAACAGAAAGCAAGTTAAAATGCAGGTTAGAAACAAGAGCAACATCGCGCAACACAAAGTGCTCATTAACCCGCACCGTCCCACGGGATAATACCTTACCTTTACTATTGTCGCCGAAGGTTATGTACTCCTTTCCGGCGACCGGGCTAAGGCTGGAGAACCACTTGGCGTTTCCGGTCATATGCCTCGAGCAACCAGAATCCACCAACCAAATGTCCTCCAACCGTCTCACCTACATCAATAAAAAGACATAGGGTGAGCATACGGTCCAACACTGGGGTTAGTGAAGTAAGGAGAATACCAGTGTTGGGCCGGCTGCTCAAAAGAAGGGTTAGTGTAAAAGCTATTCCTAGCACATCTACGAGGGAAGCGATCACCACGCTGAGGAAAGCGTGGTCCGCTGGGGAAGAAGCGCTCACCGCGGTACTCAAAACGCGGTGAGGGAAAACGCTCAACTAAGCCTCCGCCACGGGGTCCGTTACCTGCAAAAGCAGGACCCCGTCGGGCACGCTCTCTACGAGATCTACGCCTAGGAGCCTGGGGCTCAACTGCTCTAGCGTCTCTCCCTGGAGCTCTCTCCTGCCTAGGCCTAACAAACTGAGGTGCTGGACCTCTAGGCCTAGTCTCCCTCCTAGGGGCTCTCATCTCCTGCCTAGGCCGGGGACCTTGACGTCCGGACCTAGCAGCTCTCTCCTGAGCCTTCGGCACATGTCCACCATGAGCTGGATGGTACATGTCCGGGTTCTCCATCTCCCGAGCACGGCGCGCCTCTCGCTTGCGCCGGAAACAGAACTCGATCAAGTGACCATCCCTCCCACAGAAATCACACTGGTACCTCACCGCACGCAAAGGGGGTTGTTGGTGACCAGAACTATGGGTGTGGTTCACTTTGCCTTTGCCCTTCTGTGGCAACTCCTCACGAATGGGTGGCATAGCATCAAGCTTGTTTCTGAGGTGGTTTGGCTTGGGTGCCCAAACTGGGTTCTTGGGAGGAGCTCTCGGGGGTTCCTCAACCACACCATCTTTGGTGATAGGCTTGGCTGGCTCTTTGAGTGGAAGCTTGGCAAGTTTGGGAGTAGTGGTGGAATTGGGCTTCTCACATGGGTTCAGACCACTAGACTCTCCAATCTTCCCAAAAGCTGAGTGATCAACACTCTGAGCAAAACCTACACCAGGGGCACCAACAGCTCGCTTGAATTGGGAGATCATCATCCCGAGCTGCGGCTCACTACTGGAGACCCATGACAAGATGGACCGAAGGTATGTGTTTTCTTCCTCGGTTTGCATCTTGCCATGCTTCACATTGGCAATCTCCATCTCCAGGCCCTCACACAACGCACACCTCGAGATGCAAGTGCTATCTGTGCTGGCCTTCTCTAAAGACTCAAGCTTGGCATTTTTCTCTGCCAACTCAGATTGCAAGACAGGACAAGTCTTGCACGCACCCAACAGCTGCGGCCTAGCACGGAGCTCATCCACCTCTCCAACCAACGCAGCATACTTCCCTCTCAGAGTGAGAAGGTCAGTCATGTGCGCTGTGCACGACTCGCACTCCGCCTCCTCCGACACCACCATGGTGGACCGAGCGAACTCAAGCTCCTTCACCGTGTCCTCCCACTTCTGCCTAAACTCCTTGCGCTCTCTAGCGGCACGCCTAAGCAACTTATCTTGGCTAAGGAGGGCAGCAGTCAACTTCTCAACCTCGGAGGAAAGCTCGTCGTAGGTGAGAGATACCTGGGAGGTGTCGTCGTCGTCGTCGTTCCGAGGGGTACGCTCCGCCTCGCCGTCGACCTCATCTCCGAGCGCCATGGTGCACAGGCCTCCGTCGCCGGCGAAGAAGCACAAGCCGTTGAACTTGTCTTCCAGCTTCTTCTTCACGGACTCGTCATCGCTGGAGCCAGCGGAGTCGTCATCCGAGCCGTCGACGTCGCTGAGCGTGGCGAAGAACGCACGCTGCTCAGCTTGCTGCTTCTCCAAGTACTTCTTCTTGATGTACTCTTTGTCGAAGCCGCCCCGTTTCTTGTGCCTTGGGGGGACGTGCTTCTCCTTGTACTTGGAGTCGTGCTTGCGCCCATGTTCGCCCTTGCCCGAGTGCTTGTTCTTCTTCTTGGGGCAGTCGGCGATGAAGTGGTCGGGGTCGCCGCACTCGTAGCATCCCGTGCGTCCTCCTCCTCGACGACGATTCGTGCGGTTGTTGTGGAACCGCGAGAACCGGTTGGCAAGCAAAGCCAACTCGTCGTCTCCCAAAGACTCCAGCTGGTCCTCTGTCACAGAAAAGAGAGAAGAAAGCGCAAAGCCAGCTGAGGGGTTAGAGGAAGAGCCGAAAACCAAAGCCATGGACGGGCGAGAAGGATTTTCAAAAGAAGCCCTCGCCATAGCATCAATCTCACTGGACTTGAGCTTACTGAAGAGCTCGTCGCAGGTGAGGGTCTCATAGTTCGGCGATTCGATGATTGCCTGAACCTTGGAGTCCCACACCGAACGGTCAAGAGTGTGCAAAAGCTTCAAAGCACGCTCATGATCGTCAAATGGCATCTGCTCTCTGTTAGCCCTCATCCTGTTGACAATCACCTGAAAGCGAGCGAATAAACTTTCTATGCTCTCGCCAGGTTGATGTCTAAAGTTCTCATACTCACGCTTGAACGACTCGTAGAGTCGGGTTTTGACTTGAGAGGTGCCCTCATGGAAACGCATGAGGGTGTCCCAGATCTCCCGAGCCGTAGCGAGGTGAGAAACACGATCAAACTCACCCATGCTCAAACAAGAAAAGAGAGCATTACGGGCTCGGCTATTGGCATCGTGCTCATCGATCTGTTGCTGAGAGACACGAGCAGCCAAGACCACGTAATCAGCAGAGTTGCAAATATCCCAAATAGAAGCGCCCAAGCTCTGCAGATAGGCCGACATACGTATCTTCCAATACGCATAGTTCGTCCCATCAAAAAATGGCGGTTTGCCCACGCCGCGATCCATGTCGCCTTCGGTGGATCTGGAACCGGCTAAGGTGGAAGATCCTTAACCTGCTCCGATACCAATTGAAGGACCGAGAAGCTAACCGAAAGCGACCAGAGGGGGGGTGAATGGGAGCTTCAAAATTTCCTTCCGGAAACTAGATGCCACTGTCCCAAAATCAACCCCAAGAGCGAACCCTAGAGCTTGCTAATGTCCACGACCCTAGATATAGGGTGGATGCTTCCTAGAAGCACAGCGGGACACTAGACAACACTAGAAAGCCAACGCAAAAGACGGAACTCGAATCCGATCAAGAACGAACGATCCGCGAACGAAAACGCGCGAAACAGCTACGACCGGACTCTGGCCAGCGTCCGGTCAGCAGGGACCGGACGCGTCCGGTCGTCCAAAATCCGATTTCAGACCTTACTGTTTCCGACCGGACTCACTGGTACGGAGCGTCCGGTCGCAAGCACAGCACACTGATGAACAGTGACCACGATGAGTCCGGTCACGAGTTCAACAGTGCGTCCGGTCGATGCAAAACAAAACACCGAAAACGTTCAACGACCGGACTCACACGCTGAGCGTCCGGTCACCCCGTGACCTAGCGTCCGGTCACCCCGACAGTCCTCTGTTCTTCCACCGATTCGACTCAAACTCACCCAAAACGAATCCTCTAGGGATCAAACTTGGTGAGTGGAGTCACAAGTAGTATAGTGAGCTATCTCTAAGAGATCATGGCTTGAACCTATCTCCAAATCGGTGAATCGAAGAAATTCGGGAGAAGGGAGAAGAGGTGACCCGAAACTAAAAATCGATTGATCTCCTAGACCGTGAGGTTAGAGGATGATTCCTTCAGTGGAAAGAAGTGCCTCACGATCTAGAACAACTTGGTTCAAACGGATTTGCAAAAGATGAACCGAGCAAAAAGATCAAGCGATGGGAAAAACGTGGAGAAAAGGATTCCGCGAAGAACACGAACACAACGGAAATCACAGCCACGAATTCGAATCAAGGACGCAAGTCAAGCCAACGATCAGTGCTCCAAGGTGAGGATACGGCCTCACTTCCTCAACTCAACAGTACACAGAGTGGAGTCTCTCTGCGGATCTCAACTAGCTAAAGCAGGGACGGGAGAGCAGGAAACCCTAGCAAATGAAAGCACTAACTGAGATAGCTAAAACTGAGATAGGGGAGGAGGGTGTCTCCCCTGGACTACTTAACCTATTCTAGACTAAGTCTAATTCCTACTCTATCCCTCACTACTGTATTTACAGAGCGGACCAGCCTAACCCTAAGGCTATTCTAGTCCACCCGCGGGTGGTAGGTAGATCGGACGGCCACGCCCGCACGGTCTTCCGCGTCGCCTCCACGCAACCTTCAGATCGCCGCCACGTGCCGCCACCACTCTGCACCCCCGGTTTTGTGGCCCAAACCGGGAAACCAGCCTTTTCCATCAGCCCCCGGTTTTGAGGCCCAAACCGGGAAACCCGCCTCCAGCCCGAGTTTTGTGGCCAAACTCGGAAACCGTCCGCGCCCGAGTTTTGAGGCCCAAACTCGGAAACCGGCCCACGCCCAGGTTTTGAGGCTCAACCTGGAAACCGTTGCGCCCAGGTTTTGTGGCTCAACCTGGAAACCCAGCACCCAGGTTTTGAGGCCCAAACCTGGAAACCGTCCACCCGTTGGTTTTTCCCTGGCTCTACCAACAAACCGACGTCGTAGAGGGGATGCACCGCCTGTGCACCCCTTCCACCGACATGATCGCACTTCTCCGCTTGTCGCTGTCGCAGGCTGCCAGCCACCACAGCTGATCCTCCGGCCTCCAGTCCATCAGTCCAAGTCCACGTCCGCCCTTCACCGTCCGATACATCGGCATGGCACGTCCGCCGCACGGCACGCCCATCCTTCATCGCGCCCGGTCCGTTGGCACGGCACGTCGCAACTTGACCTTCACCCGCCATCGATCACTGTCTCCGTGCTCGACACCTGCACAACACAAGCCAAAGAACATGCGCATCATCTCCGTTGACAATCACTCATCACACAGAGACTCTGCATACACCCATGTATCCGCAAAAAGAAAACTCATTTCTAAAGAACACATGTGAACAAGTGAAGCATATACTTTATGTTAGTACTTGTTCACATGAGGGGCTAAAATTGACTCATGAGGAACTATGTGTTGCTCATGATAACTTGGTACAAGACCATGTTTTTCTCACTAACAAGCTTTCCAATGAAGAAACTAAAACTAGTGAGAGCTCATCACATGGGTCAAATGATCTATTGCAAAATGTTGCTAACCCATGTGATGTAGGCAAGAAGAATGTATCCACCTCTTGTGATGATTTATTAGCTATGCCATGTTCTTCACATATAGATGCTTGTTCTACTTCTTTGTCTTGTGAGACTAACCTTTTGAAGGAGAACAATGAGCTCAAAAGTGAAGTGAAGAATTTGAGCAACAAGTTAGAGAGGTGCTACAACTCGAAAGTCACCTTCGAGAATATGATGAAGAATCAAAGATGCTACGGTGACAAGTGTGGTATTGGCTTCAACAAGAATAAGAGCAAGGGCAAGAACATGAAGAGGCAAGAAGAAAAGAATCTCTCTCATTTCATGTGCTACCGGTGCCATGAAATGGGTCACTTTGCTAAGCATTGCCCAACCAAGAAGCCTCAAGTATTGCCCCAAGAAAGGAAGCCCCAAGTCCAAATCAAGAACAACCATCGTGATGGTGACTTGATGATGAAGAAGAAAACAAGAAGGGGCGGAAGAGCAAGGCATCCAACTCATATCCAAGATGCCAAGATGATGATGAGCAAGAATCAAGATGAGAAGAAAGATTTGGCTCACATCAAGTGCTACAAGTGTGGTGATATGGGACACTTTGCCTCGAAGTGTCCTACCAAGCTTGAGAAGAAGGCTCAAGCAACTCATGAGAGGCAAGGCAATGAGAAGCAACAAATGAGCAAGGAAGAGAAGGCTCAATCAAAGAGAAGTTGCTATTCATGCCGGGAAAGGGGACACATGGCTAATTCATGTCCCCTAGGTAACCATTCTAAGCCTATTTCAATTGATGATAATATTGTGCTTAGAAAGGATGAAAATGGTACCTCTAAGGCTACTATTGCAACTCATCCCGCTACTCATACTAAGGCTATGCCAAAGTATGTTGCACCTAACTTGAGAGGACCCAAACAAGTTTGGGTACCATCGAAAAGTGGATGAATGTGTGTAGGTACCATGGCATTGGAGGCTTGATTCAAGTGGATTCATGATGATTATTATATGATTGAGTCAAGTAAAGAATCTTAGTGCACATCCAAACCCAATGCCAAGTCAAGTGAAGTGAAGTCCAAGTGCTATAACATACAAGTGCAAAGTTCAAGTTGTGGTGATTTATTGGAATATTTGAAGGCTTGCAATCAAATTGAATTGAAGCTTGATAGTGAATAATCATGAGCTACTAAGAAAATTGGAATTCATTGGATAAGTGAAATCCCGTGTGGTAGTGGATCTTGTCAAACTCTATTGCAGCAGTTTTCATCATGGACAGCAAGTGAAAGAATTGAAATCTGGTAGCAATCTAGAAAGCCAATGAAGCTCAAATTTTTATGGCTGCTAGAACACTTAGTGAGGCACATCTCCACCAAATTTCATATCAATTGGATCAATATATTGTGAGATATGATTATTTCATTGAAGATGACAGAATCTGCCATATAAGTGATATTTATTGGATTTATCACAAGTCACTTTGATTGAAAGGCCCTCAAGTTGGAATCATGTTTATAAGTGGTTGAGGGACCTATGTTTGGTTTTGATATGAGTTAGAAACATGACAAAGATGAGTACAAGGTCACTTGATTGTGGAGTGTATTTGGCACACAATTGGTACTCAAATTGAAGATCAAGACCAAGATCAAGTTAAAGATGAAGCTCAAGTTCTAGTATCTATTGAAGATCATTTGGAAGAAAGAAAAGAACTCAAAGAAGGATTCAAAATCTTATTTCAAGAAGAGTTCAAATGGATCAATCAATCAAAGTCAATTCAAGTGAGTATCAAGGATGATTCTTTGGAGAGAGGTCACTTCTCCCTTTTGTAGGGGCTTGCCGCCTTTTGTAGGTTAACCGAGCACGAGGCTTGGAAGGCTAACATGGAAGTGGTGACCTAGAGTATCATTGGAGATGCTTAGTTGGAGAAATCAAGAGATTGATCAAGAAAGAAAGCAAGCAACACCCAAGATAGAGAAGCAAATCATGAGTAGTATTCATATATGCAAGCTATGATCAAATGAATAAGCAAGCCAACCACAACAAGATATTGCACTTAATCATTAGTGGTTCTCAATTCATATGGGTGAAGAGTGATATTCAAATTGGTATCTATTGGTCTTCACCAAGCTTTATAAATGGACTTCACATTGCTATTGCGGAGCTTAATTGGAATCTAATGACTATCCTCTACTCCAAGATAGCAAAGGTATCATTGTAATATGCATGATCATATTCATCCCTTACTAGTATGCGGTTAGTGCATATAGTACATGCTCAATAGGATCATGCATAACAATTGAAAAGTTTAAATTCATAGCCTACCACTATTGCTTGATTGACTATATGATCTAGTGGATAGTATATGAGTTTGTTCATGAGCTAGTGAACCCAAGTACTTGATCTAGAAGATGAGCATTCAAGTGTCTAATTCAACGTGAGTAAGATAACCATTGAAAGATGTGTGAAGAAGCTTACTCTAGAGCAAACCGAGTTAGATATCTTGTGCAAGTTTAATAGTTCAAGTCATAAATGAGAGGCTCATGACAAGAGTTTAAGAAGAAGACAATAATGCAAATGGATATCAAGTTTAAATTTTCATTCAAGTGGTATCCTAAAAATATGTCAAGTGATCCTCAACTTTAAGTGATCAAATCAAGCAAAGCATCCCTCACCAACAAGAGCTCAAGCTTATCAAGTGGATGACCCATGCTATGACATAGGGGACATGCCCTACCTATTGGTATCAAGGTCAAAGATCCTACACATGAGGTTATTCCAACATATATGGTGGTGTCCATCAAAAATGAAGACTCAAGTATCAACCATCTACCCTAGTCCAACCCTTTGTATCAAGGGAAGCATGCCTTTTATGGTCATTGATGACAAAGGGGGAGAAAGTGCCAAAGATATGATATGATAGGGAGAAATTGTGGCAAAGATATGTCAAGGACAAAGGGGGAGAAAACAAAAGGATGGACATGGATCAAGAGGGAGAATGCAAAAGGATCAAAATTCTTGGATAAAGAGAGCACATAAGTAGGGGGAGCAAGCTCATGAATACATGATAGATGCATTTGTTTGTGCATTACATTTGCTTGCTCACATTGCATATGTTTTACATTCCTACATGCTTGTGTGCAATATTTGCTAGAGCTAAGACTTGGATGATGATTATTTTCCTTTATTTGGTATCTAGAGCATAGTCTTAGTTTAACAAGTGGTAACTAGAACCTTGATTATAATGTTGATCTCACGTGGTATCTAGTTTCACTTGTTTCTAGCAAGGTTGATGCTAAGGAAGATTCAAATTTGGTGTACACGCTTCAAAGGTATAATTCTATCTTGTATACCTTAGCATCACTTAGTAGTGCTAACACTCAAACAAATTTCATATTTATGCATGTGTGCAAGCTTTAAACCAAACCATTTTAGCACACATGTAGGGGGAGTTAACACTACCAAGTCGGGTTGTATGGTACTTATCCAAATCTTCATATGTGGTCTTAATGATGGATAAGTAACATAGAATCCAAACCATGTTAGCAATTTGCATTCTTGTAAAGTGCTAGCTTGGAATAAGCTTAATTTCCATATCTTTGTAGAGTTGTCATCAATTACCAAAAGGGGGAGATTGAAAGGTCCTAGTTTGGTTTTGGTAATTGAGTGACAACTTTAGGTGGACTAATGGTGTTTATGTGAGATACACAGGTGATAAGTCCACAGGTGATCATGTATGAGCAACATATGTCATAGAGGTGTAATGGCCTAAAGGATGTTGTAATGCTCATGCATGTGATGAAGAATGAGCTTATTGCATATGTGACATGACATGCGGTCATATGGCTAAGATGGTGAAGATCAAGGCAAGGCTTGGCTTGATGGACCGGTTGCAGAAGTGAAGGGCAAGTTGGAGGCTTTGAAGCCGTTGGTACCGAGTGTCGGGAGGCTTGAGCAAAGACTTGGCGCCGAAGGACCGAAGCAATGGTGAAGAGCAAGTGAGGTCAAGATCGATGGACCATGGAGGCCATGTGATGATATGAAGTGGATCATATCATTTGATATAGGTTGGTGCATGTGTTGCATCAACACCGAAGGAGATGAAATGGAATGCGCAAGGCAAAGGTATAATTGTAGGGCATTTCATTTCACCGGTCATAGGTGTGTAGAGAAGTTTATGACCGGGTTTAGGATAGATGGCCGTACTATCAAGAGGAGCAAACTTGTTTGCATATCGGTCATCTAGTGCCACTTGAGCGATCTAACATTGCGTTGTTACTAGGATCAAGTGGCGTGGTGAGTGCAAGTGAAAATCCTTTGAAAAATGATCGTGAAAATGCTAACACACATGCACAAGGTTGTATACACTTGGTGGTGTTGGCACATTTGCAAAGGAGAAGAAGTTGGAGAAGTTTTGGAGAAAAACTTTGGTTGAAAAAGAGAAGTGATGGTTCTTGGATTGGAAAACTGTATGGATCCTTTGTGCTTTGGATCATGAGTTCATGTGGGTTGTGTAGCCCTCTAAATAAGCTTTCCAAAATGTCCAAGATCATCGAATTCCGAGTTGGGAGCTAAGAGTTATGGCCGTTCTCGTGGGAGGCTTTCTGGAGAGCGGCGGACTGCTTGCCATTTTAGTGGCGGACTGTCCGCGAGCCTCGGACGCTCCGATGGGGATGCATCCGACGCTACGAGCGCACTGTTCTCGGGTTGACAGGTGAACGGCGGACTGTCCGGGCCTATAAGGGCGGACTGTCCGCCGGCTAATTTTTCGGAGAACAAGGTTGCTGGACAGAATCTGTGCAGGTCTTCGATTTTCAACGGCGGACTGTTCGGGCCCAAATGGCGGATTGTCTGGGGTGACCGTTGCAGCTCCTAACGGCTAGTTTCTTTATAAGGGCGGACTGTCCGGGGTTATAAGGGCGGACTGTCCGCAGTTCAAATTTCAGCACGATTCCAAACGGATAGTTTGAGCCCTCCCTCTATAAATAGAGGTGGTGGCCGGCCATTTGGTGTGTTGGGCACCTTGGGGACTTAGTGTCCTTGTGTGAGAGTACTTGGGATCCCTCCAACTCACTTAGGATTAGTGCTAACCATATCCGCTAAGTGAGAGAGCGATTCTAGTGCGGTGCATGAGAGATTGCAATTGTGGCACTAGGTGATCAAGTTGCAAGCCGGTGGTGCTTGTTACTCTTGGAGGTTGCCACCTCCTAGACGGCTTGGAGGCTTGTGTGTGCTCCGTGGTAGCATGCTCGGAGATTGAGTGGTGCTCCGGAAGCGACCGCTTTGTGAGGGGTATTGTGCTCACCCCGCGGGAGATCGTGAAGAGCAACTCTAGTAAAAGAGAGACGTGAAGAGCGTCAAGTGGTTCGGCCGGGTCGAGTGCTAGAGCTTGTGGTAAGCACTCCTTGGGGAGAGTGTGACTAGTGTAGTCACCACTAGCAAGAGGACCGGCGACAACCTTGAGCTTGTCTCAACGGGGACTAGCTTGGTGGCAACCAAGTGAACCTCGGGATAAAATCACCGTGTCACCATTGTCTTCATCTTCTCGGTGGTTTGCTATCTTCATTCACTAGCTTGTATTTCCATACTCATACTTGTGCTAGTGTTAGTTGTTGCTCTTGTGTAGCTATCTAGCTTGTGTAGCTTAATAGTTGCTCTTATAATTAGTTAGCTTGTGTAGCTTGCTAGTTACCTTCCTTGCTTGTGTAGCATAGAAGTTGATCCCGTGAGTGACTAGTTGACTTGTAGTCTTGCTAGTCACATTGCTTAGTTTGTGTAGCTAAGTTGAGCTCACTAATTTGGCTTGTGTAGCCTTGTTATTGAGCATTGCTAGTGAGCTTAGGCTTGGTGCTTTTGCTTAGTGGCATGTGTAGGAGCTCCCCGGTTGATTGAGTACTAGTTGCATAGGTTTGTGTGACCTTGCTTCTAGAATTGGTTAGGTGAGCTCTAGCTAGCCTAGCACCTTATTTGCTTTGTTTAGGATCTTTTGTAAGGTGCTAAAGTTAATAGGTAGAGGGGTGTAGTCTTGGCTAGACCGATAGTTTTAATTCCGCATTTGTTTCGGTTAGCCGGTAAGATTAATTTTAGAAAAGACTATTCACCCCCCCTCTAGTCCGCCATCTCGACCCTTCAGCAGGCAAAAGTCAATAAAGTAACTAAGTTGAGTATAGTTTTATTCCTATCTTGTCAAGTATCGAGGCGTACTAGCCTTTACCACTTACTTAGGTTGAACGCTAGCACAACGAGCCTTACTGTTAAACTGGGCCAACTACGTGGTGGAATTCAAGGCGCACAGGGCTGTCACCACCTGCTTGCTACCACAGCTATCTGGGGGTCCAGCCATATCTGAAGGTAAGTCTATAACTAAGCACCACGCTTAACTATATTCTAACTATCTCTACCCTAGCTTTGAATAGAGACACCCTTGCGGACGTCAGAGCAAATACTTGACTTAATAAGATAAACACTAAACTAACTAAGCAACCTATTGGCGAAGATCAAACACTAAGCTCACTAGAGATTAACTACTATGGCTAAGTGAATTGAACTGTAGGATAGCTAGGCACTCAAGCAATCAATCAAGTATACCACTCAATACTGATAAGTAGAATAAAGTAATACTTGAAATGATGAACTAGAATATAGTAAGTGCTTGAGTAACAAGAGCACAACCTGAACTGGAGATGAAGGAAGACTCTTCCCAGCTCCAGGACCGATCACTCGCACGCCTCTACTCTTGAGCTAAGCCTTGAGCAGCGCTTCCGTGAGGGCAAGAATGCCTTGCTCTACTAGCTACCTACTTGCCTAAGCTCTCTGAGCTTCTAACCTAACTCTCACTTGCTTCTCTTGCTTTACTTCTCTTGGTGTGGTACTGGGATGTGAATGAAGTGAAGCCTCAGGGGGGTATTTATAGTCTTGAGGAGTGAGGGGGTACTTATAGGGGGCAGCCAACCGACCTAGGGTTAGGTCAGGTGGCGGGCGCCACCCCCTACTGGCGGCCGCCAGTCTCCTGGCCGCTGGATGCTTCGTTGTTGATCCTACGGCCTCCAGGTGGTTGTCCAAGGCGGTTTGGAGGTCGGTTGCATGTCCTAGCAACCGCCATTCAGCCTTGATCCACGCCACTTCATCCTGAGCCGTCTGATGCCACTGACCTAGTGACCAAGGGCCAAGATTTGGCCTTGGGGAGGTCACACAGATCGGTGACGTGGCAGGGAGTGGAACTTGGGCCAACCCAGGTGGCGGGCGCCACCTAGGGGTGGCGGGCGCCGCCCCCTTTAGGCCCATTTGGGCCCTGCGGAGTGGGCTTGGCCTCTGGTGGGTCAATATGTCCAAATTTGGTTCAAATCCTGCATTCAAATAAAATTCTATGGACATGTTGAATTTGGTTAGTTTGAAACCTATTTGACTACATTTCATGCCTTTTTGGTGGATTTTAGGGTCAAATGTTGATGGTAAAACAGGTGTTTAAGGACCATCAACAGTAGGTATTACATCAAGCTGACGGCCCGAACCTGTATAAACCTTGTGTCTTGTGTATCTATTACCATTCAGTTTCTAATCACGCACATCTCCACCAATTAAACCAACATTGTAGGCATACCCATCGATGGGCCATCAACCATATTTCATCCACAATAGAGCTCCAGGTAGGTGGTGTGCATGTTGATCCCATGGCAATTAAGATGGACCTCAATATCAACAATATATGCATCTTGTCGGCCTTTGCTGACAACACATTGTTGTCGTCGGGCCTCATCGATCACTCACCAGTGACCTCGACTCGTCGTCGTCAGCCCTCGTCGACCTCGACTCGTCATCGTCGTCAGCCCTCGCTGACCATGACTTGTCGTCATCATCAGGCCTCGCCGCCGACCTCGTCATGGTCATTGAGCCACATTGACCGCTCGTCATCTTCGTCGGCTCTCGCCGACCACTCGATGCCGCTCTTTTCGACTCATCATCGTCGTTAGCCCTTGCTAACCTTGACTCGTCATCATCGCGACCCTCATCGACCACTCGTCGACTCGTCATCATGGTCGGCCCTCGACGACCACTCACTGCCAATCTCGTTATCGTCGTCCCTCGCCAACATCGCACCACTGGTCTTGTCATCCTTCGCCCATTGACGAAGACGACTAGGAACACAAGGACACCGAGTGGACTGCTCGGTCGATTGTCATGCACATCACAATGATGATCGTCGTAATAATCGACACTATGATGACCGCGACCGCCGCCATGACGACCGACAGGAAAGCCGGGCAATTCTGTCGTTGCCGACTAGAAAACATTGTTGCCTCGATCGATCAACCATGCGATAATTGAAGCTATGACGAGCCTCCATCGAGTCACCGATGAGCCGACAAGCCTCCGGCGAGCCAACAACAAGCCAATGAGCCACCAATGAGCCGATGAGCCACCAACGAGCCGATGAGCCTCCAATGAGCCATCATGCTGCCATCAACTCGTCGCTATCCTCGCCGACTACTCATGCCGACTCGCCACCGTTCTCATCGGCCCTCACCGATCACTCATGCCGACTCACTACCGTTCTCATCGGCCCTCATCGACTACTCCATTCAGACATCAATCAAGCTAAGTCATGTTTTAATATTGTTCTAAATATTCATTAATCTCCACATATCTCTGGATATTGTCGTGTGCCTCCGTTGTCACACTGAATATTATCATGTGCCTCCATGGTCACACTGAATATCATCATGTGTTTCTGTGGTCACAATATGCTTCATAACGGCCTCCCATTATTTTTCACCATATATACCATCCCGGGGATGACATATACGATCTTCCCGAGCAACTATGTTTACACTCGTGCTTTCTAGAGACGACCCTGTCTTTGACTCCTCCCTACACGTGCATGTAGCTCTGCGCTCTGTGTTATGGGTGGTCGGCAACGACTCCTTGGTGATGCCGATGCTCTTACGTGTGCCTGGGCTCCGTGCCTCACGCTCTGGAGTTATCAGCTAGCTGAGGCTGGCAACTCAGTTACAAACAAACTTCTCAGGGCAATTTATATAACATTGAGTGTTTATAACAACTAACTGACCGTTGAGTGGCATATGCTATTTCTAGCTCTGAAGCTTCACCTAGATCTCTTGAGCGTCTCAAACTTGGAAACACGATCAAACTCTGGAAGAGAGATATTGGACAAAAGAGAGTTATGGGCCTTTGCATTCTTATTGTGCTGGTCAATTTGGAGCTAACTCACGCGAGCATTAAGGACCATGTAATCTGCATTCTCACAGATCTCCCAAATAGAAGAATCGATGTTGTTGAGATAAGCATGCATCTGAATCTTCTAATATGGGTAGTTTGTCCCATCAAAAAATAGTGGCATGCCTGAACCACGCTTCATGTCGCCTTCATGAATCTAGAACCAGTTAAGGTGGAAAGATCCTTAACCTGCTTTGATATCAATTGAAGGACTAAAAATAACAACCAGAAGGGGGGTTTACTGGGAGTCGACAATTTCTTTTTCAAGAAACTATGACCAATGTCCCAAAAAATCAACCCCAAAGCCAAGAACCACAATCGTGATGACAACAACCCAAAAGACTGGGTGGATGTTCCCTAGGAACACAGCGGGTCACCACAAGGCAAGTTAAGCAAGCACCGAGAACGCTCAAACCTTTGAAAATAAGACACTCCACTCCTATGGAGAAGGAGGAAATGTCCACCCAAAATACTTAGGCCAACTGGTGTCAAAAGTACCTTGGAAAGATCCTTACGAAGTCAGAAACCAACACAAGTGATGGATCTCAAATCAAAGCTCAAACTAACAAGCTACAGACGAAACGACATGGAGCAAGAGAGCATCAGACTCTCAGTGCATTCGATGCTGACCCATCAAACGCGTCAGATGCAAACAGTGCCTCTCTGGAACCTTACTGTTTAGGCATCAGATGCGTGAACAATGTTTGATGCAGCATCCGATGCCTCTGGCCAGGAGAGTCTGACACACACTGCTGAATTGGGCAGCGCGCACAAGCATTAGACGTGTCCGATGCCCTCAACGCAGCACTGTTTTTCATCAAATCGACCTGATCTTCCTCAAATCTTGAGGACTTAGACTCAAACTATGTACAAGGGATCACAGGCAGGTTACTGAGCTACTCCTATGAGATGATGACCCAACCTAATCGCAAATTAGGGAATCGAAGAAAATCGGTGAAGGGAAGGCAAAACGATATCCAAAACAAAATTCGTCTGATCTATGTGCTCGTGAGGAATTGGAGTAAATCCTTTGGTGAAAAGATGTCCTCATGACAAAGCACAATATGGTTCAAACAGAATCGCAATCCATCCCTCGAAACAAAAGATCTCGTGAAGTCAAGCGAGGGAAAAACACAAGAACGCGAAGAACAAAACACGAGATAAAAGATTCAACAAAATCACCAACGAGGAGACAAGGTGATTACGGTCACCTTTCCTTAAATTTGAGTACACAGAGGAATGATTACCTTGTGGATCTCAATAGTAGCTATGGGAGAGTTTTCATATATTGTTTTATTTGCTTTCTTGTGTCAAAGCCAAAAAATAGTGTTCCTTTCTCTAACTGAGATAATTCGTTATGCTAAGATCCTATCACAACCGGCACAACCGCAGACCAGCCCATGCTCCCATAGCTCACATCACTAGCTCGCCTGTAACTGGGACTCTCATATCTGGTTAGTACACCAAGTACATCTCTTCCTTTCACTAGCCAATCAATATGCATGCTCCTTGAACCTTACAAATGCAGGGATTGGGGCAACCAGATGTAGTTAGGTAATTAGCAGATTGTAGGCTATTTCATATAATTCGTACGTTCACAAGCTTCAATCACGCATGATCTAGTCGGTTGACTGATTTGGCTAATACAAATAGATTTCACACTACTCATGCTACTTCAGGATAAGCACAAAACTGAACCCTGTACAAAATTCATCATATCCAACCTTTTAGTTTCACCAGTCTTGGAACTTGTAGGGGGTACAATCGAGCGGGGATCATGTCTATAGTGTCAATGTAGACATAGGCTTCAAATAGTGTCTACTAAAATGATAAGAAACAGGTGAGAGACAGCTATGAATTTTCTTGCACCATCTAGTGAAATATTTTGCACCTGAATATATATGACAAATCATGGACTATTCTCTTTGCTTTAGCAGATTATGAACCTAGCCAAGGAGTTGTTGAGTCTATTGCAGTAGCACACAGTGGAGCACTGCTTTTTCACAGGGCAACATATTACTAATAACTGACTTTTTAATTAAGTCCTAACTACATCAGCTTCAATAGGTTACCTATCTTGCAATCCCTAAAGTCCACAAATGCAATCATCCCCTATTATTAGTAATGAGCTTTATCTATCTCCTAATCCAACATTCAAATATCTAATACTTATTCCCATTTATTATTAGAATTAGAATTGTGTAGTCACTTTGTTCAACATAAAAACTTCCTCTCAGACAGTTCTCATAGTAGATCGTGAGTACTTTACAACAGTGAAACTATTTTTTGGTTGGGTTGCCATCTCATTTGGATCACATCCCTCTTATCATCTACTACATTAGTGGGCTACTGAAAAACTAAAGTGTTGGAAGCCTATAAAGGGGATACAATTCTTCAAAAGCACCTACTGGATGTAGCTTTCATAGCTCACCAGGACCAACAGAAAAATACCCTAGGTGCGTACTGCAGAACTAGAACTGTGACACTATGACATAGGTTGCCTACCATGATGTATTTGTGCCACCGATAACAGGATAGACAGATCTATGATTTTGTGACCTATCATTGTGCTAATCTTCTTTCCCTCAGTAGGACCAACAGAAAAATGCCCTAGGTGCGTGAAAGGATCAAGATGCCCAAGAGGGGGGTGAATTGGGCTTTTCTAATTTTTTTTGCAATAATTAAATCCTAACAAGCCCAATTAACCCATTTGTGTTTTCGAGTGTGTTTCTCTAAACTCTACCGCACAAAAGACTATCTCTATTCCATTCCTACTTTAGCATGGCAATTCAATTATGAAAGAACAACAAGTAAATTGTGGAATTGAATTGCTCAAATGTAAATGTGTATGCAAAGAGAGTAGAAATGACTCGGCGATCTTTTTTCCGAGGTATCGAGGTGTCGGCACACTGAAGGACCGAGAAGCTAACCGAAAGCGACCAGAGGGGGGGGTGAATGGGAGCTTCAAAATTTCCTTTCGGAAACTAGATGCCATTGTCCCAAAATCGACCCCAAGAGCGAACCCTAGAGCTTGCTAATGTCCACGACCCTATATGTAGGGTGGATGCTTCCTAGAAGCACAGCGAGACACTAGACAACTCTAGAAAGCCAACGCAAAAGACGGAAATCAATTCCGACAACGAACGAGCGAACCGCGGACGAAGCCGTGCGAAACCAGTCACATCGGACGCTGGCCTGCGTCCGATGCCAGACCACCGGAAGCGTCCGATGCAGACTGGACGGTTCTGGAACCTTACTGTTCCACCATCGGACGCTGTGAACAGTAATCACCCAGCGTCCGATGCAAAGGCTCCGGCGCGTCCGATGGACAACGGACGCGTCCGATGCCTAGCGTCCGATGCAAACTAAAACGCCGAAAACGTGACACGCGTCACCGGAGCGTCCGATGCTAGGGACCCTAGCGTCCGATGCTCCCGTGATAGCGTCCGATGCTCCCGAAAACAGCGCAGTTCTTTGATGATTCAACCCGATCTCCTCTAAATCAAAAGCTCTAGGCCTCGGATTCGATCTGAGGGGTCACAAGGATGTTAGTGAGCTATCTCTAAGAGATCATGGCTCGAACCTAACTCCAAATCGGTGAATCAAGAAATTTCGGGGCATGGAGGCAAGAACGCAATCCAAAACGAAAATCGATTGATCTCCTAGACCGTGAGGTTAGAGTTTAATTCCTTCGGTGGAAAGGAGAGCCTCACGATCTAGAACAACTTGGTTCAAACGGTTTTGCAAAAGATGAACCGAGCAAAGAGATCAAGCGACGGGAAAATCGTGGAGAAAAAGGATTCCGCGAAGAACACAAAGAAAACGCGAATCACAGCCACGAACTCGAATTAAGGACGCAAATCAAGCCATCGATCTGTGCTCCAAGGTGAGGATACGACCTCACTTCCTCGAATCAACAGTACACAGAGTGGAGTCTCTCTGTGGATCTCAACTAGCTAGAGCAGGGGATGGGAGAGTGGAAACCCTAGGTGCTAGGAAGCAAATGACTGCGCTAACTGAGATTGAGATGGGGAGGAGGGTGTCTCCCCTGGACTACTTATACTAACCTAGCCTAAGTCTATTTCCTACTCTACCCCTCACTACTGTATTTACAGAGCGGACCAGCCTAACCCTAAGGCTATTCTAGTCCACCCGCTGGTGGTAGGTAGATCCGACGGCCACGCCCGCACGGTCTTCCGCGTCGCCTCCACGCAACCTTCAGATCGCCGCCACGTGCCGCCACCACTCTGCACCCCCGGTTTTGCGGCCCAAACCGGGAAACCAGCCTTTCCCATCAGCCCCCGGTTTTGAGGCCCAAACCGGGAAACCAGCCTCCAGCCCGAGTTTTGTGGCCCAAACTCGGAAACCCTCAGCGCCCGAGTTTTGAGGCCCAAACTCGGAAACCGGCCCACGCCCAGGTTTGAGGCTCAACCTGGAAACCGTCACGCCCAGGTTTTGTGGCTCAACCTGGAAACCCAGCACCCAGGTTTTGAGGCCCAAACCTGGAAACCGTCCACCGTTGGTTTTTCCCGGGCTCTACCAACAAACCGGCGTCGTAGAGGGGATGCACCGCCTGTGCACCCCTTCCACCGACATGATCGCACTTCTCCGCTTGTCGCTGTCGCAGGCTGCCAGCCACCACAGCTGATCCTCCGGCCTCCAGTCCATCAGTCCAAGTCCACGTCCGCCCTTCACCGTCCGATACATCGGCATGGCACGTCCGCCGCACGGCACGCCCATCCTTCATCGCGCCCGGTCCGTCGGCACGGCACGTCGCAACTTGACCTTCACCCGCCATTGATCACTGTCTCCGTGCTCGACACCTGCACAACACAAGCCAAAGAACATGCGCATCATCTCCGTTGACAATCACTCATCACACAGAGACTCGGCAACACCCATGTATCCGCAATCTCCCCTTGATGAGTGCATTGTCAACTCCACAACAAATCATGAATAAGAAGAAGGAGGAAGGAAGGAGTGGGAAGAGAAAACCCAACCAAATGACCCAAAAGCCTAACAAAAGCCAAAGAAGGTCAAGTGGATGAAGCAAAAACTTGGTCCCCAAAGACATGGGCAACGACTCGACGCAACCAAGCAAAGCAAAGCTAGCCCTCAAGAAGAGGTAGAACAGGCTCAACACCGCTAGCAGATACCAATTGAAGATCGGAGGACAACCGACAAAATGCTAGTCCCTCAGATAGAGGCCCAGAGGCTCAACACAACTAGCAAGAAAATCACTCCGAACCAATTGGAAATCAACCCAACCAAATGGGAAAGCACACCAGACGATACCAATTGAGAGCCAAATGAAACAAGCTTATGAAAGCTCATGAAAGCTAGGAACGTTTGCTAGTCCCTCAAGACAGAGGCAACGGCTCAACACAACTAGCAAACTAAGCTCATGAAAAGCTAGGAACGTTTGCTAGTCCCTCAAGACAGAGGCAACGGCTCAACACAACTAGCAAACTCCCCTCGACAAATGCAAGCAACTAGGACAAATGATTCTCCCCTTAGTTGATCAACACAGGAGCATATGATTTGCATAAATTTCTCCCCCTAGTTGAAAATGCACTTATCAAGGCAAAAAGGTATCGGAGAAGCAATTCGCTTCACATAAACTCCCCTGAACACAAGATCTCCTTCCACAATGCATATGAAGTCAAAATGCAAGTTAGGAGCTTCAAGTATATAGTCAAAAGAGGGCAAAGATGCTCTAATCAGTATAGCTCCAACATCTCAATTAAGCACTCAAATAGCGAAGGCTCAAACTGATCACTTATACGAAATATGAAGCATATGAGCATGTGAGCAGTTTTAAGCCAAAAGAATAGTCACCATCAAAATAGCACTAGACATGTATAGAAGGAATCCAAACAGGTGCTAAGCATATATACACGGTGAACTACCCCTAGCAAAGTTCAATCATCATGCATAGGAATGAAGCATATACTTGTGATTTCAAATTCATATCGGAGTTGCAGCGGTAAAAGAGTTCACAAGTTCATTTTTAGCATGTGATTGCGAGAGGTTGAAAGCTTGTCATCGCCTAACTTTTCAACCGTGCGAAGCCTATGCCGAAGCAATCAGAAGCTTAACGCAACGGTTTCGGTCATACACTACATGGCTCAAGTTTAACTCAAAGTGCAATGAGAAACAGTCTCAATACCATGAGGTGTTGACAAGCAATCCCATCTCGATCTTTTCAATTCAACAATACTTGGTTCAGATTTTAAGCAAGTTATGAGCAACCAAGCAAGTGAATGACTCAGAACTAGAGACATAGCAACCTAGCATATATGAAAAGCAGGAATGGACTCAACACCCCCTACACATGCTAGTTGCATATCTCAATGGTGAACATTTTCAGATTTATATACATTAGGCATAATTCACCATTCCAAAAAATAGCTCGCTCATAACATGCAACAGTGATCAGAAAGAGCATAAGCTACAAGCATCATCATAAGTATCGGAGCAATACTAACAAGAGCATAATTACATTCTAGTGAATATAGACATGAAGCTCAGAATGTAAATGCGTATGCCCGACACAAAACTGAAAGAAAGAAGGTACCCAAAGGAAAGACTCAAGAAACTCAAAAGAAAAGAGTCTCAAAATAAAAGAGTCAGTCTGTACATCTCAAAATGCTTCCCCCATCTAAAAGGGGAAACACATACCAAGCTCACCCCTCCCCCTAAAGGTTGATTCGTCTAAAGGCTTGGTGAAAATATCAGCCAATTGGTGATGAGTATCGACATGGCGAAGGTCGATATCACCCTTCTCCTGGTGGTCTCGCAAGAAATGAAAGCGCACATCAATGTGTTTGGTTTTCGAGTGGAGCACAGGGTTCTTAGCAAGCAACGCTAATGGCACTCGTGCTGTCACAAAGCAAAGGAACTCGAGTAAAGCTCAAACCAAAATCACGCAAAGTGGCCATCATCCAGAGTAACTGGGAACAGCAGCTAGCCGCAGCAACATATTCAGCCTCCGTGGTAGACTGAGCGACACTAGACTGCTTGCGAGAAGACCACGACACAAGAGAAGATCCAATAAACTGGCAAGTCCCTGAGGTGGACTTGCGCTCAATGCGACAACCAGCAAAATCGGCATCGGAATAACCGCAAAGCGAGAGAGTGGAGGAAGCAGAATACCAAATCCCGAACTCAGGCGTGAAACGAAGGTACCTGAATATGCGCTTCACCGCCTGACGGTGAGAAGTGCGTGGCGAAGCCTGAAAGCGCGCGCACAAGCACACAGCGAACTGAATGTCCGGCCGTGTCGCCGTCAGGTAGAGCAGCGATCCAATCATGCTGCGGTACTCCTTCTGGTCCACTGCTTCTCCATCCGTGTCGGCATCCAGGGCAGTCGTCGTCGACATGGGCGTCGGAAGAGGCTTGGCCTCACCCATGTCAAACCGCTTCAGCAAGTCCCTGTGTACTTGCCCTGGTGCACAAACGTCCCCTCTCGGGATTGCTTAATTTGTAACCCGAGAAAGAAGGTCAGCTCGCCCATCATGCTCATCTCGAACTCCCTGCTCATAGTATCTGCAAACTTGGCAACCAAAGCGTGAGAAGAACCACCGAAAATGATATCATCCACGTAAATTTGGACCAAGAGAGTATCTTTGCCTTGCTTGAGGAGAAAGAGCGTTTTATCTACACATCCCATTTTAAAACCCTTAGCTAGCAAAAGGTTTTTAATCTCTCATACCAGGCTCTAGGGGCTTGTTTCAAACCATACAAAGCTTTGTGGAGTTTAAAGACATGGTTTGGAAACTTGGATTTTCAAAACCGGGGGGTTGCTGGACATAGACCTCCTCCTCAATATAGCCGTTTAAGAAGGCACTCTTGACATCCATTTGAAAAAGTTTGAAACCCATGGATGCAGCATAAGCCAAGAGTATCCTAATAGCCTCCAAACGAGCTACAGGAGCGAAGGTCTCCTCATAATCTATCCCCTCCTTCTGACTATAACCCTTCGCTACAAGCCGGGCCTTGTTCTCACAATGTGGCCCTCCTCTCCTTGCTTGTTTTTAAATACCCATTTTGTCCCAATAGGTTTACAGTCAGGAGGTGGTGGCACTAGAACCCAAACCCGATTTCGCTCAAAGTTCTCTAGCTCCTCATGCATGGCATTGACCCAATCCGGATCCGTCAATGCGTGTCCAACATCTCGGGGCTCAAAAGACGCAACAAAAGCAGAATGAGCAAAGTGCGAGATGTGCTGTGACCTGGAGCGAGTAACTCGCTCGTCGATGTCGCCGATCATCTGTTCAGGGGGGTGCTGGCGCTGGATGTGTCGTGGCGCCTCCCGGGAAGAAGTAACCTCCCCCTCAACAGTAGCTGGTTCCACCCCGGTACAAAAGGTACCGCGCGAGGTGGATCCCACGGCCCCCAGGAAGAAGACGTCTCGGGGCCACGGGTCGTCGTCGAAGCCGCTCCCGGCGGCGCGGCAGGCGGAGGGGGTGCTGGATCATCTATACCTTCAGCACCCTCTTCCTCGTCATCGAAAAGAGGCTCTCCAACCTCGTGATCACCTGCACGCTCAAAACGAGAAGAAGGAGAAACAAGAGTCTCGTCGAAGGTGACATCTGATGTCTCCATGACTCGGTTAGTGTCAAGGTTAAGTACACGATAAGCTCGAGTATGAGTGCCATAACCCAAAAACACACCGTCAGAAGAACGAGACTCAAACTTGTCTAGGTGCCTTTTTTTAATATAAAACAGTGGCAACCAAAGACTCTAAAATAACTCACCTTGGGCTGGCGACCAAAACGCAACTCATAAGAGGTCTTCTTCAAAAACACTCTCAGAAAAATGCGATTCGAAATATAGCATGCAGTGTTCATAGCTTCGGCCCAATAGCGCCTAGGAGTCCCATGCTCATCAAGCATCGTCCTGGCCATCTCAACAAGGGTCCGATTCTTCCTCTCTACAACACCATTTTGGGGTGGTGTATAGGGAGAAGAAAACTGATGCTCCAAACCAAGGCGTTTACAAAACTTCTCAAAATCCGAATTTTTAAACTCGGAACCATTATCACTTCTAATCGCTCGCATCGAGTTCAAAGGGAAACTCGTTCTGAAGACGCAAAATCAGATCGCGAGCGAAGGAGAATGTCTCGGACTTCTCAACTAAAAAGAAGACCCACGAATACCTCGAAAAGTCGTCAACAATAACAAGCACATACCACTTCCGACCAACCGAGCTCACCCGAGCCGGACCAACAAGGTCCATATGCAAAAGCTCTCCGGGGTGCGAGGTCATAACCTTGGTCAAAGGATGGTGGGGAGCAGCAACCATCTTTCCATGCCGGCAAGCATGGCAAACTAGATCCTTCTCCAACGAAAGCTTGGGCAATCCTCGGATTAAGCCAAGTGAGCTAAGTCTTGCAAGCAAGTCAAAACTCAGGTGACCGAGCCTCCTATGCCACTTCCAAAGATCAGAAGAAGAAGGACTAGCCAAAAGACAGCGAGAAGATCCAAACGACTTTGAGAAATTCGCGCGAAAGACATTCCCAAAGGGTGAAATCAGACATACAAGATCACCCTGAGGATAAGATCCGGCTAAGGTTCGGTTTGAAACGAATCTCATAGCCTTCACGAAAAAGTTGCGAAACAGAAAGCAAGTTAAAATGCAGGTTAGAAACAAGAGCAAACCTCGCGCAACACAAAGTGCTCATTAACCCGCACTGCACCAACGGACAATACCTTGCCCTTACCTTGTCGCCGAAGGTTATGTACTCCTTTCCGGCGACCGGACTATGGCTGGAGAACCATTTGGGCATTTCCGGTCATGTGCCTCGAGCAACCGGAATCCACAAGCCAAATGTCCTCCAACCGCTCCTCCTACATCAATAAAAAGACATAGGGTGAACATACGGTCCAACACTGGGGTTAGTAAGATAAGAAGGAAACCAGTGTTGGGCCGGCTGCTCAAAAGAACGGTCAGTGTAAAAACCATCCTGTCTAGGGGAATAGCGATCACCACGCACAGGAAAACGTGGTCCGCTTGGGAAGAAGCGCTCACCGCGAAACTCTACCTGCGGTGGGACAAAGCGCTCAACAAAGCCTCCGCCACGGGGTCCGTTACCTGCAAAAGCAGGACCCCGTCGGGCACGCTCTCTACGAGGTCTACGCCTAGGAGCCTGCTGCTCAACTCTAGCGTCTCTCCTCGGAGCTCTCTGCTGCCTAGGCCTAACAAACTGAGGTGCTCCACCTCTAGGCCTAGTCTCCCTCCTAGGGGCTCTCTCCTGCTGCCTAGGCTGGGTATGCTTCCCCCAGACCTAGCAGCTCTCCCTGAGGCTTCGGAGCATGTCCACCACGAGCTGGGTGAAACATGTCCCGGGTTCTGCATCTCCCTAGCACGGCGCGCCTCTCTCCTGCGCCTAAAGCACAGAACTCACTCAGGTGACCATCCCGCCCACAAAAGTCACACTGAAACCTCACCGCGCGCAAAGGGGGTTGTTGGTTTGCAGGGATGTGGGTATGGTTCACCTTGCCCTTGCCCTTCTGTGGCAACTCCTCTCGGATGGGTGGCATTGTGTCAAGCTTGTTCTTTAGGTGATTGGGCTTGGGTTGCCATTGTGGATTCTTGGGTGGAGCCTTGGGGGGTTCAACTACAACTCCATCCTTGGTGACAGGCTGGCAGGCTCTTTGGGTGGAAGCTTGGTTAGTTTTGGGAGTAGTGGTGGAGTTGGGCTTCTCACAGGGGTTCAGACCACTAGACTCTCCAATCTTACCAAAAACTGAAAGATCAACACTCTGGCCAAGACCTACACCAGGAGCCCCAGCAGCTCGCTTGAATTGGGAGATCATCATCCGAGCTGAGGCTCACCACAAGACACCCATGACAAGACGGTCCGAAGGTATGTGTTTTCCTCCTCGGTACGCATCTTGTCATGCCTCACATTGGCCATCTCCTGCTCCAGGCCCTCACACAAAGCACACCTCTTGACACAAGTGCTATCCGAGCCGGCCTTCTCAAAAGACTCAAGCTTGGCATTCTTCTCTGCCACTCGGATTGCAAGACAGGACAAGTCTTGCACGCACCCAACAGCTGCGGTCTAGCTCGGAGCTCATCCCACCTCATCTACCAGCGCGCATGCTTACTCCTCAGAGTGAGAAGATCCGTCATGTGCGCGGTGCAACTCTCGCACTCCAACTCCTCCGACACAACCACGGTGGACCGAGCGAACTCAAGCTCCTTCACCGTGTCCTCCCACTTCTGCCTAAACTCCTTGCGCTCTCTAGCGGCACGCCTAAGCAACTTATCTTGGCTAAGGAGGCAGCAGTCAACTTCTCAACCTCGGAGGAAAGCTCGTCGTAGGTGAGAGATACCTGGGAGGTGTCGTCGTCGTCGTCGTTCCGAGTGTGTGCTCCAGCTCGCCACGGACCTCATCTCCGAGCGCCATGGTACACAGGCCTTCGTCGCCGGCGAAGAAGCACAAGCCGTTGAACGTGTCCTCCAGCTTCTTCTTCTCGGACTCGTCATCACTCGATCGAGCGGAGTCGTCATCCGAACCGTCGACGTCGCTGAGCGTGGCGAAGAACGCAAGCTGCTTAGCCTGCTGCTTCTCCAAGTACTTCTTCTTGATGTACTCCTGTCGAAGCCGCCCCGCTTCTTGTGCCTTGGGGGAACGTGCTTCCCTTGTACTTGAAGTCGCGCCTGTGCCGTGATCGCCCTTCCCAAGATGCTTGTTCTTCTTCTTGGGGCAGTCGGCGATGAAGTGGTCGGGGTCGCCGCACTCGTAGCATCCGGCGCGTCCTCCTCCACGACGGCGGTTCATGCGGTGTTGTTGGAACCGCGAGAACCGGTTGGCAAGCAAAGCCAACTCGTCGTCTCAAAAGACTCCAGCGGGTCCTCTGTCACAGAAAAAAGAGAAGAAGTGCAAACCAGCTGAGGGTGTTAGAGGAAGAGCCGGAAACCAAAGCCATGGACGGGCGAGAAGGATTTTCAAAGAGGCCCTCGCCATAGCATCAATCTCACTGGACTTGAGCTTACTGAAGATCGTCGCAGGTGAGAGTCTCATAGTTCGGGATTCGATGATCGCCTGAACTTTGGAGTCCCACACGAACGGTCAAGAGTGTGCAAAAGCTTCAAAGCACGCTCATGATCGTCAAATGGCAACTGCTCTCTGTTAGCCTCATCCTGTTGACAATCACCTGAAAGCGAGCGAATAAACTTTCTATGCTCTCGCCAGGTATGTCTAAAGTTCTCATACTCTCGCTTGAACGACTCGTAGAGTCGGGTTTTGACTTGAGAGGTGCCCTCATGAAAACGCATGAGAGTGTCCCAGATCTCCCGAGCCGTAGCGAGGTGAGAAACGCGATCAAACTCACCCATGCTCAACAGAGAAAAGAGCATTACGGGCTCGGCTATTGGCATCGTGCTCATCGACCTGCTGTTGAGTCACACGAGCAGCCAAGACCACGTAATCAGGGGAGTTGCAAATATCCAGATCGAAGCGCCCAAGCTCTGCAAATAGGCCGACATACGTATCTTCCAATACGCATAGTTCGTCCCATCGAAAAACGGCGGTTTGCCCACGCCACGATCCATGTCGCCTTCGGTGGATCTGGAACCGGCTAAGGTGGAAGATCCTTAACCGCTCCGATACCAATTGAAGGACCGAGAAGCTAACCGAAAGCGACCAGAGGGGGGGGAATGGGAGCTTCAAAATTTCCTTTCGGAACTAGATGCCACTGTCCCAAATCGACCCCAAGAGCGAACCCTAGAGCTTGCTAATGTCCACGACCCTATATGTAGGGTGGATGCTTCCTAGAAGCACAGCGAGACACTAGACAACTCTAGAAAGCCAACGCAAAAGACGGAAATCAATTCCGACAACGACGAGCGAACCGCGACGAAGCCGTGCGAAACCAGTCACATCGGACGCTGGCCTGCGTCCGATGCCAGACCACCGGAAGCGTCCGATGCAGACTGGACGGTTCTGGAACCTTACTGTTCCACCATCGGACGCTGTGACAGTAATCACCCAGCGTCCGATGCAAAGGCTCCGGCGCGTCCGATGGACAACGGACGCGTCCGATGCCTAGCGTCCGATGAAACTAAAACGCCGAAAACGTGACACGCGTCACCGGAGCGTCCGATGCTAGGGACCCTAGCGTCCGATGCTCCCGTGATAGCGTCCGATGCTCCGAAAACAGCGCATTCTTTGATGATTCAACCCGATCTCCTCTAATCAAAAGCTCTAGGCCTCGGATTCGATCTGAGGGGTCACAAGGATGTTAGTGAGCTATCTCTAAGAGATCATGGCTCGAACCTAACTCCAAATCGGTGAATCAAGAAATTTCGGGGCATGGAGGCAAGAACCAATCCAAACGAAAATCGATTGATCTCCTAGACCGTGAGGTTAGAGTTTAATTCCTTCCTTCGGAAAGGAGAGCCTCACGATCTAGAACAACTTGGTTCAAACGGTTTTTGCAAAAGATGAACCGAGCAAAGAGATCAAGCGACGGGAAAATCGTGGAGAAAAAGGATTCCGCGAAGAACACAAAGAAACGCGAATCACACAGCCACGAACTCGAATTAAGGACGCAAATCAAGCCATCGATCTGTGCTCCAAGGTGAGGATACGACCTCACTTCCTCGAATCAACAGTACACAGAGTGAGTCTCTCTGTGGATCTCAACTAGCTAGAGCAGGGATGGGAGAGTGGAACCCTAGGTGCTAGGAAGCAATGACTGCGCTAACTGAGATTGAGATGGGAGGAGGGTGTCTCCCTGGACTACTTATACTAACCTAGCCTAAGTCTATTTCCTACTCTACCCCTCACTACTGTATTTACAGAGCGACCACCTAACCCTAAGGCTATTCTAGTCCACCCGCTGGTGGTAGGTAGATCCGACGGCCACGCCCGCACGGTCTTCCGCGTCGCCTCCCACGCAACCTTCAGATCGCCGCCACGTGCCGCCACCACTCTGCACCGCCCCCCCTTTTTTTGCGGCCCAAACCGGGAAACCAGCCTTTCCCATCAGCCCCCGGTTTTGAGGCCCAACCGGGAAACAGCCTCGCCCGAGTTTTTGTGGCCCAAACTCGGAACCCTCTCAGCGCCCGAGTTTTTGAGGCCCAACTCGGAAACCGGCCCCGCCCAGGTTTTTGAGGCTCAACCTGGAAACCGTCACGCCCAGGTTTTGTGGCTCAACCTGGAAACCCAGCACCCAGGTTTTGAGGCCCAACTGGAACCGTCCACCGTTTGTTTTTCCCGGGCTCTACCAACAACCGGCGTCGTAGAGGGGATGCACCGCCTGTGCACCCCTTCCACCGACATGATCGCACTTCTCCGCTTGTCGCTGTCGCAGCTGCCAGCCACCACAGCTGATCCTCCGGCCTCCAGTCCATCATCCAAGTCCACGTCCGCCCTTCACCGTCCGATACATCGCATGGCACGTCCGCCGCACGGCACGCCCATCCTTCATCGCGCCCGTCCGTCGGCACGGCACGTCGCAACTTGACCTTCACCCGCCATTGATCACTGTCTCCGTGCTCGACACCTGCACAACACAAGCCAAAGAACATGCGCATCATCTCCGTTGACAATCACTCATCACACAGAGACTCGGCATACACCCATGTATCCGCACACACCCCCTAGTCCTTGTTGGAGCACCCGCGCAAGGGTATCGCTCCCTCTTGATCCACATAAGGATCAAGTGCTCACTATGAGCTGATTCTTCGCCACTCTAGCTCGGTGAATCGCTCACTACCCGTCACAACTTAGCTTGGGTCATCCACAAAGCCTCTGGATGATCACCAAGCTCTCCGATCGCGACCAAGCCATCTAGATGATGCCTATCACCAATAGTAACGAGCAAGAACTCTCACTTGACCAACACAAGGCTAATGAGATGGTGGATGCACACTTGCTACTCTTTCTCACTAATGAGGTCTTTGATCACTCAATTATCAAATCCCTCAACCTCACTAGGCCTCTTGCACTCACTTACAATCACAATGTGTTTGTCAACCTTTCAAATGAGCAAGAGAGACAACATGAAGGAGGTGGAGGCATATTTATACCCCCTAACTCAAAACATGCACGAAGGGGTACACCTAGCCAGTTCCACACTGACCGGATGCACTTGTCGGGATGACCGGACGCGTCCGGTCAGTGCCCAATGGCTAGCTGACGCCAACTCTGACACTTGTACGAAGTGTTGATCGGAAGATGGCATGTGTCCGATCAGCACTGATCAGACGCGTCCGATCTAAAAAAACCCTCTCTAGAACCTCTCTGATCATGACCGGACGCACCTCCTGGTGCGTCCGATCACAACATTGTGGCAGCGTCCGGTCGCAACAGAACCCTTGCCACAGTGATTTGCAATGACCGGACGCATGCCCCAGCGTCCGATCACATGCAACTCAGCGTCTGATTGCTATTTGAAGTCCAAAACGACTTCGGTTTGTGACGCTTTCTTCACAAAGTTTCTTCCTTATGATCTTTGAGACCTTTCTAAGCTAGGGCTCTGGTTGACAAGTGTGCACCACATCTAACTCAAAAGTCTTACCTAGGTCGAGCTACCCATTCAAACTTCCCTTAATAGTACGACCAAAATGAAAACAAAGACTTAAACTAGTCTAAGTGTCCTCCAACACCATATGACACTTAGAACTAGCCTATCACTGTCTTCGTCATCCATCCTTTGAAAACCGAAATGAATTCCATCAATAAGTCTCAGTGTTTCTACCCGGGGGTATGACACTAACTAGTAATATGATCGCGTGCTCTCTTTCTGGATGGTGATGCAAGGGGACACAAGATTTATCCTGGTTCGGGCAAAGAAGGCCCTACGTCCAGCGGGGGAGGAGATTCTCGTATTACTTGCACCTAAGTGCTTTGTACAGGGGCAATACAAGCTCAACGAGCGTGGACCGGAGTCCGGACTCGTATGTGTGTGTAGTGTGGACTTGTGCGGACTCGTGCGTACGCGTGTGTCTAGCCGTATGTGTGTAACCGAAGGAGTGAAGGGCCCTGGTGTCCCCTTTTATAGAGCAAGAGGAGGCCAGGGTTACATAAGTGTGATACAGGAGTCGGGATGTACAATGCCCAATACGACGGAGGGTAGGAATCTCGTCTTGTCGAAGACACTGCAGCCGACGTGGAGGTTGCTGTTGAGGCGTCCTTGAAGCGTGGCTCCCGTCCCTGGCACGGACGTGGAGGCGTGGCGACGTGGAGGTCGTGCAGCGCCCATCCCGGCATGTACATGACGTGGCAGGGTTCCTCCGGGTCTTGGGGGTACCTGTCCTCCAATAGCATGAAAGCAGTCATGGCTCGAGGGGCGCAGGGCCGGCCTCGAGGCGGCGTCTACGGGGGGCTCGAGCCCCGCAGGTATGGCCAATCCCGAAAGCCCGGCCGAACAGCGAAACCCAGGTTTCGAGATGTGGCTCGAGGATGCTACAGTGCAAGGTATGGCCGAACAGTGCTGTACTTGTGCCTTTTTGACCATGCTTGTGGTGAAAACGAGGTTTGACCCTGACCCTGGTTCGCTGTGGCACGCATCATGTACCAGAGGATGTGACCGGAGTAGGTGGAAGCATTAAATGCGCTGCATGGGGTTGGTACGGTCGTTAGAGCTGGGGAGCAGGAAGCTTCCTCTTCGTGGGAGGCTTCGAAGGGTAGTGGTGCGCTCGCCCGAGGCCTGGCGCGGAGGGCTCGGGTGAGCGGAGGTCGGGCTCCAGCTCGAGGCCTGGGGTGTGATGAGCCTCGAGGGATAGGCTATCGTGCTGGAGAGGTTCGAGGTCCCCGCGCAGGGTTCCGAGGAGCGGTGTACGGCTGTAGCGGGTTCGAGGCCTACGCGCCGGGGCTCGAGGGGTAGGCTACCAGGAGGCGGTCGGTAAGGCTTTGGCGAGCCCAAGCTCCCTGGCGGTGGGCCAGCGTTGCAGGCCTCGAGGGGTTAGTTTTTTGGAAGGTTAGTCTAGCTGGGTTTATTAATTGGTGCTCTAGGTTTAACCTATTTGTTTTGCGTTGATTGGGGGTACCCCTTTTGCGTTCCCCCGACAATAAGGGGACATGAATACCATTGTGCCCAATCGATCATCATTATCGTGACCTAACTCAACTGTTTCTGCAAAACACATGTTAGTCATAGTAATTTTACGTTGTCATTAATCACCAAAACCCACTAGGGGGCCTAGATGTTTACAATCTCTCCCTTTTTGGTGATTGATGACAACCTCAAGTATGTTTGAAAGAGAGGTGAGGTTTTCAACCACTTGGTTTATATAAGCATGTGACAATAAGATCAAAAGGGGTTAGGCATGCTTATACAAACCAAGTCCACATAAGTACTCAAATATAAGAATGAACAACAAGTACTTATGAACAAGCTCATTTGTCGGAGTATAAGTGCAGAAGCAAAATAAATGAGCATAACAAAGTGACATGAAATATATAACAAGTGAAGCACAACATGTCACAAGCGAAAGTCACACGCATAACGTACAAGTGCATAAGATAAACATGTATGCATGTTGAGTATTTTAAACGCACACAGAATAATCCGCAAGCGCACGGATACCGATGTAGCTTTCACCCGAGAGTATTCCAGGGTATCGATTTCCACGGGAAACGTGAAGTGTACTAGAAGAATTAAGAACGTCCAAGAAAAGAATGGTAATATGGGTAGAGAGAGATATAGGGTTTTCTAAGCGGGTCTATTTAATTAAAGGCTTACTATACTTTACTTACTTCGGAGCAACAGTACCTTTCTGATTCTCGAAAAAGACTGGGAAAAGGGTAATCGGGAGAAGGCTGCCAAAAAGCTCTACAAAAACACCAATCCTAACGTGGTGGATTATAACAATCTACAAAGCTGTCACCCCTGTAGCTACCACAACTATCCGGAGGATTGAGCGCAAACTCAGGTAAACCCTAGTTTAGACACCACGTCTACACTAACGCTTACTACTCTAATTACATATGATAACTAGAGCACTCAATACGAGCGGAGATCCAGTAGATAAAATAAAGTAAGAACTGAAATTAAATATAATACTTAGAAATAGTAAATGAAGAACCTGGAGATTACTTGAAGACAAACCAGATGCTGCACCAATACAATGTCGAGGAAGATCCGACAGATCCGGCTCCTCCTCAGCTCTCTCCTTCTCTCTCTAGATGACAACTAGATGATGAACTAGAACTAGATCTAGAACTAGAAGATGAACTAGAACTAGAACTAGACGGTCAACTAGAGGGATCTCTACTTCTAATTGAAACTATAGTTTCTGATGTGGAGATCAATAATGAAGATGGAGATGCCTGGAGAGGGGGGTCTGGGGTTGCTTATATAGTCCTGGATGGAGTAGGGGGCAAGGAATTGCCATGTCATCGATCCGCGTCACATTTATCGCCCGCCGTCTGATCCTTTCATCGAATTTCGTAGACCATGGGATCAAAACCGACCTTGTACGGACTTGAGGACTCTTGGGGATCTCGGGGGAATCGGGAGAATATTCCTTAACGATGCTGCGTAGAAAACCGGGCAAGAACCGGACTCTAAGGGCCCGAACCGGTTGAACCTGGCGCTGTTCTGTGTTTACGGGAGAAAATAAGCTTTTTCGGGCAACTGGGCCGCTCGGTTTAGGCCGGCCCAGCTGATCCCACGCGCTGCGCGCAGTTGAACCGAGCGGAGGCCCAATCTTGCACGCCACCTGTCCGAGTGGGCGGCCGAGCCGTACGGGCTCCCGCCCTTGCTCGCGCCCGCGCAAACGCGTGAACGCGCGTGTGCTGTCCTCTGGTGGCCACGTGTCGTTTCGCCATTGGTCCGGGGACCGCGCCGCCTGCGTTCATGCGCGGATGCGCGTTGTTTCCTGCCCGACAGGGCCTGCATGCGCCAGCGCTGTCCCCTGCATGCACAACGGCATTGCCTGATCCAAGCTGCCACGTGGTTGAATCCCATTGGCTTGCATGACACTACGTTGTGGGCCCCACTTAGTGATGTGGATTTCTTCTCTTTTTAGTATCTTCTTATTCTAGGCTCCAAATATAGTAAATAATATATCTATTTCGATCAGCGCGATGAGCTCTACGCAATGGTGTACTCCAATTCGCCATCTGAGATAGGTTTATTCGGTGAAAAATTCAATATCCTGCAAAACAAGGATCACCAAAACTCGTGGAACTCGTTAGAATCAACCCTACAACTATGCTCTATGATTTATTTCATATTAATTCATGCAATAGTTGATGATATAATATTGACTATAAGGACCGTCAACAAGTTCCCCCAAGCTTGCCATTTGCTAGTTCCTTAGCAAAGTCAATCTCAACAATGGATCAGGGGTTGCTGCAATATCTGAACTTCCAACAAGTACACAAGCATTCAAAAGTTCTCATAAAGATATCATATTATTTATCACGGGGCTTAGTACTTTACCTTGAATCCTGAGTAATTGAAAGATAGAATGATCAAATCAAGCATTATGTCTTTTGCTCTGTCACTTCACCATTATCCCAGAGTTTTATGAATTTTTAGAAAAAAACATATGTTGCCAAATTAAACAATGGATCCAAAGAGAAAGTCAACCACACCATTGAATCGAGAAGTGCATCTGTACGGAAAATGGAGTTGGATGTTCTTTTGAAAATATCACTCTCTTTTGTTTACCAGAGATACATGGCTATCAGGCTAATTCTACTGACGGGCACGTGCCCATTTTTTTCTGATATTCTCTTTTTTTTCTCTTTTTTCGCGGTTCCGGACACTTGTCCCTTTTTATTTCCTCGGGATCTATCTTTTTTTTGAGGTTTTGGACACTTGTCCCTTTTTATTTCCTCGGATTTTTTTTTCTTTTTCTTTTCTTTTTTTTCAATAGCCACATGCTTCCAACAAACTTTTGAGAGGATTGGAACAAATAATCATGAGCATTTATGCGGAAAAATGGATGGAATGTGTAAGTGATCTCAATTCAATAGCATGATAACTTCTCACAGGGTCAACAGAGCTTAATTTAACTCAATGCAATTATTTATCATATTAATATTGGAAACTCTCCGGAACTCTAGTGTTGTTTTAAAACAAGATAACAGTAGCTCAGATCATCACATATCATATCTGTCAATTACCTAGACTTTGGATCAAGCATTTACTACCCATATGTTGACGCAAAATGTGACGCCCTGCGCCAGGCACACAGCAAGCCGAACGAGGTTGGCTTCAATCGGGTGCCCGGAGTATTCCGAATCCGGAAACGTGTCAGTCGGTTTGACCTGAAAACCAACAAGGGATAAAAATATGAGAATACCTTGGAACATGTTGGGTGAGACCAGATAGTTCCATATGTACGGCTTTGAAAGCCAATCATGACGGCACACAGCTATAAAAGCTGTTTGTCGAAACAGGTTTATAATGTCATTCGGCAAGTATAAAGATGGAGCTCATAAACATGTTGAATGCCGAATACATGAATAACAGAAGGGTAAAAGGGTAATTTGTAAATATAAATCTATTCAAATAACATATGCATAGGCTAATCCAACTAATCTGCCGCACGTTTAGCCTTCATGAACCCGTCAAGTATAAACTCAAGCAAAGCTAATCCACCGCATGATACCACTTGCTATAAGTTCACACCACTCCTTATAATTAGATTAATCCACCGCATGATACAATCTAATTATAAGAAGCTAAAAGCATACATATATCTGAACAGATCTATAAAAACTCATTACTCATGTAAGCTTAACCAGAGTCGGTAAACTAGCCGAACTAGGGTCCATGAAGAAGGAACATACAAGCAAAGCATGATTAAACTAATCTAAAACCTGCACCTGTCGCACGGTACCCAGCTCTATCAAAGCCTAAACATGGTCAACATGCATGAACCCACAACATGTAATAATCTGGATTGAAAGTAAATTCGGCCATCATGATCTTATGATTAACGAAGCACAAATAAACTCATGCAGCAAGGTCGAACAAGATCAATCTAGATTGGGCAAAGAGTGTTATAGGAATTAAATAAATAAAACATATAACACATGATAAACTTAATGAATCTATTAGATCTGCCAAATCTAACAGAGCCGATAACTATTTTACTCATGACTCAATCCGCCGCACGATACAAGGCATAAGCAAAAACTTCCCGTCATAAGCTTAAATCCGCCGCACGATACTAAGCTTAACATACGAGACTACTTGCATCATATCTAATCCACCGCATGATACTAGACATGATAGCAAGGTTGCCGGTACTTACGGAGGTCGACGGATCGATGATTCCTCTCGAAGAACTCGACGACACGACTTAGGGACTCGAAAGGTGGCACGGGGCCGGTTGTATTGATATGGTTGTGAACAGTTTTACAATGGTCGAGGGCTTATATTTATACTCTGGACGAAACACGAATCCTAAACTATTACGACTTAAAAACAAGGAAATATATAAATCATATTCCTAATCCTCTCGGCGTCTTCCGTCGTCACGTGTCTTCTCGTGCAAGCCGGCTCTACCTGCATCATCCATTTTCCGAATGGGGCTACTGCTTCACGAAATAGCCGACCGCGCAGGTATTCACCGAAAGTCTTAAGGACCAAATAGCCGTCCGAATGCTTGCCGAATCCTTCTCTTCTCTGCTGGCTGGACCCACCTGTCATATCCTCGTGTGTGCGAAAATCTGGTGTTAACACCATAAATTTAATTTTATTTTTAAGCATCATTATTAATCAGGAGAACTCATGCTTTGAAGGCTAGGTACTTGAAAGAAATTAGATAGAGCAACTATTCATCATTTCTATGTAAAAGATTAGAGAGAGAGTTCTTCTTTTATTATTAACATCTTAAAATAAACTAAGCAAACTTAACATAGTATTTATTTAACCTAACGCACTATTTATTTAACCTGACACACTTATTATAAATAACTAAGATAGTGAATAAAATATACCTGGATTACGAAGATAACGGGGTGTGTCTCTCCAAGCCGGTTCCTTAATAACGTTGAGCCTTCATGTGCCCATATATTTTGTCTCTTTTTTTAATTAATGGTGAGCCTTCATGTGCCCACATATTTTGTTCTTTTCTTTTTAGGGGTGAGCCTTCATGTGCTCACATATTTTTGTGTGTTTGAATTCATTTATAGAATGAAAAACTTAAGAGGATAAAGATACTTACGTGGATACATGGGGTGCCTTCCCCCAAGCTAAATGTTGACGTAGTCATTCGATCTTGTAATGTAGCAGACTGACAGTGAAAATGTGTTTCCTCTATCGGAGCTTTGATTGGTGTTGATGGTTGAGGAAACAGTGCTCCAACAGTGGATCCACTTGCTCGTCAGCTTTTCTTGGTCTTTCAATCATGTGGAACTCAAATAGACAACAAGACTTGTGGAACATATTAAGCGTTACTGGTTGGCCACTTAAGCCTTAGTTGTCCAGAGTTTCAGTAAGATCTCTTTCTCAATATTTTTGTATTTTATATTTTTATGATGCAAGAGAAAATGCACAGGATGAATGCATGCATATTTTTTATTTTTTATGCCACCACGGTGAACATTCCTGTGGGTTTTTACAAACCATAGAATTATTCACATGGGGCTTTATGATGCAGTGAAATATTTTTATTTTGTTTTCTAATGTAATGCAGAAATTAAAATGTGTTATGAATTAAATATGATGATACAAGAAATGGTTATGGATTAAATATGAGAAATATGCAGCAAAGTAAATATAAAGATAACTATCGATTTTTACCTTTTGGTGAAGGTTCGGATATTTAGGTCCGACGAACCGGACCTTCCCTTGGTTCAGACCTCCCAGGGTTGTCAGACGTTTGGAAAGTTGTTATTGATTGTACCTCTTAGGTGCATACTTTTTCTGCCATACTTTCTTGGTCTGAGTCTTCACTTCCTGTGGTTCACTGTCTTGCGGTTTCTATCCTTTCTTTTCTGGGACAGTGTCGATAGCTTCTTTTTCGTGATTCGCCTCTCTATTCTTGATAGTTTGTCTTCTTTGGCTTTGAGAGCAGCGTCTTTCACTTCTATACTTCTTGGGTGCTTCATTGGGCATGTAGTTGATGAAGTTGCATCGTGCCTTTTCTCCAGGAAAGTGAAAATGGATTTCCTCTTGTAGATGATTGTACTTGTAGCGTAGAGGAATGGTCTTCCTAGGATGAGGTGGACATCATCGTCTTCTCATGTCGAGGATCAAGAAGTCTGTGGGGACTTCATGACCTCTAATTCTGACTACGACGTCTTTCATCATTCCTCTTGTTTATGCCTCTTGATATGGGTGACACTCATGTTATTTGTTCGTCCAGTAGTTTGAAGTGAAGCATTAATTGTGGACGCTGGCAGCATCTTGCTCAATGTGCATGTTCTTGTAGATCTAGGACCTTCACTCTGTAGAATATGGGAGTTGACAAACTCTTCCTTGTTTTGCTCAAGAGTGTGTCCTGCTCATAAAGACAAGGTAGAGATCAAGTGCATGGGCTCTGTTGGTGGAAAAACACCAACAGAACCAAAAGTTTTGTTTATTCCCCTCTAACCTTAGGCACATAGCATAAGACAAACTTGTTGTTTATGTGTCCTATTCAATCTTAACATGAGTGATAGAATCAGAAAATGAGCATGAAAGTAGCATCTTCAAATATTTAACAGATCAGATTACTTAACCTAAGGAAGGATAATCTATGCATAATGGGTTGATATTTTCATTATTGTGATAGATCATCTTCCAAAGGTTGGATGCACAATATTTTAGCTCATTTAGTTAAGATAGTGAGATTCAATAGAGTAAAGCCAGGAACAAAGAGTAAAGAACTAAACATGTTGAGTTGATAAGGTTGGATCAAGTGAGGTGCAACTTAAACATGTTGGGTTCTTTATTTATGCGCATACCAGAATCAAAGAGAAGCTTTTAAAGTGATGGTCACTTACCTTGAAATGTTACCTTATCATTCAAGAGTGATTGTGTGTCGTACCAACTTGTGGAAGCTTCATTCAAGAGTGATTGTGTCGTACCAACTTGTGGAAGCTTCTCTTGTCTAGCTGGTTATTCTTCATGAATAGCTTGTCTTCTCTTGTTCATCTCATAGTGGCTGAGTGATGGGACTTGAGAGGAGGAAGGACATAGTGGGATCGTCTCTTTAAAGGGATCAGCGCTTCCTTCTCTATGCGTTGACCTATCAGTGAAGGTGTGTTGTTCCTCAGGTTCGTACCAGGACCTCTCTCTTTTAGCTTGTGTTTGTACTGTCTGATATGAGAGATGAGGATTCAAGTGCCCGTACGATGGTCTCTGTCTTCTAGTGGCCCAGCTCAGACTTGTTCACCTATTTCCATGGAGTGAGTGCTTTGATTGTAGGTATTGTTTGTGGCACTCATCTTTTGTCTTGTTCTACAGATCTCACTTCTCCATGATTAGTGAGTTGTGTCTCCGTTGCGCAAGTTGTTGAAGTTCATGTGCCTCTTCATCTCCAGTGTGGGTTCATCTCAGGACTTTCCAAATTGATATTGAAAGTTTTCCTGCAGGGGTTAGTCCAACAAAATATCCAACATCCACTATAGCATACTATTAGTTCAAAATCAACCTAGACACCATGTCTAATTTGATCTAGGAAGGCATTTTAACCTAAGCACCATGCTTAAATTAAAAGGTCTTTGATAGCAAGATCACCACTCCTAAACTAGACATATGTTTCATTTAAGAGATGTATGAAAGTACTTCAAACCTAAACATATTCTATAGCAGATGAAGGTATGATTAAAGCATAAAAGATTTACTCAAATGGTGATAAGAGAGCATGATTAGTGTATAGCACATGAGCATGACTTAAGGTAGGGACAACCAACATAGCAACATGGCAAGAGTTGTTCTTACTAAGTGTAATCCCAAGCTTGGTTTTTGCAAAAATCAAGAATGGATGAATGTAATTCAATGTTGCATGATGATTAGTTGGACATACCTTGTGTTTGTCATTCCTTCAAACTTTTCGCTACAGACCTGCAAAGGTTAGTGACAAGAATACTCGAAGGAATATTTTAACAATTATATCCTTATGCTCATTACACAAAGGCAGTGTAGCAGGAGAGTGAACACTGATCTAAAAAGTGCTTGTTTTAGGACACTGAGCTTGTCTTTGGGAAACCTTCAGAATGAGATTTGGTGAAGTGGTTTCCCCTCCAACACCACTAAAGAGCACACGACATCTACAAAATTTGTGATAAACATATGCATCGACAACCACCCTTTGAAGTTTTTGTAAACATAAAGTGTGAGGGGGTTGAATATCTCGAGTGTGGCAATGTTAGACAGACCAGCTTGAATCAGGAGATGTCTCATATGAGCATGGATTTAAAGAGGTGTTTATGAAGTAGCTTCCATGCTCTTTGATATCATCTTCCTCGTTTTCAAAGAAGAACACCGAAGGATAGGGTTCATCATTTTCTAAAGTGTGGGGTGTTTTCTCTATGGGTGGTTCTACGACAACCAAATTATTAGAAGGATTTGAAGGAATTTCAAATTTGGTTGTGTTCCTCCTCGTGTTGGTCGGGGTTTGGCTCGACTTCTTCTTCTGGGAATTTATCAAAAACGCTAGTGTAAGGAGTGTTTTCAAGGATTTTCTCTAGGATGTCTCTTCCTTCACTAACAAGTTTATGTGAGAATGATCCTCCAGAAGCTAAATCGAGACATAGAGCAGCTTCCTTGTTAAGACCACAATAGAAGTGAAAGTGTATCACATGGTCTGGCAAGGAAGGGTTTGAGCTAGAATTGGTAAGGTGTTTGAACCTAGCCCAAGCTGCTTCTAGTGTCTCCTTCTCTTTTTGTTTAAATGTAAGAACTTTGATTCTAAGATCAGTGATTCGAAAAAGAGGGAAGAAAGCAAGACAAAAGTTGTCCCGAAGTTCATCCCAATTCCCTTGTGCCCCTTACGGAATGATCATACCATTTTCTCGTCTCTTCCCAAAAGAGAGAACGGGAATAGTTTCCATTTAATGGTCTCTTGTGTCATGCCAGCTATAGTCTGACAAGAACACAACTCCTCAAATTCCCTAAGGTAAGTGTATGGATCTTCGTCTTCTGACCCAAAGAAGGATTTCTCCCGAACCATGGCTATAAGAGCAGGGTGAAGCTCATAGCCATCTATATGAATGGGGTGTGATGATGGTGGAGGCTCCAACAAGTCACCCTTTGGAGCAAAGAATTTTAAGACAGGAGTGAAATCCATGTGGTAAGAAGTGTGGTGGTGAGGTAAAGGTGGTGATAAGAAAAAGGTGGTAAAAGAAAAGAAACACAGACGATCCTGGTTCGATTCTAGAACACTACCTTTCCCCGGCACAGGCGCCAGAAAGCTTGTTGGGTATTTTAAACGCACACAGAATAATCCGCAAGCGCACGGATACCGATGTAGCTTTCACCCGAGAGTATTCCAGGGTATCGATTTCCACAGGGAACGTGAAGTGTACTAGAAGAATTAAGAACATCCAAGAAAGAATGGTAATAGGGTAGAGAGATATAGGGTTTTCTAAGCGGGTCTATTTAATTAAAGACTTACTATACTTTACTTACTTCGGATCAACAGTACCTTTCCGATTCTCGAAAAAGACTGGGAAAAGGTAATCGGGAGAAGGCTGCCAAAAAGCTCTACAAAACACCAATCCTAACGTGGTGGATTATAACAATCTACAAAGCTGTCACCCCTGTAGCTACCACAACTATCCGGAGGATTGGGCGCAAACTCAGGTAAACCCTAGTTTAGACACCACGTCTACACTAACGCTTACTACTCTAATTACATATGATAACTAGAGCACTCAATACGAGCGGAGATCCAATAGATAAAATAAAGTAAGAACTGAAATTAAATATAATACTTAGAAATAGGAAATGAAGAACCTGGAGATTACTTGAAGACAAACCAGATGCTGCACCAATACAATATCGATGAAGATCCGACAGATCCGGCTCCTCCTCAGCTCTCTCCTTCTCTCTCTCTAGATTACAACTAGATGATGAACTAGAACTAGATCTAGAACTAGAAGATGAACTAGAACTAGAACTAGACGATCAACTAGAGGGATCTCTACTTCTAATTGAAACCCTAGATTCTGATGTGGAGATGAATAATGAAGATGGAGATGCCTGGAGAGAGGGGTCTGGGGTTGCTTATATAGTCCTGGATGGAGTAGGGGGCAAGGAATTGCCACGTCATCGATCCGCGTCACATTTATCGCCCACCGTCGGATCCTTTCATCGAATTTCGTAGACCATGGGATCAAAACCGACCTTGTATGGACTTGAGGACTCTTGGGGATCTCGGGAGAATATTCCTTAACGATGCTGCGTAGAAAACCGGGTAAGAACCGGACTCTAAGGGCCCGAACCGGTTGAACCTGGCGCTGTTCTGTGTTTACGGGAGAAAATAAGCTTTTTCGGGCAACTCGGCCGCTCGGTTTAGGCCGGCCCAGCTGATCCCACGCGCTGCGCGCAGTTGAACCGAGTGGAGGCCCAATCTTGCACCGCCACCTGTCCGAGTGGGCGGCCGAGCCGTACGGGCTCCCGCCCTTGCTCCCGCCCGCGCAAACGCGTGAACGCGCGTGTGCTGTCCTCTGGTGGCCACGTGTCGTTTCGCCATTGGTCCGGGGACCGCGCCGCCTGCGTTCACGCGCGGATGCGCGTTGTTTCCTGCCCGACAGGGCCTGCATGCGCCAGCGCTGTCCCCTGCATGCACAACGGCATTGCCTGATCCAAGCTGCCACGTGGTTGACTCCCATTGGCTTGCATGGCACTATGTTGTGGGCCCCACTTAGTGATGTGGATTTCTTCTCTTTTTAGTATCTTCTTATTCTAGGCTCCAAATATAGTAAATAATATATCTATTTCGATCAGCGCGACGAGCTCTACGCAATGGTGTACTCCAATTCGCCATCTGAGATAGTTTTATTTGGTGAAAAATTCAATATCCTGCAAAACAACAGGGATCACCAAAACTCGTGGAACTCGTTAGAATCAACCCTACAACTATGCTCTATGATTTATTTCATATTAATTTATGCAATAGTTGATGATATAATATTGACTATAAGGACCGTCAACAATGCATTTGAGTGCAAGGGTCACACAAAAGAACCGAAACCCTCTCACACACTCCCCCTAAGGCTAACATACGCTCCCTCTCCCCCTTCGGCATCAAAGACCAAAACTAAGGGTCTGAAGGCGGGATTGGAGCAGACGAGTCGGGCGACGAGGTACGCGAAATGGCCTCGAACTTAGCAACAAGATCCTCCTCGTCGGACGACAAACTCTGAGTTGGCTGACCCTCTGACACAGGAAGAGGAGGCGAAGCAGTCTGGGTCTGCTCAGCTGTCTCTGGCTGCTACTGCTCTGTGGGAGGAGTCTGACTCTGAAGTTGAGTGCCTGGCACTGGAAGCTCAGGCTGTGCAGACTCTGGCTCGGTGGACTCAGGCTGAACTATCTCTGGCTCTGGAGGAGGGTCCATGGTCTCTGTCTTAGCCACTGACACAGTCAACGAAGCCTCTGGAGCTGAAGAAACTGGAAGTGTCTGGCTCTAAGTAAGTGGTGGCTCGGACGAAGCTACAAAAGAGGGTAGAGTCTTTGTCGTGCCTGTAGCTGGAGCTGGAGCTGGAGCGGAGGTCACATGCAACTGAAACTCGGGCAGTGTAGACTGGCCTGTGAGCTCACTGAACGAAGCCTCCAAACTCCTGGGGGTCACTAGGATCGACTCTGTCTGAGTAGGAGTAAAGCCTGAGCGGATCGGAGTGAACCCCGGCAGCTGCCCTCTCGCTGGAGTAGTAAACCATTGTGAGAACTGCGGGAAGGGCGAGACCGACGGCGGTGGGACTGATGAGTAGTACGAGGTCGATGGTCCAGACTGCTGAAGCTGAAACTGTGGCGACTGAGGTAGCTGTGGAGTCTGCGCCATCCTCTCCATGAAAGCTAAGGCCTAAGCCTGAAGCGCTATCATCTGCCTCTGGAGAGCATCCTGTCGCTCCTGAGCCTGAGCTGTGGCGACGGTCTGTGCCTCGACAAGTCTAACCTGCTCCTGAGCCTGTCGTCTCTGCTCATCAGCCTAACCCTAAACCTCCTGAGCTAGATGGTCCTGTTGTTGCTCCATCCATGAAAGTATAGCAAGAAGTGCGGGATCACAGCCAGCCATGCGGGACGAACCTGCCTCTGAGTCGTGAGTAGCAGCGGGCATCCTCGGCAGGGGGCATAATCCTCGTCTCAGCTGTCAGTCGGAAACTCTAGAAGGTCGGGCTCCTCTACCTCTGCCTCAAGCTCTGCCTCTGCTAGCTGACGAACAGCCTCGTCCCACTCTGCCTCTATCTCTGAAACAACTAGCCTCTGTTGCGGCTGTCTGGGACAAGTGTCTAGACTAACTCCAACAATCTGGTGGGTGTCGTACACTGGGAACTCTGTCAGAGACTGCGAAAGTGGAGCAATCAAAAGGCCGGAATCAGCATCCTCAGAAGAACACAGATCCAATGCGCATATGGAAGCTGTCGGTGGCCCTTGAAGCCCTCTGCTAGTGTATCCTCCATCTCTAAGATAATCAGATCCCAATTATCGAACTGGAGCTAGGAGACCAAGTGGTGAATAAGCCAGATCTGAATACGGGTCAACCCCTCCCTGTAGCCTGTCCGAGGCAAAAGAGTACGCCTCATAACCTCGTTCACGAGATAGGCCATCAACGTCAAGTCACGAGGACGCCGACTGGTCCCCTCTTCGAACGGCTCTCGGAAGCAAACACGGATGAGCTATGCTGGTGGAATTTCCGACGTCATGGAGGCTCTGTCTCACCGTAGCACAGAGTGTGTATCTTCATCTCATGTGCTGTCAAACCAAGAAACTCTCTGGCCCTGGTGATGTAAAGTCTGTAGGCCCGACCCCCGAAAGCAAAGTGCAAGTACCAGTGGTGCGGGTCGATCCACAGAGACGCGTAAAACTGTCACACCCTGTCCTCAATGTACTGACCACTCCGTCCCATAAGATCCGCCAAGTCTGGCAAGTAAGTGAGAAGGGGACGGATGCCTCTCCTCTAGCTGCAACTATGTCCTCTAGCGGGCCAACTCGGTGAGGCCTGATGTGCACGCCGTTGTTGACATAAGCTGTATAGAAGTCCTCCTGGAGCACAGTGTAGAATCCCTCGGAGGCCTAAGGGTGTCGCTCAGCTGGGAACCATTCCTCGAACGGAACTAGTTGTAGAGTCTGCACCTGACGTGTTGTAGCAGTCCACAGGTCCAAGTGAACCATAGGAGGGGGACCCTGCGGCCTCAGAGGAGGTCGACCAACCCGCCTCTGTCCCTCAGGCCTAGGAGAAACCTGAGTGCGAGTACGGGTGGACCTACGAACCGGCTGTTGTGGTGGTTGCTCCTCTGTCTGATCCTCTGCCTGGGTCTCTGCTGCTAAACCAGTCTCTAGAGCTAAACCGTTTGCTGAAGTTGCACCTGCTGCTGTGGCTGCCTCTGACTCAAAATGGAAGTCTGGAGGAAGGGTCTCGACCGGGTCATCAAGAGAGTACTGCTGACCACGGAGACGAAACACTCCACCAGTCTCTAAAGGCTCTCTCTGAGTCAGAGCCCGTTGCTGCTCCTTAGTAAGTCAGTCGCGGATCCACAGACCGCTCAACTGTCCACCTCTCTCTGCTCTCTCGGCTGTCTCTGTTGCTGCCAAAGCCAACTGAGCATCACGATCCAAACGCTTGCGCTTCTTTTGTCACGACCTTCTACTTCCCCTTCCCCTTGTCACCTGCAGGAGGACGAGGGGGAGGAGGATCGACACCAGGACCTCCACCAACGTCCTTATAGCGAGCCATCGCTGCAAGAAGAGAGAAACTGCCACGGACAGCGGACAAGAACCATTGACAAGCAACAAGAACAACTGCCGCTGACAACAACAACTACCAAGAACCTCTGTCAAAGAAGAAGTTGGACTGAACCTCGAGAGGCTTGGCCTGAATCCGTATCCGCGAGCTTGGCCCCGGATTAAACTGACACTAACAAACTGCCAACCAAACTCACTGACACGGTCTCGGCTCGCTGCAGGAGATAGATAGGGATATATAAGCATATATAATCTAGAGAGAAGAATAGCCCTATCAGAAGCAAAGCAAATGAGATGAGGAGTGGAACGGGGCTTTGCTACCTAACGAACGCGACGATCCGACTGAGCAGAGGAGAGTAACCGACACGTTCGGGCACCGAGAAGTCTCGCCAGAAGGATCTGCGCGAGAATCTGGGCAAAAACTAGGTTAAATAGGCATGAACATTGGTTTTGGCATTTTATCGAGCATGTGGAGCATGGGGTGAAAAGGATATGGGAGTGGAACTCACTGTTGGGACTAGACTCGCAGGGAGGAGATCGCCGAGGGGACTGCTGGCGCTGCTGACAGCCGAGGACTTGCCGGAGAAGAGCTCCAACGCCGGCGCAAGGAGAAATCGCCGGCGGGGATCACGATCGCGCGCGCGGATGGGCGAGGAGGGCACTAGGAAAAGGACCACGGCGGCGCGAGCGCGGAGCAAGGGCCGCGATGGCGTGGCGCTGACCGGCGGTGAGGTGGAGCGCTGGGGATGCGGCGGTCAGCGAGCTGGGTGCACGGCTAGGGTTTGCGACGTCGGCAGCGGGATGAGACCGGGAGCGGGCACGAGGTCGGTTGGACAGACTTATTATGCCCTTTTAAGTGGCAACCGGACGCACTCCCTGGTCGATCGGACGCACGCACTATAGCGTCCGATTGCGAACAGAGAGCTCCCGAAACGCAAAAGATGCGATCGGACGTGTCCTGTCACCCCTGACCGGACGCACCCCAAAGTTGGATCACTCAACGGCCAACGATCAGACGCTCGCTACACCGACTGACCGAACTCGACGATGACACTGTTCATCAATGCGCTCGAGATGAACTGACCGGACGCACCAAGCAGCGTCCGGACACAGGGAAAACTCTGTTTTAATCTGATTTTTCGCGTCGGCTTCACCCAACTAAGTTCCAACTCAAATAAGAAGCAAATAAGCACTAGTTGGAACATGGTGGAGTGACCTCTCTCAAACCCTCAAACTCTTCAAATATTTTGCCATAGGCTAAGTAGTTTCTAGAGAAAATAGGCAATAAAACCCGAGGAGACAACATGTGGCCACCAAAACTAGTGGTCTTAACCATTAGGAGCCTCAAATGCTCCCCCTAGCGGTGGGCGAACACAGCGGTTGCTCAAGCTTAACCAAAAAGAAACGACAAGAAACACACATGCAAATGCAATGCAATACGGAATTTGAATCTAGATTGCTTGTCAAGTTTGCTCATGAGTAAGCTTCTTCACACGCTTTTTAGGGCGGTTATCTTAACCACGTCTGACAAGCCTATGTGCATAGCATAAATTAAACATGGCATAATAAATAATGCAATGCAAAGACAACACCCTTTCATCTTTTGACAAAGTTACTTAGATTAAGTACATTAAGCTCACTTCGCAATCTACAAAGGGTACTCTCATCTAGGGGTTTTGTGAAGATATCCGTCAATTGATCTTCGGTTCTAACTCCTTCTAGAGATATATCGTTCTTTGAAACATGGTCTCTAAGAAAGTGATGGTGAATATCTATGTGCTTTGTGTGAGAGTGTTGAACCGGGTTGTTAGCAAGCTTAACCACACTCTCATTGTCACAGAACAAAGGTACCGCTTCTAAAACTACATCATAGTCTAGAAGGGTTTGTTTCATATAAAGGATTTGTGCACAACAAGCTCCCGCGGCTATGTATTCCGCCTTAGCGGTAGACAAGGCCACACTATTTTGCTTCTTCGAACTCCATGAAACTAGTGATCTCCCAAGAAAATGGCACCCTCTGGATGTGCTCTTTCCATCAATTTTGCAACCCGCGTAATCCGAATCGGAATACCCAATGAGTTGGAAGTTAGCTCCTTTGGGATACCAAAGGCCAATGCTTGGGGTGTGCTTTAGGTACCTAAGGATTCTTTTTACGGCTATGAGGTGTGATTCCTTAGGATCGGCTTGAAACCTAGCACACATGCACACACTAAACATGATGTTGGGCCTAGATGCGGTCAAATATAACAAGCTACCAATCATAGAACGGTAGAGAGTTTGATCAACCGAGTTACCTCCCTCATCTAGGTCGAGATGTCCATTTGTTGGCATTGGAGTCTTAATAGGCTTGCAATCATTCATATTGAAGCGCTTGAGGAGGTCTTTTGTATACTTCTCTTGAGATATAAAAGTCCCCTCCTTCATTTGATTGACTTGAAAGCCTAGGAAGAATGTGAGCTCACCAATCATGGACATTTCAAACTCCTTCGACATAAAGTCACCAAATTCCTTGCAATATTCTTCATTTGTTGACCCGAAGATGATATCATCATCATAGACTTGACAAATGAAGATCTCTCCATCAAGCTTCTTGGTGAATAGTGTGGTGTTGACCTTCCCAATGGTGAAGCCCTTCTCAATGAGAAAGTCCCGGAGGCGCTCATACCATGCTCTAAGGGCTTGCTTGAGCCCATATAGCGCCTTGGACAACCTATAAACATGATTAGGATATCTAGGGTCTTCAAACCCAGGAGGTTGATCAACATAGACTAGTTCATTTGTGAAGCCATTTAAAAATGCACTTTTCACATCCATTTGATAAAGTTTAATGTCATGATGTGATGCATATGCAAGGAGGATACAAATGGCTTCAAGTCTTGCAACCGGTGCAAAGGTCTCCCCAAAATCCAAGCCTTCAACTTGGGAGAACCCCTTTGCCACTAGCCTTGCCTTGTTTCTAACAACCACGCCTTGATCATCTTGCTTGTTTCTAAACACCCATTTTGTTCCATTGACACTCTTGCGCCTTTAGGTCGCTCTTCAAGGGTCCAAACTTGATTGCGGGTGAAGTTGTTCAAAATCAATTCAGCATAGCATTCACCCAATCCGGATCCTTTAGAGCATCATCTACAAGTGTAGGCTCAACAAGAGAAACAAAGGAGTGATGTTCCATAAATGAAGCAAGTCTTTGAGATCGAGTCATTACACCCCTTGTTGGACTCCCTATGATGAGATGTTGAGGATGAGCTTGTAGTAGAGGAGTAGTCCTTCGATCAACCACTTGAGGGGGCGCTTGTGGAGCATCAACATCTTGAGCTTGTACCACCACTTGATCATTAGAGACATGAGTATCTTCATTTGGCTCTCTCCCATCTTTATCATCATCTTGTGGTACATTTGATGATGATGGCTTGTCGATGACTTGAACATCATCATCATCATCATCATCTTTAGGCTTGATGGCTCCAACCGGCATGTTCTTCATTGCTTCCCTCAATGGTTCATTACCTACATCATAAAGATTCTCATGTGCTCCTTGAGATCCGTTAGATTCATCAAATTCCACATCATATGTTTCTTCTACCATCCCGGTGACATGGTTGAATACTCGATATGCTTTGGACTTCAATGAGTAACCAATAAGAAAACCAATATCACATCGGCGTTGAAACTTCCCTAGATGTTGGCGCTTCTTGTAGATGTAGCATTTGCAACAAAACACTCTAAAGAATGATACATCCAGCTTCTTGTTGAGTAGCTCATAGGGGGTCTTGCCAAGGAGACGATGGGGGAACAATTGGTTGGATGCATAGCATGCGGTGTTGATTGCTTCCGCTCAAAATCTTTCTGGTGTAGAGTACTCATCTAACATTGTTCTTGCTAGGGTGATTAGTGTCTGGTTCTTCATCTCAACTACCCCATTTTGTTGTGGTGTATATGTTGCGGAGACTCCATGCTTGATCCCAACTTCATCACAATATAGCTCAATGTTGGTGTTGTCAAACTCTTTCCATTATCACTTCTCTTTAGAGATTGTTGTATCTAAAGCCTCGGAATATCACTTGAGAATCATCTTTCTTTGTCACAGCCACTTCTTTCTCGGTGAACAAACATTGAAAGCCAAGATCACATAGTTGCCCAACGGATAGCAAGTTGAAGCTCAATGAAGCAACTAAAAGCACATTTGATATTGTATGATCATTTGATATTGCCACTTTGCCCAAACCCTTGACATTGCCCTTTGAGTTGTCACCAAATGTAATCTTTTCTTGGTCATTGACATTTTATTCTAGTGAGGTGAACATCCGGTGAACACCGGTCATATGTTGTGTGCAACCACTATCAATCACCCAATGAGATCCACCGGTCTTGTAGTTCACCTACACACACAAGAAATCAAGCTTGAGATTTCGGGGCCTAAACTTGTTGAGGCCCCTTAACCTTCTCAACTAGAGACTTTGCAACATAAATTTGCCTAGGCCTATTCTTGTTTAGAGGCCCCATGGACATGACTTTGACTTTAGCACTAGAATCTTGTCTAAGCATGTAGTGAGCATTGAAAGCAAAGGGCCTAGCATGCTTGGGCAAGGGTGTGGGTCGTGGTGCTTCACAATTGTGTGCAAAGTGTCCTTCTTGACCACACTCAAAACATCTTCCTAACTTTTTCTTTTGCTTGGTTGACTTGTGTTCTTGCGTTGCTTCAACTTCTCTTCCAAGAAGCCAATACCATTTCTATTTGTCTTCATCACGGTGTTCAAGAGTCACTTTGAAGACATTGGCCCTTTGTGAACTTCTTCAACCCGGTGGCTAAGTGCTCTTTTTCTTTCTTGATCTTGTCATTCTCTTGTTGGAGTTCCATTTGGGATGGTGTCAACTTGTAGTCCCTCTCCATCTTCAACCTCTTGTTCTCTTCTTTCAACATGTCAAGCTCAAGTGTCATGCTATAGTCTTCATCATGAGTTTCAATGACAACTTACTTGGTGGTTGCTAGCTTCTCCAGATCAATCTTGAGCTTTGCATTTTCATTCTTGATCTTGATGTAATCATCATAGCTTTCGGCCACAACCACTTGCTTGCCCTTGCCACTAGCTCTTTGCTCATCATGCTCACTAACCAAGTCCTCACAAGATGTTGCTATGTCACACTTAACAACATGGTTAGGGGCATCATGTGTCTCATTTGAAAGTAAATCATAAGTGAGAACATATATGATGAATGATTGACATTTATGAGGAAGGTTTGAGGCTTTTCCCGGTTGAGTCCATATCTCGCTATGCGCTTGATGTTTATGACTAACCGGTGGTGTTGAGTTGTGGTGTGTTACCTGTGTTGGTGTGCGTGTGCAGCATGTGTCTCTTGGCTGTGTTGATGTGCAGGTGTGGAGCTCGGAGACAGTGGTCGATGGCGAGGTGAAGGTCAAGTAGAGACGTGCCGTGCCGACGGACCGGGAGCGGTGAAGGATGGGCGTGTCGTGCGGCGAACGTGCCATGCCGATGGACCCGGAGCATCGGTGCCGGTGGTCGGGGTGTGCGAACCACATCCCGTCTACGGCGCGAGTTCGGTAGTTGAGCTCAGAAAGCTACCATTGACGGTTTCCGAGTTTGGGTCTCAAAACTCGGGGTGGCGGGTTTCTGAGTTTGGGCCTCAAAACTCGGGGTGGACGATTTTTAGGTTTGGGCCTCAAAACCTGGGCTGGCGGATTTACCGGTTTGGGCCTCAAAACCGGGCTGAGGTTCCTATGCGGAACGGTCAACGCGTGGCGGCACCGAGAGGCTTGTGTCGCGGCGAAGCTATCGGTGAGGAAGGCGCGGTGGTCGACATGATGGCACATGGCGGCATCTTGGAGCTTGCGTCGAAGCGAGGCGAAGGATGAGAAGGCGCGTGGCCGTCGGATGATAACTGGCAGAGTTGGTCGGTTTTACCCCTAGGGGTATTTGGGTTGAGTGCTTCATGTAAGGGCGTTTTTGTCTTTGGACGTGCACCTAAATATATGTGAAGGGGTTGTTAGGGCAGCCATCCTTGGAGGTTGCCATTCTTATTTTGTGATTGTGATGAGAGGCTAGGGTTAGAGAGAGGAGTGGCTCTTGTTCTTGAGCTTTTCGCCATCCGAGCTTTGTTGTTGCGAGGAGTGGCTTGTAACCCGACACCGTATGCTATACAATCCTTCATCTTGTTGAAATCCAAGGATCAATTTCGTGCTCCTCTTTGTTGGCTGAAATTTGGATTGAATTCGCGTTTTGTTCTTCGCGTTTCTCTCTTTTCCTCTTCGGTGAATTGGCTCGTTCTTCCAATGCGAGGGATGATTTTCAATTCCGCTTGAATCAAGTTGTGCTTGGACGTGAGTGTCATCTTTCCACCGAAGGATTTCCTCCCAAACCTCACGAGCACATAGACCGGGCTGTTTTCGTGTTCGTTCTCCAAACTTTCCCATTTTCTAGTGTTCTTTGGATTTCTCACGGATGAGTTGGTTAGGAGCGATGATATCCTAGGATTAGCTTCCCAACATGTAGAGGAACACTTGGGTGAAGTTTGGTTGCAGCCCCATTCGATTTGGTTGAGTTCCAATCGAATTTGAGTTTGATACGGGCTGGTTTTGGGCATTCAGGGCATTCCCGGACTGTCCGACACTCATCCCCGAACTGTCCCGGGTCGGAGCTGTTCACGGGCAGCGAGGTTACTGTTTTTGTTTTTGAACGGCGGACTGTCGGGTCCTCATTCCCGGACTGTCTGGGGGTCAATAGAGGACAGTCCGCGGTTCACTAGGAGACAGTCCGCCACTGCACAGTTTTGGTGTTTTCGTCGGTATCTTTTGCGTTCGAGCTTCGATTTGAGATCCGTTTATTGCGTTGGTTTCCTAACTTCACAAGGATCTTTTCAAGGTACTTTTGCTACCATTGGCCTAAGTATTTTTGGTTGGAAACTTCCTTCTTCTCCATAGGAGTTGGGTGTTCCGCTTTCAGAGTTTCGACGCTTTTAGCGTCCGTATCTTTTGTGTTCGAGCTTCGATTTGAGATCCATCTATTGCGTTGGTTTCCTAACTTCATAAGGATCTTTCCAAGGTGCTTTTGCCACCAGTTGGTCGAAGTAGTTTTGGTCGGACACTTTCTTCTTCTCCATAGGAGTGGGGTGTTCCGTTATCGGAGGTTCGATTGTTCTAGGAGCTTGCTTGTCCTACTTTGTGGTGACCAGTTGTGTTCTAAGGGAACATCCACCCAATCATTTGGGTCATGGTCATCACAGTTTTGGCTCTTAGCTTTTGGGGTTGATTTTCCGGGACAGTGGCCTAAATATTTCGAAAGAAATTCTATGGCTCCCATTCACCCCTGCCCCCTCTGGTCGTCGTTTCCGGTCCTTCAATTTGTGGCAGAACCTCCTGAATAAAGTGGCCCACATACACCCATCATTGTCTTAAAGACTTCTGATCGGCGTGCACGAGTTCCAAATGACTCAAGAGATCTGTCGGGTGTCCTCGGAGACCCGAATCATCCACGTTATATTCTTTTCAGGAATTCCCTCATCAAGCATCACAGTATTACAACAGTTTTATAGATAAGATAAATCAGAGTAAAAGCGGAAAGAGTATATAACATAGATTGAAACTTAAGTTTAAAAGTTTACACCCCAGAAGTACTTAATACATAACAGGTTCGGAACTATATATTACATATACCACACAACTTTGGTTACTTGCCCAAGGTCAAACATCAGAGTCATTATCACTCTCCTCCACAAGAGTGAAGAAACATTGACCACCGAAAGGATGATCAATGAACTCACCTGCAACAAAGGTTAACAAACCCTAAGTACAAAAGTACTCAACAAGACTTAACCGTCTAGAAAAGAGGAGAAGACTCGGGTATGAAAGCTATAGGGATTCAAGGTAAGGCTTTTAGCAAGATCAAAACATTTCTTTTGCACAAAAACTTACTAAAAGTAAAACCTAGTTTCAAGTTTTAACTCAAGATTAAACTTTATAACTATCCAAAGATTCTCAAACCTTCATAAGCATACCATACCTTTAGTTCTCATCTCCCAAAGATCCAATTATTACTACGGTGCGGGTCAGTGGATTGAGGTTCCATATCCGAGGAAACACGGCGATTCGAATCGATAAAACCCAGCTGGGGATTCAGTACCACACGACATATGTAGAACTTAATCTTGCATACGTCAACCCTATCTATAGATCCTCCCATACAAGAACGGGTCCAGCGTCACCCGAGAGTACAGTACACCTTGAACCTGACTATCTCATAGCCCCGAGGGTACACGCTACTCCCGCCATCTCTCCACTCCCAGTACGCGGTTATCCGTTCTCAAGTATCGGAATAGCTATAGACGAGGCTTACCACCGCATGTGGGCTGTACTCAAAGGTCTCAATCACAGCAGGCCAACAACGATAAGGTCCTATGTTGAGTAACCTTACAACAAGACTCCATTCTTGATGTAAGTTACTATAATTATCATGTTGTCTCAAGATTCATTCTTTCCATAACATAGCAACCATTTTTAAAAGCACCTACTATTGTGAAGTAAGTAAAGCATGACTAAGCATACTAAGCATTTTCATAAAACGGGTATCAAGGTTAAGTATTGGAATCATCAAGGTTGGTAATGCATCAAATAGGGTTCACTCAACTCCTATTCACTTAATGCATCATATTAACTCAAGTGATATAAATAACTTTAAAAAAATACAAGGATAGGTTTAATGTCCGGGGCTTGCCTTGGTGATCAGCGAAGTCCGGAGATTCTGAAAAACTAGAAGGATCCACACACTCAGGAGAAATCCACTGAGGATCAGGTCCTTCCGAACCGAGATCTACACGTAGAAGTGCATATGCATGATCAATGGGATGCTTATGACATGATCATGGTAAAGATGGAAATCTTCTTAAGTTGTAAACATTTATTTGTGCAATCTTCCATCACGGTATAGTTGCAAACCAACAAAACCACTTAGCTATTAAACTATATATTATTACTAAGCAAATTTTATTATCTTTATTAAGCGAGGTTATGTAACTAACAAGCAACAAAAGGTCATTTGCATAAAGGAATCCATAACCAGGGAGCAAATCATGCTAGTTTTCCACTGGTTGTCAAACAATTCCAAAAATTCACACAAACCTAAAGTAATCACTATTTCTATTGATTTTATAAGTCATTTAATTAGCCTTTTACTTAAGAACAAATCATGTTTATTCAAACAGAACCGAAATTAATCATGAAGGTAGATATTAGTGACATAAACTCACATGTCAAATTTCATGATTTTAGGAGACACACAGAAAATCACATAATTCATCAAATTTGCATTTATTAATTAAAGTACAGATTTAATTGTCATAGTAAAAGTACTCAAAACACAAGTTTTATAATTTTTATATTAGCACAGACATACTATCATCTAACATGTCAAATTTCATAATTAACAGAGCTATAGAAAAATTATAGCAAAAATAATAAAACTAGCTACTGTGCATAAAGCTATAAAAAGAAAAACTGGAATCTAGCCCAAACTGGGCTTTCGGCCTGCTCCAGCGCGGCCCAACGCGCGCGAAAGACAGCCTGGCCTGTCTCCGCCAGCGCGCCTTGGCGACTTTGTAGAAAAGCCCTTCGGTTTAAACGAAAACAACCCGCTGTCCCGAGCTATTCACATGAGTCACGGGTTTTGCAACCAGCACCCTCTAACTTATCGTCTTTACAACTGCGAGGTCCCCGACCTTGGCCAGAGCGCACGGCGACGCACCGAGCGCCGGCGAGCCTTACACCGGTCAACTCCGGCCATTAGAGACCCAACGGACGCAAGCACAAGCACCAGCAAGCCATCCGCGACCGATAGGACCCCTAACCCTAAACGCTACCGCTCTGGTTAAGCTCGGCCACGCACGGCGGCGGATCGGATCACGGCGAGGTCGTTCCGGCGAACTCAGGCCGGTAGCAGTAGAACAGAGGGGCTAGGAAGCTCCAGTAGCTCACCCTGATGCTGGTCGTGTAGCTGGTTTGAGCGGAGGATGAACAGAGAGGAGAAGTCCACGGAGCAGTGGCTTGCGGCGGCGAGCTCCGGCGAAGAAAGTGATGTTCCGGCGAGACCTGAGCATCAAACAGAGAACCATCGAGCCGATGAGTACCCTGGGGTCAAGGCGAAACAGAAACATGAGACAGGGAGAGTAGAGGAGTGCCCGGTTGGGCTGACCACGGCGAGGTCGAGCTCGGCGGCGATTTCGCCCGACGAGAAGAAGAACGGCGAGCACAAGCGCTCTGGGGCAGTAGAGGTCGAAGTGATGGGCTCTGGAAATGCGCAAGGAGGTAAGGGAGTTATAAACGCGGTCAATTTGGATGAGGATGCTCAGTTCGCAGTGAATTTGGGATTGGGTTAAGGTGGAGTCCGTCGGTGCCCTAGGTGGCAAAACGGCGACGGCGAGCTCAGGAGAAGGTGCCACGACGCGAGGGAGAGCGCCAGTAGCTGCTTCACTTTGCCACGAACACGGTTGCGAGCTTAAACGAGAGAGATCGACGTCCTTTGCGCTGGCAGCACCGATCAAAGTATCGGCTTCTCACCGCCATGAACAGGGAAGAAAACTTATCCCCTCTTCTCTCCTTTCTACCCTTTAGATATTTTGAAATTACTTTGGATTTTTGAATATAAGTTGAAAATATGTTAAAATATCAAATGCTCAGAATTCAATACTGAACATCTTTTATTTTTGCAACATATGCAGAATATGCTTAGATTTTGAATTAGGGTTTGCAAATCAAAAGGGGACAAAAAGGGAAAAAAGTGTATTTTCACAATTACTTTTGATTTCGAATCAGAACTTGAAAAACTTTATACATCAAAGTTGATCCTTATCATAAATGGAGCAACTTTGCTTTTTAGAGCATATCCAAATTCTTTTTAAATTTTGATTTAAGAAAAAGGGAACAAAATAGGGTTTTCAAATTAATTAAATTATTGCTTTGAATTTCAACCAAATTTGAATTATACCTCATTGGTGACTTGAAACATGATCCCAATACACCTTTGAGACATAATACCAAAGTTGGGTGAAAAATTCAATTACTATATAAGAGATTACCAAAACACCCTTATATAGCATAAAAGCACTATTCTCAACATAAGAAAACATAAACTAGGGTTTCAAACTTAAGCATTCCTTAACAACTAAGCACAAGCATGAAGAATTAAACTTGTTTTTAGTGAATGCATACTTAGGTTATCAACTCAGATGAAATGCCTGTGCATATGATGACATGTCAGGTTTTAATCTGCTTAACACCAGAGTGTTACACAATTGGTATCGGAGCCAGTTAAGGATCTCTCTACCTTAACCGGTTCCGAATGCGCAAAGGCGACCTTTTAGAGTGACTTTTGCTTCCGATGTTGTTTGTCGAGGTGTTGAGCTTTTGTTTGGCTAACACTAACGGTGCTTTTGGAAATGGCACCAAGTTCCTCTTCCAGTTTGTCTTTGTCCTCAAGGTCGAATGCTATCAAGGATGACATCTTGGGAAGAAGGAGGAGTGCAGTTGATGAGAGGGATCACGAGGTGAATGATTTGTTGAACCTTCTACATGATGATGAGCTTTCACCAGACGATCTTCTACGTCAACTTGGCAAGGCCAAGAGAAGTACACTTGCTTGTGGTCTTGTCACCTTGCACAATTTATATGAGGCTTGCTCTAGGAGTGATGTGCTTTTTGTTACCTTGCTTAGAAATGTTGAGAAGTTGAAATACTCCATTGCTAGGTTGAAGTCTAGTACCTCTTTGCCTTGCACCTCCTGTGTTGACTTGGTTAGGAAGAATGATGAGCTATGCTTTTCTCTTGCTAGCTTAAAATCTGAGAATGAAATGTTGAAATCCAATGCTTCCAAACCATGTTTAGTTTGCATTGACTTGCGCAAGGACCTTGATTGTGCTAAAACTGAAATAGCCTTGTTCAAGTCAAATGCTTTGTTACCATGTGTTTAATGTGAGTCTTTGCATGCTAAAATTAATGAACTAAAATTGACTCACACCACATGTGTAGATGAACTTGAGCATGCTAGGGCTGAAATTATTGAAATAAATTCTAGGCCTTGTAGATCATGCTCTTTGAATGCTAATGCTTGCCTTACTTCTTGTACTAACCATGATTCTTTGCTTGATGTGAATAGTGATGTTTCTTCCACCGATTTAATTTGCACATCTTGCATTGATTTAGAAAAGGAAGTTTTGGTTTTGAAACAAATGCGCGATGATATGAGCGCCAAGTTGGTTGAGCACAATGATATGAGTGCCAACCTTGAGAAAGAAATTGAACTCTTGCGTACCACATATGCCGAGTGCATTGAAAAGGAGATGGGCAACTTGAGAAATACTCCTTGTGGTACTTGTGAACGCCTCATGTTTGAGAATGAGGTTTTAGCCAAAAGATGCAAGAGTCTTTGTGCTAAGTCATTTGATTCACGCAATTCTTGCAACTTCGATGTTGATGTTTCCAAGTTTGCTTCTTTGCAACCGGAGTTGAGTTCTTGTGTTGCGCGTGAGTCTTTTGACTACAGCATTAGTGCCAAGGTTTCGGATAGCTCTTTCGTAGCTACTCCTAACCTTGTTGTTTCTTCGAGTGATGTCCAAGGGATTTCTCATGACAAGGGTGTTTCACACATTTTTGGGACTCATGTTCCCAATCTGATATTCCATTGCCCCTTTTGCAAGAAAGATGGACATTCATTCAATTTTTGCTTTCGCCGTGTCAAACACGAGTGACGTATTCGAGCTAAGGCTTTTAGGAAGCCACATAGCCTTTCCCATGGCACGTGTGCTCCTAGTATTGGCACCAAGTTGAATGTTGATGCTTCTTGTTCTAAGTCCCAAAGGACTTCTCACTTGTTGGAGAATGGTGTGCCTTCCAATAGGCCTTTGTACCATTGCTCTTTTTGTGAGAAAGATGGGCATCAAGAAAGCTTTTGCTATCGGCGTGTCAAACGCTTGCGCCAAGCTCGCTCTTCTAGGAAGTTGGTGATTCATAGCCCTTCTCATGGCATGAACGCTTGTGCTCCTAGTAAGAAGCCCCTCTTTGTTGATGGGTTTTATGACTCATTTTCTAGTGGGTTAGGTCATGGTCGTGGACATGCTTCTAGTGCTTCTTGTGTTGGTCCACGTCATGCTTCTCATGGTGCTTCTATTGGTTCTTCTCAAAAAACCTTGGGAGATATTTGCCTCTTTTCCTGTGGTATGACTCGTTCTTCTCCTCGAGTTGTCCTTTTGAGGAATGTTTCCAAGGAGGTTTGAAAATTTCATTTGAACCAATATTTGCATCATGCTAACCCACATGATAAGTTGGGGGCTTCTTTGAGATGTGTGACCAAGTCTTGGGTTCCCAAGTACGTGCTTGCTAACCCTTCGGGATCCAAGACTCGGGTTACTTTGTCCTCTTGTGTGTAGATATGAGGACACGGGGTGGAGAACATGCGCCTAATGGAACTTGATCTTTTAGATGTGATCAAGATTTGATGGTTCTCTACACCCCGCTTAGAATTTCCTCCAAAGAGGCTTTTGCAGCTTGGTGAGCTTTCTTATACACTCATACCTTGTACATCCATGATCTATTTCTTGTGGTATGAGATGGTCTTTCATGTGCTCACTTGTATAGTTTTTGCATGTACATTTTCTTTTGTATCATGTTTTGTTTAGCCTAGCATGTGTTATCTTCTGTATCATATGCCATGCTAGCTTTGTGTATAGCCTGGTGGATTAGTCACTTTTCGTGCTAGTTTGTGATCCTCATGAACATTGTGCCATGTTTTACCATACTTCTCCATGAGCTTGATTTGTGTAGAGGTATGATGTTCATTAGGTATCACTTTTCAGGTGCTAGTTTTGGTTAGCTACATATATCCTGTTGATATGTGTAGTTTGAGCACTAGCCTTTCCACAATTTATCATGTTACATGATTTTGGATCTATTGGTATCATTATCTTGCATTGTAGCATGTGTTGAGGTTTAGGCTGTGTTTGGGTTGGTCATGTCTTTAGGTTGCATTTTGCTCTATAGTGCTTTATCCTGTTGCATGGTAGTTTTGACTAGTTTGAGTTCAGATCTCCTTGCGGTATCTTTCATAGGTAGGCCTCTTTTGTTGAGAGTTCACCTTATGCTTATTATGTGACTAACCGTTTTGTGGAGACCTTGAGGTCACACTGGATAAGACAATGCCTTGTGTTTCTTCTGCCTTTGAGCTTGCAGGAGAACAGGAGCCTGGAGAGAGCATTTCGGCTCATAGACCTGATCCCACTTCTTCCATGACTTGGGGTTCCGTTTGAGCAGCTCTTCGGTGAGCACTAGCTGCACCTGAGGGAGCGACATCATCTGGCGAGGAGGAGATGACTTTGGCGAGGTAGGCACCCTGGATCTTTTAGCAGATTCACCCCTTTGCAGATGGACGACGACATTGACCAGCACGAGATGCGGTCCAGGTCTTTCTTTGTCTCATTCCACTCATTCTTCTTTTGTTGCCCCTTTTGAGCCCAGAGATGTTGGACACATACTTTCTGACCTGTTTTAGATGGATGTGGATGATATCACCTTTGGTGGCTCCTCTCATGGACTCTTTGGCAAGTTTGCAGATTTTATGAGCAGGAAGATGGATGATGGGTTCGACATGGGTGAGGCCAAGCCTCTTTCGACGCCCCTGGCAATGACGATTGCGATGGACGCAGACAAGGACAGAGAGCCCGTGGACCAGATTCAGGCATCCCTTAGGGCATCACACAAGCAGGTGGTCAAGCGCATCAAGAGGTACCTCCGATACATTCCTAAGTTTGGGTTTTGGTACTCTTCTTCTTTGACCCCTTTGCTTTGTGATTCTTCCGATGTGGATTTTGTTGGTCGTCAGCTTGAGCATTTCTGGGCTCTTCTCATGTGTCTTGGTTCTCCCGTAAGCAAGTCTAGAGTAGCCTAGTCTTCCACCGAGGCCGAGTGTGTTGGTGTCGCATCTCTTTGCATTTTCATCAAGCTTTTGGATCTCTCAACTTGGGCTAGGTTGAAGGTGAGCTTGGTGGGTGTCTTCCCTTTTTAGATAGTGGAAGCATTTTGCTTGTTGTATCATAGTTTGACTTCACCGATACCCTTTTTGTTTTGGGTTTTTCTTTTTAGGCTAGCTTTTGCTTTGATTCTTATAGACTAGCTTTTGCATGTATTTCATCATGTTTTTTAGTGCATTTTAGAGTTTCATGTATATAGTAATGAGAATGAGATTATGCTCTTTTTGGTATGCCCTGTTAATTCATGATGATCCTTGTAGCTTAGGCTCTTTTTGATCACTTGATACATGTTATGAGCTAAGCTATTTTTGCAAATGGTGAACTTGATTAATCAACTATGAAACCTTTAATTTGTTCACCATTGAGATTGGCAACTAGCTTGGGTAGGATGTGTTGAGATCACTTGAGCTATCTTTTGCATGCTAGGTTGCTATGTCTCTTGCACTGAGTCATTCACTTGCTTGGATTGTTCATTTTTACCTTGTGCTTAAAATTTGATCCAAGTCTAAGTGAAATGAAAAGATCGAGATGGGATTGCATGTGTCAGCACCTCACGGTATCGAGACTGTTTCTCATTGCACTTTTGAGTTAAACTTGAGCCGTGTAGTATAAGACCGAAACCGGTTCTTTAAGCTTCTGATTGCTTTTCTTGCATAGGCTTAGCCCGGTTGAAAAGTTAGGCAATGACCATGTCTTCAACCTCTCGCAATCACATGCTTTTAAATTGAACTTGTGTTAATACCGCTGCAAATTCCGATAAAATTTGATAATGACACAAGTCTATGCTTCATTCTATGGCATGATGATTGAACTTTGCTAGGGGTAGTTCACCTTTTATACTTGAGTTAGCACTTGTTTGATTTCCTGTCTATTCATGATAAGTGCTATTTTAGTGGTGAACTCCTTTTGAATGGCTTAAAACTGCTCATATGCTTAATTGTTCATATTTCATATTCATTTGATCAGTTTGAGCCTTTGCTAGCATTTGTATTGGTTGCTACTTTTTTAGGGCAGCATCCTTTTGAGCATCTTTTCATTCTGATTGCTATACACTTGAAGCTGTTGCATTGCACATATCATGCATTTTTTGCTTAGTGTACATACCCCCAGCTCCGATACACTTCGTGGTCACTTCCAATGCTTTTCACTACCCCCATATGCGTTTGGTTGATGAATTGTCTTGTGTTTGTGTCAACTTTGTGGAGAAATGTCAAAACCCCTCAGCATGTTCCCTTTTGTCAAGGGGGAGAAGCTGTTAGCATGGGGGAGTTTGTGTGTTGGCACAAAAGGGGAGAGTCGTGCACTTTGGGGAGAGCTTTGAGCAAGGGGAGTTTAGCTCTTTTATGGTTTCTTAATTGGTATCCTTTTTGTGCCTCCTTTGGTCACAAGTGTTCAGTTGGTATGGAGTGCATTTGGTGTAGTGAGATTTGTTGCATAGCCTTTGTGTGTAGGCTTGCTTTCAGTGGGAGTCGCTTTTGCTTTGCTGCTTCTCTGCGTGCTCCGAGTGCTTGTGCTCCTTTTGGTTTTGAACTTCTCTTTGTGTTTTTCTCAATTGGTACTGAGCCTGCTAGTCGTGTTGAGCCGTTTTGCCTCTGTCTTGAGGGACTAGCAGTTGCCGTTTGGTATTTATCGATTGGTATAGAGTCCTTGAGCTAGTGGTGTTGAGCCATTTTCTGCCTCTTCTTGAGGACTAGCTCATTTTTGACTTGGTTGCATCGAGTCGTTGCCCATGTCTTTGGGAACCAAGTCTTTCACTCTTTTGTGGAGTTTATCTTGGATTTTGCTTGGTTGCGTTGAGCCGTTGTCCATGTCTTTGGGGACCAAGTTTTTGGTCTGGGTATCTCAAACCATCTCTTGTGCCTATTTTTTTGTCAATTCAATCATCAAGGGGGAGAAATTTCGAAATCCAAGTGGATAAGAACCTTGGTTTCTTTTGTGATGATTGTTTGACAATTTATTTGAGGATGATTTTTGAGTGCCTTTTGGGATTTCATGAAACTCTTATTTTCACTTGACTCTTCGGTTGTGTGGAGGCTTTGCCCTCTTTTCCCGTTTCTTTCGGGACCGAGAGCTTTTATTTGGAGTTTTCATGATCCTTCCTCATACCAAGTGGCTTTGTGTTTGCTTTTACTTGGCTTTTGGGCACTTGAATGAGGCTTGCCTTCAAATCCTTCCTTTGTGGTTTTATTGTTAGTCAATGCATTCATCAAGGGGGAGATTGAGAACATATATGATGAATGATTGATATTTATGAGGAAGGTTTGAGGCTTTTCCCAGTTGAGTCCATATCTCGCTATGCGCTTGATGTTTATGACTAACCGTTGGCGTTGAGTTGTGGTGTGTTACCTATGTTGGTGTGCGTGTGCAACATGTGTCTCTTGGTTGTGTTGATGTGCAGGTGTGGAGCTCGGAGACAGTGGTCGATGGCGAGGTGAAGGTCAAGTAGAGACGTGTTGTGCCGACGGACCGGGAGCGGTGAAGGATGGGCGTGCCGTGCGGCGGACGTGCCATGCCGATGGACCCGGAGTGGTGAAGGGCGGACGTGAGACTTGGACCGACGGACCGGGAGGCCGGATGACCAGCTGTGGTAGCTGGCACATGGCATTGGCGAGCAAGAGCACATGGGGATGTGCGGTGCATCGGCCGAGTCGGGAGGAAGACGATGGCGTCGTGGCACTTGGCGGGAGGTCGGATACGGGCTTGTGTGCGGAGCAAGTGCCGTCGGCAGAGTCAAGAAGGAAGGCGAAGGTGTTGTGCCCGGCGTGGAGGCTAGGCATGCATCAGCATCGGTGCCGGTGGTCGGGGTGTGCGAACCACATCCCGTCTACGACGCGGGTTCGGTAGTTGAGCCTTAGAAAGCTACCATCGACGGTTTCCGAGTTTGGGTCTCAAAACTCGGGGTGGCGGGTTTCTGAGTTTGGGCCTCAAAACTCGGGGTGGACGGTTTTTAGGTTTGGGCCTCAAAACCTAGGCTGGCGGGTTTACCGGTTTGGGCCTCAAAACTGGGCTTAGGTTCCTACGCGGAACGGTCGACGCATGGCGGCACCGAGAGGCTTGCATCGCGGTGAAGCTATCGATGAGGAAGGCGCGGTGGTCGACATGATGGCACGTGGCAGCATCCTGGAGCTTGCATCAAGGCGAAGCGAAGGATGAGACGGCGCGTGGCCATCAGATGATAACTGGCAGAGTTAGTCGGTTTTACCCCTCGGGGTATTTGGGTTGAGTGCTTCATGTAAGGGCGTTTTTGTCTTCGGACGTGCGCCTATATATATGTGAAGGGGCTGCTAGGGTAGCCATCCTTGGAGGTTGCCATTCTTATTTTGTGATTGTGAGGAGAGGCTAGGGTTAGAGAGAGGAGTGGCTCTTGTTCTTGAGCTTTTCGCCATCTGAGCTTTGTTGTTGCGAGGAGTGGCTTGTAACCCGACACCGTATGCTATACAATCCTTCATCTTGTTGAAATCCAAGGATCAATTTCGTGCTCCTCTTTGTTGGCTGAAATTTGGATTGAATTCGCGTTTTGTTCTTCGCGTTTCTCTCTTTTCCTCTTCGGTGAATTGGCTCGTTCTTCCAATGCGAGGGATGATTTTCAATTCCGCTTGAATCAAGTTGTGCTTGGACGTGAGTGTCATCTTTCCACTGAAGGATTTCCTCCCAAACCTCACGAGCACATAGACCGGGCTGTTTTCGTGTTCGTTCTCCAAACTTTCCCATTTTCTAGTGTTCTTTGGATTTCTCACGGATGAGTTGGTTAGGAGCGATGATATCCTAGGATTAGCTTCCCAACATGTAGAGGAACACTTGGGTGAAGTTTGGTTGCAGCCCCATTCGATTTGGTTGAGTTCCAATCGAGTTTGAGTTTGATACGGGCTGGTTTTGGGCATTCAGGGCATTCCCGGACTGTCCGACACTCATCCCCGGACTGTCCGGGGTCGGGGCTGTTCACGGGCAGCGAGGTTACTGTTTTCCTTTTTGAACGGCGGACTGTCGGGTCCTCATTCCCGGACTGTCTGGGGGTCAATAGAGGACAGTCCGCGGTTCACTAGGAGACAGTCTGCCACTGCACAGTTTTGGTGTTTTCGTCGGTATCTTTTGCGTTCGAGCTTCGATTTGAGATCCGTTTATTGCGTTGGTTTCCTAACTTCACAAGGATCTTTTCAAGGTACTTTTGCCACCATTGGCCTAAGTATTTTTGGTTGGAAACTTCCTTCTTCTCCATAGGAGTTGGGTGTTCCGCTTTCAGAGTTTCGACGCTTTTAGCGTCCGTATCTTTTGTGTTCGAGCTTCAATTTGAGATCCATCTATTGCGTTGGTTTCCTAACTTCATAAGGATCTTTCCAAGGTGCTTTTGACACCAGTTGGTCGAAGTAGTTTTGGTCGGACACTTTCTTCTTCTCCATAGGAGTGGGGTGTTCCGTTATCGGAGGTTCGATTGTTCTAGGAGCTTGCTTGTCCTACCTTGTGGTGACCCACTGTGTTCTAAGGGAACATCCACCCAATCATTTGGGTCATGGTCATCACAGTTTTGGCTCTTAGCTTTTGGGGTTGATTTTCCAGGATAGTGGCCTAAATATTTCGAAAGAAATTCTACGGCTCCCATTCACCCCCCCCCCCCCCCTCTGGTCACCGTTTCCGGTCCTTCAATAAGCAATAGCAAGAGCATCATGATCAACTTTAATTTGAGTATATTGTTCTTTGAGCAAAGCATAGCTAGTGTTGAGCTCACTATGCATCCTATCAAGTTTCTCATTTTTATCTTTGAGCTCTTTGTTAGAGAACTTGAGCTCCTTGATGGATGATGACATATTAGCAAGTTCTTTTTGCAACTCATCACTAGCATGGGTGGCATTGTTAAATTTATCAACTAGACATTCATTATCATGAACAGGCCTTTCATTCTTAGCTCTAGTCTTTCTTATGATTTTAGTGTAGTCATTTAACAAGTCAACAAGTTAATCATAAGAAGGAGCTTGGAACTTGAAGGACCGAAAATGCTAAAGCAAGGCGACCAGGGGGGGTGAATGGGAGCCTAAAATTTCTTCTCAGAAATTACGGCCTCTGTCCCAATAAAATCAACCCCAAAGGCTTCGGACTCAAACGCGATGCCCACGACCCTAGAAAGAGGATGGATGATCCCTAGGATCACAGCGAGGCACCGCACAAGGGAGCAAAACAAAACTCCCAAAACTCCGAGTCAAGTTCGTGCCTAAAAGACCACTCCCAAACGTAGATAGAGGGCTACGTCGGGATTCCTCCAAATACCGATGCTAACAAGTAGCAAAGATATGTAGAGAGGTTCCTAGGTGAACTCTAGGAGCAAACGAGAAGTCCGGAAACGAAACCGAAAAGTCGGGAGAGCAAACGCACTCAACTGCAACCTACAGGCAGTTCCCGGACTGTCCGGACTCTTGGTCCCGGACTTTCCGGTGTGAGCCGGACTGTCCGCCGCTAGGGGGCCGGACTGTCCGCCGGCCAAAGAACAAAAGCAGCACCGCTGCTGGACTCCCCTGCGCGACTCGCGGACTGTCCGCGATTAACACTGCGGACTGTCCGCCGGCCAAGTTGCTAAGACAGCAACGCAGCTGGCCTCACACTGCTCGACTCGCGGACTGTCCGCTCCTACTAACGGCAGACTGTCCGCTGGTCAAAGTGACCGTGAGCAGTGCGCGCTGCGCTGTTCTGGTCTGGCCAAACCCGATGGCCGGACAGTCCCCCACTGGGGGGCCGGACAGTCCGCCACTGACCAGAGACCCCAAAATCCTCACGGGACAAAACCAAAATCGATTGGATCTTCACCAAATCGAATGGGGCTGCAACCAAACTTCTCCCAAGTGTTCTTCTACGTGTTGGGAAGCTAATCCTAGGATATCATCGCTTGAACCCAACTAATCCATGAGAAATCTGAAGAACACTAGAAAAGGGGAAGAACGAAGAACGAAAACGATTTCGACCCGATCTACTTGTTCGTGAGGGTAGGGATGAATTCCTTCGGTGGAAATGTTCTCCTCACTTCAAAGAACAAGTTGATTCAAACGGAATCGCAAAAGACGCAGCGTAGAGGGAGATCGGGGGAGAAGAAAATTGTGGAGAAAAGAAGAACGCGAAGAACAAATTCAAAGCGCGAATTCAACCACGAAATTGATCCTTGGATTCAGAGGAATGGATGATTCATTAAGCACTCGGTGTCGGGCTACAAGCCACTCCAGCAGATCAAAGCTTGGATGGCGAAAAGCTCAAGAACAAGAGCCTGTCTCTCCCTAACCCTAGCCTCCTCTCACAAACAGCAAAATGAGAGTGACACCGCTCCACCAAGGATACGGCTGCCCTAGCAGCCCCCCTCATATATATAGGCGCACGTCCGAAGACCAAAACGCCCTTACATTAAGCACTCAACCCAAATAACCCCAGGGGTAAAACCGTCCAGTCCTGACGATCTTCATCCGACGGCCACGCCCGCACATCCGGTAGCTTTGCCTCGACGCGACCTCACCCGATGCCGCCATGTGCCGTCACCGTCGACCGCCGCGCCTTCTCGTGGATAGCTTCGCCGCCGCGCCAGCCTCTCCACGCCGCCACGCGTCGACCGTCCTTTTGGACCTCCCCCGGTTTTGAGGCCCAAACTGGTAAACCCGCTAGCCCAGGTTTTGAGGCCCAAACCTGGAAACCATCCAACTGAGTTTTGAGGCCCAAACTCGGAAACCCGCGCGCCCAGGTTTTGAGGCCCAAACCTGGAAACCGTCCATCCCGAGTTTTGAGGCCCAAACTCGGAAACCGGCAACCCCGAGTTTTGAGGCCCAAACTCGGAAACCGTCGATGGTAGCTTTTTGAGGCTCAGCTACCGAACCCGCACCGTAGACGGAGTGTGGTTCTCACACCCCGACCACCGGCACCGATGCCGATGCATGTCCAGCCTCCACGCCGGGCACAACGCCTTCGCCTTCCTTCTTGACTTGGCCGACGGCACTTGCGCCGCACGCAAGCCCGTGTCCGACCTCCCGCCAAGTGACACGACTCCAGCGCCTTCCTCCCGACTCGGCCGATGCACCGCACATCCCCATGTGCTCTCGCTCGCCGATGCCACGTGCCAGCTACCACAGCTGGTCCTATGGCCCTCTGGTCCGTCAGTCCAAGCCTCACGTCCGCCCTTCACCGCTCTGGGTACATTGGCATGGCACGTCCGCCGCACGGCACGCCCATCCTTCACTGCTCCTGGTCCGTCGGCACGACACGTCTCTACTTGACCTTCACCTCGCCATAGACCACTGTGTCCGAGCTCCACACCTGCACATCAACACAGCCAAGAGACACATGTCGCACACGCACACCAACACAGAAACACCACACAACTCAACGCCACCGGTTAGTCATAAACAATAAGCGCATAGCTAGATATGGACTAAACCGGGTAAAAACCACAAACCTTCCTTATCAATGTCAATCATTCATCATATATGTTCTCAATCTCCCCCTTGATGAATGCATTGACTAAAAATAAACTACAAAGGAAGGGTTTGAAGGCAAGCCTCATTCAAGTGCCCAAAAGCCAAGCAAAGGCAAACACAAGGCTACTTGAGATGAGGAAGGATCATGAAAACTCCAAATAAAAGCTCTCGGTCCCGAAAGAAACGGGAAAAGCGGGCAAAGCCTCCACACAACCGAAGAGTCAAGATAAACAAGAGTTTCATGAAATCCCAAAAGGTACTCGAAAACCAATCTCAAATAAATTTGTCAAACAATCATCACAAAAGAGAGACCAAGGTACTTATCCACTTGGTTTTGGTTTTGGTTTTGGGTCAATTTCTCCCCCTTTTTCTCTCTCTTTCTCTTTCTCCCCCTTGATGATTGAATTGACAAAAACGAGGCACACGAGATGGTTTGAGATACCATAACTGAAAATCTCATTCAAGTGATTAAAAGCCATGGAAGGGCAAAGAACAAAGTCACTTGTCATGAGAAGATTATCCATTCAAATGCCCAAAAGCCAAAGAAATGCTAAAGAGGGGGCAATTTGAAATGAACATAACTTGGTCCCCAAAGACATGGGCAACGGCTCAACACAACCAAGCAAGGGATCGGAGCAACAACTCAACAAAGAGCAAAACTCGATCACATAGAGCAAAAGACTTGGTTCCCAAAGATATGGGCAACGGCTCGACGCAACTAGCTGAAGGGTCCATACCAATCAAAAATACCAAGCAAAAACTGCTAGTCCTTCAAGACAGAGGCAAAAACGGCTCAACGCGACTAGCAGGCTCGATACCGACTGAGAAAAACCACAAGAGAAGCTCAACACTAAATGGAGCACAAAAACTCGGAGCACGCGGAGAAGCAGCAAGACAAAAGTGACTCCCCCTGAAAGCAAGCCTACATACAAAGGCTATGCAACAAAGCTCATGACACCAATTGCATTCCATACCAAAAGATGGATACCAATTGAGACACATAAAAAAGCTATACCGAGTGAAGACGAACATAAAAGAGCTAAACTCCCCCTTGCTCAAAGCTCTCCCCAAAATGCATGACTCTCCCCTTTGTGCCAACACTCAAGCTCCCTCTTGAAAACAGCTTCTCCCCCTTGACAAAAGGGAACATGCTGAGGGGTTTCAACATTTCTCCACAAAATTGACACAAACACAAGACAAGTCATCAACCAAAAGCATATGGGGGCAATCACAAGGTGTATCGGAGCTGGGGGTATGAACACTAAGCTAAAATGCATGATATGCACAATGCAACAGCTTCAAGTGTATAGCAATCAGAATGAAAAGATGCTCAAAAGGGTGCTGCCCTGAAAGTGTAGCAATCAATACAAATGCTAGCAAAGGCTCAAACTGATCAAATGAATACGAAATATGAACCATTAATCATATGAGCAGTTTTAAGCCATTTGAAAAGGAGTTCACCACTAAAATAGCACTTAGCATGAATAGACAGGAAATCGAGCAAGTGCTAACTCAAGTATACAAGGTGAACTACCCCTAGCAAAGTTCAATCATCATGCAATAGAGTGAAGCATAGACTTGTGTTATTTTCAATATTTTATCGGAGATTGCAGCGGTATTAACACAAGTTCATATTAAAAGCATGTGATTGCGAGAGGTTAAAAGCATGGTCATTGCCTAACTTTTCAACCGGGCTAAGCCTATGCATGAAAAGCAATCGGAAGCTTAAAGCACCGGTTTCGGTCTTACACTACACGGCTCAAGTTTAACTCAAAAGTGCAATGAGAAACAGTCTCGATACCATGAGGTGCTGACACATGCAATTCCATCTCGATCTTTTCATTTCACTAGACTTGGATCAAATTTTAAGCATAAGGTAAATATGAACAATCCAAGCAAGTGAATGATTCAATGCAAGAGACATAGCAACCTAGCATACAAAAGATAGCACAAGTGATCTCAACACATCCTACCCATGCTAGTTGCCACTCTCAAAGGTGAACAAATTTAAAAATTTCATAGTTGATTAGTCAAGTTCACCATTTGCAAAAATAGCTTAGCTCATAACATGTATCATGTGATCAAAAAGAGCCTAAGCTACAAGCATCATCATGAATAAACAGGGCATACCAAAAAGAGCATAGTCTCATTCTCATTGCTCTATACATGAAGCTCTAAAATGCAAGATGTACATGATGAAATGCATGCAAAGCTAGCCTATAAGGAAAACCCAAAACAAAAGGGTATCGGAGAAGACCAACTAAGATACAATAGGCAAAATGCTTCCCCAACAAAAAGGGAAACACACACCAAACTCATAAGAGAAGAGCCAAGAAACGCTCAAGCGACAGCCAGTAAAATCCACATCAAAATGACCACACAGCAAAAAGAGGTCAAGGAAGAAGAGTACCAAAAACCGAACTCAGAAGTGTGTCGGAGGTACCTTATGAAGCGCATGACCGCCTGCTGGTGTGATACCCGAGGGGACGCCTGAACTTGCTGAAATCTTCGGGGCATCTGCCTCGCCGAAGTCGTCTCCCCCTCGCCTGATGCTGTCGCTCCCCCAGGTGCTGCTAGTGCTCGCTGGAGAGCTGCTCGAACGGAACCCCAAGACGTGGAAGAAGTGGGATCGGGTCCGTGAGCCGACATGCTCTCTCCAGGCTCCTGTTCTCCTGCACACTCAAAGGCAGAAGAAACACAAGGCGTTGTCTCGTCCAGTGTGACCTCAAGGTCTCCACAAAGCGGTTAGTCACATAATAAGCATCAGGTGAACACTCAACAAAAGAGGCCTACCTATGAATGATACCGCAAGGAGAACTGAACTCAAACTAGTCAAGACTACCATGCAACAGGATAAAGCACTGTGTAGCAAAATGCCGCCTAAAGACATGATCAACCCAAACACAGCCTAAACCTCAACACATGGTACAATGCAAGATAATGATAGCAATAGATCCAAAAGCATGTAACATGATAAAATTGTGGAAAGGCTAGTGCTCAAACTAATCACATCAACAGGATACATGTAGCTACACAAAACTAGCACCTGAAAAGTGATACCTAATGAACATCATACCTCTACATGTAAAGCTCATGGAGAAGTATGGTAAGACATGGCATAATGTTCATGGGGATCACAGACTAGCATGAAAAGTGGATAATCCACAAAAGCTATACACAAAGCTAGCATGACATGATATACAAGATAGCACATGCTAGACTAAAACAAAACATGATACAAAAGAAAAATATACATGCAAGAACTATACAAGTGAGCACATGAAGAACCATCTCATACCACAAGACATAAATAATGGATGTACAGGGTATGAGTGTATAAGAAAGCTCACCATATAACAAAAGCCTCTTTGGAGGCAAATCTAAGCGGGGTGTAGAGAACTATCGACTCTTGATCACATCTAAAAGATCAAGCTCCATCATGCGCATGTTCTCCACCCCACGTCCTCATATCTACACACAAGAGGACAAAGTAACCCGAGTCTTGGATCCCGAAGGGTTAGCAAGCATGTACTTGGGAATCCAGGACTTGGTCACAAATCTCAACTTATCCTGTGGGTTAGCATGATGCAAAAGTTGGTTCAGATGCAATTGTGAAACACCCCTAGAAGCATTCCTCAAAAGGACAACTCGAGGAGAAGAACGAGTTGTACCACGGAAAAAGAGGCAAACATCTTCCAAGATCTTTGTAGAAGAACCAATAGAAGCATCATGAAAAGCATGACATGGACCAAGAGAAGAAGCACTAGAAGCATGTCCACGACCATGACCTATCCCACTAGAAAAGGAGTCATAAATCCCATCAACAAAAATGGGCTTCTTACTAGGAGCACAAGCGTTCATGCCATGAGAAGGGCTATGAACCACCATCTTCCTAGAAGAGCGAGCTTGGCGCAAACGTTTGGCACGCCGATAGCAAAAGCTTTCTTGATGCCCATCTTTCTCACAAAAAGAGCAATGGTACAAAGGCCTACTGGAAGGCACACCATTCTCCGACAAGTGAGAAGTCCCTTGGGACTTAGAACAAGAAGCATCAACCACCAACTTGGTGCCAATGCTAGGAGCACACGTGCCATGGGAAAGGCTACGCGGCTTCCTAAAAGCCTTAGCTCGAATTCGCCGTTCGTGCTTGACACGGCGAAAACAAAAATCGAGCGAATGTTCCTCCTTCTTGCAAAAGGTGCAATGAAAAACCAGATTGGGAGGACGAGTCCCAAAAATATGAGAAGCACCCTTGTCAAGAGAAGTCCCTTGGACATCACTCGAAGAAACAGCAAGGTTGGGAGTAGCTATGAAAGAGCTATCCGAAACCTTGACACAAGTGCTATCGTCAAAAGACTCACGCGCAACATAAGAACTCAACTCCGGTTGCAAAGATGCAGACTTGGAAACATCAACATCGGAGTTGGAAGAAATGTGTGACTCAAAAGACTTAGCACAAAGACTCTTGCATCTTTTGGCCAAAACCTCATTTTCAAACATGAGGCGGTCACAAGTACCACAAGGAGTGTTTCTTAAGTTTTCCATCTCCTTCTGAATGCACTTGGCATATGTGGTACGCAAGAGCTCAATCTCCTTTTCAAGGTTGGCACTCATATCATTGTGCTCAACCAACTTAGCGCTCATATCATCGCGCAAAACCTTCAAAGCCAAAACTTCTTTTTCTAAATCAATGCATGATGTGCAAATGAAATCGGTGGAAGAAACATCACCATTCACATCAAGCAAAGAATCATGGTTAGCACAAGAAGTAAGGCAAGCATCTTTATTCAAAGAGCACAAGCTACAAGGCCTAGCATTTATCTCAATAATTTCAGCCCTAGCATGCTCAAGTTCATCTACACATGTCCTGTGAATCGCACTGAATTCTCTAAGTCTAGCAACAAAAGATTCACAGTTATCACATGGTAGAGAAGCATTTGACTTTAACAAGGCTATTTCAGTTTTAGCACAATCAAGATCCTTGCGCAAGTCAATGCAATCAAGACATGGTTCGGAAGCATTGGATTTCAACAATTCATTCTCAGATTTTAAGCTAGCAAGAGAAAAGCCTAGCTCATCATTCTTCCTAACCATGTCACTACAAGAGGTGCAAGGCAAAGAGGCACTAGACTTCAACCTAGCAATGGAGCATTTTAATTTTTCAACCTTTCTACGCAAGGTATCACAAAGCTCATCATCCCTAGAGCAAGCCTCATATAGGTTGTGCAAAGCCACAAGTCCACGAGCCAGTGTACCTCTCTTGGCCTTGCCAAGTTGACATAGGAGATCCTCCGGTGAAAGCTCATCATGTCGTAGAAGGTTCAGCAGATCGTTCACCTCGTGATCCCTATCATCAACTACACTCCTCCTTCTTCCCAAGATGTCGTCCATGGTACCGTTCAAGCTGAAAGACAAAGACATGCTTGAAGAAGAACTTGGTGCCACTTCCAAAAGCACCGTTAGTGTTAGCAAAGCAAAAGCTCAACACCTCGACAAACCACGTCGGAAGCAAAACCACTCTAAAAGGTCGCCTTCGCGGATCCGGAACCGGTTAAGGTAGAGAGATCCTTAACTGGCTCCGATACCAATTGAAGGACCGAAAATGCTAAAGCAAGGCGACCAGAGGGGGGTGAATAGGAGCCTAAAATTTCTTCTCAGAAATTATGGCCTCTGTCCCAATAAAATCAACCCCAACGGCTTCGGACTCAAACGCGATGCCCACGACCCTAGAAAGAGGGTGGATGATCCCTAGGATCACAGCGAGGCACCGCACAAGGGAGCAAAACAAAACTCCCAAAACTCTGAGTCAAGTTCGTGCCTAAAAGACCACTCCCAAACGTAGATAGAGGGCTACGTCGGGATTCCTCCAAATACCGATGCTAACAAGTAGCAAAGATATGTAGAGAGGTTCCTAGGTGAACTCTAGGAGCAAACGAGAAGTCCGGAAACGAAACCGAAAAGCCGGGAGAGCAAACGCACTCAACTGCAACCTACAGACAGTTCCCGGACTGTCCGGACTCTTGGTCCCGGACTGTCCGATGTGAGCCGGACTGTCCGCCGCTAGGGGGCCGGACTGTCCGCCGGCCAAAGAACAAAAGCAGCACCGCTGCTGGACTCCCCTGCGCGACTCGTGGACTGTCCGCGATTAACACTGTGGACTGTCCGCCGGCCAAGTTGCTAAGACAGCAACGCTGCTGGCCTCACACTGCTCGACTCGCGGACTGTCCGCTCCTACTAACGGCGGACTGTCTGCTGGTCAAAGTGACCGTGAGCAGTGCGCGCTGCGCTATTCTGGTCTGGCCGAACCCGATGGCCGGACAGTCCGCCACTGGGGGGCCGGATAGTCCGCCACTGACCAGAGACCCCAAAATCCTCACGGGACAAAACCAAAATCGATTGGATCTTCACCAAATCGAATGGGGCTGCAACCAAACTTCTCCCAAGTGTTCTTCTACGTGTTGGGAAGCTAATCCTAGGATATCATCGCTTGAACCCAACTAATCCATGAGAAATCCGAAGAACACTAGAAAAGGGGAAGAACGAAGAACGAAAACGATTTCGGCCCGATCTACTTGTTCATGAGGGTAGGGATGAATTCCTTCGGTGGAAATGTTCTCCTCACTTCAAAGAACAAGTTGATTCAAACGGAATCGCAAAAGACGCAGCGTAGAGGGAGATCGGGGGAGAAGAAAATTGTGGAGAAAAGAAGAACGCGAAGAACAAATTCAAAGCGCGAATTCAACCACGAAATTGATCCTTGGATTCAGAGGAATGGATGATTCATTAAGCACTCGGTGTCGGGCTACAAGCCACTCCAGCAGATCAAAGCTTGGATGGCGAAAAGCTCAAGAACAAGAGCCTGTCTCTCCCTAACCCTAGCCTCCTCTCACAAACAGCAAAATGAGAGTGACACCGCTCCACCAAGGATACGGCTGCCCTAGCAGCCCCCCTCATATATATAGGCGCACGTCCGAAGACCAAAACGCCCTTACATTAAGCACTCAACCCAAATACCCCCAGGGGTAAAACCATCCAGTCCTGACGATCTTCATCCGACGGCCACGCCCGCACATCCGGTAGCTTCGCCTCGACGCGACCTCACCCGATGCCGCCACGTGCCGTCACCGTCGACCGCCGCGCCTTCTCGTGGATAGCTTCGCCGCCGCGCCAGCCTCTCCACGCCGCCACGCGTCGACCGTCCTTTTGGACCTCCCCCAGTTTTGAGGCCCAAACCGGTAAACCCGCCAGCCCAGGTTTTGAGGCCCAAACCTGGAAACCGTCCACCCGAGTTTTGAGGCCCAAACTCGGAAACCCGTGCGCCCAGGTTTTGAGGCCCAAACCTGGAAACCGTCCATCCCGAGTTTTGAGGCCCAAACTCAGAAACCGGCCACCCCGAGTTTTGAGGCCCAAACTCGGAAACCGTCGATGGTAGCTTTTTGAGGCTCAGCTACCGAACCCGCACCGTAGACGGAGTGTGGTTCTCACACCCCGACCACCGGCACCGATGCCGATGCATGTCCAGCCTCCACGCCGGGCACAACGCCTTTGCCTTCCTTCTTGACTTGGCCGACGGCACTTGCGCCGCACGCAAGCCCGTGTCCGACCTCCCGCCAAGTGACACGACTCCAGCGCCTTCCTCCCGACTCGGCCGATGCACCGCACATCCCCATGTGCTCTCGCTCACCGATGCCACGTGCCAGCTACCACAGCTGGTCCTATGGCCCTCTGGTCCATCAGTCCAAGCCTCACGTCCGCCCTTCACCGCTCTGGGTACATCGGCATGGCACGTCCGCCGCACGGCACGCCCATCCTTCACCGCTCCTGGTCCGTCGGCACGACACGTCTCTACTTGACCTTCACCTCGCCATAGACCACTGTGTCCGAGCTCCACACCTGCACATCAACACAGCCAAGAGACACATGTCGCACACGCACACCAACACAGAAACACCACACAACTCAACGCCACCGGTTAGTCATAAACAATAAGCGCATAGCTAGATATGGACTAAACCGGGTAAAAACCACAAACCTTCCTTATCAATGTCAATCATTCATCATATATGTTCTCAGAACTCTCCATCACTCTCATCATCACTAGAGTCATCATCATTTTGTACCTTCTGGTCACCCTTTGCCATGAGGCATAGGTGTGCAGAGGACAATGACGGTGATGGTGGTGGAGGTAGAGAAGTCTCAATGACTAGAGCGGCCACCTTCTGCTTCTCATCATCGCTATCTTCATTTGATGAGCCACCGGAGGAGTCAATGTCGTTGAGCCAATCACCAACAATGTATGCTTTACCACCTTTCTTGTGGTATTGCTTCTTCTTGCCTTCCTTCTTCTTGTAAGGCTTCTCGCTTTTCTTCTCATCTTCACTTGATAAGTCATACTTCTTGCCCTTGTTCTTGTTCTTGTAGCTTTCTTTCTTGGGCTTAGGGCATTGGTGAGCAAGATGGCCAAGATCACCGCAATTGTAGCAATCCATTTCGGATATTGGCCTCCTCTTGCTACTTGTGAAGAACTTCTTCTTTCTTGAATCGAAATTGACACCATTCTTGTGAAGCTTCTTCAACATCTTTGTGGTCTTCCTCACCATGAGAGCAATGTTGGAATCATCATCATCATCACTTGTGCTCTCTTGGTGAATCTCAATTGACTTGGCCTTGCCCTTCTTCTCTTGACTTGCCTTGAAAGCCAAGTCCTTCTTTTCGGTGGAAGGGCCACCACTAGGAGTAATGTGCATGTACATCTCATGAGCATTGATCTTTCCCAAAACTTGTGTTGGTGTAGACGTGGAAAGATCATATTGATGTAGCACCGTCACAATGTGTCCATACTTAGCAATTGGAAGGACACAAATAATCTTCCTCACAACATCGGATGGCACCATTTGAGTGAGGCCAAGTCCATTTAATTCCTCTACAAGAACATTGAGTTGTGAGTACATTTCATTAGTACTTTCATGAGCAAGCATTTCAAAAGAGTTGAGCTTTTGCATGACTAAATGATATCGTTCCTCACGCTCACTCTTTGTTCCCTCATGGAGCGCACAAATGTTCTCCCATAATTCATGGGCGTCTTTGTGGTTCCGGACGCGATTGAACACATCTTTGCAAATGCCTCTAAAGATGATGTTTTTGGCTTTTGCATTCCACTTATCATTTTCCTCCTCATGTGGAGTAAGATGAGTGGCGTCCTTGGGCTTTGTGAAGCCGTTGATTGTGGCTTGGCGGCATTTTACATCAATTGCCTCTAGGTACGACTCCATACGGATTTTCCAATATGGAAAGTCGTCTCCCTCGAACATGGGAGGTGGTCCATCACCTCCAGACATCTTAACTCTAGGCGGTTAAGCCTAAATCAAGAGCATAGGCTCTGATACCAATTGAAATGATCAAGATGCCCAAGAGGGGGTGAATTGGGCTTTTCTAAAACTTTTTGCAATAATTAAATCCTAACAAGTCCAATTAACCCCTTTGTGCTTTCGAGTGTGTTTCTCTAAACTCTACCGCACAAAAGACTATCTCTATTCCATTCCTACTCTAGCATGATAATTCAATTATGAAAGAACAACAAGTAAATTGTCAAATTGAATTGATCAAATGTAAATGCGTATGTAAAGAGAGTAGAAATGACCCGGTGATCTTTTTTCTGAGGTATCGAGGTGTCGGCACACCCTCCTAGTCCTCGTTGGAGCACCCACTATTGACGGTAGATAACTCCTATTTTAAACCGTCAACTAACCTCATAAATGACCCGCAATGATCCAAAGAGTGTAGCTATAGGGTTTGATTCTAACGAGTTCCACGAGTTGTGTTCTTCTCACTTGTTTTGCAGGATATTCAATATTTCATCATAAGAAAGTATCTCAAGTGAAGGATCAGAGCACACCATTATGACGAGCTTGCCGAGATGATCAAAACAGACATACCAATTGCCATATTTGGAGCCCTGGAGCGAGAGTCCTTGATGAATACGACTAGGAAGACTCTGGAACCCTCTAGAAGCATTATCCATACAAAGATCAGGGGTGTAATAGACAAGATTCCATTAGCTACAGAATACCAGAATTATCCAGGGACCAGACAGGAAGAAGACGACAAGGAATCCAACCACGTCACGACTCGTTGCGCAAACCAACCGAACAAGGACTCTAGGCGAAGAAGGAAGGTACCAGAAGACTCCCGATCGAAGGACGAGGCAGGCGGCGGCTAGGGGAGGCCGGCCAGCCTCAACCCTAGGCCGGCCGGCCTAGGCCCACATGGCTGCCTCCCCTCCTTCGTACGACGTGACCTAACCGACCTCTACTTTTTCTCTTGACCGTTGTTCAAGGTCGGTTTGATCTGAGGGCTGCGGTTCATCCCACCGGACTATAAAAGAAACCCCGGACCGCCCCCCCCCCCTCCTGGAGGCATCGACCATCGCTTCATAATTTAGTTTTCAATCATTTAGTTTAGAGATAGCCTAGACAACCAAGAGCTCCAACATCCAAGGGCGTAGCTAGAATAGAATTAGAAGAGTCGAGGAAGCTCGGATTCCGGATCTAGTCAAGAGGAGCTAGGTAATTAGCCTTCTCTTCTCTCTTGTATCAACATTGTTCTTCTAATTATTCTTCTAATTGTCTAATTGTCTTCTAGTTCATCATCTTTGTGTTCTAATTGTGTTCTAGTTCATCTTCTAATCCCTCTAGTTTATCTCTGTGCTCTAATCTAGTTCTAATTACCTCTCTAGTTCATCCTAGTGCTTCTAATCTACCTCTAATTGTTCATCTAGTTCTTATTCATCTTCTAGTTTGTGTTCTAGTTGATACTTGTTATGACTTGTTACTATTTTGTGTTCATAATTATAATGTTCATCGTCTACTTTGATTATATGTCTAGCATAGCTAGGGTATCTCTATGTTTATGCTCTTGTTCGTATAGCGCTCATTCTGTCGATCGCGGGGTGAGTGGTCAACATTGTGTAAGCGTGGTGCTTATACATTGTTTACCTGCGAATGCACCCTATATTCCGGGCCAGCAAGTGGTAGTTTGCGAGAGTGACTCTTATAGCCTCGTTGAGTACTTTGTAGTCCACTCCCCAAATATAGGACTAGCAAGACCTGGTCACCCGGAGGGGATAAACTCTGGATCTGATCCTCCATGCGTGATGTCTCCTGCGTATAAATATAAGTTATTCTAACCGTGATTGCTAAACATAATTGCACTAATTGACATAGTCTATGACCTATAGTTAGAACCATATTAGGAAGTTAATCTGTCTCTTTCTAGTTCTAGTTACGATCTAACCTTGGATGGGAATGCTCTGTTGGAACTCTTTATGGTTTACTATGTTCTATTTCATTTATCTTATTTATCATTTATGATTGATTCTTGTGTTGAGTATAGATCTAGTGGAACTCTTATCATAATCATACATGTGTGTGTCATAGTTGTAGATGTTTATCTCCTGTCACTCTCTTAATTCATGAGGTGAAAGGCTTTAATATAACGATACCTTGGAAATTCTCCTTGGTGAAATGCTACAGCGGATGTATTTTATCTGTGCGCTTGCAGATAATTGTTGACGCTCACTAAGTGTCATATTCTTAGCATCAACAAGGTCATATAACACAACACAAGGGCCTAAAATCAACCAAAAACCTTTTATAAACTAACGATTTCCACTTGTCTTTGAGTTTTATTTGAATGTAGGAAATTGCAGGGTTTTTGAGCAAAATGACCAAATGGACCCACTAGGAAGCAAGCCCACTTGCCTGGGCTCACTTTGGGCCAAGGAGGGGTGGCGCCCGCCACCCCTAGCTGGCGGCCGCCAGGGGGGAGAAGCCCAAACTCCCCCTGCCACGTCACTGATCCAGGGGAAGCACCCCACACTCATTGGCAGTCGTTGCTCACCTAAGTCGGTTCATCCAAGGGCTAAGAAGCAGCGTCACATGGATCATGGCCTAATAGCCCATGTGACGGTTATTGGACAACCCTAACCGACCCCAAACCGACTTGGAGGACCTCCTGGATGCCGTTGGTGAAGAGGCGGTGGATCCAAGGGCCAGGGGAGTGGCGCCCGCCACCCCTAGCTGGCGCCCGCCACCACACTCACCCCCCTGACCTAACCCTTGGTCCATAAGTACCCCCCTAGGTCCCTTAGGATATAAATAGGACCCCCGAGCTCATTTGTACTCAGACCTCACCTCATTAGTCCCACTCTCTTGTAAGCGAAGCTCTGGTGAAGGAACACTCTAGTTGAGAGACTTAGAGTGAGAGCGAGAGTGTAGAAGAGAAGAGCTGGAGTTGTAATAGAGGATCTTCCAAGTCTCTGGTATAATTCCAAGTCTTTTCTCATTTATCTTAGTGTTCTTCTACTTTCAGCATTTACTTTAAGTTCTTTACTTATTGTTCCTGTTGAGTGCTTTCGATCATAGATAACTTAGTATTTAGTTTGTATCTAGTTTGGGTTCTTCGCTGAGTAATCAGTGCTCTAGTTTTGGACGCAAGATTAGAGTAGTATATAGTAGTGTAAGCGCGGTGCTTAGACTAGTTATACCTTAGTTTGTGGCTAGCCCCCCGGATAGCTGTGGTAGCAAACAGGTGGTGACAGCCCTGGGAGCCTTGAATTCCACCACGTAGTTGGGTTAGTTCTTAAATCATAAACCTCGTTGTGCACGTCTGAGGTAAATAGTCCAGAGGGTGTGTACGGTTCGAAGAACTAGATAAAACCTTTATTGCTAAGTTAGTTGTGATCGTAAGTGTGTAGGAAAACATTAATCTGTTCATCGGCCAGACCCCGCCGATTTAGGTTAGTAATAGTTAGTCTTTCTTTTCTTTTTAGTAGTAGTAGAAACCAACCACCATTCACACATTTCGATCAACCCTGCTAGAATCACTAGTTGTTCATAGCGGTCCTAGTGTTAGTTCTACCATAGTAGCTTCCATGTGGAAATAAATACGATACTCGGTTACTCCCGGGTGAAGTGCTACAATAGACTTATTTTGTGCGCTTGCGGAACCTACCAATAGTCATACGAATAGTTAGTTATACTTCTTACATTAAGAAGTATCAACAAACCTTTCTGCGCCGTTGCCAGGGATAGATTCCATAGTCTACTCCTAGTGACGATGTTAGCAAGAGTCAACAAGCATTTCTGGCGCCGTTGCCGGGGAAGCAATTGGCTAGAATTAATTCTTTGTGATTTCTATTGAATTAACCCTCGTAGTTCTAGCGGGTATATATATTCGTTGTTTGTGATCGTTCAAGTAGTCATGGCTGGATTCAATCTTCCGAGCGACTATCAAGAAGATCCTGAGGCCATTCTTAGGAGAGCGAGAGCTAATCTCACTCCTCCAAGGAAGAACCTAGAGCTTCGTGAGAGGAGTTCGTCGAGACAAGAATCCCAGTCAAAAGTGACTGATGAACCAAGCTGCTCCAACGATCAATCAACATCGACATCGACCAAAACACTCTGCGAGTATTCCATGCCTACTCTTGCTCACATTCCAGTGTTACCTTCTACTAGTAATGTAGATTTTGAGCTTAAACCTCACTTAATACGTATGGCTCAAGCTATTGCATTTAATGGCAAACCTTCCGAGGATGCCAATGCTCACCTCCGGAATTTTCTGGAGATATGTAGTGCAATTTCTGTGCAGGGAGTTTCGCAGGATACCATCAGACTTTGTCTTTTTCCATTTTCATTAGTGGAAAAAGCGAAGCAGTGGTTCCTCTTCAACTCTGGACACCTGCTGACGTGGGTGAGATGCGCGGATCAATTCCTCAACAAGTTCTGCCCGATAAGTCGGACTATTCTTGTCCGTAGCAAGATTTCCAACTTTGTACAGGGAGACGAAGAAACAATCACTGAAGCTTGGGAGAGACTACAAGAGTATGTTGAATACTGTCCCCACCATGGTATGCAAGACTGGTACTTGATCCAGAGCTTCTACCATGGACTCCAGCAAGAATCTCGACAACACATTGATGCTGCCGCCGGAGGTGCATATCTCTCTCTCACTGTAGAGAAGGCAACCAAACTGATCGAGACAATGGTGGCGAATCAAGGATGGACAGAAAAACGTGCTAGAGGTATGTCTGAAATTAAGCAAGCTAATTCTGTTACCCTGCAAACTTTGGTAAAATTGCTAGAGCAAAGGATAAATGAGAAGAGAGATCGTGCTGCAAAGGAGTACTACGCCAAGCAAAGAGCCGCTTCGTCAAGTGAAGGTCAAGCAAAAATTAAGAAAGAGGATGTCAAATCCCTTCTTAATAATGGTGGCTACGGAGAACCTCCAATTCCAATGATCCAACAATGGAATAAAAAAGGTATGCCCCAAACCTCCGTATTTAATTCTCCTATTGGAAAATTAGTTTCTAATCAAGGTAGAATTAATGATAGCATAAATAATAAATTAATTGAACATGATAAAATGTTAGAAGGAATTTATGCTAAACTAAAAGATTTTTCTAAAGCATTTAAGGAACAAATTAACTTTAATAAGAGATTAGAGCAAAAAGTAGATAACATTAAATCTCAAATTAAATGCTATGAGGAATTAAAAATTGTAATCACGAGAGGTGGTAAATCCACTCGTGATCCACCTCAACCTAATTTAGTTCCTAGTAGTAACACTGCTGCAAAGAAAAATATTGTTAATGTTGAAGAAGACGAAGAAGAGGAGACCCCAGCTGAACCTTCATCCAAGGTACGAACTGCTCCTCATGAATTCTATGATACACATGTATTACCTTTTCCAGATCGAAACAGAAATTCAACGGAAGATGACCAATTCAAGAAATTCGTCGAGGTAATTCAAAAATTATATATACATGTGCCATTTATTGACGCTATGCAGGTTCCAACTTATGCAAAATATTTGAGAGACATGCTCAATAAGAAGAAACCAATTCCATGTAGGGATGTGGTTAAATTGACCGAAGATTGCAGTGCGGTCATTTTAAACCAACTCCTCGAAAAGACGAAGGACCCAGGAAACCCAACGATCGCATGTTCAATTGGAGAGCAGCACTTCGAGCATGCACTCTGTGATCTGGGAGCAAGCAACAGCGTCATGCCCAAGGTAATATATGATAAATTAAATCATCATACCTTGTCCCCTACTTCTATGTGTTTGCAGCTAGCCTATCAATTGCTCCGATATCCCGCGAGAATAGCAGAGAATATTCCGGTGAAAATCCGGAATCTCTTTGTCCCGGTAGATTTCGTGGTTCTGGATATTAATCCCGACCACCGGACGCCATTGATCTTGGGAAGGCCATTTTTCAGCACTGCAAAAGCCACCATTGATGTAGGAGCTGGAGAAATTCAGCTCCACATCAGTGGAAAGGAGGAGAAATTCGAGTTCACACCACGACCGGAAAAATACCCGTCATCAAGGTTCGTCGGTGCCGACACTCCACCACAACCACCATGAAAGCGACACTAATCGGGAATCCAAAGCGGCTAACCAAGGTAAGTTAGGCTAAGGTAAGTCTTTATCCCCCATTTAAATTTTCATTTTTACTTAAGCAAATTAATTTTCTGCAAAGTAGATGTTTACTAGAGTGATTAGGTGGCACCTAGGGGGCTTAGGGCAGCCATAGGGGTGGCGCCCGCCACCCTAGGGTGCACTAGGGAGCACTAGCCAATCTCTAGACTATTACACCTACCTCCTAGACCCAAATAACACCAAGGGAGACCCATGGCTTTGCTCATTTCAATGCAATCACTCACTCCCATGTCTCCCCATGTCTCCCCCTCTTCACTCCACCTTTTGGACACATCTCCACCCAAAAATTCTGGTGCACATGTGATGGAGAGTGACAAGGAGAGCACTAGGTGAAAGGAGGGGTGAGTTGGAGTGAAATTCAGCCAAGGAGGGTGGCGCCCGCCACTTTTTCCTGGCGCCCGCCATCTCTATTTCCACATTTCGGTACAAAACTGCTCCCGAGTAAGTTTCCCACCATCCTTGGTATAAAGTATGACCAGGATGAAGAAGTGGTCTTTGAAATTTCCAGCTCACTTGCCCCATTTAGGAGGTTACACTCTTTCACTTTGCACCGACCCGACTACTTTATTCCCCACTTGGAATTTCAGTGGACATTACGAGGGAAACCTCATGTGTCGGTTGCAGGCAAAAATGGGCAATGTGGGGTGGCGCCCGCCAGGTGGGAGGAGCTCACTGCCTCCCCCCCCCCCCCTTCCATCCTCAGCCTATAAATACTACCCACACCCCATGCAAGTTCTCACAACTCACTCAAAACACAAAAACATCAGCCATCTTGAGCACTAGCAAGGAAGTCATGGGCCCTCTCAAGAACTTCTTCACCGGCAAGAAGAAGAAGAGTAAGGGTGAGGGAAGTTCGTCGAGAGCAAACACCCACATTCGCTTTGCTGGGAGTGATGAGGAGAGCGCCGGGTGGGGTACTCCATTCACCAACGAAATGTCGGTGGATCGGAACTCTCCGTTCTCACACCAAGCCGGACCGACCATCCGCATCCTGAACTCCGTCAATGATATCATCTGGCAGAGTGATCGGGAACGACAGGCCCGGAACATCCTCAGTGAGAGGGAGTTCGTTCACACCCGCCGCATCGACGACGACTTGCTACGTCGCACTGGTATGGACAGTGAGTTTCTCTATATTTCTCGAACCCTAGGATGGGAAGATGCATGGATGGTTAATGAGGAGGGAATCCTTCCCCTCACAATGGAATTTCTAGCTACCATGCAATTGTCTGCTACTCACATAACATTCCGGCTTTTTAATGATGAGCACACTCTTTCGTGGGGGTAGTTCAGCAAGCACTTAAATTTTGATGATTCATGCTTGCTAAACCTGGAATCTGCTTGTACGGATTTTAATAGAAATGATTTTTGGAAAAGCATTGCTGGGAACAGAGACCCAGGCTTGCCCCGTACAAGTAATGTCCACAACCCCATGCTCAGGTTTTTCCACAAATATATTAGTATCACACTCTTTCCAAGACCTGACTTGAGACCAATTAAAAAGCCTGAAATGCTGCTGCTTTATGCTCTAGTTAACCACATAAAAGTATCATCCGCCAAGGCCATGGCAGACTACTGGTCTAAATTTAATCAACGCACTAGAAATATTAAAATGACATCATGGATAACTAGACTAGCTTTTAACTTGGTTCTGCTGAACACCGCTATATACTCCTACATTCCTAGTGACTGAGACCTTTTGACAATGGAGCACTTCTCGCAAGGACACCTCTTGCGTGAGAACCAGGAGACCGGTGAGATTCACATGATCTATCAAGATTATGTGAATAAATCGCTCTTCCTGACATGTCACTTTGGTTGGTGAATGCACCAACGTTACTTTTGGCCCTGGAAACCGAGGCAGAGCAAAACTGCAGGTTGGCCCGAGAGAACATCATGCAGGTTCCCAGGAGGAGGACGCGAGCGCAGACCCGTGCAGTAGAAGAGGCCGCAAGAGCAGCAGCAGCGGCACAGGAGTTTGACCCTTTCCATGCAGGGCAGTATGATGGAGCAGCACACTATGATCATTTGACACCCCCTGGCTCGCACCAAGCAGGAGGATCAAATTGGCAACAACCGCAACATCCGCGGTGGGAATACGGCCAGGAGGCGTCCTTTCACTCATCCCAGTTGGGGAGTTCAACCCATTCCTTGGGAGGATCCACCCGGTACACTGGCCGTGGTGATGAGTTCTTCCATAGAGGAATCTCGCCACAGGCCGCTCGCCATTCGTCCTTTCATCAGGACGAGTGGATGCGTGATATGGGATATCTTCAGCACCAAATGAATGGACTCACCATGGATACTGCTGAAATCCGTCAGGACTTGAACAACTTGAACCAAAATTTCCAGGAATTCCGCCAGGAAACTGGTGGAGAACTGGGTAATATTTCTTCTCTCCTGCAGCAAAACCAGCAGAACTGGGACGACATGTACCGTCGTCAGGGATGGATGTAACCCAACCACGCCAAAAGCCAGCTTGGGGGAGGACCCCGTCATCGAGGTAAGTATCACTATCATCTTTATTACTGTCAGTTTTATTTTTATTTCAGTAGTTTAAATTTGAATTTTATCTTAGTTAATTTGCAGTTAAAAAAATAATAAATAAATAGCAATAAATGAAACGCTCTCATCGTAAGTCTTTCTAATAAATAAAAATGTATGCCATGCATTAGAGTTATCATGGGAAAACGTATGCTAGAACTAAACTTGAGACATGAGCATTAGACTAAGTAAAGGGGAAGTAAGTTTTACTTTGACTTGAGCAAGTCAAGTTTGTGGAGTAATTATTTTGAAAAATTTAAAAACTTGCTCTAAGTACTTCTGTGGCAAAGAAAGTCCTACCAAAGCCAAATAATTTTTTTTACTCTAGAGTAGGAGCTTCCACCTGCTGCATGTTAGTGTTGAGCTAGTTAGACTTTTGTTGATAGTCATGGTAGAGAAACTTGTCATATCTTTAGACCAAGGAATTCACTTGCACCCACCTATATAGTGCTATTCTTACACTGGGAATACGCACACAACATGCCTCTATTTCCATTCATTGTTAGGAGTACTTCATGGCAAAATATCATGCTCCATAATGAAATCTCAGGGACATGGCTATAATCATTCATTCAAAAAAAAGAGCAAGTGCTCTAGAAAGAAAAGAATATTCAAAAGAGCAAGTGCTCTAGAAAGAAAGTTCAAAAGAGCAAGTGCTCTAGAAAGAAAAGAAAGTTCAAAAGAGCAAGTGCTCTAGAAAGAAGAGAATATCCAAAAGAGCAAATGCTCTCATTCATAGCCATGATCTCACAAATGAGATAGAAAGGAGAAATGCCATGAAAGTATTAGCCACAATAAATACCACACACTTGCACATTCCTGGTCTGAACCTATGACTTGTTGCTCCTTTGCTCCATTTGTCTAACTTGGCAAAATTATGCTAGCATTGCATGCTCACTTTTATCCTACCCATTAAACCCCACATAAAGTCTTAGTGAGAGGATAATTCTTCCATTTCCACATACAAATATGAGTGATTGAGTGAGCCACAGAAGTTACTAAGCATGCTTTCTTTTGAACAAAACTTGCAAAAACTCCACATGTCTTGATTAGCAAAATAGGCAAGGGAGAGACAAACCTTCTTTCTTGCTGGTCTTTTGTTCTAATCTTGAGTGCAGGGAAGGCTACCAATTCCATGGTGATGAAAATAATATGGGCATACACAACAAAAACACAGAGTTTCCAAGATTATTTTAAGTCCATGCTTGCTCCAGGACGAGCAAGAGGTAAGCTTGGGGGAGCTTGTTGACGCTCACTAAGTGTCATATTCTTAGCATCAACAAGGTCATATAACACAACACAAGGGCCTAAAATCAACCAAAAACCTTTTATAAACTAACGATTTCCACTTGTCCTTGAGTTTTATTTGAATGTAGGAAATTGCAGGGTTTTTGAGCAAAATGACCAAATGGACCCACCAGGAAGCAAGCCCACTTGCCTGGGCTCACTTTGGGCCAAGGAGGGGTGGTGCCCGCCACCCCTAGCTGGCGGCCGCCAGGGGGGAGAAGCCCAAACTCCCCCCTGCCACGTCACTGATCCAGGGGAAGCACCCCACACTCATTGGCAGCCGTTGCTCACCTAAGTCGGTTCATCCAAGGGCTAAGAAGCAGCGTCACATGGATCATGGCCTAATTGCCCATGTGACGGTTATTGGACAACCCTAACCGACCCCAAACCGACTTGGAGGACCTCCTGGATGTCGTTGGTGAAGAGGCGGTGGATCCAAGGGCCAGGGGAGTGGCGCCCGCCACCCCTAGCTGGCGCCCGCCACCACACTCACCCCCCTGACCTAACCCTTGGTCCATAAGTACCCCCCTAGGTCCCTTAGGCTATAAATAGGACCCCCCCGAGCTCATTTGTACTCAGACCTCACCTCATTAGTCCCACTCTCTTGTAAGCGAAGCTCTGGTGAAGTAACACTCTAGTTGAGAGACTTAGAGTGAGAGCGAGAGTGTAGAAGAGAAGAGCTGGAGTTGTAATAGAGGATCTTCCAAGTCTCTGGTATAATTCCAAGTCTTTTCTCATTTATCTTAGTGTTCTTCTACTTTCAGCATTTACTTTAAGTTCTTTACTTATTGTTCTTGTTGAGTGCTTTCGATCATAGATAACTTAGTATTTAGTTTGTATCTAGTTTGGGTTCTTCGCTGAGTAATCAGTGCTCTAGTTTTGGACGCAAGATTAGAGTAGTATATAGTAGTGTAAGCGCGGTGCTTAGACTAGTTATACCTTAGTTTGTGGCTAGCCCCCCGGATAGTTGTGGTAGCAATCAGGTGGTGACAGCCCTGGGAGCCTTGAATTCCACCACGTAGTTGGGTTAGTTCTTAAATCATAAACCTCGTTGTGCACGTCTGAGGTAAATAGTCCAGAGGGTGTGTACGGTTCGAAGAACTAGATAAAACCTTTATTGCTAAGTTAGTTGTGATCGTAAGTGTGTAGGAAAACATTAATCTGTTCATCGGCCAGACTCCGCCGATTTAGGTTAGTAATAGTTTGTCTTTCTTTTCTTTTTAGTAGTAGTAGAAACCAACCCCCATTCACACATTTCGATCAACCCTGCTAGAATCACTAGTTGTTCATAGCGGTCCTAGTGTTAGTTCTGCCATAGTAGCTTCCCTGTGGAAATAAATACGATACTCGGTTACTCCCGGGTGAAGTGCTACAATAGACTTATTCTGTGCGCTTGCGGAACCTACCAATAGTCATACGAATAGTTAGTTATACTTCTTACATTAAGAAGTATCAACAAACCTTTCTGGCACCGTTGCCAGGGATAGATTCCATAGTCTACTCCTAGTGACGACGTTAGCAAGAGTCAACAATAATCTCATTTCATATTTTATAAGGGCAAGATCATAAATACAATCCACGTCTCTAGTGTTGCCGCTAGTGGTGACAGTCTAGCGTTAAAGGTAATGTTGTTAGATTTGTCTACCTATATTTCTGGCACTGTTATCTGAAGTGATGCTAAGAGATGTCAACACCCACGCAAGGGTATCCCTCCCCCTTGATCCACGTAAGGATAAAGTGCTCATTATGAGCTGATTCTTCGCCACTCCGGCCCGGTGAATCGCTCACTACCGGTCACAACTTGGCTTGGGTCATCCACAAAGCCTCCGGATGATCACCAAGCTCTCCGATCGCCACCAAGTCGTCTAGGTGATGCCGATCACCAAGAGTAACAAGCAAGAACTCTCACTTGACCAACGCAAGGCTAATGAGATGGGTGGATGCACACTTGCTACTCTTTCTTCACTAATGAGGTGTTTGATCACTCAATTATCAAATCTCTCAACCTCACTAGACATCTTGCACTCACTTGCAATCACAATGTGTTTGTCAACCTTTCAAATGAGCAAGAGAGGCAATATGAAGGAGGTGGAGGCATATTTATACCCCAACTCTGTGGATACATGGGTGTATGCCGAGTCTCTGAGTGATGAGTGATTGTCAACTGGGATAATGCGCATGTTCTTTGGCTTGTGTTGTGCAGGTGTCGAGCACGGATACAGTGATCAAAGGCAAGGTGAAGGTCAAGTAGAGACGTGCCGTGCCGATGGACCGAGAGTGGCGAAGGGCGGACGTGAGGCTTGGACTGAGGGACCGGTGGCCCGAGGATCAGCTGTGGTGGCTGGCAGCCTGGGACAGCGACGAGCGAAGACTTGCGGGCACTGTGTTGCTTGGGTCGAGGACCTGGGGACAAGTGTCGGTGGACGGGGTGTACGGGCGGTGCATCCCCTCTACAGCTTCGGTTTGGTGGTAGAGCCAGAGAAAAACCATCGGGTGGACGGTTTCCAGGTTTGGGCCTCAAAACCTGGGTGTGGATGGTTTCCGAGTTTGGCCACAAAACTCGGGCTGAGGACGGTTTCCAGGTTTGGGCCTCAAAACCTGGGTGCTGCGGGTTTGCTGAGTTTGGGCCACAAAACTCAGACGCTGGTGGGCTGGTTTCCCGGTTTGGGCCTCAAAACCGGGGGTTGGCTGTGAAGGCTGGTTTCGCGGTTTGGGCCACAAAACCGAGGGTGCGACGTCCAGGAAAAGGACGCGGAGCGGTGGCAGCACGTGGCGGCAATCGGGAGGTTGCGTCGAGGCAACGCTACGAGTTGTGCGGGCGTGGCCGTCGGATCCACCTACCATCGAGTTGGTCCAGAATAACCTTAGGGTTTAGCTGGTTCGCTCTGTAAGTAGTTAGGGGTAGAGTGGGAATTAGGAATAGTTAGAATTAGGATAAGTAGGGGGAGACACCCACCTCCCCATCTATCTCAGTCATTTGCTCTTTGCACTTAGGGTTTCCTGCTCTCCCAATCCCCTGCTGTAGCTAGCTGAGATCCGCAGAGAACCATACCTCTGTGTACTGGAGATTTCAAGGAAGTGAGGCCGTAACCTCACTGTTGTAGCGTGTGGTAGCCACACGGTTGCAATTTGGTGCCTGTGATTCGTGTTTTGTTTGTGTTCTTCGCGGAATCCTTTTTCTCCACGTTTTTCCCGTCGTTCGATCTCTTTGGTCGGTTCATCTTTTGCAAATCCATTTGAACCAAGATGTTCTAGATCGTGAGGCACTTCTTTCCACCGAAGGAATTCATCTCTAACCTTACGGTCTAGGAGATCGGTCGATTTTCATTTCGTGTCAAGTTTTTTTCTCCTTTCCCCCGAATTTCTTCGATTCATCGATTTGGAGATAGGTTCGAGCCATGATCTCTTAGAGATAGCTCACTATCCTCCTTGTGACTCATCTCTCCAAGTTTGAACCCTAGAGGTATCGTTTTGGGAGAGCTTGAATCAAATCGGTGGACGAACAGTTCATTGTCGGGGTGACCGGACGCTTGATACGCGTTGACCGGACGCACGGTCAGAGTCCGGTCGTTGAATGCGTTGACTGCGCGTGTGTTTCAACTTGACCGGACACTGGATCTTGAGACTGACCGGACGCGCAGGTTCCCCTGTTCATCTGTTTTGTTTCATGCGACCGGACGCTGAGTGCCTGACCGGACGCATCTTCTCAGTGAGTCCGGTCCAACACAGAGAGCTCCAAAATCTGTTTTGGCCTGACCGGATGCGTCCGGTGCTCTATGACCGGACGCAGGCAGAGTCCGGTCAGAGCTGTCTCGCGCTGTTTCGTCCGCAGTTCGCTCGCTCGATATCGGATTGGGTTTCCGTCTTTTGCGTTGGGTTTCTAGAATCGTGTAGTGTCTCGCTGTGCTTCTTGGAAGCATCCACCCTACATCTAGGGTCGTGGACACTTGCGAGCTCTAGGATTTGCTTTTGGGGTGATTCTCGGGACAGTGGCTACTAGTTTCCGAAAGGAAAATTTGAAGCTCCCATTCACCCCCCCCCCCCTCTGATCGCTTTCTGGTTGCTTCTCAGTCCTTCAATTGGTATCGGAGCGGGTTAAGGATCTTCCACCTTAGCCGGTTCTAGATCCACAGAAGGCGACATGGATCGCGGCGTAGGCAAACCACCGTTCTTTGATGGGACGAACTATGCGTATTGGAAGATGCGCATGTCGGCCTATCTTCAGAGCATGGGCTCTTCCGTTTGGGAGATTTGCAACAAGGCCGATTACGTTGTCTTGGCTGCTCGTGTCTCTCAGCTTCAGATCGATGAGCACGAAGCCAATAGCCGAGCACATAACGCTCTTTTCTCATGTTTGAGCATGTCCGAGTTTGATCGCGTTTCTCACCTCCCCACGGCTCGTGAGATTTGGGCGACCCTCATGCGCTTCCATGAGGGAACCACTCAAGTCAAATCCCGTCTCTACGAGTCGCACAAGCGGGAGTATGAGAACTTTCGACATATGCCTGGCGAGAGCATAGAGAGTTTATTCGCTCGCTTTCAGGTCATTGTCAACAAGATGAGAGCGAACAAGGAGTTGTTGCCTTTTGACGATCATGAGAGGGCTTTGAAGCTTTTGCACACTCTTGATCGGTCGGTGTGGGACTCAAAGGTTCAGGCGATCATCGAATCGTCTAACTATGAGACCCTCACTTGTGACGAGCTCTTTAGTAAGCTCAAGTCTAGTGAGATTGACGCCATGTCGAGGGCTTCTTATGAAAGTCCTTCCGGCCCGACTATGGCTTTGGTTTCTAGCTCGTCTGCTAACCCCTCTGGAGGATTTGCACTCTCTTCACTCTTTTCTGTCACAGAGGACCAGCTGGAGTCTTTGGGGGATGACGAGTTGGCGATGCTCGCCAACCGGTTCCCGCGGTTCCACAACAACCGCATGAACCGTCGCCGCGGAGAAGGACGCTTAGGATGCTTTGAGTGCGGCGACCCCGACCACTTCATCGCCAACTGTCCCAAGAAGAAGAACACATCTGGGAAGGGCGATCATGGGCACAAGTACGACTCCAGCAAGCGCAAGGAGAAGTACGTCCCCGCGAGGCACAAGCGGAGAGGCGGCTTCGACAAGGAGTACATCAAGAAGAAGTACTTGGAGAAGGCCCAGGCTGAGCAGCGTGCGTTCTTCGCCACGCTCAGCGACGTCAATGGTTCGGATGACGACTCCGCTTGCTCAAGCGATGACGAGTCCGAGAAGAAGAAGAGGATCGAGGACAAGCTGAACGGTCTCTGCTTCTTCACCGATGACGACGACTTCTGCACCATGGCCCTTGGTGATGAGGTCGACGACAAGCTGGAGGACTCCCCTCGGAATGACGACGACGACGACACCTCCCAGGTATCTCTCACCCACGACGAGCTTTCTGATGAGGTCGAGAAGCTTACTGTCGCCTTGCTTAGTCAGGACAAGTTGCTTAGGCGTGCTGCTAGAGAGCGCAAGGAGTTTAGGCAGAAGTAGGAGGACACGGTGAGAGAGCTTGAGTTTGCCAAGGCCACCGTGGTCGTGTCGGAGGAGACCGAGTGTGAGATGTGCACCACGCACATGACTGACCTTCTCACTTTGAGAAGTAAGTATGCTGCGTTGGTAGGAGAGGTGGATGAGCTGAAGGCTAGACCCTCGCTGTTGGATGCGTGCAAGACCTGTCCTATCTTGCAATCTGAGTTGGCAGAGAAGAATGCCAAGATTGTGTCTCTTGAGGAGGCCAACTCAGGTAGCACATGTGTGGCTAGGTGTGCTCTTTGTGAGGGTTTGGAGATGGAGATCGCTAATGTGAAGCATGATAAGATGCAAACAGAGGAGGAAAACACATACCTTCGGACCATCTTGTCATGGGTGTCAAGTGGTGAGCCACAGCTCGGGATGATGATCTCCCAATTCAAGCGAGCTGCTGGAGGTCCTGGTGTAGGCTTTGCTCCGGGCATTGATGTTTCTGCTTTTGGGAAGATTGGAGAGTCGAGTGGTTTGAACCCGAGTGAGAAGCCCAACTCCACCACTACTCCCAAACTTACCAAGCTTCCACCCAAAGAGCCTCTCAAGCCTAACACCAAGGATGGAGTGTTTGAGGAACCTCCGAGAGCTCCACCCAAGAACCAAGTGTGGCATCCCAAACCCAACCACCTAAAGAACAAGCTGGACACCATGCCACCCATCCAGGAGGAGCTTATGCCACAGAAGGGCAAAGTGATCCACACCCACAACCGTGTGTACCAACAACCCCCTTTGAGAGCGGTGAGGTACCATTGTGAGCATTGTGGGAGAGATGGACACTTGAGTGAGTTTTGCTTTCGGCGCAAGAGAGAGGCGCGCCATGCTAGGGAGATGAACAACCCGGACATGTACCATCCTTTCCATGATGTACATGTGTCGAATGTTCAGAGGAGAGCTGCTAGGCCCAGAGGTCCAGAACCTCAAGTTCCTAGGCCTAGGCGGCAGAGGAGAGGACGTGCCCGGCGGGAGCCTGCTGTTGTAGGCTATGGACCCCATGGCGGTGGCTTTGTAGTTGAGCGTTTTCCCCCACCGCATTTTGAGTATCGCGGTGAGCGCTCCTTCCCCAGCGGACCACGTTTTCCTCAGCGTGGTGATCGCTCCTCTCGTAGACGTGCTAGGAATGGTTTTTCTGCTAATCGTTCTTTTGAGCAGTCGGCCCAACACTGGTTTCCCCTTACTTCACTAACCCCAGTGTTGGACCGTATGCTCACCCTATGTCTTTTTATTGATGTAGGTAAAACGATTGGAGAACGTTTGGTTGGTGGATTCCGGTTGTTCGAGGCACATGACCGGAAACACCAAGTGGTTCTCCAGTCTTAGTCCGGTCGCCGGAAAGGAGTTTATCACCTTCGGTGACAATAGCAAAGGGAAGGTCTTGTCTCGTGGGTCGGTGCGAGTTAATGAGCACTTTGTGTTGCGCGATGTTGCTCTTGTTTCTAACTTGCATTTTAACCTTCTTTCTGTTTCGCAACTCTTTGATGATGACTATGAGATTCGTTTTAAACCAAATCTCAGTCGTATTTTGGATCCTCAGGGCAATCTTGTGTGTTTGATTTTGCCCTTTGGAAAAGTCTTTCGTGCGAATTTCTTGGAGTCTTTTGGCACTTCTCGTTGTCTTGTGGCTGGACCTTCTTCTTCTTATCTTTGGAAGTGGCATAGGAGACTAGGACATTTGAGCTTCGACTTGCTTGCAAGACTTAGTTCACTTGGACTAATCCGAGGATTGCCCAAGTTATCCATGGAGAAGGATCTTGTTTGCCACTCTTGTAGACATGGGAAGATAGTTTCCGCTCCCCACCATCCAGTAACTCAGGTCATGACCAAGTGCCCTGGAGAGCTTTTACACATGGACCTTGTTGGTCCGGCTCGGGTGAGCTCGGTTGGGGGGAAGTGGTATGTGCTTGTTGTTGTTGATGATTTTTCGAGATATTCGTGGGTTTTCTTTTTAGCTGAGAAAACCGAGACTTTCTCTTTTGCTCGCAATCTGATTTTACATCTTTAGAATGAGTTCCCTTTGAACTCAATGCGAGCTATTAGGAGTGATAATGGTTCCGAATTCAAGAATTCGGATTTTGAGAAGTTTTGTAACTCCTTGGGTTTAGAGCATCAGTTTTCTTCCCCCTACACACCGCCACAGAATGGTGTTCTAGAAAGGAAGAATCGAACCCTTGTAGAGATGGCCAGGATGATGCTCGATGAGCATAGGACTCCTAGGCGATATTGGGTCGAAGCTATGAGCACTGCATGCTATATTTCCAATCGCATTTTTCTTCGAGCTTTCTTGAAAAAGACTTCTTATGAGTTGCATTTTGGAAAACTGCCCAAGGTGAGTTATTTTCGAGTTTTTGGTTGCCACTGTTTTATACTCAAAAAGGGCAACTTGGACAAGTTTGAGTCTCGTTCTTCTGACGGTGTGTTTTTGGGTTATGGCACTCACACTCGAGCTTATCGTTTACTTAACCTTGACACTAACCGAGTCATGGAGACATCCGATGTCACCTTCGACGAGACCATGGTTTGTCCTTCTTCTCGTTTTGAGCGTGCAGGTGATCATGAGGTTGGTGAGCCTCTTTTTGATGACGAGGATGAGGGTGCTGAAGGTATGGATGATCCAGCACCCCCTCCACCTGTTTTGCCGCAAAGAGCGGCTTCTACGACGACTCATGGCCCCGACACGTCGTCTTCCTAGGGGCCGTGGGATCCGCCACCTCGAGCGGTACCCTTTGTACCCGAGGAGGCACCAGCAGCTGTTAAGGGGGAGGCCACTTCGGCAAGGGAGGCGCCACGACACATTCAGCGCCAGCACCCGCCTCAGCAGATGATCGGCAGCATCGACAAACGCGTCACCCGGTCAAGGCAAATCTCTCACTTTGCTCATTCTGCATTTGTTGCTGATTTTGAACCCCGAGATGTTGGACACGCTTTGACGGATCCAGATTGGGTCAATGCCATGCATGAGGAGCTTGAGAACTTTGAGAGAAATCGGGTTTGGGTTCTAGTGTCTCCACCTTCTGAGTGTCATCCAATTGGGACAAAATGGGTTTTCAAAAACAAACAGGTAGAAGATGGCCATGTTGTGAGAAACAGGGCCAGACTCGTAGCCCAGGGATATAGTCAGAAGGAGGGGATAGACTATGAGGAGATTTTTGCTCCTGTAGCACGTTTGGAGGCTATTAGGATACTCTTGGCATTTGTTGCATCCAAAGGTTTCAAACTTTTTCAAATGGATGTCAAGAGTGCCTTCTTAAACGGCTACATAGAAGAGGAGGTGTATGTTAGACAACCCCCCGGTTTTGAAAATCCCAAGTTTCCAAACCATGTCTTTAAACTTCACAAAGCTTTGTATGGTTTGAAACAAGCCCCTAGAGCCTGGTATGAGAGGTTGAAAACCTTTTTGCTTGCTAAGGGTTTTAAAATGGGATGTGTAGATAAAACGCTCTTTCTCCTCAAGCAAGGCACTGATACTCTCTTGGTCCAAATTTACGTGGATGATATCATTTTCGGTGGTTCTTCTCACGCTTTGGTTGCCAAGTTTGCAGATACAATGAGCAGGGAATTTGAGATGAGCATGATGGGAGAGTTGACGTTTTTCCTCGGGTTGCAAATCAAGCAATCCCGAGAAGGAACGTTTGTGCACCAGGGCAAGTATACCAAGGACTTGCTGAAGAGGTTCGATATGGGTGAGGCCAAGCCTCTTCCAACACCCATGTCGACTACGACGGCCCTGGATGCGGACAAGGATGGAGAAGCTATGGACCAGAAGGAGTACCGAAGCATGATCAGGTCGCTGCTCTACCTGACGGCGACACGCCCGGACATCCAGTTCGCGGTGTGTCTGTGTGCACGCTTTCAGGCATCACCGCGCACTTCTCATCGTCAGGCGGTCAAGCGCATTTTCAGGTACCTTCGTTTCACACCTGAGTTCGGGATTTGGTATTCAGCTTCCTCTACCCTCTCCCTTTGCGGTTATTCCGATGCCGATTTTGCTGGTTGTCGCATTGAGCGCAAGTCCACTTCTGGGACTTGCCAATTTATTGGTTCTTCTCTTGTATCGTGGTCTTCTCGCAAGCAGTCTAGTGTCGCCCAGTCTACCACAGAGGCTGAGTATGTTGCTGCGGCTAGCTGCTGTTCCCAGTTGCTTTGGATGATGGCCACTTTGCGTGATTTTGGTCTGAGCTTTTCTCGTGTTCCTTTGCTTTGTGACAGCACGAGTGCGATTAGCGTTGCTAAGAACCCCGTGATTCACTCGAAGACCAAACACATTGATGTGCGCTTTCACTTTTTGCGAGATCACTATGAGAAGGGTGATATCGACCTTCGCCATGTCGATACTCATCATCAGTTGGCTGATATTCTCACCAAGCCTTTAGACGAATCAACCTTTAATCGATTGAGGGGTGAGCTTGGTGTGTGTTTCCCCTTTTAGATGGGGGAAACATTTTGGCTTTTGTATCATAAATTGACTTTTGTTTTATTCTCTTTTCTTTCAATTGATATTTCAAACTTCTGCATTTCTTCATGCATTTCAGCATACGCTTTTACATTCTGAGCTTCATGTATATAATCACTAGAATGTAATCATGCTCTGTGTAGTATATGCTCTGATGCTTTATGTTGATGCATGTAGCTTATGCTTTTTCTAATCACTAATTCATGCTATGAGCTGAGCTATTTTAAATGGTGAACTTGCTAATTGAACTTAAAACTTGAAAATGTTCACCATCGAGATGTGCAACTAGCCTGTGTAGGATATGTTGAAATCACACTTGTGCTTTTCATATATGCTAGGTTTCTATGTCTCTAGTTCTGAGTCGATCACTTGCTTGGTCTGTTCATAAACTGTCTTTAATTTGAACCAAGTTAAGTGAATCAGAAAGATCGAGATGGGATTGCTTGTCAACACATCACAGTTTCGAGACGGTTTCTCATTGCACTTTGAGTTAAACTTGAGCTGTGTAGTGTATGACCGAAACTGTTGCTTTAAGCTTCTGATTGCTTCTGCATAGGCTTCGCACAGTTGAAAAGTTAGGCAGAGACAAGCTTTCAACCTCTCGCAATCACATGCTAAAATTTGAACTTGTGTAACTCAAACCGTTGCAACTCCGATAAATTTTGAATACACAAGTCTATGTTTCATTCTATAGCATGATGGTTGAACCTTGCTAGGGGTAGTTCACCTTGTATACATGTTTAGCACTTGTTTGACTATCTGTCTATACTTGTCTAGTGCTATTTTGATGGTGACTCCTTTTTGGCTAAAATTGCTCACTTTGCTCATATGTTCATATTTCATAAATGGTGATCAGTTTGAGCCTTTGCTAGCATATGTGCTTTAGTTGCGTCTTTGGACTTATACTGTGTAGAGCATCTTTGCATTCTCTTGACTATATTCCTGAAGCTCCTAACTTGCATTCATATGCATTCTGGACGGGGGAGAACTTCTCTAGTTGGCACTTTTGATGGTGCATTTTCTGAGGGGGAGAACATTGTTTTTGGTTCTTTTCACTTGATGGTGCATTCTCAACAAAGGGGGAGAATTTGGACAAATCATGCCTCCCATGTTCAACTAAGGGGGAGAAGAATCCGTTGTGTGCACCATGCAAGGGGGAGCTTGGGAGCTTGCGTTGCTTCTTGTTTGCCGTAAGGTTTTGGTATCGAGCTTTCTTTGCTAGTTGTGTTGAGCCTCTGTGCCTCTATCTTGAGGGACTAGCATTTTGCTTCGATTTTTCAAATTGGTTTTTGCTAGCGGTGTTGAGCCTGTTCTACCTCTTCTTGAGGGCTAGCTTTGCTTCGCTTGGTTGCGTCGAGCCGTTGCCCATGTCTTTGGGAACCAAGTTGTTTTGCTCTTTTCACTTGACCTTCTTTGGCTTTGCTATGCTTTTGGGTCATTTGGTCGAGTTCTCTCTTCTTCTTCCTCCTTCTTCTCATTTCTATTATGATTTGTGTTGGTAGTTGACAATGCACTCATCAAGGGGGAGATTGCAGATACATGGGTGTATGCCGAGTCTCTGAGTGATGAGTGATTGTCAACTGGGATAATGCGCATGTTCTTTGGCTTGTGTTGTGCAGGTGTCGAGCACGGATAAAGTGATCAAAGGCAAGGTGAAGGTCAAGTAGAGACATGCCGTGCCGATGGACCGAGAGTGGCGAAGGGCGGACGTGAGGCTTGGACTGAGGGACCGGTGGCCCGAGGATCAGCTGTGGTGGCTGGCAGCCTGGGACAGCGACGAGCGAAGACTTGCGGGCACTGTGTTGCTTGGGTCGAGGACCTAGGGACAAGTGTCGGTGGACGGGGTGTACGAGCGGTGCATCCCCTCTACAGCTTCGGTTTGGTGGTAGAGCCAGAGAAAAACCATCGGGTGGACGGTTTCCAGGTTTGGGCCTCAAAACCTGGGTGTGGATGGTTTCCGAGTTTGGCCACAAAACTCGGCCTGAGGACGGTTTCCAGGTTTGGGCCTCAAAACCTGGGTGCTGCGGGTTTGCTGAGTTTGGGCCACAAAATTCAGACGCTGGTGGGCTGGTTTCCCGGTTTGGGCCTCAAAACCGGGGGTTGGCTGTGAAGGCTGGTTTCCTGGTTTGGGCCACAAAACCGAGGGTGCGACGTCCAGGAAAAGGACGCGGAGCGGTGGCAGCACGTGGCGGCAATCGGGAGGTTGCGTCGAGGCAACGCTACGAGTTGTGCGGGCGTGGCCGTCGGATCCACCTACCATCGAGTTGGTCCAGAATAACCTTAGGGTTTAGCTGGTTCGCTCTGTAAGTAGTTAGGGGTAGAGTGGGAATTAGGAATAGTTAGAATTAGGATAAGTAGGGGGAGACACCCACCTCCCCATCTATCTCAGTCATTTGCTCTTTGCACTTAGGGTTTCCTGCTCTCCCAATCCCCTGCTGTAGCTAGCTGAGATCCGCAGAGAACCATACCTCTGTGTACTGGAGATTTCGAGGAAGTGAGGCCGTAACCTCACTGTTGTAGCGTGTGGTAGCCACACGGTTGCAATTTGGTGCCTGTGATTCGTGTTTTGTTTGTGTTCTTCGCGGAATCCTTTTTCTCCACGTTTTTCCCGTCGTTCGATCTCTTTGGTCGGTTCATCTTTTGCAAATCCATTTGAACCAAGATGTTCTAGATCGTGAGGCACTTCTTTCCACTGAAGGAATTCATCTCTAACCTTACGGTCTAGGAGATCGGTCGATTTTCATTTCGTGTCAAGTTTTTTTCTCCTTTCCCCCGAATTTCTTCGATTCATCGATTTGGAGATAGGTTCGAGCCATGATCTCTTAGAGATAGCTCACTATCCTCCTTGTGACTCATCTCTCCAAGTTTGAACCCTAGAGGTATCGTTTTGGGAGAGCTTGAATCAAATCGGTGGACGAACAGTTCATTGTCGGGGTGACCGGACGCTTGATACGCGTTGACCGGACGCACGGTCAGAGTCCGGTCGTTGAATGCGTTGACTGCGCGTGTGTTTCAACTTGACCGGACACTGGATCTTGAGACTGACCGGACGCGCAGGTTCCCCTGTTCATCTGTTTTGTTTTGTGCGACCGGACGCTGAGTGCCTGACCGGACGCATCTTCTCAGTGAGTCCGGTCCAACACAGAGAGCTCCGAAATCTGTTTTGGCCTGACCGGACGCGTCCGGTGCTCTATGACCGGACGCAGGCAGAGTCCGGTCAGAGCTGTCTCGCGTTGTTTCGTCCGCAGTTCGCTCGCTCGATATAGGATTGGGTTTCCGTCTTTTGCGTTGGGTTTCTAGAATCGTGTAGTGTCTCGCTGTGCTTCTTGGAAGCATCCACCCTACATCTAGGGTCGTGGACACTTGCGAGCTCTAGGATTTGCTTTTGGGGTGATTCTCGGGATAGTGGCTACTAGTTTCCGAAATGAAAATTTGAAGCTCCCATTCACCCCCCCCCCCCCCCTCTCGTCGCTTTCTGGTTGCTTCTCGGTCCTTCAAACTCAAAATATGCACGAAGGGGTGACCGGACACACTTGTCGGGATGATCGGACGCATCCAGTCAGTGCCCAATGGCTAGCTGACGCCAGCTCTGACACATGTACGAAGTGTTGATTGGACGCTGACATGCGTCCGATCAGCACTGATCGGACACATCCAATCCCTAAAAACCCTCTTTGGAACCTCTCTGATCATGACCGGACGCACCCCCTGGTGCGTCCGATCGCAACCCTGTGGCAGCGTCCGGTCGCAACCGAACCCTAGCCACAGTGAGTTGCAATGACCGGATGCATGCCCCAGCGTCCGATCACATGCAACTCAGCATTTGATCGCTATTTGAAGTCCAAAACGACTTCAGTTTGCGACGCTTTGAAGGACCGAAAGTGCTAGCAAAAAGCGACCAGAGGGGGGTGAATGGGAGCTTCAAATTTTCCTTTCGGAAACTTGTTGCCACTGTCCCAATAATCAATCCCAAAGGCCAACCTAGAGCTTGCGAGTGTCCACGACCCTAGATGTAGGGTGGATGCTTCCGAGAAGCACAGCGAGACACTACACAACTCTAGAAACCCAACGCAAAAGCCGGAAATCAAAACAGACAACGGACGAACGAACTGCGAACGAAAATGCGCAGAACAGAGATGACCGGACTCTGCCTGCGTCCGGTCAGTGACCACCAGACGCGTCCGGTCGAGCAAAAACAGATTTTGGACCTTACTATTTCTGACCGGACTCTCGATGAAGGTGCGTCCGGTCAGATGTCCAGCGTCCGATCAGAGAGCGACCAAGCAGTGAACAGTGGGAGCGTTGAGTCCGGTCAGTGCAAGGTCGAGCGTCCGGTCATGTGCGTCCGGTCAAGAAGCAGTAAAGCACAGGAAAAACATTCAACGACCGGACTCAGGATCGTGCGTCCGGTCACCCCGAAAACCTGCTGTTCGTCCATCGATTCGACTCGATCTCACCCAAAACGAATCCTCTAGGGATCAAACTTGGTGAGAGGAGTCACAAGGAGGCTAGTGAGCTACTCCTATGAGATCATGGCTCGAACCTATCTCCAAATTGATGAATCGAAGAAATTTGGGGGAAAGGAGACGAACTTGACCCAAAACGAAAATAGATCGATCTACTAGGTCGTGAGGTTAGAGATGAATTCCTTCGGTGGAAAGAAGTGCCTCACGATCTAGAACATCTCTGTTCAAATGGAATCGCAAAAGACGCAATGAACAAAAGGATCAATCGATGGGAAAAACATGGAGAAAAGCAATCCGCGAAGAACTAGAACAAAACACGAATCACAACCACGAATTTGCAACCGTGTGGCTACCACACGCTACAACAGTGAGATTACGGTCTCACTTCCTCAAAATCTCACGGACACAGAGGTATGATTGTCTTCTCTGTGGATCTCAGTTCGCTACAGCAGAGGATGGGGAGAGCAGGAAAACCTAGAAGGCAAAATAGCAAATGACTGAGATAGAATGGGAGGTGGGTGTCTCCCTCTACTTATCCTAATTCTAATTTCCACTCTACCCCTAGTTATTTACAGAGCGAAACAGCCAAACCCTAAGGCTATCCTGGACCAACTCTAAGATGAAGATGATCCGACGGCCACGCCCGCACAACTGATAGCGTTGCCTCGACGCAACCTCAACGATTATCGCCACGTGCCGCCACCGCTCTGCTTGTCCTTTTCCCGGACTTCGCCCCCGGTTTTGAGGCCCAAACCGGGAAACCAGCCTTCACGACCAACCCCCGGTTTGCCGTCCATCGCCTGAGTTTTGTGGCCCAAACTCAGAAACCCGCAGCACCCAGGTTTTGAGGCTCAAACCTGGAAACCGTCCTCAGTCCGAGTTTTGTGGCCCAAACTCGGAAACTATCAGCGCCCAGGTCTTGAGGCCCAAACCTGGAAACTGTCCACTCGGTGGTTTTTTTGTGGCTCAACCACCAAACCGAGCCGTAGAGGGGATGCACTGCCCGTGCACCCCTTCCATCGACACGTGTCCCCAGGTCCTCGACCCGAGCAACACCATACCCCGCAAGTCTTCGCTCGTCGCTGTCCCAGGCTGTCAGCCACCACAGATGATCCTCAGGCCACCGGTCCCTCAGTTCAAGCCTCACATCCGCCCTTCACCGCTCCCGGTCCGTCGGCACGACACGTCTCTACTTGACCTTCACCTTGCCCTCGATCACTGTCTCCGTGCTCGACACCTGCACAACACAAGTCAAAGAACATGCGCATCAAACCCGTTGACAATCACTCATCACTCGAGACTCGGCATACACCCATGTATCCGCAATCTCCCCCTTGATGAGTGCATTGTCAACTACTCACACAAATCATAATGGAAATAGAAGAAGGAAGAAATAAGGAGAGAGAACTCAACCAAATGACCCAAAAGCATAACAAAGCCGAAGAAGGTCAAGTGGAAAGAGCAAGACAACTTGGTCCCCAAAGACATGGGCAACGGCTCGACGCAACCAAGCAAAGCAAAGCTAGCCCTCAAGAAGAGGTAGAACAGGCTCAACACCGCTAGCAAGAAAGTTCGATACCACCTGTTACCAGCTTAAGAACAAAAGAGCTTGACACCAACTGAAAAGCTGAAAGGCGTATGCTAGTCTCTCAAGAAAGAGGCAAAGGCTCAACACAACTAGCAAAAACGCTCCGTACCAAATGAAAATGCTCAAAAACTCAGCAGCAAGCAAAACGAGCAAACTCCCCCTCAAATGGTGCACATGGACAAGGAATCTCGAAAAAATTTCTCCCCCTTAGTTCAACTTTCGGAAGGCACATGATTTGTCAATATTTTCTCCCCCTTAGTTGAAAATGCACCATCAAGCAAAAAATGCACCAAAAAGCAAGTTTCTCCCCCTTGACAGAAATGCATATGAGTCAGAAATGCAAGTTAGCAGCTTCAGGAATATAGTCGATAGAATATGAAGATGCTTGACAAAATGCTGATCCGATGACTCAACAATATGCACATAATGCTAGCAAAGGCTCAAACTGATCACCAAATACGAAATATGAACATGTGAGCAAAGTGAGCAGTTCTTAGCCAAAAAGGTATTCACCATCAAAATAGCACCAAACATGTATAGACAGGAAGTCAAACAAGTGCTAAACATGTATACAAGGTGAACTACCCCTAGCAGGGTTGAAAACATCATGCTATAGAATAAAGCATAGACTTGTGTATACAAATTTTATCGGAGTTGCAGCGGTTAAATTACACAAGTTCAAATTTTAGCATGTGATTGCGAGAGGTTGAAAGCTTATCATCGCCTAACTTTTCAACTGTGCGAAGCCTATGCAGAAGCAATCAGAAGCTTAAAGCAACAGTTTCGGTCATACACTACACGGCTCAAGTTTAACTCAAGGTGCAATGAGAAATAGTCTCGAAACTGTGATGTGCTGACAAGCAATCCCATCTCGATCTTTTCAATTTACTTAACTTGGTACAAATTTAAAGCAGAATATGAACATACCAAGCAAGTGAAGGACTCAGAACTAGAGACATAGCAACCTAGCATATATGAGAAGCACAAGTGATTTCAACACATTCTACACATGCTAGTTGCATATCTTAATGGTGAACATTTTCAAGTTCTATGTTCATTAAGCAGGTTCACCATTCAAAAATAGCTCAGCTCACAACATGAATTAGTGATCAGAAAGAGCATAAGCTACAAGCATCATCATATTGCATCGGAGCATACAATGTACAGAACATAGTCACATTCTAAAGATTATATACATGAAGCTCTGAATGTAAATATGCAAGATGAAATGCAGAAAAGATACCAAATGAAAAACACAAAGTCAGGTTATGATACAAGAGTCAAAATGTTTCCCCCATCTAAAAGGGGAAACACACACCAAGCTCACCTCTCAACCTAGCAAAAGTTGATTGGTCCAAAGGCTTGGTGAAAATATCAGCCAACTGATGATGAGTATCGACATGGCGAAGGTCGATATCACCCTTCTCATAGTGGCCTCGCAGAAAATGAAAGCGCACATCAATGTGTTTGGTCTTAGAGTGCAGCACGGGGTTCTTAGCAACGTTAATTGCACTCATGCTATCACAAAGCAAAGGTACGCGAGAAAAGCTCAGACCAAAATCACGCAAAGTGGCCATCATCCAAAGCAACTGGGAACAGCAGCTAGCCGCAGCAACATACTCAGCCTCTGTGGTAGACTGGGCGACACTAGACTGCTTGCGAGAAGACCACGATACAAGAGAAGAACCAATAAACTGGCAAGTCCCAGAAGTGGACTTGCAATCAATACGGCAACCAGCAAAATCAGCATCAAAGTATCCGCAAAGCGAGAGGGTGGAGGAAGCAGAATACCAAATCCCAAACTCAGGAGTGAAGCATAAGTACCTCATAATGCGCTTGACCGCCTGACGGTGAGAAGTGCGCGGCGACGACTGAAATCGCGCGCACAGACACACAGCGAACTGAATGTCCGGGCGTGTCGCTGTCAGATACAGCAGCGACCCGATCATACTCCGGTACTCCTTCTGGTCCACAGTTTCTCCATCCACATCCGCATCCAGGGCCGCCGTGGTCGGCATGGGTGTTGGAAGAGGCTTGGCTTCACCTATGTCGAACTTCTTCAGGATGTCCTTGGTGTACTTGCCCTGGTGCACGAACGTCCCCTCTCGGGATTGCTTGATTTGCAACCCGAGGAAAAACGTCAACTCGCCCATCATGCTCATCTCAAACTACCTGCTCATAGTGTCTGCAAACTTGGCAACCAAAGCATGAGAAGAACCACCAAAAATGATATCATCCACGTAAATCTGGACCAAGAGAGTGTCATTGCCTTGCTTGAGAAGAAAAAGCGTTTTATCCACACATCCCATTTTAAAACCCTTAGCAAGCAAAAAGGTTTTCAACCTATCATACCAGGCTCTAGGGGCTTGTTTCAAACCATATAAAGCTTTGTGAAGTTTAAAAACATGGTTTGGAAACTTGGGATTTTCAAAACCGGGAGGTTGTCTCACATATACCTCCTCTTCTATGTAGCCGTTTAAGAAGGCACTCTTGACATTCATTTGAAAAAGTTTAAACCCTTTGGATGCAACAAAAGCCAAGAGTATCCTAATTGCCTCCAAACGAGCTACAGGAGCAAAAGTCTCCTCATAGTCTATCCCCTCCTTCTGACTATACCCCTGGGCTACTAGTCTGGCCTTGTTTCTCACAACATGGCCATCCTCTCCTTGTTTGTTTTTGAAAACCCATTTTGTCCCAATAGGGTGACACTCAGGTGGAGGAGGAACAAGAACCCAAACCCGATTTCTTTCAAAATTTTCAAGCTCCTCATGCATGGCATTGACCCAATCTGGATCAGATAAAGCGTGTCCAACATCTCGAGGTTCAAAATCAGCAACAAATGCAGAATGAGCAAAGTGAGAGATTTGTTGTGACCTAGACCGAGTGACACGTTCGTCGATGCTGCCGATCATCTGTTGAGCCAGATGTTGGCGCTGGATGTGTCGTGGCGCCTCCCGAGCTGAAGAAACCTCCCCCTCAATAGCAGCTGGCGCCTCCTCGGGTACAAAAGGTACCGCTCGAGGTGGCGGATCTCATGGCCCCCAAGTCGTAGAAGAAGAGGGATCGGGGCCGTGAGTGGTAGTAGAGGCCGCTCTTTGCGGCACAGCAGGTGGAGGTGGTGCTGGGTCATCCATCCCTTCAGCACCTTTCATCCTCATCATCAAAAAGAGGCTCTCCAACCTCATGATCACCTGCACGCTCAAAACGAGAAGAAGGACAAACCATGGTCTCGTCGAAGGTGACATCTGATGTCTCCATGACTCGGTTAGTGTCAAGGTTAAGTACACGATATGCACGAGTATGAGTGTCATAACCCAAAAACACACTGTCAGAAGAACGAGACTCAAATTTATCCAGATTGCCTTTCTTATGTATGAAACAATGGCAACCGAAAACTCTAAAATAACTCACTCTGGGCAGTTTTCCAAAACGCAATTCATAAGAAGTCTTTTTCAAGAAAGCTCGGAGAAAAATGTGATTGGAAATGTAGCATGCAGTGCTCATGGCTTCGGCCCAATATCGCATAGGAGTCCTATGCTCATCGAGCATCATCCTGGCCATCTCTACAAGGGTCCGATTCTTCCTTTCTACAACACCATTCTGTGGTGGTGTGTAGGGGGAAGAAAACTGATGCTCCAAACCCAAAGAGTTACAAAACTTCTCAAAATCCGAGTTCTTAAACTCGGAACCATTATCACTACGGATAGCTCGCATTGAGTTCAAAGGGAACTCATTCTGAAGACGCAAAATCAGATTGCGAGCAAAAGAGAAAGTCTTAGTCTTCTCAGACAAAAAGAAGACTCACGAATATCTCGAAAAGTCATCAACAACAACAAGCACATACCACTTCCCTCCAACCGAGCTCACCCGAGCCGGACCAACAAGGTCCATGTGCAAAAGCTCTCCAGGGTGCTTAGTCATGACCTGAGTCACTGGATGGTGGGGAGCGGCGACCATCTTTCCATGTCTACAAGAATGGCAAACAAGATCCTTTTCCATGGATAACTTGGGCAATCCTCGGATTAAGCCAAGTGAACTAAGCCTTGCAAGCAAGTCAAAGCTTAGGTGACCAAGTTTCCTATGCCATTTCCAAAGATCAGAGGAGGAAGGACCAGCCAAAAGACAACGAGAAGTGCCAAAGGACTCCGAGAAGTTCGCACGAAAGACTTTCCCAAAGGGCGAAATCATACAAACAAGATTGCCCTGAGGATCCAAAATACGACTGAGATTCGGCTTAAAACGAATCTCATAGTCATCATCAAAGAGTTGCAAAATAGAAAGAAGGTTAAAATGCAAGTTGGAAACAAGAGCAACATCGCGCAACACAAAGTGCTCATTAACTCGCACCGACTAGGCCTGGGCATTTGGTCATGACCGAACCGATCGGTTCGGTTCTTCGGTCACTTTGAAAGTTCGGTCATCTAAAAACGGAGACCGATCGGTTAGTTTTAAAACTCAGGACCGAGCAAGTTCGGTCTCGGTTAGTTCGGTTCGGTCTCGGTCATGACCGAACTAACCGAACTATACAAAACATCTACTAAATAGTATATTTTTTTAGCAAATTTGAGCATTTTTTTCTATTTCATGGCAAAAATAACAATACAAACTATAGATTAAATAGAGTGATAAGAGTGATGGTTCATATAAACCCCCTAGAATAAATATTATATCACTAATAATAGTCTAAAGTACACATTATATCGATAAAAATTAGATGTTCGGTTAGTTCGGTCAGTTCGGTTACCCGAGGCATATGACCGAACTAACCGTAAAAAGTTCGGTTAGTGTGAACTCAGGACCGAACTAGTGACCGAAAATTTCGGTCTCGGTCACTTCGGTCTCGGTCTCGGTTAGTTTGGTTCGGTCTTCGGTCTTCGGTTAATTATGCCCAGGGCTAGCACCGACCCATGAGACAACACTTTACCTTTGCTATTGTCGCCGAAGGTGATAAACTCCTTTCCAGCAACTGGACTAAGACTGGAGAACCACTTGGCATTTCCGGTCATGTGTCTCGAACAACCAGAATCCACCAACCAAACGTTCTCCAATCGTTTTACCTACATCAATAAAAAGACATAGGGTGAGCATACGGTCCAACACTGGGGTTAGTGAAGTAGGGAGAATACCAGTGTTGGGTCGACTGCTCAAAAGAACGGTTAGTAGAAAAACTATTCCTAGCACGCCTACGGGAAGAGCGATCACCACGTAAAGTAAAACGTGGTCCGCTAAGGGAGGAGCGTCTATCGCGATACTCAAAACGCGGTGGTGGAAAACGCTCAACTACAAAGCCACTGCCACGGGGTCCATAGCCCACAACTGCAGGCTCCCGTCGGGCATGACCTCCTTGCTGCCTAGGCTTAGGAACTTGAGGCATTGGACCTCTAGGCCTAGCTGCACGCCTCTAAACATTCGGCACATGTACATCATGGAAAGGATGGTACATGTCCGTGTTGTTCATCTCCTTTGCACGACGCACCTCTCTCTTGCACCGAAAGGAAAACTCACTCAAGTGTCCATCTCTCCCACAGTGCTCACAATGGTACCTCACCGCTCTCATAGGGGGTTGTTGGTACTCACGGTAGTGTGTGTGGATCACTTTGCCCTTCTGTGGCATGATCTCCTCTTGGATAGGTGGCATGGCGTCCAACTTGTTCTTGAGATGGTTTGGTTTTGGAGCCCATGATTGTTTCTTGGGTGGAGCTCTCGGAGGTTCAACATACACCCCATCCTTGGTGTTAGGCTTGAGAGGCTCTTTGGGTGGAATCTTAGTAAGCTTGGGAGTAGTGGTGGAGTTGGTCTTCTCACATGGGTTAAGACCACTCGACTCTCCAATCTTGCCAAAAGATGAAACATCAACACCTGGAGCAAAACCTACACCTGGACCTCCAGCAGCACGCTTGAATTGGGAGATCATCATCCCAAGTTGCGGCTCACCACTAGACACCCATGACAAGATGGTCCGAAGGTATGTGTTTTCCTCCTCGGTTTGCATCTTGTCATTCTTCACATTAGCGATCTCCATGTCCAAACCTTCGCATAAAACACACCTTGCCACACATGTGCTACCCGAGCTGGCCTCTTCAAGAGACACAATCTTGGCATTCTTCTCTGCCAACTCGGATTGCAAACCCGCACAGGACTTGCACGCAACCAACAGCGAGGATCTGGCCTTAAGCTCATCCACCTCTCCAACCAACGCAACATACTTACCTCTCAAGGTGAGAAGGTCAGTCATGTGCGTGGTGCACATCTCGCACTCAGCCTCCTCAGAAACAACTACGGTGGACTTGGCAAACTCAAGCTCCTTCACCCTATCCTCCCACTTCTGCCTAAACTCCTTCCGCTCTCTAGCAGCGCGCCTAAGCAACTTATCTTGACTAAGAAGGGCGGCAGTAAGTTTCTCGACCTCAGCAGAAAGCTCGTTGGGGGTCAGTGATACCTGGAAGGTGTCGTCGTCGTCGTCGTTCCGAGGGATGTCCTCCAGTTCACCGTCGACCTCCTTACCGAGGGCCATGGTGCAGAAACCCTCGTTGTCAGCGAAGAAGCAGAGGTCGTTCAGCTTGTCCTCGATCCTCTTCTTCTTCTTCTCGGACTCATCGTCGCTTGAGGAAGCGGAGTCGTCATCCGAGTCGTCGATGTCGCTGAGCGTGGCGAAGAACGCACGCTGCTCAGCCTGGGCCTTCTCCAAGTACTTCGTCTTGATGTACTCCTTGTTGAAGCCGCCCTTCCGCTTGTGCTTCGCGGGGACGTACTTCTCCTTGCGCTTGCCGGAGTCATACTTGTGCCCATGATCCGCCTTACTGAAGGTCTGCTTGTTCTTCTTCGGGCAACTGGCGATGAAGTGGTTGGGGTCGCCGCACTCGAAACATCCCGAGCGTCCTCCTCCGCGGCGACGGTTCATGCAGTTGTTGTGGAACCGCGAGAACCGGTTGGCGAGCAAAGCCAACTCGTCATCCCCCATGAACTCCATCTGCTCCTCTGTGACAGAAAGAAGAGAAGAGAGTGCAAAGCCTCGAGAGGAGTTAGCAGAAGAGCCAGAAAGCAAAGCCATCGACAGGCCAGAAGGATTTTCATAAGAAGCCCTCGCCATGGCATCAATCTCACTGGACTTGAGCTTACTGAAGAGTTCGTCGCATGTGAGGGTCTCATTGTTAGGTGATTCGATGATCGCCTGAACCTTTGAGTCCCACACCGACCGATCGAGAGTGTGCAAAAGCTTCAAAGCTCTCTCATGATCGTCGAAAGGCAACAGCTCCCTGTTAACCCTCATCCTGTTGACAATCACCTGAAAGCGAGCGAATAAACTTTCTATGCTCTCGCCAGGCATATGTCAAAAGTTCTCTGTAAGTGCATCTAGCCCTTAGTGGGTTTTGGTGAATTGAGTGACAACATAATTAAAGGTCTAACAAGTTTGCTAAGTGTATCAAAGGTTCAACAAGAAAAGCAAACTTGATGGTATTCCACATAGTGTTGAAATGAAGGCCAAAATTGTGTATTGTTGTATTGGAAGATCATGGAAACAATCTTGTTCAAGCAAAAGACAACAATGCAAATAGAGTTGATGATATGACTTCTATGTTGTGGGATATCATGGCATCATGAGAAAGCAAGCATATTTGGCAAATGACAAGTGAGACATGGATTGATGATTTTGGAATGGTCTCAACAATGGGTTGCTTTTCATGAGCAAGAAGAGTTCGATAGTGAACTAGCTTTGATCAAGGTTGAAGAATGAATCAAGAATGCATAAGTGAGTAAATGGCAAACAAAGCTGAAATGACAAAGGACACAACTCATATTGGATATAAGTCATTCTCTACTTTGGTTTGCTTGTATGAATAAAGATTTGAGAAATCACTTTGCATTGCTTTGATCAAGCTAGAAGTATGAAGATGGAGATTGAAGTAAGTGTTGAGTGTCAAGCCAAAAGGAGAGGATATAAGGAATCGTGAATTGGCTTGACCATATTAATGATGATCCATATATGTCTCTATGTGAGTCAAACTAAAGCTTGATTGATCTCAACATTCATATCTACAAGATGTTCAAGCAAGGATCACAATATTGAAGAAATGGTCTTCAATGGATGCTCAATATGATGTGACTTGAGTGTGTCTTGATAAGGTGAAGATAGCAAGGAAAGGGCTTCGAGGTACTAAGCGAAGGTGAAGGTCAAGGAGACCGATGTACTATGGCTAGGGTGAAGAAGAGAGTACTTGCATTGAGTCGAGGTACTAATCAAGCTATGAGGATTCATATTGTGTTGAGGATCAAATCATTAGTGGAAGTGACTTGAAGCCATGGATTGAACTCATATGTGTGGAAATGGTTCAAGTCACATGCTCAAGGTGTGCTTGCTCAAAGAAAGGAGACAAAGATGATTGCAACCCCTTTTGAAGTGATATCAAGAAGAAATGGCATATGAAGACATTGAAGACTCAAGTGGTTAAAATGGTTATATTTTCTTTATCTTGAGTATAGTTATGCCGTACTATCAAGGGGGATGCAATACGAATCATAGACAAGTCTCAAGTGCTCAAAGTAACCGAACCCGAGTGCTAACATGAGAGAAAACACTTAGCACTGCACCTGCACTTGTTGATCTTGGGCTTTTTCTCTGTAGGGTTGGATAGCCCTCGAAACAAGCTTTCCGGAAAGTCCAAGATCACTGAAATCAGAGTTCGGAGTAAAAAGTTATGGCGTTTTTCATGAGGTCTCCTGTGCTGTCTCAGGGAGCTGCCGCAGCTCTGTCGAGCGGCAGTGCCGCTCCCCGGCAGTGCCGGGCTAAGTGCGGCAGTGCCGGGCCTGTACAGCCAGTAACGGCTAGTTTCTGACCTCCAACGGCTAGTTTTGGGTGTGGGGGTATATATACCCACCCCACGCCTCCAGAACCGGCTGCTGGTGCCCAAAACACCTCTAACACATCCCAAGCCATTTGAGAGCTCTCCCCAACCCTCTCTTGTGAGAGTGACATGCTTAGTGCATGATTAAGTGTTGGGGCTGTGTGATTAAGAGCTAGAGAGCAGATTAGAGCCTTCCAAACCTTGAGCACTTGTCGGGCTTCATCAATCTTCGTTGTGCATCTCTTACTCTTGGAGGTGAAGCCTCCTAGACGGCTAGGCGTCGCCCGGCGAGCTCCCGTGCTTGTGGTGAGCAGCGGGATCAGTTTGTAATCCTCTTGTGGAGCTAGTGGAATTACCCCTCACTTCAAGGATTTGGTTCCTTGACTTGAGAACGAGGAAGAGTTGCAAAGCTCTTGACCTAAGTGGTCATCCTCAACAACGTGGAGGTAGGCAAGCCTTGGTGGCGAGCTGAACCATGGGATAAATCACTTGTCTCTTGTATTTACTTGTGTTCATTCATCATACTTGTGAGCTTGTGATTGATTCTAGGATTTGGCCCCGATCTACTTCATACAACATATTTGGCTTAGTTGAGTTGGTTCTGTAGGTTCAGGAAACCAAGAGCAACACTTCTATTCATATAGAACTGGTTTCCTGTGGCTAGTTTTTGAATTGCAGGCTCGAGCAGTTTGTTGGCGCGATAGTACCGGGCTGAGGCCGGTAGTGCCGGGGTGCGGCAGTGCCGGGCTCAGGGCGGTAGTGTCGGGCATCACTAACAAAGTTTTGAGCTGTGATTTTAACAGGCCTATTCACCCCTCTCTAGGCGACATTAAGGTCCTTTCATTCTCATACTCTCGCTTGAACGACTCGTAGAGATGGGTTTTGACTTGAGTGGTTCCATCATGGAAACGCATGAGGGTAGCCCAAATCTCCCGAGCCGTAGCGAGGTGAGAAACGCGATCAAACTCACTCATGCTTAGGCATGAGAAAAGAGCATTACGGGCTCGGCTATTGGAATCGTGCTCATCGATCTGATGCTGAGTAGCACGAGCAGCCAAGACCACGTAATCAGCAGAGTTGCAAATATCCCAAATGGAAGCACCCAATCTCTGCAGATAGGCCGACATGCGTATCTTCCAATACGCATAGTTCGTCCCATCGAAAAACGGCAGTTTGCCCACACCGCGATCCATGTCGCCTTCTGTGGATCTGGAACCGGCTAAGGTGGAAGATCCTTAACCCGCTCTGATACCAATTGAAGGATCGAAAGTGCTAGCAGAAAGCGACCAGAGGGGGGTGAATGGGAGCTTCAAATTTTCCTTTCGGAAACTTGTTGCCACTGTCCCAATAATCAATCCCAAAGGCAAACCTAGAGCTTGCGAGTGTCCACGACCCTAGATGTAGGGTGGATGCTTCCGAGAAGCACAGCGAGACACTACACAACTCTAGAAACCCAACGCAAAAGCCAGAAATCAAAACCGACAACGGACGAACGAACTACGAATGAAAACGCGCAGAATAGAGATGACCGGACTCTGCCTGCGTCCGGTCAGTGACCACCGGACGCGTCCGGTCGAGCAAAAACAGATTTTGGACCTTACTGTTTCTGACCGGACTCTCGGTGAAGGTGCGTCCGGTCAGATGTCCAGCGTCCGATCATAGAGCGACCAAGCAGTGAACAGTGGGAGCATTGAGTCCGGTCAGTGCAAGGTCGAGCGTCCGGTCACGTGCGTCCGGTCAAGAAGCAGTAAAACACAGGAAAAACATTCAACGACTGGACTCAGGATCGTGCGTCCGGTCACCCCGAAAACCTGTTGTTCGTCCACCGATTCGACTCGATCTCACCCAAAATGAATCCTCTATGGATCAAACTTGGTGAGAGGAGTCACAAGGAGGCTAGTGTAACACCCTAGGTGTTAAGCAACCCTAAGTGCATAATTTGACATCTCATGAGCATAAAGCATCATCATTTCATGTTGCATTCTTTCTTTTGTTAAGTGTCATTTCATGTGACCTTTTGTGATGCTATGCTTGATTGAATGCTTGTGTGTCTTGTTTGTGGAGTGTTTAAGTCTCCTTAGTAGTTGAACCTTGTTGAGGAGTCAAAATGAAGCTAGGTTTATGTTGGTCATGTTGGCTAACCAAGTCTCTAACCCTAGTTGCCTTAATAGAGCCCTAGGAGTCCTTTTGTTTGACTAACTAAGACCTTCTTGATAGAAGCTTTGCATGGCTGTGGGCCCTTAACCAAAAGTGTGTAGAATTTAGAGTAGAACAAAAGTTGTTTAAGGCCCAACTCATGAAAATGAGTTTAACAAGGTGTTTTGGGACCCACAAGGCAGATTTGAGGGAGTTTAGACTTAGAAAATTCTCTAAGTCCTAACTGCCCAAAACAGTTTCATCTAGCCATCTTTGGAGCTTTCTCGGGAGCAATCTAGGCCGAACCAAAGATCAATCTTGTAACCAAAGTGGTAGTCGGTATGTAGCTCTAAGCAATGGAGCAAGTGGTTTAGCTTTTCATCAAATGGATTAGGAGTTAATCGCGCTCAAAGTCTGGTCGTCAGTCGGCCTGATGGCACTGAATCGGGCCGGGCCGTGCCGTGCCGGCACGCGCGCGCGGCGTGGTGGCCGACAGCGCCAGGACGTTGCCGCCGCGTGGCGCTCGACGGCCGGCCAAGCCAGCGTCCGCGCGCGGCGTGGCAAGCATGCCTTCGCCCTCGCCCTGTCCGAACCCGCTCCTCCCTCCATTCTGTTCCCCGCGCTCGCGCCTCTCTCTCGCTCTCTGCTCTCGCCGGCGTTCGAGCGGGAAAAGAGAAGAAAGCAAAGCGCCGCCGCCGCCCGCCGAACCTCGGCGAGCGATTACTCGCTCCACCGTGCGCCGCCGTCCAATTCCTCTCGCCAGTTCCTCCGCCCTGATCTCCTCTTTCTCCGGTAAGGGTTGGTTTCCCCTCTCTCCCTCTCTAGCTGCCGGAACAGCGGACGCCATCCGCAAGCTTCCGCCATGGCCGCCACCGTGACCTTCACATGGACCGGTCATCTCCGGCCATGCTACCCTGAGCTGAGCCATGTTCTAGTCTTCTCTACCGTCGTAGTAGCTTAGAGTCAGATGGAGACCTCTCTCGTGTCCTGAGTTCGCCGGACCGCGGGCCAGTCGCGCTGTGTCCGCCATGGACCGCTGCCGTGCATCGCGCCGGACAATGCCGGGGATGCCGAAGCCCGGGAGTTGCTCCAATAGGTCACTTGTGACTTGCTTAGGCTAGTGTTAGTCTCGCCGAGTCGCAAGCCGCCGGGAAGAGTTCCGCCGCCGAGTCGCCAGAGCCGCCGCTCCGCCATGGCCGCCGTCGAGCTTGCTCCGGTATCCCTCTGTCTCAGCGAGTCGGTTAGTTGTGTTCGCCTCGCAAACCCGCACCCAGTAATGGTCTCCGTGTCACCAGAAGTGTCGCCGTCGACGAGCTAGGGCCGGTCAACGACCACGGCGCAAAACTCCACCGTTGACCGCCGAGCCTGGCCTCGCACGGTAACGTGCCGAGCCTGGCCTCGGTAGCTTGGTCGCCCTGACCAGCGGGCCCCGACTGGCAGCAAGAAAGAAAGAAAGGGAAGCGTTTGGGTGCCGTAGGCCTCGGTAAGCCGGGCGTGCCGAGCGTTTGCCTCGAGCCTCGGCTAAGTCACCGAGCCTCGGTTGAGTCAGTAGCCTCGGCCGAATCGGTTGAGTGTGTTTGAGCCTCGGCCGAGTCGCGCCGAATGTGCCGAAGCCTTGCCTCGGGCCTCAGCCGAATCGCGCCGGGTGTGCTGAGCGTTTGTCTTATGCCTCGGGCCTCAGCCGAATCACGTCGGGTGTGCTGAGCGTTTGTCTTATGCCTCGGCCGAACCAAGTTGGAGTCCGTACGTTTAGGTTTGAGTTTCCTTTTTAGTTTGTTTTTGCAGAATTATGTAATGGCTTCAAAAATTCCTACAAGGCTCATTTTAAGTCCAAATCCTGTGAAACAAATTTTGTTAGGTCAAGCATGTTTAGATCTATCAGTGAAAACTGTTAAATGTATTTTTGGTGATACTTTTATGTGTAGATTTATTTAATTTAGAAAAGTGCTGATAACTTGGTAAATGCATAACTAATTATATATAAGTCAGAAAAATGTGATTTCAGTTTTGTTAGGTTTGTATGAATGTGTAGTTTTAGAGAAAAATATAATATGAGGTTGTTCTGTGAATTAATTTGACAGTAGCTTTTAAATGCTTAAATGTCGTTTCCTTGTTTATTTTGTAGTAATTAAAATATGAGGAATACGAACCTGAGAATTTAAGCACATTGCTCTTATGCTAGGAAGTTCAGTAGAAAAATAAGAAATCTGTTGTTTGACACTTTTTGCTAGGGTGTGTAGTTCAAAGCACCTTTCCATAATAGAATTTGTCTTTTTCATAGAGGATGAAGTCTAGGTCCAAATGGGATGAAATTTGGACAGAGGGTTAGATTAAGTGTTATTGATCTCCAGTAATTTTTATAGGTTTTTGTGAAGCTGTCTAGGATAGGTTACTGTTATGGGCCTATTTAACTAGATTTAATTCTACAAATAATTAGAGGGTAATAAACCCGTTAAGCAACTTTGATGCGGTGACAACAAGACTTGGTAAGTAGTATGTCGAATTAAATAAGTGAGTAGCAGTAGATGACATGTGCTTATCTCCTGAATGGTTACTCCATGTTGCATCACCATGCATCCCATGTGCATTCATGTTGTTCATTCATGTACCGCATCATGCAGGATCGGTAGTGGAAGCCCAGGAGACGCCGGAGGAGCAGCGTCAGGAGGAGACACCCGAGGAGGGGATCCCGGAAGGAGACGCTGAAGACCTGCCGGAGTGCCGTGATCACCGCCCCGCCGACTTCGAGCGAGGCAAGCCCCGGAGCATTCTAACTCCTACGGTTTGCAAATGTTTCTAATTAACCTGATGATGGATGTTGCATTAGGTTATAGGAATTGATTGCTACCGTTGATGCATTATTACTTATCCTTGTCCACCTGCAAATATTACCTTGTTATCCCTGATAAGTCTAGGCTCGTTTATGCTTAGCCTGCTTAGACCGGTAAAAGTCGGGTGATTTCCTGTCTCCCGCATATAGGTGGATACTGATCATGTTTAGCCTTGTGCTATCATGGAGATAACCATGTGATAATTAATTTGAGACCGGGCGTGATGTAGGAGCAGCAGGACATGGGTTCTGTGCGCTAGTAGTCTCCCGTCTGTGTCGATCAGGAACCGACGAAGGCACACCTCAGTCATTTTGAACGCGTCAATCACTTAACGGAGCAGGTGCGGGTACCTCCCGTGAAGCCGAGTAAGGTTTTTCGAGCCGGTGACGGAGATGTTGACGCCTAACACCCAGGGCCTCAGATGTACCGTGGGCAACTATTCTGATCGACCTGGCATGGTCCGAGGACAGGCAGGGCCTGATCGACCTGGCATGACCGTGGGCAGTTAATAGCTTGAGCGACCTGGCATTGAGATAACCCCCGGTGTAGAAGGGCCCATGACCGTCCCGCGTGTTGTGTTCTTGAACCTCCTGAAGTGGTCGCCAACGGCCACCTGGCAGGGTGTGTCGGGTGAGTGTGCGGCATTTTTATCCCCAGCTGGTAGGAATCGATTATAATCGCCATCGCTCCTGGTTAGTGAGTAACTTGACTGAGCATGTGTTACCGTAGTAATATATGGAATTAATGATGGTTATGGTTGATGAATCTGAAAGGCTATTGATGAAATAGTCACTCTTGCTTGAATAAGTAGTCAAGTGTTTGCTCTAGATCAGGTGCAAATCTAGATAATCAGGCTGATTACATAAAAGTGACTGCTAATGCTCTAATGATGATTAGTTAATAATAAAGTGCTTTATGCAAAAAGGTAAGTGTGGCCAACCCCAGATACAGCCTTGCATAATCCTTGGTGTCGGTTATTTCTGGTTTATGACGGGTAAGTCTAGCTGAGTACCTTCTCGTACTCAGGGTTCTATCCCTTGTTGTTGCAGATGGGCAATGCTTCTTCGGCTATTGCGAGAACTGTCTGTACCCCGTCGAGGGCAGTGACTAGACCATGGGCATGGTCAACTCTTATCTTCCCTGATGCTTTTGTGGACCGATCAAGCATATGGCACTGTATTGTGAACTAAGGACTTGTGTTTCAAAACTATGTTGCTTCCGCTTTTGAATTCAAACTATGGTTTGTAATAACTGTTGAACTCCGATGTATTTGAACTATGTGCGAACTGAATGTACCTTGTGGGCGTGTACGCTAATCTATTACGATCTTGGTTAAAGTTGAATGACTTGAAATCCTTCGAGATTTCCGGACTACCGGGTTTGTACGAGCTTAAGTACTTGTAATCTCTGTGGAAGCAGCGATTCGGTGCTTAATCTGGTGCAAATTGGTCGGTTCTGTTACAGCTAGTGAGCTACTCCTATGAGATCATGGCTTGAACCTATCTCCAAATCAATGAATCGAAGAAATTCGGGGGAAAGGAGACGAACTTGACCCAAAACAAAAATCGATCGATCTACTAGGTCGTGAGGTTAGAGATGAATTCCTTCGGTGAAAAAAAGTGCCTCATGATCTAGAACATCTCTGTTCAAACGGAATCGCAAAAGGCGCAATGAACAAAAAGATCAATCGATGGGAAAAACATGGAGAAAAGCAATCCGCGAAGAACTAGAACAAAACACGAATCACAACCACGAATTTGCAACCGTGTGGCTACCACACGCTACAACAATGAGATTACGGTCTCACTTCCTCAAAATCTCACGGACACAGAGGTATGATTGTCTTCCCTATGGATCTCAGTTCGCTACAGCAGAGGATGGGGAGAGCAGGAAAACCTAGAAGGCAAAATAGCAAATGACTGAGATAGAATGAGAGGTGGGTGTCTCCCTCTACTTATCCTAATTCTAATTCCCACTCTACCCCTAGTTATTTACAGAGCGAAACAGCCAAACCCTAAGGCTATCCTGGACCAACTCGAAGATGAAGATGATCCGACGGCCACGCCCGCACAACTGGTAGCGTTGCCTCGACGCAACCTCACCGATTGCCGCCACTACTGCACAAAACTTAACCGCAGCGGGCGTTTTGGCTTTACCGCAGCGGGCAACAGCGTCCGCTGCGGTGCTAAGACCACGGTTAATCGTGGCCATTACCGCAGCGGGCGATGTTGCCCGCTGCGGTAAAAGCCTTAACCGCAGCGGGCAACATAATTAGCCCGCTGCGGTTAATAGCATTAACCGCAGCGGACAACCTAAACCGCCTGCTGCGGTAAATGATTAACCGCAGCGGTCGCTTTAGGTTGCCCACTGCGGTAGTTGCGTTTAACCATAGCGGGCAGCTTATGTTGCCCGCCACGGTTATTAATTTTGGATTAAAAAAAATAAATAATGCAGCCAGCAGAAACAGCAGGATATAGCCAGCAGAAACAGCAGAATATGAATTCAAATCTATAGTTTTCAAATAATTCCAGAATTCCAGATTTCTAGCAGATATATATATATGCACATATAAACCATCTGGACATAACATACAAAGTGACTTAGTTGTTTGTTGTCATCATATACACATTGACTTAGTTGATTTCAAATTCAAATTACAATTCATATTTCAACTTGATGAGCATAATCTGTCGGATGAAGCATTGTGTTCCATTTGCGGAGCTTCTCGTATTGGGGTAGCAACGCCAGGTCGGATTCGTTGTCAAAGAACGTTTCTCCTTCGAGAATGCATTTCTCCATTACAAACTTGCATATGTCCGCCTTGACTTGTTTAAAGTACATCCTGCGGCTCTGCTGCTCTCCCCAATACTTGACACCTTCCTTGAGCTTCTTCCAGCTATTGGTGTACTCCTTGCTTTCCCTTAGAAACTCGCATGTGTACAAGCCACATGTCTTCGATCCTAGTGGCTGTTTGGCGCACTGCACGATTGATACACAAGCATTAGAACCCATATATATGTATGAAACATGAATTGAACCTTTGAAATACTTACCGGGAAATCTCGTCGGATTTTGAGGTGGTACCTATGCTTGTCCTTGAACTTTTGAGTTCTTCGGTCCTAGAATCCGGGCACCTTTTGGTATTCCTTATAAGCGTTGTACGAAATATAATAGTTTTAGCCACAATTTAAAAATGTATGGTAACCGTAACTGATGAAAAAGCTGGATGACTTACTTTTTCAGACAATCTTCGAATGCCTTGTACCCTTGCTTGTTTGGTACGCTCAAGGAGTCAAACACACAGGCCCTGCCATCTTGAGGGTATATGATAAAAGCGACCCAGTGGCCACCCACGAGGCCCTGGCTGCACCATTGCAACAAAATAGTGTTTATGATGACTAGAAGGCATGATATGCTAGCGACTTAGGTGTACGTACATGTATTTGACTTACCCAAAGTGATAGGCAGCCATTATACACTCTGGCCCATCCAGCTTGATCTTCTTCATGCATTCTAGAATGTAATTTTTCAACTTAGTCTTCTCGGCTTTCATATTTTCTTCATATTTCTTCTCTCGCTGTCGAACTGTCATCTCCGGATCAGTGATCTCGAAACCCTTGATGACTCTTTCGGCAATATGTGCAGGAAAGAGGTAGAGTACAGGACGTGTCTTTTTATTACTTACAGTGACCGTCATGCTGCACGGACAAGTCATCGTGACATAATAAGTATAGAACTATGGAAAATACGAATGTAGTGATCTGTGGAAGTTGCATTCATCGCTTACAGTGTGAATAGGGTGATTTGAACGATGTCCAGGTCTTCTTCCCGCATCAGGTTGTACATGTCGCTAAAGTCGACGGGTAGTTGCATTTCGTTACCAGCGGGCAAGTGGAAGTACTCCGTGGGAATCTTGACGTTAAAACTTGACATCCCGGCTTTTGCAGCTTCCATGTACCATAGATGGAACCTCCTTGTATCCCACTTTTCCTCGTCGATGAGCTGGGCCTTGGGAATCATGAACTTCCCGCACACATAGTGGCCAGGGCAGTCTTCGGCCTCATCAAATAGTTGACGGGTAGTTTCAGGCCTGGCAAACGATGGATAGGGATGTTAGTAGCATATATACTATGGACGTGGTATTATGCTCAATGTTACCATACCTTTCGAACGTGAGGGTGTGCGGGAGCTTGTCGGTGGACGTTCTTGGATTCTTGGTGGGCGGGGGAGGACTTTGGCTTGTGGTTGACGGGGGAGGTGTCTTCGTCCCTGTTGCCTCCCCCGTCGTGCCTCCCTGTTGCTCGTTCGTGCTTGGCTGGCTTGTCGTTGTCGTGTTGTCGCCCTTACCGGCCTCTGAGCTTCTTGCCTCATGGACCGGGTGCGGATACATGGGTGTATGCCGGGTCTCTGAGTGATGAGTGATTGTCAACTGGTATGATGCGCATGTTCTTTGGCTTGTGTTGTGCAGGTGTCGAGCACGGATACAGTGATCGAAGGCGAGGTGAAGGTCAAGTAGAGACGTGCCGTGCCGATGGACCGAGAGTGGCGAAGGGCGGACGTGAGGCTTGGACTGAGGGACCAGAGGCCCGAGGATCAGCTGTGGTGGCTGGCAGCCTGTGACGACGACAAGTGAAGAAGTGCGGTCATGTGTTGCCTGAGTCGTGGACTCGGGGACACGTGTCGGTGGACGGGGTGCACGGGAGGTGCATCCCATCTACGACGTCGGTTTGGTGGTAGAGCCAGGGAAAAACCATCGGATGGACGGTTTCCAGGTTTGGGCCTCAAAACCTGGGCTCTGAGGGTTTGCTGAGTTTGGCCTCAAAACTCAGATGCTGGTGGGCTGGTTTCCCGGTTTGGGCCTCAAAACCGGGGGTTGGCTAGAAAAGACTGGTTTCCCGTTTTGGGCCACAAAACCGGGGGTGCAGAGTGAGGGCGGCACGTGGCGGCAATCTGGAGGTTGTGTCGAGGGAACGCTTCGAATTGTGCGGGCGTGGCCGTCGGATACACCTACCACCGAGTTGGTCCAGAATAACCCTAGGGTTTAGCTGGTTCGCTCTGTAATTAGAATAGAGAGGGGTAGAGTAGGAATTAGACTTAGGTTAGAATTAGGATAAGTAGTAGGGAGACACCCTCCTCCCCTTATCTCAGTCATTTGCTCTTTTGCTTCTAGGGTTTCCTGCTCTCCCATTCCCTGCTGTAGCTAGCTGAGATCCACAGAGAGACTTGCCTCTGTGTACTGTTGATTTGAGGAAGTGAGGCCGTATCCTCACTGTTGCAGTGCAGATCGATGACTTGATTCGTGTTTTGAATCGTGTTCTTCGCGTTCTTCGTTTCTTCACGATTTTCCCATCACTCGATCTCCCTCTCTAGTGCGTCTTTGCGAAATCCGTTTGAATCACTTTGTTCGTATCATTGAGGAGGTCATTTCGACCAAAGGAATTCATCTAACTCCTCATGATCGAATAGATCGGGACGATTTCGTTTTCGTGGCGCTTTTTCCGTTCATCCACCTTCCCTTTTGATTTCCCGGTGTTTTGGTTGATTTGAGCGGATGATTTCTTGGAGATAGTCTCCTAACTACCCCGTGATCATCTTCTCCAAGTTTGGGAACTTGGGATTTTGAGTTGGATCGGATTTGGAGAGATTTGGAGAGAAGGCGACCAAAATCGCCCTCTCTGCAAGGTCGCAGACAGTCCGCGGTTTTGACCGGCGGACAGTCCGGGCGTCGGGGGAGCAGCCTGTTCAGTGGCTGAGTTCCTCGGTCGGGTCACTGTTCATTGACCGGCGGACAGTCCGCCGTTGTGATTGGCGGACAGTCCGGGACTCGTCCAGCAAGGGTTCAACAACCTTGCTATTTTGGTGTTTCTGCCGGCGGACAGTCCGGGACTGCTTGGCAGACAGTCCGCCCCTACCGCGGACAGTCCGGGACCGCAGGGACGGACAGTCCGGGAATTGCCTGAGTCTTCCAGTTTAGTGCGTTTGCTCTCCCGGCTTGTTCGCTTGGTTTCCGGACTTCTCGTTTGGCCCTGTAGTTGACCAAGGAACCTCTCTAGGTATCTTTGCTACTTGTTAGCATAGGTATTTAGGAGTTTCTCGACGTAGCCGTCTATCTACGTCCGGGACTTGGTTTTTGGGGTTGTGTTCGAGCCGGAACTTTTGGAGTTTGGTTTGCTTCTTCTTGGTGGTGCTCCGCTGTGATCCTAGGGATCATCCACCCTCTTCCAAGGGTCGTGAGCATCACAGTTTCGGTCACCGTTTCTCGGGGTTGATTTTGGGACATTTGGCCAAAGTTTCTGAGAAGAAATTTTGAGCTCCCATTCACCCCCCCTCTGGTCGCCTTGTTAGTGCTTTCTCGGTCCTTCACCGGGCCGATCGGCGGACTATTTGGAGGCGGGGGAGACACAGTTCCCATGTCAGTGCCCTTTTCCTTTTCCCCGCCATCACCTTCTACCTTTTCCTTGTCCCCGCCTTCGGTACCGCCTTCTCCTTTGTCCTTTCCCTTGCCCTTGTCCCCGCCCTTTTCTTCGTCATCATCGCTGTCGTGATCTGGATCTTCCGGAGGACAAGATCCGGCGGCTGATGGTTGTGATGCTGGTGTCAGCGTTGGAGTTGGCGTCCGAACAATGATCTCGATGTCCTCGCGGTTCCATAGGACTTCCAATCCAAGTGCCTGCCCTAGGTGCCTGGCCGGTTGTAGGTTGGGATGGTCCAATTCAAAATGTTCCTGGCCGGGAACATGCCATAACGGGCTCACGACCACATAGTCTTCAGGGGTGTTGTCTTTGTTGAAGTCATGAATATCGTGGGGTGCAAGAATGCATCCCTCGGCCACCACCATCTTCTTGGACCTTCCGAACGGGATGAGGAGTTGGACGTGCTGGTTTTCCTTGAAGTCCTCGTTCGAGACCCTTGGGCGATCCTCGTTCATCGGCAGTAAGGCTTTCTTTTCCTTTCCTTGAGGATTGGGCAGGCCATGGTGATCAAACATCTTCGACCTCATCGCGACCATCTCCGGGTCGTTGCTCGTGAAGGCTTCCTTTATTGAGCTATACCTTTGCCTGGACTTGTATGTGGCCGCGTCGGATTGCCACGACTCAACTGACTTCTAGCTCATCTTCGACCCGACACCACGAACGCGGCCGCGGTGCTCGGGGGTTCCTAGGACCTCAGTGAGCAAGTCGTGGCCCCGGTGGACCACGATGCTGTCCTTAAGCTTTGCTTTCTCCATCAAAGTCTTCTCGACGTCCTCGAGGTGGGGCTCGTTAAACTTGGTCGCCTTGGGCTTCAGCCTCTTTGGAATGCGGGCCCTCATGTAGTCCTTTGCCCTTGGGTCGATGCCCTCATACGGATCTGGAACCCCGGCAGCCTGTCTTGCTTGTTCTTCTTGCTGCCACTTGGTCCTCTGACCGGCAAAGCCAGTCATGCCCAAGTGGTGAGGATTCTTGTTCCTCTTTGCGAGCTCACTGAACTTAGTGCTCTTTTCCTTTGCTTCTTGCATCTTTCTCATTTCGCAGAAAGCATCCCACACGTGTGCCTTGACCATATTGTACTTTAGCAGTGGCGACTTCCCCTTCTTCAGGTAATTTCTGGTCAGCATGGACCTGAAGTTGCGAAGCGCAGTCGACGCCACGTGCAAAGCCCACTCTTGGCACTTCTCCATGTCAGCTGAGGGCGGATATCTAAATCTCCTTGTCACCTCACCCCAGACATTGTTTTTTATGTCTTTTGGTACATCGTGCCAGTTGGGCCAAGTGATCTCCACCTTCTCCTTGGCTATACACGCCACTTGATTGTTGAACTTGCCAATGACTGTATCTGGAGCTATTGGGTTGCCCTCTGGCCCCACCGCATCGATGACATGCACCTCGTTTTCTTTGTCCAACTTGTGCCTCCCGTGTTGTCCCCTCACCCTCTTCTGGCCCTTAGATTTGGACGAAGAGGTTGCCGTAGAGGGAGTGGGGGCTTCTTCCTCCCTGACCGCGTCTTCGTCCCTAAACTCGAGCTGACGAGGCACAATCGGCAGCTGTTGACAAGAGTGACGAGCCTTTAGTGATTCAATCGCGTCTTTGTACATGTTAGAAAGCCAGCGTGTTGCATAAACCTCGAGACTCTCTGCTTCGCCCGCCCCTAGTTCGTACGTGGGATCGTTGCCCTCCTCTGTACGCTGTTTCTTCGGCGGTGGAGTCACGGACACCTCACTCATCAAGCTGGTTGACGAGGAGCTAGGGGTAGGGTCCCTCCATTCGTTAGTTTTGTCTTCCGCCATTTCAGTTCTACATATACACAGATGCGTATATAATATGATCAGTTCAAAGCTTTTGAATAAAAAATGACACGTATAAGTTTTTGGCTCAGATTTGCCCCTAGGTCAACACGTCACTGCTAAACTGGTTACTTGTAAAATACAAGCCATCCTAGTCTAGCAGCTGACTCAGCATAGAAAGTAGGGGGGCAATTGATCATCATCGCCGCTGCCTCAACATAGATCGAAAGGGGTCACATCATCGCATTTGCCACTACCTCAGCTTACAAGTTCGAAAAAATCATCAATGAAAATGTCATAGTAGGGAGTAGGGAGAGTAGTAACAGAGAGTAGTAGTAGGGAGAGGAGTAGTAGGGAGAGGAGTAGTACAGTAGTATAGAGTAGTAGGGAGAGGAGTAGTAGGGAGAGGAGTAGTACAGTAGTATAGAGTAGTAGGGAGAGGAGTAGTAGGGAGAGGAGTAGTACAGTAGTATAGAGTAGTAGGGAGAGGAGTAGTAGGGAGAGGAGTAGTACAGTAGTATAGAGTAGTAGGGAGAGGAGTAGTAGGGAGAGGAGTAGTATATATAGAGTAGGGCATTTGCATAGTGTAAAAAAACATCACATGGCATCATAGGTCGCAAATAAAAAAGCATCAGATGGCATCATAGGTAGTGGCATTTGCATAGTAGGGTCAAAAGGCATCAAAGTGCATCATAGGCAGCAAATAAACTCTGAATTAAAGCATCACGAGACATAAGATAGGTTCCATCTGAAGACAAGTAGTAACCAGTAGTAAGTAGTAAGTAGACAGAATATAAGTAGACAGGAGTACTAGCAATAGAGGAGTAGGCAAAAATCAAAAAACATGATCTAAACCATTCTGTTCCATAGACCATAACTGGAGTTTAGAATCATCAAAAATCATGATCTAAACCATTCTGTAAAGCTTATCAAATCTTCTATAACTTTCTTATTATACCTCAGAGATGATTCATAAGCTAAATGCACCAAACAGTTCGGTTTTCCAAAACTGTCCAGATTCTAGACAGTTTTTTTTGTCCAGATAAAACAGAGCATATCTCCCAACTCATACATCCAAAAATTACAAAATTTTAGGAGCAGCTAGGTATACAAAAGTGCTACAACCTTGTTATACAACATTTCAACAGAAAACCTCATTAACATAGTGATATCTCATTCCCACCAGAACTGATCCAGAAAATCACAGGGACATTGCAAGGGCAAGTTTTTAGTCAACAACATGATTAACAATGGTCAAGAGCTTATCCTTTAACATGATCATTCAGTAGAGAGTACAAGAAATAGTTTTGCACAAAATGCAGTATATCAAAGCTGATATATCAGTGACTAATGTCAGAAATATAGCCACCCATGAAAAGCCAAAGATCATCATCATCTATGCTCAGATTATATAACCAATTAACAAAAAAATGAACCATAGCATAACACGTGCATCAATGGGATCCAGCAGAAAAGCATCAGTGAGTAATGCATCAGTTTAACCATCAGTGTCAGCATCAGGGACATAACCATCAGTGCCATCAGTGTGAGCATCAGTGCAGTTGATCGATAACCATGGCTCTGGAGAGAATAAGAGTAGCATGAGGGGCACAGGGGCACAACAGTTTTCCCCTTACCTGAGTACGGTGGCGCGGCGGATGGCGGCGTGGCTCCGAAGATGTGGAGGAAGGCGGTGGCTAGAGCACCGCCGCGAGGTCGTTAGGTAGGGCACCAGCAGCAGACAGGGGCTCCGGCTCCGGTGGGTAGGGCACCAGCAGCGGACGGCGGCGTGGCTCCGGCGATGCTCCGGCTCCGGTGGCTAGGGCACCGCCGTGAGGTCGTTAGGTAGGGCGGAGGAGGAAGGGCGCAGACGACGACGGGCGCAGAGCGGAGTAGGACGGGCGCGGGGGAGGAGGACGGGCGCAGAGCGGAGCAGGACGGGCGCGGGGGAGAAGGACGGCCGGCAATGGCGATGGCGGCGCGGTGGAGGAAATCGACAGCCCTTCGGGGTTGAAACAATGACGCGTGAAGGACTAAAGTGCCCTTCGGGGTTGCGGGGCTTTTATAGGGAGCGATTAACCGAAGCGGGCAAATTAAGTTGCCCGCTGCGGTAAACATTAACCGCAGCGGGCATCTTAATTTGCCCGCTTCGGTTAACCTAAATAACTGCAGCGGGCAAATTAAGACGCCCGCTGCGGTTGTTCGTTTTAACAAATTGAGATTTAGGGCAGATTTGTTATTAATAATATTAACTTATTAACAAAAATCTATTACAAAAATGAGATTTGTTATTAATAATGTTAGCTTATTAACAATAATTTATTACAAAAATTATCTCCATAGCTTTGACATAACTTTATTACATCTCATTTTGGTGCGGGGGCTTTCACGGACCGCTTCTCACCATCGGGACAGGCCCAGGGCTTCATACCGCTCTTGTTGCAACGGTCCTCGACGACCTTGATCTTCTTTGCAAAATCGGTAAAAAGTTGGAGCTCTGCATAGTTGTTGTATTGTTCTGGGCTTTGGATCCCATCAGCTCCAACAATCCGTTGCTTTCCAGACACGACCACATGCCTCTTTGGGTCCTCCGGATAGATATAGTAGGCCACTTGCGCGACATTGGTTGTGAGTACCCATTGGTCATTTTTGTACCCGATACTTTTGAGGTTCACGGTGGTTAGCCCGAAACTGTCGACCGCAACTGCTTTGGGGTTTACCTAGTGGCACCGGAAGATGGTTACGCATACGTCCTTGCCATAGTCAAGTTCCCATATTTCTTCGATCTGGCCATAGTATTGCGTCCTCGTGTTTGTGGCCTCGTCGACGCCCTCATATCGAACACCGCAGTTCTGTGCCGCGCTCTTCTTGTCCTTCTCTTTCGTGTGGAACCTATACCCCTTCACATCGTACCCTTGCCACGTCATGATTTGGCTTGACGGGCCTTGCAGAAGCTTTTGCACGGTCTCCGTATCTTCATCATCAGGGCATCTTTCTAGGGGTACGTGTTGCTCTTTGAGCCAATCTATGAAACTGTTCCTGTGCTCATTCTGGACCCATGCCTCTGTGCGTTGTCCGTCATTAGCGGCGCGGATCTCTTCTATGTGCCTCTCGACATATTTCTCCATGCTCATCAACTGATGAAGGATGTTGTAATGAGCTTGTTCAATCTCCTTGTATGGTATATCCGTGCGAACTTTTCGGCCCGTGCACCCCATGCCCGCGGTTCTGCCCTCGTGCTGATGGACAGGCAACCCAATCGCCCTCCCATCTTTTATGTACCTCATACACCAGTTCACTGCCTCTTTGGTTGTGTACGCCTCGATCATAGAGCCCTCCGGGTGAGCATGGTTATGAACATATCTATTGAGGGTGGACATGAACCGCTCGTACGTCCACATCTCGTGTAGGTACACGGGGCCTAGTTGCTCGATCTGATCCACCATGTGCATCATTAGGTGTACCATAATATCAAAATATGATGGGGGAAAGCACATCTCAAGCTGGCAAAGGGTCTCCGCGATGAAGTCCTTAAGGGCAGGGAGGTCAGCCTTACCGATGACCTTCTGCGTGATGCGGTTAAAGAAGTATGATATCCGAGTGACCACCATCTTCACGTACTCTGGACCGATAACCCTTATCACAATTGGAAGGAACATCGTCAGCATGATGTGGCAGTCATGTGTGTTGTAGCCAGTCAATGTGAGGTCTTTCAAGGAGACGAGGCTTTTAATGTTGGAAGAGAAACCGGTAGGCACCTTGATACCCCTAAGAAGGTTGAGCATAGCAGTCTTCTTGCCATGCCTTAGGTTGTAGGCCGCACCTGGAAGATCGACTTTACCATTATGAGGTGACCCAGGGTGAAGGTCCTGCCTGATGCCCTGGTTGAGAAGATCCGTCCGTGACTTCAGACCATCCTTCATCTTTCCCGGGATGTCCAGCAGGACACCGATCGTGCTATCAAAGACGTTCTTCTCGAGATGCATACAGTCGATGGCATGGGGTGTTTTCAGTGTCTTCCAATATGACAGGTACTCGAAGAAAATCGACCTCTTCTTGAAAGGAACAGAGGGGACCTGTGACGCTTCCTCCGTCGTGTCTCACTTTCGCTTCCTCGTTTGTTTTGTCCCCTCCTCTGGTGGCTTCTTCTTCTTCCCAAACTCGATCTGATCAATATCCTTCACCATCTCATACACCTTTGGCCCCCAACTAGTCTGCGCCGGTGGTTCACCCTATGGCTCGCCCTGATCATCGAACAATTGATTCATGACACTTCTTCTATATCTGTGCCTTTTCGGAAGGAACCGCCTGTGCCTCATGTACACCATCTTGTTTGATCCCTTGAGGTAAGTGTAGCATGTCTCGTCGATGCACATTACGCAGCCGGTCTTCCCTTTGATCTGCCCCGACAATGAGAAGAGGCCGGGGTAGTCGGTGATGGTGACAAAGATGATGGCTTTTAGGGTGACCTTCTCCTTGAGGGACGCATCCACCATCTCGACCCCAACATCAAATAGCTCCTTCATTTCCTCCATTACCGGCTCCAGGAAAACATCGATATCATTGTCGGGCTGCTTCGGTCCCGATATAAGCATGGTCAACAGAAGATACATGCGCCTCTGACACAGATGGGGAGGTAGGTTGTAGATGGTCAGTACGACCGGCCAGGTGCTGTGGGAGCTGCTCAGCTCGCCGAACGGATTCATCCCATCGGTGCTGAGCGCGAACCGAACGTTCCTGGGATCTTTGCCAAATTGCGGGTAGGCCTTGTCGAAATCTTTCCACTGCTGGCCATCGGAGGGGTGCCGCAGCATGCCATCATCCTTCAAGCGGTCAGCTGATGCATGCCAAGACATGAGCTTCGCGTCCTCTGGGTTCCCAAATATCGCACGGAGGCGGTCGATCACTGGCATGTACCACACCGACAGTGCCGGACTTCTCCTCAACGTGTAACCCTCTTCTTCCTCGTACTGCTGATGAGCCGAGATGCGATTGGCTACAACATTGCTCTTCTTGACACCCTTCTTCTTCTTCCTCTGACCACCTCGCAAGGCCTCATCGTCGTTTGCATCCACGCGACAGCCAGCATTTCTCTTGTAGCGACTGACGCCACAGTGCGGATAGCTCGTCAAATTCTCATACTTTATGCCCCGATAGAGGATGCAGTGGTTAGGGCAGGCATCGAACTTTCTAAGCTTCATCGCCACTGGTCGGATAAGCTTCTTCGCCCGATACGTATTTGCTGGGATCTTGTTACTCGCCGGGAATGTTTTAGCAAGGTAACCTAACAGCTCATCAAAGCTAGTGTCTGACCACCCATGCCGAGTGAAGGGTCGAGATGGCGGACTAGAGGGGGGTGAATAGTCCTTTTTAAAACTTAAACATAATCGGAGCGGCTAACCGAAACAAATGCGGAATTAAAACTATCGGTCTAGCCAAGACTACACCCCTCTACGTATACTCTATGACACCTTACAAAAGAACCTAAACAAAGCAAATAAGGTGTCGGGCTAGCTAGAGCTCACCTAAACAATTCTATCTTGCAAGGTTACACAAACCTAAGCAACTAGTACTCAATCAACCGGGGAGCTCCTACACATGCCACTAAGCAAAAAGCACAAAGCCTAAGCTCACTAGCAATGCTCAATAACAAGGCTACACAAGCCAAATTAGAGAGCTCAACTTAGCTACACAAACTAAGCAATGTGACTAGCAAGACTACAAGTCAACTAGTCACTCACGGGATAAACTTCTATGCTACACAAGCAAGGAAGATAACTAGCAAGCTACACAAGCTAACTAATTACAAGAGCAACTACACAAGCACAATATATATGAAAGTAAATACAAGCTTGTGTATGGAGATAGCAAACCACCGAGAAGATGTAGACAATGTTGACACAGTGATTTTATCCCGAGGTTCACTTGGTTGCCACCAAGCTAGTCCCCGTTGTGTCGACCACACACTTTGGTAGTTCGGCGGCTAATAGGCACCACACCTAGCTCGACACTCGAGCGCCGCAAGAACTCACCCACAAGTGAGGGTAACTCAATGACACGCGCAATCCACTAGAGTTGCTCTTCGCGATCCCCGCGGGGCGAGCACAATGCCCCTCACAAAGCCTTCTCCGGAGCCACGCACAATCTTCTTGCGGGCTTCACGACGGAGACACAACCACCAAGCCGTCTAGGAGGTGGCAACCTCCAAGAGTAACAAGCACCACCGGCTTGCAACACGATCACCTAGTGCCACTCGAAGCAATCTCTCAATGCACCGCACTAGCGATCACTCACTCGCTATCGATTCGCACACTAGCAAGCACAAGCGAGTTAGAGGGCTCCCAAGCACATCCACACAAGCCACAAAGGCTCTAGAGTGCTCAGCAACCAGCCCAAGGCCGGTTACCAACGCTATTTATAGCCCCAAAGGCTAACTAGCCGTTGCCCCTTCACTGGGCAAACTGCGCTAGCATCGGATGCTCCGGATCGGGACCATTGGACGCTGAGGCCAGCGTCCGATGCTTGGATGCTCGCCACGTGTCCCCCACGTTCAACTTCGGCCGAGCGATCCCAACGGCTATATCACTTCCAGCGCCAGTTAAAGTGGCATCGGACGCGCCAATGCCTAGCATCGGACGCTCCAATGCCTCTGCTCAAAACTGCGCAAACCTGCTCTCACATCGGACGCTAAGGACCAGCGTCCGATGTCTATGCAGAGAGCTCCCCGAGACCTCCATTCTACATCGGACGCGTCAGATGGAACCACATCGGACGCAGGCCAGCGTCCGATGCTCCCAGCCAAACTAGCTCGCGCCACATCATTGCCATCGGACTCTGCAACAGTGTTTTCCTAGCGTCCGATGCTCCTTCAACTCCTGACAGAAACTAGGGTTTGCCATCGGACGCTCGGCCCAGCGTCCGATGCTCCCCGGACCAGCGTCCGATGCTCCCCGAGCACAACGCTTCTCCTCTGAAAACCGCTGAATCCTGCCTCGCAAGCTCGGCAGGAGGGAGAGGGACTATACACTAGTTTCTCCCACTTCTCCATACCTCCTTTCAACACGACTTCTTCTCCAACAACTTCTCCTTTGCAAATGTGCCAACACCACTAAGAGTACAACAACATGTGTATGTGTGTTAGCATTTTCACAATCATTTTCCAAAGGTTTTTCACTTGAACTCACCACGCCACTCGATCCTAGTAACATCGCAAAGTTAGATCGCTCAAGTGGCACTAGATAACTGATATGCAAACAAGTTTGCTCCTCTTGATAGTACGGCCATCTATCCTAAACCCGGTCATAATCTTCTCTACACACCTATGACCGGTGAAATGAAATGCCCTACAATTATACCTTTGCCTTGCGCATTCCATTCCATCTCCTTCGGTGTTGATGCAACACATGCACCAACCTATCATCAAATGATATGATCCACTTCATATCATCACATGGCCTCCATGGTCCATCGATCTTGACATCACTTGCTCTTCACCATCGCTTTGGTCCTTCGGTGTCAAGTCTTGCTTAAGCCTCCCGACACTCGGTACCAACGGCTTCAAAGCCTCCAACTTGCCCTTCACCTTCGCAACCGGTCCATCAAGCCAAGTCTTGCCTTGATCTTCACCATCTTAGCCACATGACCACATGTCATGTCACATATGCAATAAGCTCATTCTTCATCACATGCATGAGCATTGCAACATCCTTCAAGCCATTTCACCTCTATGGCATATGTTGCTCATACATGATCACCTGTGGACTTAACACCTGTGTATCTCACTTCAAACACATATTAGTCCACCTAAGTTGTCACTCAATTACCAAAACCAAACAAGGACCTTTCACCGAGCCTTCATCATCAACATGTGGAGGTTGAAACGGAGCACCGTGCAATCCTTCGGATATTCCTCGCCATCCTTATATAAAGGATCAAGTGACGCCTGCTTCATCTCTCTGAAATTTTCCAGCCACTTCGGGGAGCCATACACGACGTCGTCTTCGTCGATGTGGTTGACTAAATCCTGAAACAGCTGCACATCCGCAGGGTCCTGCACCGTAGCGTCCTCAACATCTCCACCACCATCATATGTCATATCCTGGAGTACATCTGCGTCCACAGCGATGTGGTCACGAGCACTACTGTCACTGAAGGCAGGCGCTACTGTTGCTGATGTGACGTGCGCTCTAGGATCTTGGTTCACCGTCGCCGTCGACGCTGAGCTTACACCAGATGCCGCCCCGACACTCGGATCGAATCTCTCGCCGTGATGAGTCCACACCGTGTAATCATCCATGAAACCAAAACGAATCAAATGAGATTGCACTGTGCCTTCGTCTTTGAAGGCGGTCAGATTCTTGCAACGATGACATGGACATATGATTGTCGTCTGGTTCGATCTCTCACGGTCAGCTTTCGCAGCGGAAATAAACTTTCTCACTTCAACGATATACCGCACATCAAGTACTCTATTGATCTTATACATCCATTCCGACCAGTCCATCGTACCTGCGATCTTTAATTAATAACACACATCATGAATCACAAAACAAAGACGATGAATTAGAAAAACATAATAATTTATTATATTTATGTTAAATCTAGGGACAGAAGTAATAACGACGGCAAATAAAATTAATGCATCCATGATGAACTTAGAGAAACAAATACCAGTTTTCTCTCTCCTACATGAAACTAGATCTAAAAGGGAGGCTACAAAGAGAGAAAAAGAGAGTGGAAAGAGGGTGGAGATCATCTAGGTACCTCTTGTAGAGTACTTCTCCTCCAAATCAAACAAATAAACCTCAAAAACAAGTTATTTGGGACAAAAATTCGGCAAAACTTCTTCTCCCGTTTTTGGTCTAGAGGAAGAAGATGATCGGGTTCTGCTGGCGGCGGCGGCTTAAATAGCAAAGAATAACCGAAGCGGGCAACGTAATGAGCCCGCTGCGGTTAATCTTATTTAACTGCAGCGGGCACGTTACGTAGCCCGCTACGGTTAATCATTAACCGCAGCGGGCATATAAGGAAGCCCGCTGCGGTTAAATAAGATTAACCGCAGTGGGCACCTTACGTTGCCCGCTTCGGTTAATGATTAACCGCAGCGGGCACTTCGGCGGCCGGCCGCTGCAGGCCGGCCACCGAATAACCGTGGCGGGCAAAAACTGTGCCCGCCACGGAGCCCATTTAGGCAACGCTGCGCAAGTTCTTTTTTGTAGTAGTGCGCCACGTGCTGCCACCGTTCTGCTTGTCCTTTTCCCGGACTTCGCCCCCGGTTTTGAGGCCCAAACCGGGAAACCAGCCTTCACGACCAACCCCCGATTTTGAGGCCCAAACCGGGAAACCAGCCGTCCGTCGCCTGAGTTTTGTGGCCCAAACTCAGAAACCCGCAGCACCCAGGTTTTGAGGCCCAAACCTGGAAACCGTCCTCAGTCCGAGTTTTGTGGCCCAAACTCGGAAACCATCAGCGCCCAGGTTTTGAGGCCCAAACCTAGAAACCGTCCACTCGGTGGTTTTTCTGTGGCTCAACCACCAAACCGAGTCGTAGAGGGGATGCACCGCCCGTGCACCCCTTCCATCGACACGTGTCCCCAGGTCCTCGACCCGAGCAACACCATGCCCCGCAAGTCTTCGCTCGTCGTTGTCCCAGGCTGTCAGCCACCACAGCTGATCCTCAGGCCACCGGTCCCTCAGTCCAAGCCTCACGTCCGCCCTTCACCGCTCCCGGTCCGTCGGCACGACACGTCTCTACTTGACCTTCACCTTGCCCTCGATCACTGTCTCCGTGCTCGACACCTGCACAACACAAGTCAAAGAACATGCGCATCAAACCCGTTGACAATCACTCATCACTCGAGACTCGACATACCCCCATGTATCCGCACGCTTTGTTCACGGACTTTCTTCCTTCTGATCTTTGGGACCTTTCTAAGCTACCTAGGGCTCTGGTTGACAAGTGTGCACCACACCTAACTCAAAAGTCTTACCTAGGTCAAGCTACCCATTCAAACCCTACTTAATAGTACGACCAAAGAGAAAACAAAGACCTAAACTACTCTAAGTGTCCTCCAACACCATATGACACTTAGAACTAGCCTATCACCGTCTTCGTCGTCCATCCTTTGAAAACCGAAGCAAATTCCATCAATAAGGGGACATGAATACCATTGTGCCCAATCGATCATCATTACCGTGACCTAACTCAACTGTTTGTGCAAAACACACGTTAGTCACAGTAATTTTACGTTGTCATTAATCACCGAAACCCACTAGGAGGCCTAGATGCTTATAGTGCGTACTGCAGAACTAGAACCGTGACACTATGACATAGGTTGTGCCTACCATGATGTATTTGTGCCACCGATAATAGGATATACAGATCTATGATTCTGCGCCCTACCATTGTGTCAATCTTCTTTCCCTTTCTATTACAGTTCAACACACTTTTTAATTTGTGATTCTATGTTCTATCATTGTACTAATCATACTCGAAGACCCTCTGATTAAAAAGGTATTGAACAATTCGACTAACTTACAAGGATTCCGCAAAATCAATTGGCTATAACTGACATTGTTACTACATGCATTTAGGGTTCTAAGAATGGAGAAGACGAGGATATCAGGGTGTATGTGACCACTTCGTTCCACGTTTTTCAGTTTCGCTCTATGTTTTTCAGCCAAACGGTTTCAGCTCCACGCATTCTGTTCGAGAAAAAAGTGTGAAGTCATGAGGGCAGCTATAGAGGTACTTCATAAACTCCAGTTTTTTTAGAGCTGCTCCACGATGGAGTTTGTGCCCAAACACCCCCATAAATCTTAAAAAAACACTGCCCACAGTTTAGGTTTCAGAGTAAATAGTGCATGCATCTTGCTTCGGTGAAGAGCATCTATATTGAATAAACCTTTTGTTTTGCAGAATAAAAGAGGTGTACTGTACTCTATTGATTGACATCTCTCTAACGTTGTTTGTAATTTGAGATCATATGCTTCAGTGAAGAGCATCTATATTGAATAAACCTTTTGTTTTGCGGAATAAAAGAGGTGTACTATACTCTATTGATTGACATCTCTCTAACGTTGTTTGTAATTTGAGATCATATTTTAGTTTAATGTCATCTAATGACAGTTCTACTACTGTTAACATGATTCATGTTACATCTTTTATTCACTACTAGTTGATATATCCTTGCAAAAGCGGACGCAGCGGAGCGCATCCACCGTCCTGCATTTCAAACTTGTAGCCGCAGCCGCCCCCACGCGGCACAGGCTCTCCTTCCGCTTTTGCTAAAAGCATTTGAATCTGCTTCTCAATAGTTTTTTTTTTAAAATCCTCCTACCTTTTCCGCGTAAAAACTAAAAAAAATATTATCCGCCTCTTCCTTTCTCCTCTGCGTGGTGTATTTTCAAACTTGTGTGAGCAGCATCAGGGCCACCAACAGGCAACAGCAGCGGAACATCTCGCCGTCTCTGAAAGCCATTTCAGAACCACCTTCAAACTCCACCCCCTCCGCTTCCGCAAACCAATCCCTAGTTCCTCTCGCCCTCGCATCAACCTCCCAATTCGATCCACCCCGTCCCCGATCCGCCTCGAGTCCCATACAATTCGGCGCTAGCCTGATCGGCATTGCCTGCCGGCCACGTCGTCCAGATCTGAGCGCCGTCTCGGGCGCCAGATCCCGCCGCCTCCGTGCCTAGCATTCCGCCAGCACCAGGATTCGCGCGGCGCCGGACGCCAAGTTGGCGCCTCAGAAGCGGTCCCAGCGCGGCGGCGGCGGAGGTGGCGCCTCCGCCGCCGCCGCGGCTTCGTCAGCCGCCGCGGGGGACTCCGGGGACGCCGTCATGGCGCGCTGGCTGCAGTCTGCAGGCCTGCAGCACCTTGCGGCGTCCTCGACCGCGGGCGGGGTCGGGGCCGGCGACATCCGCGGCGTTGGCCTCAGCGGCGTTGGCGGCGGCGGCCTTCTCCCGAGTCTTCTCATGCAGGTCTGTCCAAGATTCCGTCTCTTGCCTATTACGCGTCGGATTGGTCCTTACTGGCTTCTGCGCCGGCTATCTTCTGAACGTCTGTATAATGGAATCCATGGAGACGTACCTGTAACTGTAACCATGTATCCTTTGGATTCTTCTTGAATTTGCCCCGTTGTAGACATGGCCGGAATCCACAGAGTTTTTGCCACCCTGCCTGAATATAGCTCATACATTTGAACACCATCCATTCTTTGCTTGCGTTTTATATCTTTATATTATTATATGAAAGTGTTTTTAGTGATAGAACTAGTATATTTTTCATCGAGCCAGCTGCCATAGTTCATACATTTAAACATGTTGATAGTCCATAGTTTGGAAAGTTTGGCAACAATGGTTCTAGGATGTCAGTAGAAAAGAACGGGGGATTAAGCATCCTCTTATGCCTTGGATCTTTACTGGCAGCACGCACAGCTTGATTGCTTGAGTTTGTAACTTAACAAGGGGTTTACTGCAGAACCTTGTGCTAAAGAAGTAACTAGAAAGTGAGCTTACACCTTTTCACATTGCATGGTAAGTTTAGTAGTGATCAAATATTTCTGAGGCGTGCACGTGGCTTTGTTATTTTTAGGGGTGGGGGTAGTTAATGCATCTGTGCTGTATTTCAGTCATGTTTCTTTATAGTATTAAACTGGTACCTTAACTGGTTGGAGGAAAGAATGTATTCTTGATTCTGATTGTAGGCCACATTTTCTTATAAATAAGACGTGATCTGCATTGTTGGCTCTATATCAAATTCATACATGAAACATGACTACAAATCTTTGTCATTGTTTAACAATCAGGGGGTAAATGTAAAGTTTTGCCGCCTAATATTTAGCAAAATCGGATCTATTTGAATTAGCAACCAATTTTGGTGTCTGCTATTTCTATTAGCTGCAATGATAATGGGAAAGCCAATGTTCTTTTTTCTTGAAATATCACAGAACATATTCCATGTAAGACATAATCACATGACTATGGTGTGTATTGTATGATTGAATCTATGCCACCGGGAAACATGTTTCTCCTTATTTGATGCTTTTGAATTTTTGTGGCTTCCAAGATGCAAGTTTTACCATTAATTTTTATGTCATACTACTACCTTTTATTGAAAGTATTTTTAAATAAAATGTCCAGTAATATAGTTTCTGCAGTCAAGCTTGATAATTTAACCATATTAATTGTCAAACTTTTGAATTTTGATAGCACACTAGAATGACAATTAAGAGAAAAAATTGGAGGGAAAGTTTGAATGTTGCCTGTACTTTCAGTGTCATTGGTTCTATGCACTGTTTTCTTAAACTTATTTGGATATGCCATTTCTTCTCTTTTTTGGAATAACTTATCTATTCTGCCCTTCGCCTTTTATCTTCTTTTGTGTTATCCCATGGTTCATTCACCGTCTGCTACTTCATTGAAACAGCGAGCATACCTTAATTTGTCCAGGATTTTTTTTACAGTCTGTCAGAATTAGCGCATCTTAACAATGCGGTAGTATTGATTTTTGTAGGGATATGGGCCACAATCAATCGAGGAAAAGCAGAAACTTTATACATTATTGAGGAGCCTAAATTTTAATGGTGAATTAGCATCTGCATCTATATCCGAGCCCTATACTCCAACAGGACAGAGCTTTGCTGGTGGTGCTCCTGTAGATGGATTTTATTCACCTGAACTTAGAGGTGAATTTGGGGCTGGCCTTTTGGATCTTCATGCAATGGATGACAGCGAGCTTCTTTCTGAGGTATTTCTCTAGATTGTACCTGCAAGATGAACTTGTATCCAAAAAATGCATGTCTACACTTTGTTTTCCTCCCTTGTTCCTGTTCCTTCTAGAAACTAGGGAGATGATTCAGTTGATTAAGATGTTTTTTAAAAATTATCTCCCTATCTGTTACATAAGTTTCAATATTATTTTCAGCATCTAATCTAATTACCTTATTATTTTGTCAGAATGCTGCATCAGAACCATTTGAGCCTTCGCCTTTTATGCCGAAAGAAATGGACGACGACGACGATGATGTAATAACAGAAAACCAGCAAGGTCTAGTAGACAACCGGAGTAGTGCCTTCACCAGCGAAAAAGAGAACACTGTGGTCGGTGCTAGAGAAAGTAATGTAGCAAAGATTAAAGTCGTGGTATGTTGATGATGCCATCTTCTGGTCCACTACTGTCATACACTTACATCGAAATCCACTCTCTCTTTGTTTCTTATTTCATTGAAAAAACCTTTCTTTTATCTCATCAACTTGCAGGTAAGGAAAAGACCACTGAACAAAAAGGAGATATCTCGAAAAGAGGAAGACATCATAGATGTACACAACTCTCAATTATTGACTGTCCATGAACCTAAACTAAAGGTACTGCCTGTTCACCGAAGACCAAAGTACTTGATTATTTCTGTGTTTGGTAGTTCACAAGATAGTTAATTGTTTTGTCAAATATCAAAAAGTTATCTTATTGCACTTGTTGGAATATTTTGATTATTTTTGGATGCTAGTGATGACATTTATTAATGGTGAACATTGTAAGAGAAAGATGCAATGCAATACATGTTCTCCTTGAACATGTTACATTACCACTGTACCTGTGTATGTAGTGCATGTTTGACAATATTTATATTCACCTTGTCTTTGCTTAAGAAATGAAGCAACAATAAGTAACTATGATGCCAGCATGAATTAGGTAATTATGCATTATAACTTGAATTAACAAGCATGCTTTGAAGTGCTGAAGTTTACTGTGCATTTTGAGTTCTTTAAGTGCTCATCTGCATCTGCATCTGCCTGCAGTTAGCCTGTACTTTCGGAGAAGTGGGTAGTATGTTGATTCTGGGCCTATATGTACATTGTTATAATAATCTGCATGGTGTTGTCACTATCTATAACTGAAATTCAACGTAGTTTTTTACCAGGGTTGCAAAATAACTTTGTACAAAGCAGGACTGAGTGACTGACGGAGAGATAAACCATTCCTTATTTTACTATTCTATCACAAGTGTATCACATGCTTGCTCTGTTAGTGAAAATCAGCGTGTTTAGATGCATGAGTCAACATGCTTTAGGAACACCAGTTTCATTCCAAACATTTTAATACTTGTTCATATCAAATATACTAATATATTGTTTTCACTGAAAGGTGGATTTGACAGCTTATGTGGAAAAGCATGATTTCTGCTTTGACACTGTCTTGGATGAGAATGTAACTAATGATGAGGTATTTTTTAATTATAATTATATTCAGTAATTGATCTCTAAAAGCAATTACCTTGCACTGCCCCCAATGGATGTTGTAGAATGTCTCCTTTCTTGTATTCATCTACTTTTTTTGACATTATACTTGCTGTTTTGTTTGACAGGTGTACCGTGAGACTGTGGAGCCTATTATACCAATAATTTTCCAAAGGACAAAAGCGACGTGCTTTGCATATGGCCAAACAGGTTATATAAGCTAAACACTAGAAGTTTATTTTCTTTGGGTGTAATTGTGACTTATGTCCTGGACTCTGCTAATGATTGTTTGTTTTATCTCCTCAGTGAGCTCTTTGAAAATAACCTGTGCTTGTCATTCTGTTTACCATGCTTCAAATTCTCTACTGCAATTTGTTTAATTTTAAACTTTGTGCTTATGAAGCATTTTACTCTAGAGGTACTAGAACAATGCCCCGCGCGGTGCCGTAGAAATTAATTGCTGATGATTTAGAATAAAATTATTTATACCAAGGAATAAACAATTATAAGTTAATGTTAGTGGATGACGTGGTACGCTGATGTGGACAACTAAATGCATGTTAGTGGATTAATTGCAAATGCTAGCTGACCATAAATGCATCCGATAGTGCACTGATGAGGTGGATAGCTTGCATGTTGAGAGAAATAGCTAGTATGACCATAAATGCATCCAATAGTGGACTGATGATGTGGATAACTTGCATATTAAGAGAAATAGCTAGTGGGGTTTTGCTTTATAAGAGTTATAGATTATAGATTATAGATATAAGACCATAAATGCATCCAATAGTGGACTAATGAGGTGGATAGCTTGCATATTGAGAGAAATAGCTAGTGAGGTTTTGCTTTATAAAAGTTATAGATTATAGATTACCAACATTGAGTTGCATGACCCATTGGATATGATAAATCCAAGCATCTGGGATTTGACACTAAGAGCAACTCCAGCAGGGGCACCCAAATCAAGGCCCCTACTTTTGATTTGGGTGCTTTCCCCTACTTTTGTTTACCCAAATTTTTATTTCCATTCCAACAACAACGCCTATATTTAGGCCCTCAAAATCATTCCAGTAGACAATGACAAACGGGACCCCCGCTCGTCATTCACTCTCTTCTTCCTCTCTTCTATCTATCTACTTCCTCTCCATCTACCATTCCTCTCTCCTGTTAGGAATGTAGCTTATCCATTCAGTGAAAGAGGGCTTTGCCCTATGTACAGGTTACATGCACAATATGCAAAGGGACCCTTGTCCCAAAGGGAAAATACAACATATATACATATCTCTAACACCCCCCCCTCAAACTCAGTGTGGATCATGAAAACTGAGTTTGGAAAGAAGAAATCGATGTTGGGCTCGCGTCTGGGCTTTGGTGAAGAAATCAGCCAACTGAAGCTCTGAGGGCACATAGTTGAGGGCAATAACAACATCCTGCACCTGAGCCCGAGTGTAATATGCGTCAACTCCAATATGTTTTGTGAGTTCATGCTTCACCGGATCACGAGCAATGCTGATAGCACCAGTACTGTCAGATAGCAGAGGAGTGGGCACAGTAACCGAGACACCAAAATCCGCAAGCAACCAGCCAAGCCAAGTAACCTCTGCAGTGGCAAGTGCCATAGCTCGCAACTCCGCCTCTGCACTCGAACGAGAAACCGCTGTCTGTTTCTTAGTCTTCCAAGCAATGAGAGAACCACCAAGAAAAATACAATAGGCAGAAAGCGAGCGACGAACAGATGAGTCACTAGCCCAAGTGGCATCAGAATAAGCTTGGTGCTGAAAAGAGCTGGAGCGCGGAAAGAACAAACGACGTGTAATGGTGCCACGAAGATAACGCAAGACACGAAGAAGATGACTATAGTGGATGTGAGTGGGAGCAGAAACAAATTGACTGAGAATGTGAACAGCATAAGAGATATCAGGACGAGTCACTCCCAAATAGACAAGACTCCCAACAAGATGGCGATACCGAGTGGGATCAGACAAAGGTTCACCATCAGTGGCACAAAGATGAAGATTAAGCTCAATGGGAGTCTCAACAGTGCGATGATCAGTGATGGAAGAACGAGCAAGAAGATCATGAATGTACTTTTCTTGGGATAGGTAAATACCATCAGAGGTGGAAGAGACCTCAATCCCAAGAAAATAACGAAGAGGACCAAGATCAGACATGAGAAACTGCTCACTAAGGCGAGCCTTGACAAAGGCGATAAACTCAGAATCATCACTAGTGATGATCATATCATCAACATAAAGGAGAAGAAGAGTGCGACCAAGAGAGGAGGTATGAAGAAACAAAGCGGGGTCATGAGCACTCGGAGAAAAACCAGCGGCGGTGATCACAGAGGCAAAGCGCTGAAACCAAGCACGAGGAGCTTGTTTCAAACCATAAAGAGAGCGACGAAGACGACAAACCATGCCATCAAGAACAAGATACCCAGGAGGGGGCCGCATGTAGACCTCCTCACGGAGTTCATCATTAAGAAAGACATTTTTGACATCAAGTTGTGAAATAGACCAAGAACGAACAGATGCCACAACAAGAAGAGTGCGGACGGTGGTCATGTGAGCCACAGGAGCAAAAGTTTCATCATAATCACGACCATACTCCTGTTGAAAACCACGAGCAACAAGGCGAGCCTTATAACGCTCAAGAGAGCCATCAGAACGAGTCTTAGTCTTATAAACCCATTTGCATGTGATGGGACGAGCATGAGGAGGAAGAGGAACAATATCCCAAGTAGAAGTGCGCTCAAGGGCAGCAATCTCCTCAGCCATTGCATGCAGCCATTCTGGATGAGAAATGGCATCATGATAAGTGAGTGGCTCAGAAAGAACAGTTGAAAGGTCCTAAATGGCTAGAGGGGGGGGGGGGTGAATAGCCTATAAAAAATTATTCTACAACAACACTTAAACAAACTAGTTAGACAACTAAATGGCGAAGCGAAGTTTGCGCTAGCTCTACACAGATGCAAGCCACCTATTCACGATTCTAGATAACCACAAACTCTAAGTCACACAATATCAAAGGAACTATTCAACAACTAAATAAGCAATAATGTATATCACTACACAAGATAAGAGAATGTAACTAACAACAAGGTGTAACATTAACTTGCAAGAAAGTAACAAATGTAAGTACAAGAGATAGAAGTGTGTATACCGATCCGGCAAGAGATTAATAAATGAATATCAAAGAATACCACGGAGACAAGTTGACACAATAATTTTTCCTCCGAGGTTCACTTGCTTGCCGGCAAGCTACGTCCCCGTTGTAGCGATACACCCACTTGGAGGTTCACGCGCTAATAGGCATCACACGCCTAACCCTCAATAGGGTGCCGCACAACCAACACAAGATAGGGATCCACAAGCTACGAGCAATCCACTAGAGTTACCTTTGGCGCTCCGCCGGGGAAGGTACAAGAAACCCCTTACAAATCACCGGGAGATGGCCACGAACAATCACCACTCGTGCCTTATCTCCTCCGCTGCTCCAAACCGTCTAGGTGGCGGCAACCACCAAGAGTAATAAGAATATCCACAGCAACCACAATCGCCAAGTGCCACTAGATGCAAACTCACAAGCAAATGCACTTGGATCTCTCGATCTCACTTGGATTCGCACTAACAAGCAGAGGGATCGGAGGGAGGGATTAGATCTTGCTCAAGAGGATGTTCAAGAAGTCAAAGAGTCAAGAAGAAGCCCCAAAAGGCGGCCACGGTCAATATATATAGGGGAGGGAGGGCGACGGCCCGAACCCTACCTTTCTGCGCTTTGTCGGTAGTACCGACCCCTCCTGGGCGGTAGTACCGACAGAGTCAAACTAGCCGTTTAACACACGTCCCGCTGATTTAGGCGAGGCACCGACTCTGGTCGGTACCTCCGAGGTCGGTAGTACCGAGGTAATGGCGGTACTACCGCCAGGCCAAAATCGCCGCGAACAGAGAGCTCTGCGAAAAACCAGCCACTACCGACCTTGCGTCGGTACCACCGTGGGCGGTAGTACCGAGGTAATGGCGGTACTACCGGCAAGCCATTTTCAAAAACTCCAGAGAGCCTCGCGAAAAACCAGCCACTACCGACCTTGCGTCGGTACCACCGTGGGCGGTAGTACCGAGGTAATGGCGGTACTACCGGCAAGCCATTTTCAAAAACTACAGAGAGCCTCGCGAAACTCCTCAGGGCCACGGTACCACCGACCATCCGGTCGGTACCACCGCCGGCGGTAGTACCGAGGTAATAGCGGTACCACCGCCAGGCCAAAAACGCCCCAACACAGAGAGGGCTGCACGCAGCACCTATGGGCGGTACCACCGACCACCCTGGTCGGTACCACCGACCATACACAGAAAACTCCATTTTCTTCTCTGTGTTGATCCAAACCAACTCCAACAACTTCTCCTTTGCAAGTGTGCTAACACCAACAAGTGTACAACCTCATGTGCATGTGTGTTAGCATTCTCACAAACATATTCAAAGGATTCGAGTTAGCACACTAGGTCCTAATGCATATGCATGTATGAATTCACCTAGTGGCACTTGATAACCGTGATCACTGAGATATTCCCCTCTTAATAGTACGGCTATCTATCCTAAATGCACTCACACCCTCTATGGTGTCTTGAGTGCCAAAACAAAATTCCTATTTATACCTTTGCCTTGATCTCCATAGGATTTTGTTTTTTCTCTTCTTCTTCTTCCAAATGTGGAGCACTTGAACTATCTTTTGGTCATCACCACCAATACCATGATCATCATTTGGCTCCCGTATTTGGAATGTACCAACCTAGCTCATAAACACTTCATGACAAGGTTAGTACTCTAGGTGACATCAATTATCCAAAACCAAACAAGGACTTTCAACAGTGCCAGCAAAACCATACCGATGGACAGGCTTGAGGGACCCTCGGTCACGAAGATTATAACGCAAGGAGGGTTGAGAAGAGGAAACCTCAGGTAAAGATGCAAAGATGTATCAACAGGAAGGGAAACATCAGAAGCTAATTCAGTAGGAGGGGGAGGGTCATGAAGGCGACGATGGTAGGTGTGAATCACAGGGGGTTTGGAAGCATAAATGGACCGAAGAGGGACCTGTGAAGGTGGCTTAGAGGGCAGTGAAGGAGATGGTGGAGGAGGTGGAGATGGTGGAGGAGGTGGAGATGGTGGAGGAAGAAAAACAGGAGAGATAGGGGTATCCTGAAAAGTCAGGAAGGAAAATGTCTCAACAACAGCATGAGGGGAAACATCAGAGGATGGTCGAGGATAAAAATGACGAGACTCATTGTCGGGGGAACACCAAAGGGGTACCCCCAATCAACGCAAAACAAATAAGTCAAACCTAGAGCACCAATTAATAAGAGACCAAACTAATCTAACCCCCTAAAAAACCAACCCCTCGAGGCCTACAACGCTGGCCTACAAAGCCGAAGCCCGAAAACCTATTAAGCGGAAAGTAGGCTGCGTCAGCCCTCCAAACCAGGCCTCGGGCGAACGCTCGTTCTCCGTCTCGCCCGAGCCCTCCAAGCCAGGCCTCGGGCGAACGCTCATTCTCCGTCTCGCCCAAGCCCTCCGAGCCAGGCCTCGGGCTGGCGCTCGTTCTCCGTCTCGCCAGAGCCCTCCAAGCCAGGCCTCGGGCAAACGCTCATTCTCCGTCTCGCCCGAGCCCTCCGAGCCAGGCCTCGGGCTGGCGCTCGTTCTCCGTCTCGCCCGAGCCCTCCAAGCCAGGCCTCGGGCAAACGCTCATTCTCCGTCTCGCCCGAGCCCTCCGAGCCAGGCCTCGGGCTGGCGCTCGTCCTCCGTCTCGCCCGAGCCCTTCGAGCCAGGCCTCGGGCAAACGCTCATTCTCCGTCTCGCCCGAGCCCTCCGAGCCGGGCCTCGGGCTGGCGCTCGTTCTCCGTCTCGCCCGAGCCCTCCAAGCCAGGCCTCGGGTGAGCGCTCGTTCTCCGTCTCGCCCGAGCCCTCCAAGCCAGGTCTCGGGCGAACGCTCGTTCTCCGTCTCGCCCGAGCCCTCCAAGCCAGGCCTCGGGTGAACGCTCGCTCTCCATCTCGCCCGAGCCCTCCGAGCCAGGCCTCGGGCGAACGCTCGCTCTCCATCTCGACCAAGCCCTCCGAGCCAGGCCTCGGGCGAGCACTCCACTACCCTTCAAGCCTCCCGCAAGAAGGAAGCTCCCTGCTTCTCAGCTCTGACAACCGTACCAACCCCATACTACGCATTCAATGCGTCCATCTACTCCGGTCACATCCTTCGGTACACGGCATGTGCCACAGTGAACCGGAGCCAGAGTCAAACCTCGTTTTCACCACAAGCATGGGCAAAAAGGCACAAGTACAGCACTGTTCGGCCATACCACGCACTGTAGCACGCTCGAGCTTCACCCCGAGGCCTGGGTTCCCGCTGTACGCCCGGGCGTTCCGGGACTTGCCAATACCTGCGGGGGCTCGAGCCTCCCGTAGGCGCACCTCGAGGCCGGCTCCGCGCCCCTCGAGCCCTAACCGCTTTCATGCTATTGGAAGACAGGTGCCCCAAGACCCGGAGGGACTCTGCCACGTCTTGTACGAGCCGGAATGGGCGCTGCATGGCCCCCACGTCGCCACGCCTCCACGTCCGCCCCCGGGATGGAGGCCACGCTTCAAGGACGCCTCAACAGCAACCCCCACGTCGGCTCCAGTATCTTCGACAAGACATAATTCCTACCCTCCGTCGTATTGGGCATTGTACATCCCGATTCCTGTATCATTCCTGTGTAACCCTGGCCTCCTCTTGCTCTATAAAAGGGGACGCTAGGGCCCTTCGCGCGCAAGACAACAGACAAGGAAGAACGGACAACGCACAACGCACGAGTCCACACACACACTCGAGTCCGGACTCCGGTCCACGCTCATTGAGCTTGTATCGCCCCTGTACAAGCACTTAGGTGCGAGTAATACAAGAACCTCCTCCCCCGCTGGACGTAGGGCCTTCTTCGCCCGAACCAGGATAAATCCTTGTGTCATCTTGCATCACCATCCAGGAAGAGAACACGCGATCACATTACTCGTTGGTGTCAGACCCCCGGGATCGAAACACCGACAGTTGGCGCGCCAGGTAGGGGCCTTCGCGTGTCGGAGTCGATTTCTCGTTGTTTTCTGGATGGCTTCTTCCACTCCTTCGTTCTCTGCTGGTGCCGTCGTCTGGTTTGGGAACCTTGAGTTCCTGGCCACCGGCAGCGGCAACGAGCTGACCCTGCTCTCCACGGAGAGCCCGAGCGGAGGGCGTGCCACGCCACCCCGCGCGGGGGGCGTGGCGCGTCGCCCGCACCACCACGCGTCGCCACCTCGTGAGCGGCGCTGTCGTCACCATCGTCGCCGGGCACAGGCGGTGCCCGCGGCGTACACCCACTTCCCCGCGGCCGGCGCAGAGTCCCCGAGGAGAAACCTGCCCGGCGCGCGGCCGGAGACTTCCAGGGCGCGTGCGCACTCCCCCAGCGAGTTCCACCTGGCCTCCTCCCGCACGGGGTGTACCGCGCTCGACGCCAGCGGTTCCCGTTTGGCCTCAACAACTCCGCGGCTGCTCACGCCCACCACCTCGACGAGCGCCGTCAGGACCGGGCGGCCGCAGAGCGGGAGGGGCGTCCGGGCGTACTCCTACGAGCCACCACCGACCTGGAGATCGTCTACCCCGCGCACGTCGACCGCGGCCTCTCACGAGCTGTCGAGCCACCTCGTCGAGCCACCTTCGGGGAGTGGTACCGCGAGCTGCAGTCCCGGCACGAGCCAGGGCGGCGCGGCATCAGCAGCTCCGACTCCGATGAGTACGACTACCACGACCCTGACCTCTGGGACCCCACCAGGGAGTGCTTCCAGCTCGAGGGGGTCGTGGACGACGCCGAGGACTACGGCGACGACGACACCAGGCCGGCGCTCAACCTCGAAGAGCCCGAAAACGTGGCTGCGGCAGGAGGATCACGCGTTCAGGGGAGGAATGAACCCCCGGCACCGGCTGCACCATCTCAGCACGGCGACGACCGGGCGGCGCAGCTCGCGCAGCTGCGGGAGGCCATCGCCAAGGCTGAGGAGGAACGACAACGCCTGCTGCAACTCGAGAAAACTATAGCACAGGAACCAGCCCAGCCTCGAGGTGCCGGTGTTCGTGGCCGCGCTCGAGAGGTCCACCGGCAGATCCTCGAGGACGGGTCACCAGCACTCCCCGACGTGCGTTTCCCGCGAGCCGGGCAGAACGTGGTGGCGGCGGCAATGCTGCTCCGTGATCTACCCGCCGTCTCCAACCCTGACGCCAGGCGCATGCTCGGGGAAATGAAGAACCTCCTCGAGACAGCCGCTGTGCAGCAGGCTGAGAGCTCAGCCTCGCGACGGCGCGGGGCGGCCTCGGGGAAACCAGCAGACACACCCCGCAACGAGCGCGAGACGTCCGTCCACCAGCCGGACGCCTCTCGAGCTAAGCCAGTCCGGGAACGGATCGTCGACAACCGGCCACCTCGAGACCCCAATGACGCCCGCAACGACATCAACCGCCGGCGTAAGGACAAGGGGGCCCAAGAGCGTGGCTATAGCGCCCATCGAGGGGGCGCTACGACAGTGACGAGGACCGGCAAGCCCTCGAGCCCCCGGGCCCTAGAGTCTTCAGCCGGGCCATCCGCAGCTCAACCCTCCCCGACCGCTTCCGACCACCGACTAACATCGTGAAGTATGACGGGGAGGTTGAGCCCAAGCTCTGGCTCTCGGACTTCCGCCTAGGCTGCCAACTGGGCGGAGCGAAGAGCGACGACCGTGTGATCATACGCCAACTCCCACTTTACCTCTCGGACACCGCCCGCCGGTGGCTCGAGGGGCTCCCGCCGGATCGGATCCATGACTGGGCCGACCTAGTCAGGGTCTTCGACGGGAATTTCAAGGGGACTTGCGTGCGCCCAGGCAACCCCTGGGATCTACGGCGTTGCAGGCAGGCAGCCGACGAGCCCCTCCGCGACTTTGCTCGGCGATTCTCGAAGCAGCGCCTCGAGCTCCCCCACGTGCCTGATGAGGACGTCATCTCAGCGTTCCTCGCGGGCACGACATGCCAAGAGCTAGTTCATGAGCTAGGGCGCTACCGTCCCAGGACGGTCGAGGACCTGATGGATCGTGTCACCAGCTTTGCCTCAGACGACGAGGCAGTGGGGGTCTTCTTTGGCCGCTCCACGGACAAAGGTAAGGCGGTGACCGCGCCGGAGGGCTCGAACAAGGGCAACGACGCCAAGAACCGCAACAACAACAACAAAAAGAAGAGGAACAAAAGCAAAGGCCAAACGGCGAAGCGCGACGCCGACGACGACAACGATGAAGAAGTGCTCATGGGCGCCCTCGACCATAAGAAACCTTGAGGCCCCCCTGACGGGGCTGTTTTCGACCAGATGCTCGAGGACCCCTGCCCTTATCACAAGGGCCCCGTGAATCACAAGCTAAAAGACTGCCGACTGCTGAAGGGCTTCTACGCCAAGCTCGACGACAAGGAGGACACGCCTAAGGGCAAGGACAACAAACGACGCGACGACGGGGACGCGGGTTTCCCCCCGGTGCGTGACTGCTTCATGATCTACGGGGGCCCAACCGTCGGGCTCTCAGCTCGGGAGAGGAAGAAGGAACGCCGGGAGGTCTTCGCACTCCGCCACGACACTCCCCAGTACCTCGACTGGTCCGACGCGCCGATCACATTCGACCGTAACGACCATCCGGACCATGTCGTAAATACGGGGGCGTACCTCCTCGTCGTCGACCCCGTCATCGTCGACGTATGGTTCTCCAAGGTGTTGATGGATGGGGGCTCGAGCCTCAACGTCATATACCTCGAGACTCTCGACCTCCTGGGGATTTCAAGGGATCAGCTCCGACCCAGCGTCGGGGGTTCCACAGAGTCGTACCAGGGAAGGCCTACCCCCTCGGGCGCATCGACCTGCCGGTTTGCTTTGGCACGCCGGTTAACTTCCGCCGGGAAACGCTCACCTTCGAGGTGGTTGGATTCCAAGGGACCTACCACGCCATCATCGGCCGGCCAGGCTACGCCAAGTTCATGGCGGTTCCCAACTACACGTACTTGAAGCTCAAGATGCCGGGGCCGAAAGGGGTCATCACCATCGACACCTCCTACGAGCACGCGTACCACTGCGACGTGGAGTGCGTCGAGCGTGGGGAGGCCAACGTCCACCTCGACTCGCTCGAAGCCCTAGCGGCCCTGGTCACCGAAGAGGTCCCTGAAGCAAAACGCCACGCCGGCGCCTTCGAGCCGGCAGAGCACACCAAGCTGATACCCGTCGACCCGACCTCGACCGATGGCAAGACGCTGCCCATCAGTGCCAGCCTCGAGCCTAAATAGGAAGCAGTGCTCGTCGACTTTCTCCGCGCGAACATCGACATGTTTGCGTGAGGCCCCTCGGACATGCCAGGCATACCGAGGGGAGTCGCCGAGCACGCCTTGGAGATCCAGGCCGGGTCCAGACCGGTGAAGCAACGCCTGCGCCGCTTCGACGAGGAGAAGCGCAGGATCATCGGCGAGGAGGTGCACAAGCTTTTGGCGGCTGGATTCATCAAGGAGGTATTTCACCCGGAGTAGCTAGCTAACCCTGTACTAGTTAGGAAAAAGAATGGAAAAATGCGGATGTGTGTAGACTACACTGGTCTGAATAAAGCGTGTCCAAAAGTTCCATTTCCTTTACCTAGAATTGATCAGATTATCGATTCCACTGCGGGGTGTGAAGTACTTTCATTTCTCGATGCGTATTCCGGCTACCACCAGATCAGGATGAAAGAATCCGACGAGCTCGCTACCTCTTTTGTTACGCCTTTTGGTATGTATTGCTACGTCACAATGCCCTTCGGCCTTCGAAACGCCGGGGCAACGTACCAACGTTGCATGCAGCATATCTTTGGCGAACACATAGGCAAAACCGTCGAGGCCTACGTCGATGACATCGTGGTTAAAACCAAGAAAGTCGGGAACCTCATCAGCAATCTCGAGACCACGTTCGAGTGCCTCCGGGCCAAGAATGTGAAGCTCAACCCCGAGAAATGTGTCTTTGGTGTGCCCCGGGGCATGCTACTTGGCTACATTGTCTCACAACGGGGGATCGAGGCCAACCCCGAAAAGATCTCAGCAGTCACGAGGATGGGCCCAATTCGAGACCTCAAGGGCGTACAGAAAGTGACAGGCTGCCTAGCTGCTCTCAGCAGGTTCATCTCGAGGCTAGGGGAAAAGGCGCTACCTCTCTACCGCTTGCTGTAGAAGACGGAACGCTTTGCGTGGACCCTTGAAGCCGAGGAGGCCCTAACCAAGTTGAAGGGGTTGCTGACTTCCGCGCCAATCCTCGTGCCACCACGACCGGCCCAGGGTGACGATCCCCCCGAGTCCCTTCTCCTCTATGTGGCCGCAACCACTCAGGTGGTCAGCGCGGTCATAGTCGTCGAGAGGCACGAGGAGGGTCGTGCGTTGCCGGTCCAACGGCCGGTGTACTTCACCAGTGAGGCATCATCATCACGAGGCGCAAGCTCCAGCACTACTTCCTCGCTCATCCCGTAACGGTGGTGTCATCCTTCCCCCTCGGTGAGATCATCAACAATTGGGAGGCCACGGGGCGCATCGCCAAGTGGTCCGCCGAGCTAATGGGGGAGGCCATCACCTACGCCCCGCGAAAAGCCATCAAGTCGCAAGCGTTGGCGGACTTCGTTGCTGAATGGACCGACACCCAGCTCCCGCCGGCACAAATCCAAGCCGAGCTCTGGACCATGTACTTCGACGGATCCCTCATGAAGACGGGGGCAGGCGCAGGCCTGCTCTTCATCTCACCCCTCGGAGTCCACATGCGCTACCTGCTACGCTTGCACTTCCCCGCCTCCAACAACGTCGCCGAGTACGAGGCCCTCGTCAATGGGCTGCGCATCGCCCTCGAGCTCGGGGTCCGACGCCTCGACGTTCGAGGGGACTCGCAGCTCGTCATCAACCAGGTTATGAAGGCTTCGAGCTGCATCGATCCCAAGATGGAGGCATACTGCGGAGAAGTGCGTAAGCTAGAAGACAAGTTCTACGGCCTCGAGCTCAACCACATCGCTCGAAAGTACAACGAGGCCGCAGACGAGCTGGCAAAGTTGGCGTCCACGCGCGGCACGGTTCCACCAGATGTCTTCTCGAGGGACGTTTTCGAGCCATCCGTCAAAATCGGCCCGGGGGCTGGCCCCTCGACGCCACCCCTCGAGCCAGACGCGGGGGCTCGACCATTAACGCCACCCCTCGAGAACAACCCCTCGACATCCGATGAGGCAATGCAGATTGACACGCCCGCCTCTTCTTCATCACGACCCCTCGACTGGCGGACGCCCTTCCTCGACTACCTGACGCAAGGCGTGCTACCGGAAGATAAGACGGAGGCCCGACGCATCGCTCGAAGGGCCAAGACCTACGTCATCTACGGCGACGAAAGAGAGCTGTACCGTCGAAGCCCATCAGGAATCCTTCAACGCTGCATCCCCCTCGAGGAGGGACGCAGGCTCCTCGACGACATGCACTCGGGGGCTTGCGGCCATCATGCAGCGCCAAGGACCCTGGTAGGGAACGCCTTCCGACAAGGCTTCTACTGGCCAACCGCCATCGGAGACGCCAAACGCCTGGTCCAAGCTTGCCAAGGGTGTCAGTTCTACGCCAAGCAAACGCACCAGCCCGCGCACGCCCTGCAGATGATCCCCATCGCTTGGCTGTTTGCCGTCTGGGGGCTCGACCTCGTGGGCCCCCTCAAGATGACAACCGGAAAGTACACGCATGTGCTCGTGGCCATTGACAAATTCACCAAGTGCATCGAGGCCAAGCCCATAGGCGACCCCACCTCCGAGAAGGCCGTCGAGTTCATCGCCGACATCATGTACCGGTTTGGGGTGCCTAACGTCATCATCACCGACAATGGCACCCAATTCACGGGCAAAAAGTTCACCAACTTCTGCGACGACAACAACATTCGCGTGACCTGGGCCTCGGTCGCGTACCCTCAATGCAACGGGCAGGTCGAGCGCGCCAACGACATGATACTCCATGGGCTGAAGCCGAGGCTGTTCAAGACCCTCAAGAATTTTGGGAAAGGGTGGGCTGCAGAGCTCCCCTCGGTGCTGTGGGGCCTCAGGACTACGCCGAGTCGAGCGACCGGGTTCACTCCGTTCTTCCTAACCTACGGCGCCGAGGCTGTCTTGCCTACGGACCTCGAGTACGGCTCCCCTCGACTTCGAGCCTACAACGGGCAAACCAACGACGAGAGGCTTGCCAACGCCAAGGACCAGCTCGAGGAGGCTCGAGACGTGGCGCTCATCAACTCCGCGCGCTACCAGCAAATACTTCGACGCTACCACGACAAGCACGTGCGCAAGAGGGACCTGGCGGTAGGGGACCTCGTGCTTCGACGTCTGCAAGATAATCGAGGGCGCCACAAGCTCACCCCTCCATGGGAGGGTCCATACACCGTAGCTGAGGTGCTCAAGCCAGGAACGTACAAGCTCTACGACGGTCAAGGCAGGATCCTGGCGAATGCGTGGAACATATCTCAGCTACGTCGCTTCTACCCTTAAAGGCCTCGAGGCCTTGTTCATTTTGTTGCTTTGTACAAACATGTCAAACATGAATGAACAAACTCGCGCACTGTCATTCATTTTACTTAGCAACTTAAGGTAGCCTCGACCCTGCCTTGCTCAAGGTCGAGCCTCCCTCGGGGGCTGACAGGGGGAACCCCCCAGACTCCGGAAAAAACGCGTTTTTTTTTCAAAAAATTCGACCCTCGTCTCGATTCGCACCTCGAGCATACTAGCAGCGTCTAAATCCGTAAATACCCCGAGCCTCCAAGAGTCGGGGGGCGTCGACGTAGACGGCCACCTACGCCCCCGGGCTACGGTACCCTACCTACGCCTCCCCTCGAGGTACTCGTGGCGCGTATCGAAGGAACACGGACCAAACCGGTTGAAGCTCGAGCTAGCGACAAAAAGAAATGATCGAATAAATTTGAAAAGAAAACAACTTCTTTAAATAAACAAGTCATATACACATATTGACCTCGACGGGCCATAAGTCATGATTTGAATTCTTACAAGGGCCTCGACGCCCAAATTTGGCACGCAGGCCTCATTCTTCATCCGTCTGGAATTCCTCCCCAAGCTCTTCTGCCGCGGGCTCAGCCTCGACATCCGGGCCAGGAGGAGGGGGGCCACCCGCACCACTGTTCGCATCGGGAGGCAGCACGTCCTCCTCGAAGAGCTTCGCGAACGCCGCCCCCGGCCTCTCCACCTTCTCCAGGATCTTGTCGACGCGGCGGTCGTTCCACTCCTCGTCCTTCCCCTCGATCTCGATGAAGCCCTTGGCAACAACGTTGACCGGGTAGCGGAAGTCGGAGCGGACGGCCGCAAGCGCCTGCTTTACGCCATGGTGGAGAGCGCTCCTGACGCGGTCTCGCGCGGCCACGTCAAAGAAGCACACGGCGTCGACCAGGGCATCGCCCCGAGCCACAGCGCCCTCTGCCGCGGCCACCGGGTCGGCACCCCACATGGAGCTGAGCCTGTCGAGGGTGACGCGCGCTCGCTCCGCCACCATGGTTTCACCTCGGAGTTGCTCCACGAGAGCCGTATTCGTCTCGCGGAGCTCCTCGGCGGTCTTCTCGACATCTATGCAACAAACAGAAAAGAGTGAGTCCACAGCGTGACAAGAATCTCAAAATCAAAGCAGGACGAAGCATGAAAATTACCTTGGCAGTGCACGCCCAGAGCGGCGAAGTCGCTGGTAAGGACCTCGACGCGCTGCTCGAATGTACGCTTCTGGGACAGCACGTCGAGCTTTTCGCCCCTAAGGTCCTCGACCAGCTTGCCCGTCTGCGCAAGAGCAAGGTCTTTCCGGATCACCTCCTGCCGCGCTGCCTCCTCGGCAGCCAAGGCGGTGGTGACCTCGCTCTTGGCCTCCTCGGCCTCTTTCCTCGCCGCCTCAGCCGCGGATCGGGCGGTGGCGGCTTCGCTTTGGGCGTCGGCAGCCTCCTTCGCCGCCTCCGCTGCAGACCGGGCGGTGGCGGCTTCGCTTCGAGCATCGGCGGCCTCCTTCCTCGACGCCTCCGCCGTGGCCAGAGCGGTGGTGGCCTCTCTCCTAGCTTGGGCGGCCTCGTCACGAGCCGCCTGGGTCTCCGCCTGCGCCGCGTTGAGCCGGCTCGCCATCTGCGCGTTCCGACCCAGCTCGGCGTGGAGCTCCAGGAGCTCCCCCTCCGCCTTCGCAAGGGCGGCCGCCACCTGCGCGGACTTCTCCGCCTCCTCCGAGAAGGACCTCTCGCCTCCGCCACGAGCTCGGCCACCTCCCTGAAAATGGACCGCGCCTCCCGTGGAACCCCCTGCCGAGCCGGCCGCTCGACGGGGATCATGGCGCCGGACGGGCTCGGCGCGTCAGGATACGGCCACGCTGATCGATCGATCTCGACGAGGGGCAGGCCCTCCTCCTCCGGCTCGAGCGGCGCCAGCTGCGGCCCACCAACCGGCGGCACAGGCTGCGGCTCCCTCCGCCCCTCCGCCGTCTCCTCCCGCTGCTCCGTCCCCTCCCGAGGCGACGACGCGGCCTCGCGTGGAGGCGGGGACTCGAGCGGTAGCGGATCGTTCGAGGGGTGGCTCGTCCCCAAGCTCTCCTCCCTCGCCGGGTCTTCCGGCGTCTTGTCGACCTCGGCCGGTGCCTCGAGCGCTTCCCCCAGCGTTGAGCCCTCGACCGGGGGCGGCACCTGCTCCAGCTCGTCCAGGAGCTCCTCCACCGTCAGCACCTTCTCCACCGACGCCTCTCCCTCCTTCCCCTTCTCCGCGGGCCGGCCCGCGTCGACCGGGGACTCGAGGGCCGCCGACCCTTCAGCCCTAGACGCCAACGGAGCCATGCTTGTCTCGGGAGCTCCCCCGAGATGGTCGTCGCGACGGGGGGAGGAGTGGCCCTCTCGATAGGCGCCACCTGAGGAGGAGGAAGAGGAGGATGCGGTGCCGCGACGGACGCGGTGGCGGCAGGCTTGGCGTCAGGAGCCGTGGTCCCTGCTGAAAAAGGAGAACAGCGTCGTCAGAAACAGGAAAAAGCTTCGACCCCCATGGTCGACGGCGTCGGCCTCACCAAGATCCGCGGCGGCCATCTGGCTTCCCCGAGCCATGGCTGCTCGAGCCTTCGCCAGCCAAGCGGCCTCCCCAGCGGAAGGAGCCATACCTCGAGGTGCTTGGACCTCGGTAGAACTCGAGGTCTTGGCCCGCTTGGACGCCGCGGGGACCATCTCCTGCCGGGGGCGCTTTTCCCTGAAAAGCCAGAAAACAGCACACCAAAGGTAAAAAGGTAAAGTTTCCCTACCAACGAAATTGAGGAGCACTACTCACCCAAAGCGAGGGCGGGGTTTCTTCCCCGAATCGCCGGACCCGCTCGAGGGCTTCGAGCCCGCCCCATGGCTCGAGCCACGCCCCTGAGCCGTCTCCACGTGGCTTGGACGGGGGGAAGGCTCCCGATGCATCCCGTGGCTCGACCCCAGCGGAGAGCTCTCCTTTTGTCTCCCGTCCCGAGGGGGCGACCGCGTCTCTTTCGAGCGGTCATCTTGACGTCTTTCCCGCCGCGGGCTCCGAGACCTGCTCCGGCGCTCGTGCTGACGGCCGCGCCCCCCCGCGCTTGCCTCCTCCCGGCGGCGATGCGGCGACGGGCTCCGGGGTTGCTCGTGACTCTCGTCACGGGACGACCGGGGGCTCCCCCCTCGACGGTCATGGTGGCGCGGGCTCGATGTCACCCCCGACGCCTTGCGATGGTCGGGCTCGGAGTCCTTCTCGACGTGTTGACCGCTCCTCGACGGCCGGCCCTTCTCGAGACCCCCCGCCTGGGTCAACGCGGTCGCGGCCTCCTTCTGCGCCGCAGCGATGGCGCTCCGGGTTCGAGGTTTCCTCGCGTCAGCGGGCACGTCCGGTACGGAGCTCGACGTGCCCTGAGCCTCCGACGAGGCTGGGCCTGACGAAGCCTTCCGCAGCTGCGCCCCGCGCGATCCCTTCGCCGGGGGGACCTCCAAAACATTCTCCTGCACAGAGGAGCGATCAGCCCTGACGTCGACGACCCCCGCGCGCCTCAAACGCGCATCCATCCCTTCGTCATCATCGTCCTCCTCCTCATCGTCCTCCTCCTCCGAGCTCGAGGAACTGAGCTCGGGGGACTCCTCTCCAGGCTGCCGGTTACGACGAGCCTTCGCGAGCTTCTGTTTCCGGGCCGACCGGCGCAAGTTCCTCTCTTTTTCTTTCTTCTTCTTTGCATCCTTACTTTTCTTATCTTTCTAAGCAGAGAGGCGCCTCACCTGTCTTTCCGCGGCGTCATCCCTCACCGGGGGCCTCGACGCGCGACATGTGAACGCCCCCTTCAAGAAAACAAACTTGATAAGAAAAACCATAAGGAGAGTAAAACAAGATTCGGAAAAAGAGAAAGGAGGGGAGGCTCGAGACAACCTGACTCGAGGGTGGCTTACCAGGTCAAGACACCCCTCGTCAGGCGCCATGGGGATCAGGTTGGTGTCCTCGGGGACAAACGACCCATGGACTGTGATCGACACCCGGGAGACGCCCTCGCTCCGAGGCAGCCTTTCCTCGGCCATCCTCGACTCGTTCAGCGTCTCGAGCAGGGCCTTTGGTCCCATCTCATGCATGAGGAGGGGGCGGTCCGCCAGAGGAAGGACCCTCCGCTGGTGGAACGCCCAAATAACCGCCTGGACGGTCAAGCCCTTGTCCTCCACCAACGACCGCATCGTCTTCATCAGCGGCATCAGGTGGCCCTGCCGGTCCGCTGCGACGCCCCAGGTCCACTTCTCCGGGCGCTGGGTGATGACCCCACCGGTGTACTGCGGAAGGAGCCCTCCCTCGTTCCGCAGGTAGAACCAATGGTCGTCCCACCCCGCCTGGTTGATGGAAAGCTTGTAGCGGAGGTATTCGCGGGGGACGTTGGCCGACGAGGTCCCAGTCCTCGCGGTGATGGTGAGAGAGCCCACACGCACGAGCCTCCTCCCGCTAGGTTTCAAGGCCTTGAGGAAGAGCTCGCCCCGGAAGAGGTGGACGAACATCTCCCAGTGCGGCTCGATCTTCAAATATCCCTCGCACACCGCGGCGAAGATGGCGGCGTGCGAGATTGAGTTGGGGGAGAAGTGTTGCAGCTCCACCTCGAAGTGGTGAGCTAGCCCCCGCATGAAGCGGCTCGGCGGAACGCCAAGCCCCATGCGGTGGTAGCACGTGAAGCTCACCACATACCCCTCCGGCGGGTGCGGCTCCCGGTGATCCTCCGACGGAAGAACCCACCACGCGGGTCCCTCCTGCGGGCTGGGACGGAGGAGCCCCTGGGCCACCAGCGAATCCAGCTCGCGTCGCGTCGTCTTCGACGGGTTCCAGTCTTCGGCCGGCAGCGCTGGAGTCTGAGCAGCCATGGCGGCGACGACGCGGATTTGAGCAGCGGACGGGCGGCCGGGAAGATTCCCAATTGCAGGCTCGGGAAGAAGGCGTGCGGAGGCTACGGCGGCGGTGAAGGCAAAGGCAAAGTAAAGAGTTCCTCTCCTCTCTTTCGATATTTATAAGAGGAAACCCCAACGGGTGGGGTCTCCCACGACGGCGGAAAAAGTAACCGCACGCATTTAATGTGCTCACCTAACCGCGTCTCGAGCCGGTTGACAGGTACACGCGGCAATCCCCCATTCGCTCCACTTCCGGGGCCCACCGCGGCCGCCGCTCCGACTTCCTGTCCGTCGCCCTGGCGCCACGATCTCCACTACCTCGCCTAAAAAGGCGCGCCCAACGGGCAGAAGAATTCCCAGACGACGGAGGCTTCTTCACGAAGGTAAAAACGGGCTCCGGCCCTAAGCCTCGAAGCAGCGAAGGCTGGCCCTCGAAAAGGGTTCGACAGCCGGCTTCGAGCACCCGAGTCAGGGACACCAAGGGGCGTCACTCGCAGCATCGCTCGAGGGCCAAGCCCTCGAGGCCCCTCACGTGTATCCAAGGCGGGGAGCACGACATGCAGTGAGATCCCCTCGGAGGGAGGCATCGAGCCACCGGGTCCTATCGAATGGACCCGGCACTCCTGCAGACTGAGCACCCATGCTTTATGAGATCGCCTCCGGGCTACAGTCGACCCCTATCGAACGGGGCACGAGGTCTCACTTGGATTCCCCCGTTACCAGCTCACCGGGAACCTCGATACTCGCCCGCTCGTGGTAGTACGAGGCATCCCCCCTCGCATCCGATCAAAAGGACTCGCGGGATGACAAGCCAGGGCAACCGACGTGCCGGACAGCTCGAAGAGCCGGCCGGTCGGTTCAGCCTGGCACCCCTCGACGAAAGAGGGTCTAAAAACTCGGGGGCTCGACACTCCCGAACCTAAAAAACGCAACTAACACTCACACAAGAAAAAGCCCACGAGGGAGTCCTAACCACTCCCCCGTGGCCTCGGGGGCTACACCCGCGGGTGTCGCTCGCGCGACACCCACGGAATCAAAACAACCAAACCCTCGAGAACCGGCTAGCTAACCCTCGAGATCCCAGTCGGGAGCCCCTGCTCGAGTGCAAGCACTCAAACAAGGGCTCGGGGGCTACTGTCGAGGGAACACCAAAGGGATACCCCCAATCAACGCATAACAAATAAGTCAAACCTAGAGCACCAATTAATAAGAGACCAAACTAGTCTAACCCCCTAAAAAACCAACCCCTCGAGGCCTACAACGCTGGCCCACAAAGCCGAAGCCCGAAAACCTATTAAGCGGAAAGTAGGCTGCGTCAGCCCTCCAAACCAGGCCTCGGGCGAACGCTCGTTCTCCGTCTCGCCCGAGCCCTCCAAGCCAGGCCTCGGGCGAACGCTCATTCTCCGTCTCGCCCAAGCCCTCCGAGCCAGGCCTCGGGCTGGCGCTTGTTCTCCGTCTCGCCCGAGCCCTCCAAGCCAGGCCTCGGGCAAACGCTCATTCTCCGTCTTGCCCGAGCCCTCCGAGCCAGGCCTCGGGCTGGCGCTCGTCCTCCGTCTCGCCCGAGCCCTCCGAGCCAGGCCTCGGGCAAACGCTCATTCTCCGTCTCGCCCGAGCCCTCCGAGCCGGGCCTCGGGCTGGCGCTCGTTCTCCGTCTCGCCCGAGCCCTCCAAGCCAGGCCTCGGGTGAGCGCTCGTTCTCCGTCTCGCCCGAGCCCTCCAAGCCAGGCCTCGGGCGAACGCTCGTTCTCCGTCTCGCCCGAGCCCTCCAAGCCAGGCCTCGGGTGAACGCTCGTTCTCCATCTCGCCCAAGCCCTCCGAGCCAGGCCTCGGGCGAACGCTCGCTCTCCATCTCGCCCGAGCCCTCCGAGCCAGGCCTCGAGCTGGGGCTCGTTCTCTGTCTCACCCGAGCCCTCCGCGTCAGGCCTCGGGCGAGCACTCCACTACCCTTCAAGCCTCCCGCAAGAAGGAAGCTCCCTGCTTCTCAGCTCTGACAACCGTACCAACCCCATACTACGCATTCAATGCGTCCATCTACTCCGGTCACATCCTTCGGTACACGGCATGTGCCACAGTGAACCGGAGCCAGAGTCAAACCTCGTTTTCACCACAAGCATGGGCAAAAAGGCACAAGTACAACACTGTTCGGCCATACCACGCACTGTAGCACGCTCGAGCTTCACCCCGAGGCCTGGGTTCCCGCTGTACGCCCGGGCGTTCCGGGACTTGCCCGTACCTGCGGGGGCTCGAGCCTCCCGTAGGCGCACCTCGAGGCCGTCTCCGCGCCCCTCGAGCCCTAACCGCTTTCGTGCTATTGGAAGACAGGTGCCCCAAGACCCGGAGGGACTCTGCCACGTCTTGTACGAGCCGGAAAGGGCGCTGCACGGCCCCCACGTCGCCACGCCTCCACGTCCGCGCTCGGGATGGAGGCCACGCTTCAAGGACGCCTCAACAGCAACCCCCACGTCGGCTCCAGTATCTTCGACAAGACATAATTCCTACCCTCCGTCGTATTGGGCATTGTACATCCCGATTCCTGTATCATTCCTGTGTAACCCTGGCCTCCTCTTGCTCTATAAAAGGGGACGCCAGGGCCCTTCGCGCGCAAGACAACAGACAAGGAAGAACGGACAACGCACAATGCACGAGTCCACACACACTCGAGTCCGGACTTCGGTCCACGCTCATTGAGCTTGTATCGCCCCTGTACAAGCACTTAGGTGCGAGTAATACAAGAACCTCCTCCCCCGCTGGACGTAGGGCCTTCTTCGCCCGAACCAGGATAAATCGTTTGTCATCTTGCATCACCATCCAGGAAGAGAGCACGCGATCACATTACTCGGTGTCAGACCCCCGGGATCGAAACACCGACACTCATCAAAAGTAACATCCCGAGAAATCCGCATACGACGAGCAACTGGATCCCAGCAACGATAGCCTTTGTGTTCAGCACTATAGCCTAGGAAAACGCACTCAACAGATTGAGACGTCAGCTTAGTGCGTTCACGAGGAGCAAGAAGGACATAGCACAAACAACCAAAAAGACGAAGACTAGAGTAGTCTGGTGGTTGTCCATAGAGGCGCTCGTAAGGGATGCCCCCTTGAAGGGCAGAGGAGGGCTGAATATTGGTTAAATAAGTGGCAGTACAAATAGCATCAGCCCAGAAGTGAGGGGGAACAGAGGACGCAATCATAAGAGCACGAGCAGTTTCAAGAAGGTGGCGATGTTTGCGCTCAGCAACACTATTCTGGGCATGCGCACCTGGACAAGAAAACTGAGAGAGCGTACCCTGGTCAGAAAGAAACTGACGAAGTGCTGTAACACCCGGTTTTAAAGAACAAAACCAGGTATGCCATATGTGTGCCCAGAAAGTCCACACATACAACCACAGCGGGAAAAGATATCAAAAACAGTGTTCTATATAACGAAAAACGTTTATAACTAACACTTACATCAAAGTTAAGCGGAACGAAAACTATTCTTCTCTTTAAACTCCATTCTTCACAGGGACAGTTGACTGGGGGTACATACGCCTATCACTTCCATCAGTCTTTTTGGAACTTCTCTATGTGTTCACCACGCTTCCGCTGCGCGACTCTGACGAAGACTGGGTGTGGGGGGAAATAGCAAGGGTGAGCACATGTCGTACTCAGCAAATACAACATGAGGTTATGAAGCTCAAAAGGCCAGACACTGGTTTACTCTTTTAGTTTAGTCAATATTTTAGCATTAGATAGCCATCAAGTTGTGCTTAAATCCCATTCAAACCACATGAATAATATTATGAGCAACCACATCAAAGATTAACAAGTTGACAGGAATATGAACATAAAGTATATATTGTTAAAGTTATTAGTCAGCAAGTTTTCCGAGCCGCTCGTGACCGTGAGCACGGCTGATATATCAGTTTTAATACTCTGCAGAGTTTGTACAACTTTACCCGTGAGCCGTGATCCCCATGCGCCAGGGGTTGCAAATCTCATATCACCTCTACCAAGGAAGTGCGACAGGGTACACTATGAAGTCTTTCGAAGTTTCCCTAACAAGATAGTGGCCACTAGGTTTCCAATCGGCAAGCAGATATAGGAACCCCTTTCCGATGGCACATTCCTTCCTGGCTATACACATGAGACCAGAGGCTGTCCTATACCCAAGTCGTCGAGCCCCTTTTGTGCCCTTCCGGGTAACCACCATCAAGCGAGGAGAGGTCCTTGAACCAACTAGAACCAGAGCCATGTAGCCCTCACGGTTGTACTGTATGTCCCAGCTTTTGCCCGCAGAAGATCATTTAGGGGGTCAGATGTTCACATTACCATGGAAACAAGTTATCAGTATGTGTTGCGCATATTATTAGTCATCTCGTTTGTTCATATAGATTAGAGTTAAGCACTAGCAGATCTACCCATATGCATATATCCCATGGTGGCAAGGTATAGAGTTGAAACAACTAGGGTAAACCTGTGGTTGGTATAATTGGACACATGCACATGAATAGTGAATTATAAATGAGTAGGCAACAAGGATGGTCCCATGTTATACTTGCTTGTTACTCTTGATCAATTCTCACATCTTTAGCTTTGGGTCATCACCTTCTGATATTCAGCGCGCACAACCGGTCAACGGCTATTCGTAGCAGGCACCACACATAGGCAACGTAGAAACAAACAACATAGACGACTAAGAACAACACAACCCGAGATAAAACAACGTACTAAAAGAGAGCTCACTACTACGGTCACGGGATCACATAAAACGATTGAAAGACACATCTACCGGGAATTTTATATTATAAAAAGGAAGAACTACCAGCTTGTTTTATTTTAATTAAATAAGATCATGACAGATATTAATTCAAATTGGTTAAAAACATATTTTAATTATAAAGTCGGGTTACACTAATCATATTTTATTCATAAATTTAATCAAGTTAAACATTAGCTTAGTAAAAGAAAGTAAACATGTGAGAGCATCTGAACGTAATTTATGTGACAATGTTTAGCCTAAGCAAATTATAAATTATAAATATATTTATTATAGTAGCTAATCATGTTAACATTTGTGTATAAAATATCGAAGTATAAAACCTACGTTGATTTTAATTAGAAAGATATTAAATAATTATTAACCAAATTAATAGGATTAGATTTATAAACATGTGACATTAAAAGCGTTAAACACTGCTGCGTAGAACACGTCGACACGAAACTAACGTCTATGTTACACGGATACGGATACGTGTATCGGTATCGGAAGGATACGGATACGCGGATACGCCAATTTCCCAAAAAACCCGATACGTGGATACGTTTAATATTTTTTTAAAAATAATAAAATAATAATAATAATAATACATGTGTGAATTTAAAGCTGATAACAATAAAACATCACAATTAACTACAATGGAAGGGTAGTGTTATTACAGAACAACATGTCTAAAGCACTAAAGGTCTCAAATACAGTAGTCTCAAATTTAGGAAAGGAATAAAAGACATTCAGGATTGCAACATGCAGCAGAAACAGAAAGGCAGCAGGTTCTTATTTCCCACTCGGCTACTCATTTGTCCCATTGTCATCCACAACATCAAGCTCGAGAATGGTGAAATAGAACAGATCGAGAATGGCCATGGACCATGGCCCATGGGGAGAGGCGGAGAGGAAGACGAAGTGGGAGCAAAGAAATCACTGGAGCTCGAGAATGGGAAAGGGATTAACTCACCGGAGCTCGATTCGGTTGCTCGACGCCGGCGGAGGGCGGATTGAGACAGACGGACGGACGCCGGCGGACAGAGACACACAGACGGACGCTGGCGAGCAGGGAAGGTCGCACAGATGCTCGGCGTTGGTGGGGTCGGATGGATGCTTGTTGCCGGTGCAGGTTCGTCGCCGGCGGGCGGCGAAGACGCGGTCGCGCGCGGGGAGCTGCCGAGCTGGGGCGGCGCGATGCGGCCTCGTGCGAGGGAGCCGGTCGGATGGATGCTCGTCGCCGGCCGAGGCTCGTCGCCGGCGGAGGCTCCTCGCCGGTGGCCGGCGGGCGGCGGAAGACGCGGTCGCGACGCAGAGAGAAGGGGGCGGCGCGATGCGGACGAGTCGAGGATAGGGCTACGGGAGGATACGTTGAAATGATGCTGATGTTGGGCTGGGCCGTATCCAAAAACGCAGATACGCGTATCGCAATGCAGATACGTATCAGCCAAACGTATCGGATTTTCGTAAAAAATAAAAAAAATCGGATACTCCGTGGATACATATCGGTGACGTATCCGATACGTATCCGTATCCGATACGTATCGGATACGCGATACGCGACTTCCCTGAAGTATCCGTGTAACAGAGACTAACGCAACTAGAATGAACTAAAACGGAGATTAGATGATTAAACAACGGAGGATTAATGAACAGTGACAAAATCGTAATTACCATTATCTTGTTGCTTAGAACAGATCGTATTCTTCATCTTGATGAACGTGGCAGAGAGCAGCAATTGCAGTAGTGGGTTTGGCCGGGAGGGAAGGGTCCTCGGCCAAGGGGCCTGCTGACCGGCCGCCGGCGATTAGCCACCAGGTTGGGCCTGCTCAGGCCGGTGCTGCTCGTGGCGAGCAGCAGCCACCTCGCCTTGCACCTGCTGCAGGCATGCGGCAGCCTGCTACTCCACCTTAGCAAAGACGTGGTGAAGGCAGCCGTGGGGTCATGGAGCTCGAGCAGCGGTGTGGGGTCCGCCTGCGGCCTGAGGAGAGGCGCAGGAACCATGCGGTGGCCAGAGAACACGAAGAACAGATGCCATCCATGGAGACATCGCCGGAAAAGAGAAGATTTTAGGGAAACAAACAAACGGTAAAAGATTTGTATAAAGAAGGACATGACGACGTAGAGATTGATGAGAGCTACCTCGTGGTGGTGGTGGTTTATGCCGGAGCGCGACGGTTTAACCGTAAAAGCTCGCCGGAGAGTTCGTCGGAGTTTAGGAGATGCGAAACTTCGGCTTCAGATCTAGAATGATAGAAGTGGCGGCTCGTGAAACGGGCCGTACTTTTGGACTCCTCGCGACGAGATGAACACCGGCATGTATATATATGTAGGGTTTGGATAAGTTTGAAAAACGAGATATTTTATTAATTTCGGGATTAATATAATTCCAGAAAAGTCTAGAATTGTTATTTAAGCCACGAAAAATATTCTGATGGCCCCAAAAATTTTGGGAAAATTCTCAGAAATATTTTGGAACATGAGGAACTCAAATAAAGTATTTGAAGCTCATAAAGAGATATTTTGGAGCATCTAAAAATTAGAATATGCTCGCTCAAATATTAGAAACTCTTCCGGAAAAAGCCAGAAAAATTCCCAAGAAGTTTATAGTGATATTATGATGGATGATGAACTTAAAGAAGTGATTTGAGACAGAATAAAAAGAATTTTGAAAAAGTCCAACAAAAGGATAGAGATGGAAACGATAAATTTGATTTTTGGAAAAAGATGGAAACTGACCTGATATAGAAAGACGGTCTACCAAACGTGTTTTGAAACTCTACCGACTCACAACACAAGGCCAAACAACGACAAACCATCACATCAAGCATAACTCGTCAAATTAGTTTAGCAAAAATTTAAAAATTCTTGATTTACTACAAGGTGGCACTAGCTCCAGCTAAACTTGATCAATTTTATACAAATATTAAAATTATTTATTTTATTTAGTGTTTTCTACTCACAACCCAAAATCAGAAATTTTGGGGTGTGACAAGTGCACTCGAAAGGTACTCTCCAGCAGAATCAGCACGAAAAACACGAATAGGAGTGTCAAACTGAGTGCGAATCATACGAGCAAATGTCTGATATATGGATAACACCTTATTACGATGTTTCATGAAGTACACCCATGTGAAACGAGAGAAATCATCAATAAATATGACATAATATTGGTGACCTCCTTTCGAAACGAAAGGTGCAGGACCCCATACATCAGAATGAACAAGGTCAAAAGGACGCTGTGACACTGACCCACTAGAGCGATATGGAAGTTGTAGCTGTTTGCCAAGCTTACAGCCCTGACACTGATCTAAAGAAACATCACTAGAGACATTTCCCAAAAGACCTCGACGAACAAGAGTGGACAATCGAGAACCACATAAATGTCTCAATCGATGGTGCCACTGTGCAAAAGAGGAAGTAGCTGATGGCGAAGAAGCAGAGCCCACAAGACTGGCGGAGGCAGCAAAAGGAAGACGAAGCCAGTCAAGTTCCCAAAGACGCTGAGAGTCACGGCGGCGAGGGCCAGTACCAACCAGAAGACCCGTGCTGAGATCCTGAACACGACAAGAATCAGAATCAAGAATAACACGACAACCATGATCAGTAAGTTGACCAGCAGAAATAAGTTGCATGGTCAAATCAGGAACATAAGAGACACTAGGAACATGAAAAGAAGAGGATGAAAAAGTGCCAGAACCAACAACCGACAGAGGCGAGCCATCAGCAGTTTGAACAATAAGAGGAATAGGAGAAGGGCAAATGGAAGAAAGACGACTGCAATCCGGTGTCATATGAGAAGAAGCACCCGAGTCAACAATCCATGGCAAGATACTTGAAGTAGATGGTGGTCTCTCAATAGAAGACTGAGAAGAGGCAGCAGACAGTGCAGAGGCAGTAGTAACAGAACCAACAACTCCAGTAGGTGCAGGAGCTGGAGTAGCAGAACCAGCAGCTCCAGTAGGCACAGAGGTGGCAAGTCGACGCAACAACATGAGTATCTCCTGTGTATCAGTGTGAGAGCCACCACCAGTAGTCGCACTACCGGTACACCCACCTCGACGAGACTGAGCCTGCCGCTTCTTCTTATAACAGTGAGCCTCATCATGTCCATCTTTATCACAATAATCACAATGAAGACCACCTGTGCTGCGAGGCCCAGACCCCTTAGGAGCAGGTCCAAGCACTCCGGAGGATACAGATCTAGCAGCCAAGACTGAGGAGGGAGTCTGAAGTAGGCCAGCAGAACGAAGACGAGTCTCCTCATTACGAACAGCAGCAAGAGCCTCCATGAAGGACACACCTGGCTCACGAGCCAGTAGCTGAGCACGAAGAGGCTCAAACTCAGGACGAAGTCGAGTCAAGAAGTCATAGGTGCGACGAAGCTCGAGATGACTTTGTTGTTTCCTACAGGAATCACAAGTGGCTGGAGACAGCTGAGGACCAAGGGTGTCCAGCTCTCGCCAAACTGCAGATAGCTGTCGAAAGAACTCCTCAACTGAACTATCACCCTGCTGTAACAATTGCTCTTGGCGTAAAGCAGCAATATAGGTGGATTGACCGGATGGCTCGTAGCGCTGACGAAGGAAAGCCCACATTTGAGAAGCATGATCTAGTTGCACAACATCTGCAGCTAGACGCTCATCCATACTAGCAACAAGAACAGCCCCAGCACGGGCATCTTCATCCAACCATGCACGATAGGCTCTAAAGTGAGACGTATAAGAGGCTAAATCATCATCATAATCTTCTCATAACTTCTTTTCCTCAGCCTCTGAAGTTCCTGTTGGGATCACTAGCTGAACCGGAGAAGGCAATACTGGACACGGCAGCTCGCCACTAATAAACCCCCACAGACGAAGACCGCGCATATGCCACCTCATATGAGAAACCCAATCACGATAGTTGGTGCCATTGAAGACCACTGGACATCGTGGGACATGGGCACCCCCACCAGAGGAATGAACCAGAGGAGATGCCGTCTTTTTTTTTATTTTTTTTTGAGATGAAGGAGACGGGAGGAGTCACGGAAGAAAGCGATGCCCGCACCCAGGCTGCGCACGAAGGGGAGGCCGGAGGGGAGGCGCCCCAGAACAGCAGCCAGCAAAGGAGGTCGCACCGCACTGAGGGCGCACGAAGGGGAGGCGCCCAGGCAGCAGAGGAGGCCGCACCGCACCAATCGGAAGAGGGCGCCGCGTCCGCGCCGGTCGCGCCCTTAGAAGCAGAGTCCGCGCGGAGGCCACGCCGCGTCCGCGCCAACCGCGAAGCAGAGGCCGTGCGGTAGCAGAGGCCCGCTGACCGCGAAGTAGAGGCCGCGCGGAGGCCTCGCGTCCGCACCGGCCGCGAAGGTTGCGCCCGCGCGCCAGCACGTCCGCGCCCGCGGGTCCGCAGGTCCACGCCCAGCAGAGGAAAAGGGCGGAGCCGAAGCAGAGGAGTCGCCGGGTCGTAGAGAAGGGGAGCGGCGTCCGCACGACAGGAAGAGCGAAGAGACGGCGGCGGCACGGCAGGAAGAAGCCGTCGGCCAACCCTATCGCAACCAGGCTCTGGATACCATATTAGGAATGTAGCTTATCCATTCAGTGAAAGAGGGCTTTGCCCTATGTACAGGTTACATGCACAATATGCAAAGGGACCCTTGTCCCAAAGGGAAAATACAACATATATACATATCTCTAACATCTCCTATCTCTCCGTGGGGGAAGGAGTCGCACTTGGGAGGAGCTTACGCCGGGTAAGGGCCGCGCCAGGGAGGAGCTCTCGCCTCCGCTTGGTTCCCCTACCTTGCCAGTCTCTGTGCATGCGTGGTGCCTACGGTTGTTGGGCCCGGGGCTATCAGGTCTTACAACCTCTGTGACCTGCAGTGGAGCGCCGTCCCGAGCGTCGCGGCTTAGTCGAAGCAAGGATTCACGTGATGGGAAGCCATGGGTGGCGTTGGCTAAAGTGGAAGAGGAGGGGATTCACGTGATGGGAAGCCATGGTGGCGTTGCCTAAAGTGGAAGAGGAGGTAGTGGCAACGGCATGGTCTGCGCAGACGACTGGGGAGGACACGCCATGGGAAGTCGCGCTACGGGGTGGACCATTGTTTTTGAGGCGTCGCCTAGGCGTTGTGGCGTACCCAGGCGCCGCAAGACGCCACAAGGTTTTAGTTACGCCATATCGTCTGGGCGCGTCCAGGCGTACCCCCAACGCCACAGGACGCCACAACGCCTCAAAAACAATGGGGTCCACAGGTTGCAACTATCAAAGTATCTATTGTCTGAATAGCAAGGTCTTCTGTTTATATGTCTCAGCTGGATGTTACATATATATGGTAGTCTTGGTGAATTATGATAAGGACCATTCCTGTATATATAGTTTGTTACTCCTGATTTCTTATTGTTTCCTTGGTAGCTTGGCTTATGAATCTCCATGTGCAGGCAGTGGCAAGACCTATACAATGCAACCCCTACCTCTTAGAGCTGCACATGATATGGTTTGTCTTTTACATCAACCTATGTATCGAAATCAACATTTCAAGTTGTGGCTCAGCTACTTTGAAATTTATGGTGGCAAACTCTTTGATCTTCTCAGTGAAAGGAGGTTGGTTACTTGAATTCTTATGTTCATGTTTTGCATAGTATAATCCATTGGTCGAATTTCTGTTTTGGGGCATTAGTCGGATGCACACACTGGTTGCATGCAGATTATTATGTACAATTCAAGTAATCCCTCAGTTCCAAGTTTTAAGATGTTTTGGCTTTCATAGATACTTTACTTTACTATGTATCTAGACATAGTGTATAACTAAGTGCATAGCAAAAGCTATGTATGTGAAAGCAATAGAGATTGCGTGGAATATTGGATTAGATTGATTGGAGAGTCCTATGTACATATATATAGGGAAGAGGAGATATTGTGGCTTATGGAAACAGAACCAACAGAGATCTCCTCATATCTCTCTAACCAAATATAGTCTAACCAAATATAGGGGCTGGCCGGCTATACCATGCACATGCCCACCATACACGCACAACACATATACATGTATATTCTAACACGCCCCCGCAGTCACAACATCGATGGGTCGAACGTTGAGACTGGACCGAAACTCCGTGAAGACAGCAGTAGGCAAGCCTTTGGTAAAAATGTCGGCGAACTGGGACGTCGTCGGGACGTGAAGAACGCGGACAGCACCAAGAGCCACTCGTTCTCGGACGAAGTGAAGATCAATCTCAATGTGCTTGGTACGCTGATGCTGAACGGGGTTGGAAGACATGTACACGGTGCTGATATTGTCGCAGTAGACCAATGTGGCATGGCGCAGGGGTGTATGCAGCTCAGACAACAACTGGCGCAACCAAGAAGCTTCGGCGACGGCATTGGCGACCGCACGATACTCAGCTTCAGCACTGGAGCGAGAGACCGTGTTCTGGCGCTTGGAGGACCAGGAAATCAAAGTGTCACCGAGAAACACGGCGTAGCCCGAGGTGGACTTACGAGTGTCAGGACAGCCAGCCCAGTCGGCATCGGAGTAGACAACAAGATCAAGCTGACTGGAGGCTCGAATGTGTAACCCCAACTCCAAAGTGCCACGAACATAGCGCAATATGCGCTTCAAAGCTGCAAGGTGAGGCTCTCGCGGATCATGCATATGAAGACACACTTGCTGCACGGCATAAGCAATGTCCGGCCGTGTGAAGGTGAGATACTGCAGAGCTCCTGCTAGGCTGCGAAAATCCGTAGGATCTGCAATGGGGTTGCCATCAGCTGAGAGCTTCGGGTTGATATCAACCGGAGTAGAGCAGGGCTTGCAATCTGCCATACCAGCACGATCTAAGATGTCCAGCATATACTGATGTTGAGATAGGAAAAGACCACAGCTGGTGCGCTGAACCTGCATGCCCAGAAAATGATGGAGTTCTCCCAAATCCTTCATAGAAAATTCCCGCTGTAGCGCTGCAATAATGCGCTGGCGCAGATCCGCTGAGGAAGCAGTCAACACAATATCATCAACATACAGCAGGAGATATGCAGTCTCAGAACCCCGACGATAAACAAATAAGGACGTGTCCGACTTGGCCTCAACAAAGCCCAACTTGAGAAGGAACGTGGCGAACCTGCTATACCAAGCACGGGGCGCCTGTTTCAGTCCGTATAAGGACCTATTCAAGCGGCAGACAAAATCCGGGCGAGAGGTGTCCTCAAATCCTGCTGGCTGGGCGCAGTAGACTGTCTCGGAGAGGGTCCCATGGAGGAATGCATTTTTCACATCAAGCTGATGAACTGGCCAACTGCGTGAGACAGCCAACGAGAGAACTGTGCGAACAGTAGCGGGCTTCACAACAGGGCTGAAAGTCTCATCGTAGTCAATGCCTGGGCGCTGGGTGAATCCACGAAGAACCCAGCGCGCCTTGTAGCGCTCGAGAGAACCGTCTGCCTTGAACTTGTGTTTGAAGACCCACTTGCCAGTCACCACATTGGAGCGCGGTGGTCGCGGAACTAGATCCCAAGTGTGGTTGGCAAGCAGAGCTGAGAACTCCTCCTGCATAGCTGCACGCCAATGGGGGTCAGCAAGAGCGGCGCGATACGTCCGCGGGATCGGCGACAGGGAGGTCGTCTGAAGTGCCGCCGGCTGTCGGAAACCGGCTTTCCCACGCGTCCTCATGGCATGCTGATTGGCCACAGGGACGATGGGAACCGCCCCAGGTGGAAGGCGAACAGCAGCAGCAGCCGGTGGTGGTGGAGCAGTTGCAGATGGAGGCCGTGGGCGACGGCTGTATGTCAGCCGAACAGGTGGGACTGGCGCCGTAGCAGCCTGCCCATCCCAGCACTGGAAGCCGGGTGGAGGACCAGTCGGCTGGCTGCTGGAGGGGCCAGCAGCTGGTGGGGCACGTGCCTGACTGCCCAGACCAGCCGGCTGGCTGATGGAGGAGCCAGCTGCTGGTGGTGCATGACCGGCTGTTGCAGCCGGGCCTGCTGTAGATGACGCGCCAGGGGCCAGGGGAGCAGCAGCAAGCCATGGGGCGTTGCTCCCTGGAAACACAGCCGCACGTGGCTGTGCAGCAGCGGCGCCGGGAGAACCTGCAGGCATAAAAAATGACGGTACTGGTGGAGCCATCACAGGGTCAGTAGAGTCCAAGAACTCGAAATCCTGGGGTGTAGGACGAGCGGAATCCTCGGAGAAGGGAAAGGATGTCTCATCAAAGACGACATGCCGGGATATGATGATCCGGTTGGATGACCGGTCAAGACAGCAGTAGCCTTTGTGATGAGGGGAATAGCCAAGAAAGACACACAAGGAGGAACGGGGGGCGAGTTTGTGGGGAGCGGTGGCTGAAAGGTTGGGATAGCAACGGCACCCAAAAACACGAAGATGCTCATAAGAGGGTGGAGACCCGTATAGTACCATGTGAGGGATGGAGAAATTGAGTGTCTTGGTGGGGAGAATGTTAAGGAGCAGTGTGGCGGTGGAGAGGGCCTCGACCCAATAGGCTGGAGGGACACTAGCCTGGAACATGAGGGAGCGAACAACATTATTTATGGTACGAATAATGCGTTCAGCTTTACCGTTTTGGGAGGAGGTGTATGGACAAGACATGCGTAGCTGCACGCCGTGAGAGAGGAAGAAGGCACGAGAAGCATGATTGTCGAACTCGCGTCCATTGTCGCACTGAATACCCTGAATGGGGACACCGAACTGTGTAGCAACATATGCGAAGAAGTTAGACAGGGTCGAAAAGGTGTCTGACTTTAACCGAAGTGGAAAAGTCCAGAGGTAGTGCGAAAAGTCATCAAGAACGACAAGATAATACTTGCATCCAGCAACACTTGGAATAGGCGAGGTCCACAAATCACAATGTATTAATTGGAAAATATGAGTGGTTCTGGAATTGGACACATGAAATGGCAAACGAGTATGACGCCCCAACTGACAAGCATGACATAATGTTTGACTAGCACTATTATTACATGGAATGGCAGACGATTGTGCTAGCCTAGACAAGACTTCATGACCGGGATGACCAAGATGCTGGTGCCAAAGCGAAGGACTAGAAGTGGCGATCAGAGTAGAGGCAGGCTCCTGGAACTGTAGTGGGTAAAGGGGACCGGAGCTGTCACACCTGATGATCTCTCTCCGAGAATGTAGATCCTTCACAGAACAGCCAAGAGGGTCAAACTCCACAGAACAATTGTTATCGGAAGTAAACTGACGTACCGAAATAAGATTCTTAATAAGGCCAGGAGAAACAAGGACATTATTAAGATGAAGGTTATGGGGAAACTTGGTAACGCCAGTGGAAGTAACGGGAAGAAGGTGCCCATTACCGACAACAATATGGGATGGTGATGATGAAGGTGGAGTGAAGGGAGCAGTGACTGTACCAGCATCAGAAGTCATATGGTTGGAGGTGCCGGAGTCGAAGTACCAGTTGCTGGATGGGGGCTGCTGCAGCGACATCGTTTGGAAGTTGGCAGCCAAGCTCGCCGCATCCCAGCCTGGGGCGCCAACAGCTGGGCTGTAGAGGCCCGTTGGGGGCAGTGCCCACTGCTGCATGCCTGGGTGGACACCCCAGCCCTGCTGTGCGCCGGCCAGCAGTGCATGAGGCATCTGCTGTCCGACTGGAGGCTGCTGCACGCCGGCGAGGAGAGCGTGAGGGTGCGGGAGCGTCGATGGCCGGGGTCCAGGCCACATGTTGATGGACCCGGTCCATGGTTGATGAAGATTAGGCCAAGGCGCCGATTGCTGCCCACTGTTGGCCACTTGGCCACGGCCACCACCACCGCGCTTGCCGCGCCGGGAGCGCTTGCCCCCCCCCCCCCCCCCCCCCCCCCCCCACCGTTGGAGGGCTGTTGCTGACCCGGCGGCCGCTGCTGTGGAGGCGCGGCTGGAGATGCTGGAGGAGCAGACTGCGGCCTCGTGCCGCTGGAGGGGGCTGCAGCCCCGACATGAAGAACAGTAGCCGGCGCAGTCGCCTCCATGGTGAGCTCTTCAAGGAGAAGATCATTGCGGGCCTGCAAAAAGGAAGGGAAGGGATGCCCGCGACGAAGGTGGAGCCCAATGGCTTCAAAGCGGCCATTGAGACCGCGGATGAGGTTGAGCACAAGCGTGCGGTCTAGAACGGGCTCGCCAAGGTCGCGGAGAGCATCAGCCATGCCCTTGAGCTTCCTGCAGTAGGTGGTGATGTCTTGATCGCCTTGCTTGAAGTTGCGGAATTCTGCGTCGAGGTGGAGGGCACGGGTTTCGCGATTCGCACGGAACTGTGACTCGATGGCGAGCCATGAGACACGGGCAGTGTTGCCCGGTTCAATGGTGGTCTCGGCGAGAGCGTCGGTGATGGTGCCGCCGAGCCAAGTCCGAACGACGTAGTCCATGCGTACCCAATCCGGCGAGGTGGGAGTGGACACGTCGGAGAGAACGTGACTCTCCAGAGAGTAGCGGCCGACGACGTGGAGGAAGGACTCGCGCCAGCGCCCGTAGAACGTCGAAGAGACGTCGAGGACGAGTGGCACGAGGAGACGGATGTTCTGCACAGCCACGGCTTGGGCATGCAGATTGATCAAGGCGGCGGCCTCGTGCTGGAGGAGAGCATCCTGGAGGGGATCGTCGCCGGCGTCGGAGTCTTCGCCGCCGGAACCATCGTCACTTCCAGGGAGGGGTTGGGTCGCAGCACGCTCGAGGGCGGCGCGAGCCAGGGCAGCGCGGAGGCGAGTGTCGGCGGCGTCGCGCTCAGCCTGCGCTGCAGCAGCCACGCGGTCAGCCTCAGCCACGCGGGCAAGGGCAGCGGCGTGGCGAGCCTGGGCCGCGCGCTCGCGTTCCTCCTTGGCGAGGCGAGCAGCGTCGGCACGGGCGCGCTTCTCCTGGGCAGCGATGGCTGCAGCACCAGAGGTGTCGGTGAGGACGCCGGAGGCTGCGCTCGAGGGCTGCGGAGCGTGCGGCTGTGAAGCAGGGGGTGGAGGATCGGCGGCCATGATTGGTGCTGCAGAGGATGCGCACGCGAATTGGCGGCGAGCAGGAGCGGAAGGGAACCCTAGACTCGTGATACCATGAAAGCAATAGAGATTGCGTGGAATATTGGATTAGATTGATTGGAGAGTCCTATGTACATATATATAGGGAAGAGGAGATATTGTGGCTTATGGAAACAGAACCAACAGAGATCTCCTCATATCTCTCTAACCAAATATAGTCTAACCAAATATAGGGGCTGGCCGGCTATACCATGCACATGCCCACCATACACGCACAACACATATACATGTATATTCTAACAGTATGTAGGAAAGCCTAAGTGTCTTACAATTTGAAATGGAGAGAGTATAATACAAGTGGTCACATTGATTCTTGTCCCTTTTTTCTTGTGCGTTCATCTTCATGTACTGCTTTCATGCTCCTATTCCCTCCATCCAAAATATAAGGATTTCTAGGTTTGTCCTAAGTCTAGCCAAATTTATAGGAAAGAACAATAAGATCTACTCTACCGCAGTTCTTGTTGCTTGTTTTTGTTTGTTCCTCACTTTCGCTTCTTGATTAATGTTGCCCATTTTATTTTGCACTGTTATTTATATTTGTTATTAAAAATACTAAAACGTATCCACGTATTGTCTTTTCTGGAAAATTGTCGTATCTGTGTATCCGTATCCTTCCGATAGTGATACGCGTATCTGTATCCGTGCTGCTTAGGATGCTAATTTACTTCCCTATTTGTCAAACTTAGGACAAACTCAAACGCTTATATTTTGGGACTAAGGGAGGTTTGGGGGATGAACACCTTTTCTAACAGTGGCTCCTGAAGTCCTGGGTCAGAGTTAGTTGAATCAAGTTGTCTCCAGATGTGTGAAACACTTGATTCCCAGTGTCAGTCTGTCAGATACTCAGATCTAGTGGAAATGTGTGATCAACGCTAAACATTAAGCCAAGTGATGACCTGTATTTATTTGTACTTTTGTTTGTATAATTGCTAATCTAGCTCTAGCCAGTTAAGTTCAATTTTTGAATGATTTCCGAGTGGTTTTTTTCGAAATTATGTTGGTATAGTTTCATGGTACATTATTATCCTTTGACTTCGTTTTGTGGATTTTTATTTTTATATATTTAAATGAGGCTACATTTTTTTTCTTTTTTTAGGCAACTCTTAATGAGAGAAGATGGAAAGAAACAGGTCTGTATTGTTGGTTTACAGGAGTTTGAGGTTTCTGATGTCCAGATTGTGAAAGAATACATTGAGAAAGGAAATGCTGCAAGAAGCACAGGCATAACTGGAGCCAATGAAGAGTCATCACGATCTCATGCTATTCTACAATTGGCTGTGAAAAGACATATCCCAGTTACTGAAACTCGGAGACAGAGAGACCGAGATGCTATTGAAGCAAAAAATACAAAGCTTGTGGGGAAAATGTCATTTATTGATCTTGCTGGAAGTGAGCGTGGTGCTGATACAACAGATAATGACAAACAAACAAGGTATTGATTTTTGGTAGCAGATTTGATCTTCTGCTTATTGTGCTCGTGCTGTATGGTATTCATTTTTTCTTGTGCTTACACCTTATGCCAGAATTGAGGGTGCAGAGATAAACAAGAGCCTTTTGGCTCTCAAGGAATGTATTCGGGCACTGGATAATGATCAAATACACATTCCTTTTAGAGGAAGCAAACTAACAGAGGTGCTTCGGGACTCCTTTGTTGGTAACTCTCGAACAGTGATGATTTCTTGTGTTTCACCAAGTTCAGGTTCATGTGAGCACACACTGAATACCTTAAGATATGCCGACAGGTAACATTTCTTTTACTATACTGAATTTACATGTATGCTCACATACTTTGAATATATATGTAGTTATGAGTTATTTAGTTGCTAATTCTTACCCACTCTGGTTCCTACTCTAGTAAATCTGCCTACAATTCATTCTTCTTTGGTCCATTAAGTTTACACCTTGGAGGACAATTGGAGATCTTGGCCGCCCGCTGTAAATTTTTTCTGTGGCTTGCGGTCAAAAATCGGTGCTGGACAGCAGATGGATTTGTTAGAGTAAATAGGAATAATACCACATTATCTACCCACGTGGGGTGTTAGTCCTATGTACTCTATATAATCAGCCCATGAGGCCCAATGCAATACATCATCCAATACCACCAACTCTATTCTCCTTCATGGTATCTTTCGCCTAGGTTTAGATCCTAACCCTAGCCGCTGCCACTTCTGCACCGCGCGCCCCCGGGGAGAGGCCGATCTCCGCTAGGGGCAGCGCCTCTGTTTAGGCGCCCGATCCTATTGATCCGGTCGCCGTCATCGTCGTCGCGCAGCAGATCGGGATCTCCCTCTTGTCATCGTTGGGCCGCCGCCGCCCCGTCCCCAGGCTCATCGCTGGGTTGTTGTCGTCAACACCTTCTGGATCTTCGTCGCATGTAGACATATGGATCTCATCCCATCCTGTGATGTCGTAGTGGTGGGCAGGCTCGCTGACGCCCCGACCCTGAGCTGTCATGGAGGCAGCCGGATCTTGCGTGTCGCCGTTGACGGACGGTTCTGCCCATCTTCACGTCGATCTCATGATGCTGCCTTCGACCCCGCGTCGCTTGATCGAGTCGCACCGCCCACTGCCCGAGACGTTCCACGCCGATGCGCACTGCTGCCGTGGTGCCGCTCGGTAGGGTCGCACCGTCGTTGCCATGTCGTCTTGCTGGGTACATACCGATCCCCTGCTGTTGTATCTTTTTGGTTCGTTCGATCACTGGTCGGGATTGAGTCGCCCATCGCCTGTCGACCTCGTGCGTACCTACACTGGCTTCGGCATCGACTTCATTGTACCACACACATCTTTTCCGAGCAACAGGGCTGCTGGCTTGCTGCTGTGTCGCCTTGTCGAGCCATAGCACAGCCGCCGTGTGTTCTCTTCGCCGTTGCATCTACATCGCCGTCCCTTGTGCACCGATGACTGTGTTGCGCAAGCGCTGCTACACCATTCGTCTGCACAAGGTCTTCGTCCTACTGATTGGGTCTTCGTCATTGAGCTGCCGCTACCCGTGCAGTCGCTGAGCCCTGCTCGCCGGCCGCCCCTCGCATCGTCGTTGAGCCTTGCTCGCCGATGCGTTCACTACCGCACTGCTTCTTCGTCCAGCACAACCACGTCATCAGCGTCACTATGGTTGGGGCGCCCATGAGGCCCAATGCAATACATCATCCAATACCACCAATTTTATTCTCCTTCAGGATTACCCAAACAGGGTTTATCTCATCCTGCTGCTTGCTTATTGTGTGACCAAGCTGAAGAAACCGTACAGCATATTTTAGTTTCTTGTACTTTCACTTTGCAAGTCTGGACCTAGGTCTGGCAGAATCTTGGACTTGCAGCAATCGCACCTGGTATTGATGCAACATGTTTCTCGAGCTGGTGGTTTGGTGCTGTCGAGAAGATACCTAAGGAGATGAGGAAGGGATTTAGACTTTAGTTATCCTAGTTGCTTGGGAAATACGGAGGCATAGAAATGCATGTGTGTTTGAGGGTGCAATTCCAAACGTGGAAGTGGTTTTTCAGGCGGTGAGTACTGGGAGCAGCCTTTGGTGCTTTGCAGGAGCTGCTCCTTCAGTTGTTCCCCATTTTGAGTGCGATTGAGTCTTGCTTGGTCATGGTTGTGGTTGTATTTATTTGCATTCAGTTTAGGCGTCGGTGTGGGTGTGAGAGTTAGTGTTTTTTTTTTTGGGGGGGGGGGGGGGGGGGTGTTTCTGGGAGTATGCCTTGTGCCTCTCCCTTGTTTTTCCCTTTTGTTTCTCCTATCTTAATGAAATGACACGCAGCTCTCCTGTGTCCTTCGAGAAAAAAAATGTTGATATTGCTGATTGATAAACAGGGTTAAAAGTCTTTCAAAAGGTGGTAACACAAAAAAGGAGCAGTTTGCTGCGCAGTCTGTATCATCTGGCAAGGAATCTACCTACACACCATACCCTTTATCATGTGAAGCTGAAGAGACTATGGAGCAGACTCAAGAAATTAGGCCTGTTGATTCTTCTAGGAAAGGTGTCGACAGTTTCACTTCCAATTCTTCCATGGAACCTGAGAGAAACTCCTATAGTACGATTCCAAGCTATCCACATAGAGGAAAAGAAGAAACTAGTACTAGATCTGGTTTGAATGATAGGGAGAGAGGGGACTTGAAATCTAACCAGGCTGGTTTTAATAGTAAAACACAGTCACTTCAGGAATCAATAACTTCACAAGAAGAGGTGAAAGTGACAAAAGTCTCACCACCTCGGAGAAAAGCTAACAGGGATGAGAAATCAGAAAGGCAGGTCAATTACATGAAAAAAGAAAGTGGACCCGAAACTAGTCGAACTGTTGTTAAGCAGCAACAGCAACTTAAGCAGCAGCTGCAAAAACCATCATCAACCTCAGCATCGCAGGTTTCAGCCAAGCAATCTGAAAAGGAAGATATGGAAATAAATGCAATACTTGAGGTGAAGTCTCTTTCTAATCAGCATGAGATATTGTTTGATCCTGAGTAGAGACGTGATATCAAGTCTATTTTTTTTGGGGTGCATCTTAGGAAGAGGCGCTGATAGCAGCTCACAGAAAGGAAATTGAAAGTACAATGGAGATAGTACGAGAAGTAAGTTCCAGTTACTCAGTTGTATTTGAATTTCATCACTGATGTCAGTGTGTAAATGGTTGTCCTACTCTATATTGCTCATCTCTTGGTAAAAAAAATTGCCAGTTCCATATCTTTGTCATTATCTCAGCATTACAGTATGCTGCTGAACATGACTTCCTTTTTGTTTTTCAGGAGATGAACCTATTAGCAGAGGTCGATCAGCCAGGTAGTCTTATTGACAACTACGTGGCACAGCTAAGCTTTCTGTTGTCACGGAAGGCTTCTGGTTTGGTAAGCCTACAGGCACGCTTGGCACGGTTTCAGCAGCGCCTCAAGGAGCAGGAGATTCTTAGCCGTCAGAAAACACTGAGATAGTTTAAACCCAAAAAAATGGAAACCTTTCGGTTTGTCATTGATTGCGAGAAGCCCCCAAAAAATTTAAACCTTTCGGTTTGTCGTTGATCGCGAGAAGCCTAATATTGCAATATTGTATGATGGTCTCCGACATTGCCTTAAAAAGAAGGGAAGGGCGGACAGGATCTCAGGGTGATTAGGATGGGAGATGACAATGTGGACTGATGCAGTGCAGGCATTAATGATTTTCAGGTTTTATGAATCAGAGGTTACCAATTATTTTTCCAGAAAAGGGTGTTTGGATGTATTTTCTATTGGTGGCATAGGTTTGCCAACGTTTTGCCATTTTCTTTTGTACGAATATATAGTTGTAACCGTTGTTTGAATGTCGGTAGTGAAGTGCTGCGGTGAGGAAATAACCGTACCTTGCCTTGCCGTTATAGTGTTGTATTCTTTGTTGATATTTATTTCGCATCAACAAAAGAAAGGCAGCATTGACAAAGATCTACAGGATTTTTTTTTTTGCACTTCTTATATATTTCAGGTGTCAACTATCTAATATAAGTAAGTTGTTATTTATATGATTTGTTATTTATTTTTGTGTCATAATATAGTACTAATTTTTTTGTCCTTATCTACCTATAAAAAGTAATTGTAAATTATCAATTGTTTTTGTGCCAACACAAGCTAGATTTTATTGGGTTTGTGATTTTGTATAATGAGTTTTTTCTTGGTACAAAAAATTACAGATTATATCTATAGAAATTGTAATGAAAGATCTGCAATTTTAGTATAAAATATCTGTAACCGCCAGTGGGAAAAAAAAACTAAAATTCAGGTGCAGTGCCTTTGTTTTGTACTTTGGGGTGCCTTGTTTATTGCAACTAAATCAGATATGCATTTTTATACCTTTATTTTTGCTACCTTTTCTCTGATGTGACCATTCTCAATTTATAAAGTAAACAAATTTTAGCATTAAATTTGCAAGCATGATTTGGACCCTAAGGGCAGTCTCAATGGTTGAAACTGTGCAGTTTCCATGGTGATATGTTAGCAAAAATTTATCTATAGAAATTACCTCATATAAGGGCAGCCGCAATGGTTAGCTCATAAGCTAGCTATTAAATTTTTTGTTATATTTTAATGCAAGGAAGAGAAGAGCTCTTGTTTAAGAGTTAGGCTCATACACACATTCCAAGATCATGTGTGAATGTAATGTGGGTCTAATCATACTACGAGCTATTGCTAAGAGTTAGTACTATTGGAGAGATTGACTTAGAGCTAGCAACTAGCTCTTACCACTATGGCTGCTCTAATGGAGAGGTCTTCGTGTAATAAATATGGGCCATTTTTTTCTCCGTTCCCTTGCTCTGGCTCTCCGCTATGCCTTATGTCGGTTGCTCGCCGTCGACGTGCTCTCTGCAATGTTGTCGTAATTGAGGTGGACCAGCCCGGAGGCCCACATTGAAGTTGGCGGTGCGGAGCTGTCGTGCTGCGGCTTCGGCAAGCATTGCACGTGACGGATGCAGCTGTAAGTTACCATCGGAATCCTGTATGTTTCTTTGATCTTCACAATAAGTTGATGCGAGTGACTACAACCAGCTCAGGCGAGCGCTGCTAGTGCAGCAGCACACGAGCTCGAGCTGCTGGGAGTAGTAATTTGCGAGTAAATGTAAATGAGACTCGGGAGAATAGAATGAATCATCGGGCTTTTTCATTGATCATTGATACATATTTATATACAATATGGAAGGAAGTTACGGAGGGAAACTTTCCCACGAAGGAACCACGACGCACGTCCCGTGGACGTGAGGAGTTTCCTCCCCCGTCAAGTAACCACGACTCCGTGGACGTGGGGGCGTGGGGAGTTTCCCCTGTCTGCGTGGGGAGGATGAGATCATCGTATACAATATATTTGTAACACTCCCCCTTGATCGAATCCGTCCTTGAGATCAATGAATAGTATTATTTCTCCAAAAACCCTGTGGGGAAAAAATGAGGAGAAATGTATGTACGTAGATATGCCACAAAAAAACTCCTTAAAACCCAGTGGGAAAAATAAGGATAAAATGACATGTTGATTATTGTCTCATTGTAAACTTATTTGGGAAAAAACCTTGGAAGGAAAACCCATGACCAAGTTTAGAGAACAATAAATATGATCTGAGGATCATAATTGTAATTATATGTCTTTGATACCCTCTCAAAAACCTCTGTGGAGGAAAACAGAGGATATGACATAGGTTATGTCTTAGATACCCCAAACAAAAACCCTGATGGGGAAAACAAGAGATATGACATATGACTTGTATTGATATTGCCTCATTAAAAACCTTCTATGAGAAACCTGTTTGAGGAAAAACTCATAGAGGAAAAGAGTACAATATGATGTTTTGAACAGGTTATAATTTCAAGAGGAGTCTCCCCCTGAACCTTGCAATTCTCAAAGTCATCGCATACCAAACTTAACAACACATTGTGAAATGTGGAAATTGGCAGGGACTTTGTGAATAAATCTTGTGGAGTTATCACATGATTTAGTTTGCAAGGTGTTTTTCTCATCAGTTTGGTGAGAATAAAACATTTCTAGAAGGCAATATAGTGATATTGCTCTTATATAACCTGTTGACATTCAAGCAACACAAGTTACATTATCTTTGAAGATAATGGCTGGCGATTCGATAGAATCAAAGTGATCATTCAATAAAGCTATACATGTTCATGTAATACTTCAGAACGAGGAGTGGAAGTAGCCACTAGAGTCAAGTTTAATGACCCTCATGAGAACTTTACCACTAACATCAGCATGTGATCTGGCATTATAGGGATTAAATAGTCAGTACTTTCATACTCCACATGATCATTTTTTAATTTACATGATGATAAATCAAGATCCTGATTTGTGCCATATATATATTTGTGGATATCCTCTTTGACTCCCACCTTTCGGTGTATAGAAGTTGCGCTTTTTCGAGCTATAGCAAGTATCTGCAAATGCAATATCAGGCCTGTTGCGATATGCAAGATACATAAGCGCTTTGATGGCACTAAGGTTATCATCCCAAGAATCAAAAATGGATATTGATCTATGTTTAGGGATTGAATGACGATCAGTGTTGTAGTATGATTGTCCAATATTATTTGGATATTGGTATACAATATCAATTGAATATTGGAAGACTAATGTGTGTGCTTAAGTTGTAGACTTAAACATAATTTGGTTTTAGCCAAATCTTTCATCTCAGATTCCGTCTTATACAATGATTTCCTATTTTGATATGTTCATATGAGATATATAAAACCAATTAGGTTTTAAGTATGAACACATAGGTGCAATCATCATAATGGGAGATATCCTTCTGTGGAAGGAACTCACCTAGTCAGTTGTACCACAAACAACTTAACTATTTCAAGTCATGGAGTGACTTGAGTTATACACAATGTGTGTTGCGATTTATGTTTTGATTCAGAATACAAAGTCCATTGGGACTTATAATCCGAATCTATCCAAACCAATTTTGATCTGCCAATTATCCGTGTAGGAACATAATTTCCACACATACCAATGAGTATGTTATGCTAGGTCTCTGCGTGAAACCATGTGCTACAAGCTCTCACTATTTCACCACCACATGGATTTGAAGATCCATGATGCTTCCATGAAGCAAGTATTGTGATGAGGAGTCATTACTGAAGTGAAGACTTCTCACTATTGAGTGAAAGCAATTCTCCTTAATTGTCACCATTGGTTGACCAAAATGTGAGTGGTTGAACTGTAACACCTCGGGTGTTTAAAAATGTAATTAACCTGACATGTCATCATCATTAGTCATTAATCATTCTTGCCTTGCATTTATGTTTGCTTAGTACTTATGTAGCAATCTCTTTTCAAAAACCCTAAAGCCCAAATCTTCCTTTAAGGGCAAAAATGGTAATTTCACCTCTGTGTCTAGCCTTGTTTAATTCTTGTTCAGTTTTGTGTCTGGAAGCTTTGTTGTGTTGTTCAAAACCCAAAATCAAAAATCAGATTTCAAAGTCCTTTTGAAAAACCCTAATTTCCAAACCCTGGCTTTTACCCCTCTTTTAATAATCTAAAAACTATTCAAAATTTGGACTTGGTCCAAAAAGCAAAGTTGTAGATCTTGTCAAGAGGAACAACTTTGGTGTTTACAAATTTTCAAGTTTCTATATAAAATCAAAAGTAATTTTGAAATTATTCAAATCTTAAAAGTGTCCCCTTTTCTGATTTCGAAAATAATTCAAGAAACTGTTTGGAATTTGAAAATATTCTTTTTGACAAAGTTGTAGATCTCCTTTTTCTGCACAACTTTGGTATTTTGAGTTTTTGCTGCTCAGTTTAATTTTTGGGAGAAATTTGCAAAATACAGAAAGTCAAACCCTACACCCTAGCCCTGTTCATCTTCTACCTAGGGCCAGGGGGGCCGGTCATGGCAGCTCGCCGGCGCCGCGTGCGCCACGCGCCTGGCAGCTACTCGCCTGCCTCCAACCTGCCGCCGCTGTCCGCGCCATCATTCCGCATCCGCACGCGCAAGCGCTGACCTCCGCCCCCGTCCCCCACTGTTCCCCGACGTCGCCGCCGCGTGGCCGTCGCCGGCAAGCACGACGCCCGAGTCCCAAACTGATTTCCGTCCTTTCTTCATCATGAGATCGATAGCACGCGCCACGGGCATTCTTATCCACCCCCGCGCGCTCTCTATCTGCCCCTGGCCGCGCCTATAAAAGGCCCGCCGGCCGGCCGGAGCTCCGCACTCACCCCACCACCATGGCCAGCACACTCCAGAGTCTCCGCCGATCAACCAACTAACCCAACAGCTCCGCCTCGAGCCCGTGAAGTTTTCCCACTCCTCAATTCCACCGCTACCGCCTCCCACCGCCGAGTGCAAGCCCGTCTTCCTCAGCGCCGGTGAGAAGCCGACCGACTCGGGTCAACGGAATTCGTCGCCGTCGCTCCACCTCTCCTCCCTCTGACCTCTGATCTTCTTTCCTTGCCTTCTTGCGCTCCTAACCGGCTACTGGTGGCCGTGCCTGGTGTACAGGGTCGCCGGATCGCCGGAGTTCCGCCGCGGTCGTCTCCTTCCTCGAGCCGCACCCTCGACCGTATCGAGCCCCAAGCCTCGGGCGAATCGCACTACCCTCGAGCACGTTCCCGAGCCACACCCTCGAGCACATCCTCGAACCCCGCCCCTCGAAGCAGCCGAGACTAGCCTCAGCCTCGGGCGAATCCCAGCTACCACCGAGCCTCAAGCCTCGAGTGAGCCGAGGCCAGCCTCGAGAAATCTGCCGCAAGAGAACCCCGCCGAGGCCTCGCCGTCGAGCCCTCTTTTCCATCCGCCTCGTCGAGCCTTGCATTTGACTCTCGGTGAGCCCAGCCTCTGTTTTGTCAGCCGAGCCTCGAGCCTCGACGTCGAGCCCGCTCCGACTCGAGCTCAGTGCTCTTTTCCTTTTAAAAAATATGAATAGTGTTGTTATTTCATCTTTTTGTATGATTTTCTGTATTGCTCTAAAAATTCTGAAAATTTTACAGTTGAGTCTTTATACTATGTAGTATTTTATAAAAATATGAAACTTGACTTTTCTGCAAGAATTTGAAAATGTAAAATCCCTCTTTTAATTAATCAATGGATGGTTTTGGATTTTTTAGAAAATCTTTTATAACTCCAAAAATCATGAGATAAATTTTTGTGAGCTTCCTATGCCATGTTTAGTCTCTGGTGAAATTTTGAAGTCTTTTGGAACAAGTTGATTTTTGAGCATTTATCTTTAATTGTTAAATAGTGCCTTTTGTTAATTAATGTCTGATTTTATTTGAGCACCTTAATGACCTCCAAAAATTATGAAATTTGTTTTGCCATCTATCTACACCATAATGTGATTAATTTGGTAATTTTTGGAGCAACTGCATAAAATGACCTTTTTAAATAATTAAGAAAAACAGAAAAGGTGATTAAGGTTCATGTTGTATGCCCTGTGTTGCATTGTTCATGCTAGCATACTCATGAGCATGCATCATTGCATTCGTATAGTCACTGAAGAAGGCGTCAAGATCGAGGCAGCCGCTGACGAACCTGTCCCTGAGGCTACCCCGAGCTCCGACAACTGCCCTGCCGCCCTCGAGCCTGCCCTCTTTGCTCTTCAAGGCAAGCCCCGGTGCATTTAACCCCTTTCCTTGAATTTATAAAATGATTTCCTTAAATGCTTTTGAGTTAAATGATTGCATTAGGTTTATAGGAGTTGTGTGCTATCCTAATTGATGCACTATCCACCTTGACCACTGATACACCCGATACCTGCTTTTCAAAAGTATTTGAAAAATGCTTAGCAATGCTTATTGAATTAGACTTTGCAATAAAATGCCATTTTTAAAAGTGTGATCACTGAAAGAATCTTTATGGGAATTTGGCTTTACTTCCCGTTCGATGACTGCTTGCCTATCTAGCATGTGGTCATTGTCGAGAAGAGGTTGTCCGCGCGTACGGTGCCGTCATGTTGTAGTCCGGGACTCAACAGTTGACACCGACCGGGACAGGGTTGAAAAACCGACAGGACCTGTACTCTTGGGTTAGAGTCCCGAGGTGCTTGTTGCTGACGGAAAAACTTCAGGGACCATCCGTATGGGGGCCTGCTGGTCAAGACTTGTAACTATTCACATACTTCGGAAAGCTCTGGCTCCGAGGAATCCTTTATTGGACCGACAACCGCGCACTGGGAGTAGAGAGATGGCGGAAGTAGCATGTACCCACGTGGTCGTCGTACCTGGATAGGAGTGGTGTACTGTACTTCCGGGTGGCGTAGGACCGGACCCAATCTTGGAGGAATCGTGGTAGACGAGTTGGCATATGCAAGCTTGGATGCGACATATGCAGTGTGGATAGGGATCCTCAGCTGAGTATTATTTATCCGGATTAACGTTGCTCCTCGGTTATGGAGACTTGGTCCACTGACTGTCAACGGAGAGTGGTTCTCAACTAGGTATGTTTTGAAATGTAAAATGAATCAGGAACGATGAAGAATTGAGGAATACTGAATCTTTCCAAAATAAAATAAGGTTTACAAAAATGCTTTTCTGCAAATACTTGATCTTGCTTAAGCCTTACCTTAACTACCCTAAGCCTCTCATTCCTGAGTCTTCTCCCTTTTCTTTAGTCGGGTAAGTCTTGTTGAGTACCCCAGTACTCAGGGTTTGTTACCCATGCTGCAGGTATGATAGAGTCCCCGATGTGTCTTGCACCCTGCTGCGTGACCATCGTCCAGGAAGAGGCCGATGAGGCCGAAGAATAGTTGTACACCCTCGGGCTGGGTGATTATAAGTATCTTTGCTGTTCCCCACTACGTTGCCTATGTCTATCTCTATTATCAGAACTTGGTTTGTAATAACTGCACCTTAATTTCTATTTGGAACCCTGCTTTGTAAAACTATTGTTATTTAAGTCTTCCGCTCTTTATTCCGATGTTATTTGTAAAAGTATGCAATGCTGTAACCGAATTGTGAGATGATCCTGCGGACATTGGGCACTAATGTAGCCCGGTGGCGAACAGGTCTTAATCACATGGAACATGGGTTCGGCTGTCAGAGGTTGACAGGGACACGTGGGCCATGAGATTAGGGCCGTTCCGTCACAGAGTGGTATCGGAGCATCTCACTTTAACGTTGCAGTGTTCGTTTTTTGCGAAAACTTCAAAAGACCTTTTGAGTTCAAACAAACTAAACTTGACTATTTTGAGTCCAAATTGCTTCTCTCATCTTGTCTCTCATATGGCAACACTAGCTAGTGGAACAACATGATCTAAGCCCTATGTACCTTATTTATTTATTGCATTGCTTTGTTCCGTAGGAACGATTCATGCATCATGTCATAATCACTTAAGTTAACTTCCTCTCTAAGTTCGTTGGGGTAGTATGCCTTTACCTGTTCTTGCTAGCCTTTCTCATCCATCTAATCTTGTCCAGACATGGCCCGTATCAAGCTGACTGCCCGCAAGTCGATTGGACCGCATGGTGTGCCACGCCACCAGCTGGCACCACGCGCTGAGGAGGAGACTGGAGAATCTTCCAACAGTCGTCGCTTTCCCCGCCGCACCCGTAAGAACCTGAAGGAGGAGATCAAGGATCTGAAGGCTGAGCTGAAGAACTTGGAGCATGACTTCTACCACTCACGCCTGGAGTTTTATGAGGCACGAGCTTCCCTGGAGCAGGCCAACCGGAACACGGTTCGCGCTATCGAGCAGCGCAATGATGCTTGGATCCGCGAGGACGTCACCAGAGCCGAGCTCCACGGACTGCAGCAGTACACAGCTCAGATTGAACAGTTCAATGATATGCTTCATGAGGAAGTGCATCAGCTGTATGATCAACTCCACCCCTTGGTACCCCCGGTTATGGAAGACCCTGAGGACGGAGTAGTGGAAGAACCCGATGTGGAACAAGAGCCAGACGTGGACGAAGAAATTGAACCTGCTGAGGACGTCCACGCTGAAGACGAGGACGATGAGGAAGAGCCTGAGCTCATCCTCGAAGAAGAAGACGACGACGAAGAAATGATCATCATCGATGAGGACTAGACCCGTCTTTAGGAGATGGAGATCCCGTGTGTCTGTACCACCTGCTTACCTAAAACCTTAGTCTAGGTTTGGGAGCATTAGTCTGTCTTTTGTTAAGTCAGTCTGTATCTTTCTTTTCGTACCTTTTTCCCCTTATCAGTCCGTTGTTATCTGTCAGTCATCTTTATCAATCTATCAACCTTTGTATCAGTGAAGCTTATCAGTCAGTTGTTTCAGAACCCTATCTATGAATGCTAAGTTCCAAGTTGCTTAACAGATGCCTGTGAACACTCGCACTGGAGCTGGAGGTTCTGATGATGCCAACCTTCCAAACCCTCCACCTGTTCCTGCTACGCTAGCAGATGCCATTGCAGCCTTGGCAGCCGCTGCTAACCTGATGGCTCAAAATCAGGGGCAGCAGAACAATGGTCACCATGGTCGCCATAACATCAACAACGAGACCACATATGTGGATTTCACCGAGACCCGTCCACCAGTTTCCACCAAGGCCGATGAACCCTTGGAAGCTGATGTTTGGCTCCGCTCTATGGAGCAAAAGTTCAGTCTTCTCCGCTGTACCGACATCCAGAAGCCCCGGTTCGCTTCCCAGCAGCTTCGTGGTCCAGCAAGCGCTTGGTATGCCAACCTGTTGGCTGCCCAGCCAGAAGGTCATCAGTTGACCTAGGAAGAGTTCCGCACAGCTTTCCGTGCACATCACATCCCTTCGGGATTAATGAAGATGAAGCTTGATCAGTTTCTGGCACTGCAGCAGAAGGACTCCACAATGATGCAGTATGTGGGTCAGTTCAACCATCTTAGCCAGTATGCCTCAGAGTATGTCAACACAGATGAAAAGAAGAGGGATTGTTTCCTTAGAGGTCTGCATCCTAAGATCCGCAGAAGTCTGTCCAATAACCTGACCGGTTCGTATCATGATGCCGTTGATCGTGCTGTTGCATATGAAGAAAGCAACCGTCAGTATCAAGAGAAAAAGAAGAAGAAGAAAGCAGGATCCAGCAGTTTTTCTGGCGGTCACAAGCGCCAGAGGGTCATATACCACCCCAGTCACCACCAAAATCGCCTACCTTACCCCAACCAGCAAGTGGTCGTCCGTACCGCGGCCACCACCCATAATGCCAACCAGCAGAGTGCCACACAGCCGAACGCCCCAGGTGTTCGTATCACCACTCCACAAATAGCCTACAACCATCCCTGCTACAACTGCGGCCAGCTTGGTCACTGGTCTCGTGAGTGCCCAAAGCCCAAGAGGTATGCCCAGAATACTCAGAAGAATCCTGGAGGATCTCAGCAGCAGCAACAGCACCGTGCCCAGCAGCAGCATGGTCAGAAAGGCAAAGTTGTCAAGAAGCACGGGCAAGTCTACTACACCACTGTCGGCGACATCCCAGAAGGAGAGCCCGTCATGATCGGTAGGTTTCCTGTTGCCAATCACCCTGCAGTTGTGTTGTTTGATTCTGGTGCATCGTATTCCTTCATCAGTCGTACTTTTGTCATCAAGCATGAGATATCAATTGAGGATTTAAAAGAAAGTTTCTGCATATTTTCGCCTGGAGGGCGTATAAGTACTAAGGAAGTGGTTCGCCGTATACCAGTAATGTTGGGGGAACATGTATTTCCTACCACCATGATAGTGCTACGTGATCAGGAGATAGATGTCATCCTAGGCATGAATTGGATGTGCCAGTATAAAGCCATGATCGACATCCTGAATAGAGTTGTGAGAGTGGACATTCCTAACAGCACCTCCAAACTCCTTCTCCAACTTCCAATACCTCGAAAACCAGCAGCCACTCAAATAAATACCGCCTATGTCCTGGAAACCAGAGACATCCCCGTGGTCTGTGAATTCCCTGATGTTTTTCCTGAGGATTTGCCTGGTCTGCCTCCTGACCGTGATGTCGAGTTTGCCATAGAGCTAAAGCCCGGGACTGCTCCCATATCCCGCAGGGCTTATCGAATGCCTCCCAGAGAGTTGGCAGAGCTAAAAATCCAATTACAAGATTTGTTGGACAAGGGTTTCATTCGCCCAAGCTCGTCTCCTTGGGGCTGTCCTGCAATCTTTGTAAAGAAGAAAGACAAGACTCTCAGAATGTGCATTGATTATAGCCCACTCAATGAGGTCACCATCAAAAATAAATATCCCTTGCCTCGTATTGATCTTCTCTTTGACCAGTTAGCTGGAGCCAAAGTATTCTCCAAGATCGATCTCAGATCTGGCTACCACCAAATAAAGATTCGTCCTGAAGATATTCCTAAAACAGCTTTCACCACCAGATACGGCCTATATGAGTACTTGGTCATGTCCTTCGGTTTGACCAATGCCCCTGCTCATTTCATGTACCTCATGAACTCTGTGTTCATGCCAGAGCTTGATAAATTCGTGGTCGTGTTCATTAACGACATCCTTGTCTACTCAAAAACCCCTGAAGATCATGCCGAACATCTTCGTATCGTTCTATCCCGTCTCAGAGATCATCAGCTTTATGCCAAGTTCAGTAAATGTGAGTTCTGGTTAGATCAGATACAGTTTCTTGGTCATGTCCTATCCGCTGAAGGTGTGTCAGTTGACCCTGGTAAAGTGGCAGACATTCTGGATTGGAAGCCACCTACCACTGTTCACCAAGTCCGCAGCTTTATGGGAATGGCAGGATATTATCGTCGATTCATCCCAGATTTCTCAAGAATCGCCAAGCCTATCACTGAGTTAGTAAAGAATTCTGTGAAGTTTGTCTGGTCACCAGCCTGTGAGCAAGCCTTTCAAACTCTGAAGAAACTGTTAACTACATCACCAGTGCTAGCCCAGCCGAACATCGAGAAGCCCTTTGATGTCTACTGTGATGCATCTGGTACTGGTTTGGGCTGTGTTTTGATGCAAGAAGGTCGAGTGATCGCATATGCCTCCCGACAGCTTAAGCGACATGAAGAGAATTATCCAACTCATGATCTCGAGTTAGCAGCAGTAGTGCATGCCTTGAAGATCTGGCATCATTATCTGTTGGGCAGTACCTGTAATGTGTACACTGATCACAAAAGCCTGAAGTATATCTTCACTCAAGAAGAGCTGAATATGAGACAGAGAAGATGGCTTGAGTTAATTAAGGACTATGATCTTGAAGTGCATTACCATCCGGGTAAGGCGAATGTGGTTGCCGATGCGCTCAGTCGCAAGTCATATTGCAACTGTCTGATGATGAAACCCTATGATTCTTCTTTGTGTTATGAGCTGGAAAAGTTAAATATTGAAATGATTCCACAAGGAACTCTGAATAATATCAGAATAGAAACCCCTATCAAAGAGCAGATCATCGCTGCACAGAAAGATAACCCTGGAATCAAGCACATCATCGAAAAGGTCCAATCCGGAAAGGCTGATTGTTTCGGGATTGATGATACAGGAGTAGTATGGTTTAAGAATCGGTTAGTAGTTCCTAAAGTGCCTGAGTTAAGAAAGTTAATCCTTGATGAAGCACACTTGACTAGATTCTCCATCCACCCCGGCAGCAACAAGATGTACCAGGACTTGAAGCAAAGGTTCTGGTGGACAAAGATGAAGATTGAGATCGCCCGGTATGTCGATCAGTGTGATACTTGCCAGAAAGTCAAAGCCGTGCACATGAGGCCCGGAGGAGAATTGCAACCTTTACCTGTACCTGCTTGGAAATGGGACGATATCAGTATGGATTTTATCAATGGACTACCAAAGACACCAAAAGGTTTTGATTCCATCTGGGTGATCGTGGATCGCCTCACTAAGCAAGCTCATTTCCTGCCAGTCAAAACCAGCTACACCGTCCCACATATGCCACTTTGTACAAGAACCACATAGTAAAACTCCATGGCATACCCAAGACCGTTGTCTCTGATCGTGGTACCCAGTTTGTCGCAAAATTTTGGAAAGCGTTCCATACCTCACTTGGAACCAAGCTCTTGCATAGTACAACATATCATCCACAAACAGATGGACAAACTGAGCGAGTCAACCAAGTGTTAGAGGATATGTTAAGAGAGCATGTGTGCTCACCTTCGCAGATACTTGGGATAACTGTTTGCCCTTGGCAGAATTCTCATATAATAACAGTTACCAAGAGAGCATCAAAATGGCACCCTTTGAAGCACTGTACGGTCGCCGTTGTCGTACACCCCTCAGTTGGTCTGAACCTGGAGAAAGAGAATTCTTTGGAGTTGACCTAGTGAAAGATATGGAAGAAAAATTCAAGCAAATACAAGAGAATATGAAAATTGCGCAATCTCGACAGAAGAGCTATGCCGACAAAAGACGTCGACCTCTGAAGTTTCAAATCGGAGATTATGTGTACCTGAAAGTCTCACCCACCAAGGGAGTCACTCGTTTTGGAGTTAAAGGGAAGTTAGCACCTCGGTATATTGGTCCCTTTGAAATTCTGGAATGTTGTGGCAAGGTAGCTTACAAGCTAAGGTTGCCCGATCATCTTTCCGCTGTCCATAATGTGTTTCGCGTCTCCCAACTCAAGAAGTGTCTCCGAGTACCCGAACACGTGGTGGAAGTTGAAGGTGTTGAATTAGAACCCGATCTGTCATACTCTGAGTATCCAGTTCGCGTGTTGGATCACAAAGATCGTGTTACCCGGAGGACCACCACAAGATGGTACAAGATCCAATGGAACCAACACTCTGAAGAAGAAGCCACTTGGGAGTCTGAAGACTTCTTAGCAAAGAACTATCCCGACTTTCTCGATACTCTGTAGATGTAAGGTTTTGCCTTTTCCTTCTTAAGACGTGAAATCTCGGGGCGAGATTTCTATTAGGGGGAAAGGCTGTAACACCTCGGGTGTTTAAAAATGTAATTAACCTGACATGTCATCATCATTAGTCATTAATCATTCTTGCCTTGCATTTATGTTTGCTTAGTACTTATGTAGCAATCTCTTTTCAAAAACCCTAAAGCCCAAATCTTCCTTTAAGGGCAAAAATGGTAATTTCACCTCTGTGTCTAGCCTTGTTTAATTCTTGTTCAGTTTTGTGTCTGGAAGCTTTGTTGTGTTGTTCAAAACCCAAAATCAAAAATCAGATTTCAAAGTCCTTTTGAAAAACCCTAATTTCCAAACCCTGGCTTTTACCCCTCTTTTAATAATTTAAAAACTATTCAAAATTTAGACTTGGTCCAAAAAGCAAAGTTGTAGATCTTGTCAAGAGGAACAACTTTGGTGTTTACAAATTTTCAAGTTTCTATATAAAATCAAAAGTAATTTTGAAATTATTCAAATCTTAAAAGTGTCCCCTTTTCTGATTTCGAAAATAATTCAAGAAACTGTTTGGAATTTGAAAATATTCTTTTTGACAAAGTTGTAGATCTCCTTTTTCTGCACAACTTTGGTATTTTGAGTTTTTGCTGCTCAGTTTAATTTTTGGGAGAAATTTGCAAAATACAGAAAGTCAAACCCTACACCCTAGCCCTGTTCATCTTCTACCTAGGGCCAGGGGGGCCGGTCATGGCAGCTCGCCGGCGCCGCGTGCACCACGCGCCTGGCAGCTACTCGCCTGCCTCCAACCTGCCGCCGCTGTCCGCGCCATCATTCCGCATCCGCACGCGCAAGCGCTGACCTCCGCCCCCGTCCCCCACTGTTCCCCGACGTCGCCGCCGCGTGGCCGTCGCCGGCAAGCACGACGCCTGGGTCCCAAACTAATTTCCGTCCTTTCTTCATCATGAGATCGATAGCACGCGCCACGGGCATTCTTATCCACCCCCGCGCGCTCTCTATCTGCCCCTGGCCGCGCCTATAAAAGGCCCGCCGGCCGGCCGGAGCTCCGCACTCACCCCACCACCATGGCCAGCACACTCCAGAGTCTCCGCCGATCAACCAACTAACCCAACAGCTCCGCCTCGAGCCCGTGAAGTTTTCCCACTCCTCAATTCCACCGCTACCGCCTCCCACCGCCGAGTGCAAGCCCGTCTTCCTCAGCGCCGGTGAGAAGCCGACCGACTCGGGTCGACGGAATTCGTCGCCGTCGCTCCACCTCTCCTCCCTCTGACCTCTGATCTTCTTTCCTTGCCTTCTTGCGCTCCTAACCGGCTACTGGTGGCCGTGCCTGGTGTACAGGGTCGCCGGATCGCCGGAGTTCCGCCGCGGTCGTCTCCTTCCTCGAGCCGCACCCTCGACCGTATCGAGCCCCATGCCTCGGGCGAATCGCACTACCCTCGAGCACGTTCCCGAGCCACACCCTCGAGCGCATCCTCGAACCCTCGGCACGTTATGGTGGTCGCAACTATCGGATCGATCTTGAAAGAGTGGAATGCAGTTGTAACGTGCCGCAGATAATGCATGCCCCTTGCTCTCACATGATTGCGTCCTGTAGAGCACGCAGATATAACTACAAGGCCCTACCATATATGTCCGACTACTATCGCCGGAGCAACACCGTCGCAATATGGCAGAGCAGCTTCGAGCCTTACCTTGATCCCACTCAATGGCCTCCAAACTTGGGTAGAGACTTTATGCCTGATCCTGAGGTGCTGAAGGTAGGTAAGGGTAGGAGGAGGAAGAAGAGACTAAAGGGGGACATGGACAATATGGATAGGTATGGCGGGGGGGACTTCGACCAGACACCGAGCACGAACCTATGCTCTGTTTGCCACATGCCAGGGCATAATGCAGCCTTCCATCGTAGACAAAGACAACAGGTGTACAACGACACCACTTCATTTGTATCTTTAGTTATATTAATTATTTGAATGTTTTTGTTATTTTTGTACATATGCTTTATTATTTTAGACGCTGTACTAACCTGATCGTATGTTTTGTTTAAATAAACAGGATGGCGAACCCTCCGGCGTACCCTCTCCTTGAGCCGTACTACGACGCCGAGCACCGGGCGCACAGGCTGACGGACTACGCCCCTCCGGAGCGTTTGACGTTGCTGAGACCACGCACCCACCTCTGGCACCGGTGGGACGAGCGCTACACACCCTTCATACGGCGCGCGGGCTTGTTGGTGCTGGCCCGCATTGCCACCGACGCGGCGTGCCCGCTTGACCCGGCGCTCCTGACCGCGCTGGTGGACAGGTGGCGTCCCGAGACGCACACCTTCCACCTCGCCTGCGGGGAGATGACGGTGACGTTACAGGACGTGGCCAAGATTTTTGGTCTACGTCTGGGCGGTCTCCCCGTGACGGGGATTGTTGACTCGGACACGTGGATGGACACCGTCCACCAGTTCTGTGGTCGTAGGCCCCCGGACGACGCAGATGCCAAGAGGAACAAGTAAGCTACAATTTGTTTTTCTAATTTAGTTGCATACGATTCCTACTATCATGTCCTAACTTCAACTTTTTTAAAACAAATATGAAGACTTCTGGGGTGCCTTCGTCATGGATCACCGAGCACTTTGTGGGTTGCCCCCCTAACGCCAACCCACAGGTAGTGGAGAGGTATGCCAGAGTGTGGTTGTGGCACTTTATTGGGGCCTTCCTGTTTCCCGACTCATCGGGGAACACGATCAGCTGGATGTTCATCCCCATCCTCGCACAGCCGTGGGAGAACATCGCTGGCTACAGCTGGGGGAGCGTTGTGCTAGCCTGGCTGTACAGACAGCTGTGCGAGGGGTGCCGGCGGGGGCATGCCTCCTCTAGCTTGGGAGGGTGCCTGCCCCTGCTCCAGGTTTGGGCCTGGCAGCGGCTGCCTGTGGGTCGTCCCCGTTGTCGAGACGATGCGGTAAGTACATACCTCTTGCGTGCGTGTGCTTTTACAAGTTTACAGTCATTTAACTGATTCAAATTGGAATGCAGGTGTGGACGCACGAGGACACCCGCCCCACTGCTCTGTATGTCTGGTCCACGGCAAAGCCAGTTAGAGGCAACCCCCAGCGCCACTACCACCAGTACACGGACTTGCTGGACGTCTTGACAGAGCATCAAGTAAGTCCAGAATGAGTTCATTTTTTATAGTCAAACAGGAACATGACTAACTATGTTTGTTCATTAAAAACAGGTCTGTGGGAGCCCTGGGACCTGTACGTGGACATGTTCGACCCCGCCACGGACCTGGACCGTGTGGACTGGCTTTGCACCGTCCCTCTTATTTGCTTCTACGTGGTCGAGATGCACCTGCCCATCAGGGTGATGCGTCAGTTTGGATTACGACAGGAGTTTCCTCCACCTCTTTTTAGCACGGATCAGAGGTTGCACAAGTAAGTATCGTCCACAATCATGTTCAATTACTCTAGTAAAATTCTATCTTATGCTCTAACAGATGGGTTTCCTTTGCATTACAGGGTGAAGCGCCAAACCAGACGGAAGAACCCTGTTGATTGGCGCGCGGAGCACGCCGATCATGTCCTGAGTTGGACAAACAGGTACCAGCAGGACGTTGAGCACGGCGAGCTGTACGACCAGGGCGTCTTCGACCTATACCTGCAGTGGCTGCACCGGAGCACCAGGTTGCACATTAAGCCACCGTACTACGAGGTCACCGTTGAGTCGGACGACGACGAGGACCCGTACGATGCTATCACTAAGGCAGCGACTCAGCCTGACAGAGCCCCTCTACAGAGCTACGTGGTAATATAGCATGCCCTTCAACTCTTGTTTGTGTTTCTGTACTTTGTGGACTTACCCCTCGACTTGTCTCGGCTAAGCTTTCTGGATCTCTTCTGAGGCTTTGCCGCGCCAACCCTGGGGGCGCGGTTGACGCTTTTGCCGCGCCAGGCGGGTTGGCGCGGCAAATGCATTAGCCGCGCCATGCCGCCTAGCGCGGCAAAAGCGTCAGCCGCGCCCCCAGGGTTGGCGCGACAAAAGCTGGCATCTCATTGCCTTTTCAGCGTCGTGTCCTGTCGTCATAAGTGCTCTGCAGTTTTGATTCCGATAGGCTTTTCAGTGTATAGACTTTTCATTATATAGGCTTTTCAGTACATAGCCTTTTCAGTACATAGGCTTTTCAGTGATTAGATTTTTCAGCGAATAGCCTTTTCAGTTGCAATAACTACACACTCACAATGCAGCTGAGATAATTCACAAGTTCAAAACCAGGGCTCCACCTATATAAACCCTTCAGCGCCTTGCATATTCAACAACTTCAGCAGAGCTTGCGAGGTTCGTAGTAGAGATGTCTGGAGGTTCGTCCAAAGGCGGGAGAGGAAAGGGTGGGAGGAAGGGACCTCCCATTGTGTGGGAGGGCTCTCTCGGTCCTGATTCCTTCTTAGAGGCACTATATGAGTTTCCCGTTGAGAGCAAAAAGGATTTCAGCCGGGACCGTCCTCTTAGGGGATACGATAACCGCTTAGAGGACTGGCCAAAATGCCGCCATGGTGAGGACTGTTTGGTGCAGATGCTCCACGACGACTTGGAGGCAGGCCGACGTTTCTTCAAATGCCCGCGAGCATGGGTAACTTTATTTAATTGTTGTTGCTATGCCTCTCATGTTTGCTAATACTTAGTCATTTTGTGAATGTCAGTCTTCTATTTCCGAAGAAAACTGCGGCTTCACCAGATGGGTGGATCCTCCTCCAATATGGCCGCATCAGGAATACATCTATTATCTGCAGCGTCGTATCGACGATCTTGAAAGAGAAGTTAAAAGCATGCTCAAGGACTATGATGACGACGACAACGAAGCAGACGGTTCAGATGAAGCAATATGCCTTGATCCATATTGCAACTGCCCGCATCACAAGAACAAGGGGCCTCCACCACCACCACCCGCAATGGGAGGCTATTACGGAGAAGGGTCTACTCAGTTTGCTATGTGGGACGGCTTCTAGACTACTTAGACCACTATGTGTGTGTTGTGTTGTGCCTATCAATTACCTAAGGCATGTTAGGATTAGTCTAGGAACTTTTAACCAAGTTACGATAAGAGGTCCTCACATGCCATGTACTAGTTTGTTGTTCGTGTACTTGTTTGCTCTATTCTATTTCTCGTACTTTATCCCAGAATAAATCGATAACACATGAACTACCGCAAACAATCCAACAACATATGAAAAAGTCAAACAAAGTGCAGTTCAATACTACATAATCGAGGATCCGAAATAAACGGTACACCGAAGTACAAACCAACAGTACAATACACTAACAAGTCCACCAAATGACAACAATGTTCATTACTCAATAATGACTACTTAACCTACCACACTACTGAGTGCAACGAGGTCACTTTCCCTTCCTCACAGCATCCAGATCCTGCTCCATGGCAGCCTTGGCACGACGCACACGCTCAAGCCTCTTCTCCCTCTCCCCCTCTACGCTTAGCTGCATCCCTCAGTCTTGCCTCTTCCTCATGCTGCTTTTGTGCTGCCTCTTCTTTGCGTCTCTTCTCCAAACGCTCCTTGTCCTCCGCTGCCCACTTTTTCATCCTCTCTATGTGCTCCTTGTCCTCCGGCTTCATCTCAGTGTCGATCCACTGCTCGAAGTCACATAGTGGTGGAGGCTCCTGCAAAATACGACTAAGTCAATTAGGTAATAAAATATAAATGATTTGTCATTCATGTATAGAACAAGCCATCAACTTCTCACCATCAGTCCAATACGGATCTGTTTAGATGTAGGGTCAAAGGCATAATTCTCACACATCCAATACCTCTTACCGTATGTGTGCTCCTCATCAGATATTGCAACCCTACAATCATCGCCGCAGTAGCACATGGGCACCGGAACACCGCTAGGCAATGGCAAACGGGCATAGGCATTGCCCGTGAGAGGCTGCCTACAATCATCAACGCAATAACAAATGAACATAACACAAAATTACTTCATTAAAACAGACAAATAAATCAACAATGTACCGATCTTACCTTGCCTTACTAGCTTTGCCACGCCGCGGCATCCTAACAATAAAAAATATGTCAACGCTACACATACATTGATGATTAATTATAAATCTACGTAATGACGTAACAAATATTACACAAAAAAATGTACACAAATTGAACAAAATATTAAGCAAAACAGATAAAAAAGTCTAATACATGAACAAATCCATCATTAATTAACAACTAACGTCACGACATTTTCAAAATAAATATTGTCTACAAACCCTAACTTATCAAAATATGGTTTAATCCTACATTGCAAATATGGATAAAGAACAGCAATATGGATCAAAATACCTCTAGTGCAGAGAGAACAAGTTCGATTGAGGGAGATGAAGAGAGGAGGGATGAAATGGAATGGATTGGATTGGATTGAATTGGTTTGAGAGGAGAAGAGAGGAATGAAGAGGAGGCTGCTGCTGGCCGTGGCGGCCAGATCTAGATCGGCTTTGCCGCGCCAACCCGCCTGGCGCGGCAAACGCACTAGCCGCGCCAGCCCGCCTGGCGCGGCAAACTGACGAGTGGGGCCCACGCGGGCCTGCGTGGCCGGGCGGTGCCACGGTGGTGCTTTTGCCGCGCCGCCATGCATAGCGCGGCTAATGTATTTGCCACGCCATTGGGGACGGCGCGGCAAAAGGGTTAGTTTTGCAAAAAAAAAAATGGACAGTGTTGTTTCTAAAATTTTTTATTTAATTGGGTTATTAATAAAAAAAATTCTGGGTGGCGTGAGTTTGTGTTTTGGGGTTTTTTATATGAGTCTGTGTTTTTGTCTTCCTTGCAAATGAAATGATACGTAGCTCTCCTTGATTATTCAATAAAAAACATGCATATTAAAACCATTAGGAAAACTCAGTCTACTACTTGACAGCCATTACAAATCCTAAGAGCCTCCATCTATGCAGAGAAAATGGCTATTATAGGACTCCAATCGTTGTGGCTTCTCTCAAATAGGACTCTAATCGTTTGTTTCTCCCAAATAGGACTCATAACATTGTTTGTATGCTCTAATGATATTCTAGACCCTTTTAATCAAATTTAGTAAATCAAAATACATGTATCTATGCAGGAGCTCTCAAAATTTCTGCTGAGGTCGTTTCTCCCGGAGCGACGCCTGTCCACGATTTGATCCTAAAACAAGATGCTAGTAGTTGCTTTTGCATTGGAGCAAAATTTACCTCCGATCCTTGAACTTGGCTGGAGCTATTATTAAATCCTTGAATTTTAAAAATGATATCTATGGATCTCTAAACTTGATAAATTGTATCATCTAGATCTCTAAACTTTTAAGATGATCAACATAGCTCCTTAAACTTAACTAGTGGTGTCATCCAAGTCTCTAAACTTTTAAAGTGATCATCGTAGATCCCTAAATTTGGTCGGCGATGTCATCCTATAAAACACGGATACTTCCAGGAAGGTACGTAACGCGTATCTGGTACGTATCGGATATGGATACGCCTCCGATACGCCTTCGATACGTATCCAGGAAAAAAGAAAAAAGGAAAAATCAGATACACCATCCGACCCAGGAAAAAAGAAAAAAGAAAAAATCAGATACACCATCCGATACGTATTGTAGGACGTATCCTAGAAGTATCCCAGGAACAGCGACCGACAGTCAGTACTGCGGGGAAGGAGCGGTTGCACTGCCGCGCACCGGGGCAGGGGAGGAGGGGCGCCACCGCATGCCGAGTTGGGGACGCAGGGGCACCGTCTGGCCGGGAGAGGCAGACGACGAGCAGAGGCGAGGAGGAACGTGGGCTGCGCTCGTAGCTATGAGGTACGGGCGGAGACATCATGCTCGACACAGAGGAGACTGCCGGCACCCGAGAAGAAAGGGAAAGGCTGGCTGCGATGGAGAGGGCAGGAGGAGGCTAGCTGCGACGGGGATGGAAGGAACAGAGTCGGCGGCGACGGGCATGAAAGGAAGAGGAGCGTTTGCGGCTGCGTGAAGGGTGTGTGCGGCTGGGAAAGAGATGTGGATGGATAAGGATAAGGTGTTGCTGGTTCTTTTTTTTAGAGGAAGGTGCTGGTGGTTTATGCGTATGGAAGGGGCTAGGAGTATTGACTATTGACAAGATAGTCTGAACTCTTTTGATAGGCTTTTCTTCTAACTAGAGGTCCACTAGTTCTCTTTTTATATTATATACATATGAATATACAGTATCCTCTAAGAAAACATATAAATATATACTATTATTTATTTTATTAAAAAAATATAAAACGTATCGGTGTATCGGGTTTTTATTAGAAAAATGACGTATCCGCGTATCCGTATCGGCCCGATACTGATACGCGTATCTGTATCCGTGCAACTTAGATGTCATCTCGGTTCAAATATGGTCTAATCTACTCCCTCCGTCCAAAAATGATATTCGTATTAGAGTCATACAAAATATATTTTGACCATTAATTTCTCTTATAATATACAGTTGGTGTCTAAAAACTCAATAGCATCTTAGAGACACTTTTAACACGAATTTATTGATGTAAGTTTTATACTCTAAACTTTTATACAATTTGATTAATTGTTGGTCAAAATTTATAAAGTTTGACTTTTTGAATAGTCTAATATGAACATCATTTTTGGACGGAGGGAGTACTGTATAAACCAGTTGTAGATATAATATTAAAAGTTACTTGAAATTTTATAGTATTATTTTAAAAGTCTTAAACTAATATTAAAATTCCTATAGTATTCAAGTTTTTTCTATTAAATTATTTTAACACTTTAATTTTTTAATATTAAATTTCTATAGATTAAAGTTTTAAAATAATATTAAAATTCTAAAAGTATTAATATTAAAAGATGTAAATTATTTTAGTAATTTAATTTATTTTTGCGAATGTAAATTATTTATATAACTTATATTTCATAATTATAATTGATTAATTGACATATATTGGATCACGCACCAACTTATATAGAGTGTATTGGATCACATTTGGATCTGAATAACATCACCCACCAAGTTTAGGAACATGTGGTCATCACTTTGAAAGTTTAGAGACCTAAATAAATGATACCATTTGTCAAGTTTAGAATCCATATATATTATTTTTAAAGTTCAGAGACCTAGAGTTCAGAAACCGGAGGTGAATTTTGCTCTTTGCATTGGGAACCCTGGTCTATCTTAAGATCATTAGAGTCATCAACTGTTTTCTTTTTCTCTTCCTATCTTTTCTCCTATTCTTTCTCTTTCTGTTTTGTTTTTCGCTCGCTCGGCCGCCCGTGGTCTCGCCGCCGTTCCGCGTTGCCATGCTGCCTGTGGCCCTGCCCATGGTTTTTCGAACTGGACCGGAGATCGAACCGGCGACGCGATCGCTGGTTCAATGGTTTATTGGTCCAACCGTTAAGAACCGATTGAATCGCCAGTCCATTTTAATTGAACCAACTAATCGAACCGGTAACAAATACTTTAAACCGGTTCATATATATAATGTTTAATTTTTTTTATATATATATATAATTGACAGATGAAACAAGATAATTCAATCCTTGTTGATAGATGAACCCATAGATAATTATATATATAATATAATTGTCGAAGATGTTGTGCGCTCGCCGGTGCAACGTAGGCCGCAGCAGTTGGCCCCGCCAACGCCCGCTCGACGCTCGCTGCAGCAGCCGTGCGGCCGCACCCCGCCGGCACGGCCGCACCTGCTCGGTGCTCGCCTGAATCAGCAGCGGAGCAGCCCCGTGCCGGCGCGGGATCGCCCGCAGCACCAGCACCGCGTCGGGCAACTCCCGCCCGCTCGCATGAAGCAGCAGCCGTGCCCCGTCGGGACCTCGCTCGCTCGAATCGTTGTGCCGTCGCTGCGACCCACCACCGCCAGAAGCCCGTTGCGGCGTCGCCAGGCCAGGAAACGACGAAGGAATCGAAAAGATGGGGAATTTTTCCCTCCCTCACACGCCTAATAGCCCTAAAAGTGTGACGGAACGACCCTAATCCCATGGCCCACGTGTCCCTGTCAACCTCTGACAGCCGAACCCATGTTCCATGTGATTAAGACCTGTTCGCCACCGGGCTACATCAGTGCCCAATGTCCGCAGGATCATCTCACAATTCGGTTACAGCATTGCATACTTTTACAAATAACATCGGAATAATGAGCGGAAGACTTAAATAACATTAGTTTTACAAAACAGGGTTCCAAATAGAAATTAAGGTGCAGTTATTACAAACCAAGTTATGATAATAGAAATAAACATAGGCAACATAGTGGAGAACAGCAAAGATACTTATAATCACCCAGCCCGAGGGTGTACAACTATTCTTCGGCCTCATCGGCCTCTTCCTGGACGATGGTCACGCAGCAGGGTGCAAGACACATCGGGGACTCTGTCATACCTGCAGCATGGGTAACAAACCCTGAGTACGGGGGTACTCAACAAGACTTACCCGACTAAAGAAAAAGGGAGAAGACTCAGGAATGAGAGGCTTAGGGTAGTCAAGGTAAGGCTTAAGCAAGATCAAGTATTTTGCAGAAAAGCATTTTTATAAACCTTATTTTATTTTTGAAAGATTCAGTATCCCTCAAGTCTTCATCATTCCTGATTCATTTTACATTTCAAAACATTCCTAGTTGAGAACCACTCTCCGTTGACAGTCAGTGACCAAGTCTCCATAACCGAGGAGCAACGTTAATCCGGATAAATAATACTCAGCTGAGGATCCCTATCCACACTGCATATGTAGCACCCAAGCTTGCATATGCCAACTCGTCTACCACGATTCCTCCAAGATTGGACCCGGTCCTACGCCACCCGGAAGTATAGTACACCACTCCTTTCCAGGTACGACGACCACGTGGGTACATGCTACTTCCGCCATCTCTCCACTCCCAGTGCGCGGTTGTCGGTCTCAATCAAGGATTTCTCGGAGCCAGAGCTTTCCGAAGTATGTGAATAGTTACAAGTCTTGACCAGCAGGCCCCCATACGGATGGTCCCTAATTTTCCAGCCAGAACTATACCTTGGTCATATCTCACCCAAGCGTAATAGTCCTGTCAGTTTTTCAACCCTGTTCCGGTCGGTGTCAACTGTTGAGTCCCGGACTACAACATGACGGCACCGTACGCTCGGACAACCTCTCCCTGCTATTGACTAGGTACGGATCAGATACCTAGCCAACAGCCGGGGAGTAAGACCAAAATCCCATAAACATTCCTTAAGTGATCACACTTTTGAAATTGGCATTTTATTGCAAAGTCTAATTCAATAAGCATTGCTAAGCATTTTTCAAATACTTTTGAACAGCAGGTATCAGGTGTATCAGTGGTCAAGGTGGATAGTGCATCAATTAGGATAGCACACAACTCCTATAAACCTAATGCAATAATTTAACTCAAAAGCATTTAAGGAAAACCTTTTATAAATTCAAGGAAAGGGTTAAATGCACCGGGGCTTGCCTTGAAGAGCAAAGAGGGCAGGCTCGAAGGCGGCAGGGCAGTTGTCGGAGCTCGGGGTAGCCTCGGGGACAGGTTCGTCGGCGGCTGCCTCGATCTTGACTCCTTCTTCGGTGACTATACGAATGCAATGATGCATGCACATGAGTATGCTAGCATGAACAATGCAAAACAGGGCATACAACATGAACCCTAATCACTTTTTCTATTTTCCGTAATTATTTAAAAAGGTCATTTTATGAAGTTGCTCCGAAAATTACCAAATTAATCACATAAGTTCATTATGGTGTAGATAGATGGCAAAACAAATTTCATAATTTTTGGAGGTCATTAAGGTGCTCAAATAATTCCAGACATTAATTAACAAAAGGCACTATTTAACAATTAAAGATAAATGCTCAAAAATCAACTTGTTCCAAAAGACTTCAAAATTTCACCAGAGACTAAACATGGCATAGGAAGCTCACAAAAATTTATCTCATGATTTTTGGAGTTATAAATAATTTTCTAAAAATCCAAAACTATCCATTTATTAATTAAAAGAGGGATTTTACATTTTTAAATTCTTGCAGAAAAGTCAAGTTTCATATTTTTATAAAATACTACACAGTGCAAGGAGCATACCATAATTTTATCAGGATTTAAGGAACAACAGATTAATTCACACAAAAAAAACAGAACACTATTCACACTCTTTCAAAAAGGAAAAAAAGAAAAGAGCGCTGTGCTCCTTCCTCGCGAGGCTCGGGCGAAACGGGAGGCTCGGGCGAATCGGAAGACATGTGTTCGCCGAGACCTGGCTCGAGCGAAGCGGGTTCGGGTGAAACGGGCTCGGGCGAGGCGGAAGCGACTGCTTCGTCCGAGGCCTGGCTCGGAGGCTCGGGCGAGACGGAAACAAGGGTTTCGTCCGAGGCCTGGCCGGGAGGCTCGGGCGAGACGGAAAACGATCGTTTCGTCCGAGGCCTGGCTCGGCGAAGCGGAGGGTGCGCAAGTCCGCTCGAGGCCTGGCTCGAGCGAAGTGGTGAGGGTGTGTCCGCTCGAGGCTGGGCTCGGGCGAGACGGAAACGTGTGCTCGAGGTCTGGCTCGAGCCAACAGTGAACGCGTGCGCCCGAGGCCTGGCTCGAGCTTTGCGCCGTAAAAAGGCAGAGACCGAGGGGGCTTCGAGTGCTTACCACGGTCGGAGACAGGGCTCGGCGGGGCGGTGGTTCAGCGGAGCTTTCTCGGCGGCGAGCGGCGAGCGGCGCTCCGACAACCCTGCGCAACACACGAGACCGCAAGGGCCTGGTTAAAATCGCACGGAACCAAGGAAGCTGACACAGGGGTCAGGGGAAGATATTCGTGGCCGGAGAGGGAGTATTTCACGAACCCGAGCTCACCGGTGTTCCGTCGGAGTTTGGGAAGATGGGGTTACGCCGGGCGATTGGAGGCGGGGGAGGTGAAATTGAGGGGTGGGAAAGCTTCACGAGCTCAAGGCGGAGCTTTCGGGCTAGGTGGTTGAGCGGCGGGAGCTTCGGAGTGGTCTGGCCACGGCGGCGGGGTCAAGTGCGGAGCTCCGGCTCCGGCGGGCCTTTTATAGCCGCGGCCAGGGGACGGTAGAGAGCACGGGATGGTGTGGATGAGCTCGGACGAGGCGTGCGCACTCGATTGCGAGCCGGCGGGAAGGACGGCGTGCGCGCAGGGGCCGGGTATGCGTTCGCCGGCGACGGCCACGCGGCGGCGTCGTGCTGGGAGCAGTGGGGGACGGGGCGGAGGTCAGCGCTTTGCGCGTGCGGGTGCGGCATGATGGCGCGGGCGCAGGCGACAAGTCGGGGGCGGGCGTGCGGCTGCCAGGCGCGCGTGGCGCAGGCGGCGCTGGCGCGCGGCCTCGGCCGGGGCCCCCTAGCTGTAGGTTGAAGATGAACAGGGCTAGGTCTTAGGGTTTGACTTTCTGTATTTCGCAAATTACTCCCAAAACTTGAACTGAGCAGCAAAAACTCAAAACACCAAAGTTGTTCAGAAAAAAGAGATCTACAACTTTGTCAAAAAGAATATTTTCAAATTCCAAACAGTTTTTGAATTAAATTCGAAATCAGAAAAGGGGACACTTTTAGGATTTGAATAATTTCAAAATTACTTTTGATTTTACATTGAAAGTTGGAAATCTGCAAATATGAAAGTTGTTCCTTTTATCAAAACCTACAACTTTGCTAATATACCCTTTTTCTGAAACCCAATAGTTTTAAATAAATTTTGAAAACTGAAAAGGGGACAAAAACTGGAATTTGAATGAATTTGGATTTACTTCAAACTTTGTACAGAAACTTGAAAATTTGTAAATACCAAAGTTGTTTCTCTTGGCCAGATCTACAACTTTGCTTTTTGGACCAACCTCAAATTTTGAATAATTTTTGAATTACAAAAAGAGGGATAAAATCCAGGGTTTGGAAATCAGGGTTTTGCAAAGGGATTTGAAATCTGATTTTGATTTTTGAACTTTGGCCAACACAACAAAACTTCAAGACATCTAACTGAACAAGAATTACACAAAGCTAGGCACAGAGGTGAAATTACCATTTTTGCCCTTATAGGAAGATTTGGGCTTTTAGGGTTTTTGAAAAGAGATTGCTACACAAGTACTAAGCAAACATAAATGCAAGGCAAGGATGATTAATGACTAATGATGATGACATGTCAGGTTAATTACAGTTAAACACCAGAGGTGTTACAAAAAGGCACATTGGCTGAGTTTTCCACTAATACCCCTGAACAGATCACCTCCTCCTGTGCACACAAAGGGTATTTTTGGTCAAGATAAAAAACCGTCTAGGTTCATAACAAACTGCCTGGTTTACCAATTCACTAAAAAACCGGCTGGTTCAAACGGTTTTTAGCGATTCAATTGCACAAACGGTCTTTTAAGTGAACCAAGCCGCTATAGCCTCTGGTTCGGTCTTTTAGCGGTCCGACCGTCGGTCCGGTCTGGTCTGATTTACTATGGCCTTGCCACCGTTGCCACGCTCATGGCCACCATGTCTTTTTTCCACACGGATGGACGAAGAGCCGGAAGCGGTGTTGTTTGGCTCATCGTTCAGGTAGTGTTTGGTTGGGAGGAGTCAGGACGGGACGAATCCATTTTTGTAGTGTTTGGTTGGGAGGATCTGCGGAGGCAAGGACATCCCACTTAGCATATTCCTCAAAGATTCTGTGACTCTGCGTCCCTTTTTTCGAGCGGACAGAGTCATCCCAAGTGGGATGGCTGCTTGACGCTTGGGTAGTGATCAGAGGAGGAAGAGAAGTGTGAGGAGAGAAGAGGGGTTGTCGGCGTGGGATCCTGCCACCGAGCTTGCGAACAGAGCCTGCGGCGCCGGCACGGGCGGCTGGGCTACGGCGGTCTGAGCAGTTGGGCGGGTGGCGATGGCGAGCGGATGGGCGGGCGTGGCCTGGCCGCGGGTCGCGAGCGCGAGGCTCGGCCGTGAGCCCGCGACGATGGAGGGCGTTCCGTGACGGAAGAAAGGATAAAGAAGAAGCAAAAAAAATGAAAAAGAAAAAAAGAAGATGATAAATGATGGGCTCTACATGTCAAAGTCGTCCCATCCTTTCTCAACCAAACAGCAAATGAGATCATTCTGCCTCTAAAAACTGAGATGGGTCCATCCCATCCCATATGACTGATTTTGACTGTTTCAATAGTATTCTGTGAGAGAGAATAAGCCGAAGTACGGTTGGTGAGCCGACTGATAAGGACAAAAGAACAGGGCTACTTATAATGCTATCAAAGGTATTGAATCCGTAAGCTTATTGATCGCATATTGCACTTCTTTTCTGGAATGAGAGAGGAAAGGGTAGAGAGAGTGAGGATATGCTTAATCCGCTTTGGGAGGCATATGCATTTCAGTCTGCACGGGCTTACAAAGAGGCATTTGGATAGCACAGATAACCGAGACAGGAATAGTTGAGATATGAGAGGGAGAGTTTCTAGATGAGCAAGAAGGCATTAACTATGTTTTTTGGGCTCTGGTCCCCTTGCGGCTTCGACATCGGAGCTGATTTACTTGAGAGGTATGCTCTGGTCCCCTTGCGGCTTTGACATCGGAGCTGATTTAGACTATAAACTGACTAAATATTGAGATGAAGGTGAGATGAGAAGATAGATAGGAGAAGCGGACTGTACCAGTCGGCTCAACTACAAGAACTAAAAAAACTGTATGAGACACATAACTAGAGAATACATTAATTTTAAAGAGATAAATATTATATGAGCAAATTGAGATTAGACTGTAGAGAATCTTACAGTCAGTATTATTAACCTTCTTACTCATCGGTGTCGCAGAGTCTTGCCGAACATCCCTTTTATTTGATGGCTTCTGCTAAAGTAGGTACAAAACTCTCAACCAACAAAAACAGAGCGCCCTCAGAGTAGACACTACAATTTAAAGACTCACGTTGTGGCTTTGGCAACTGACCTCCTCCAAGTGCGGAGCCAGGAGTTTTAGAGAGTCTGGGCGGGACAATACGCCATATGCTTAACAGTTGACAAGCCACACACACAAATTTATAAGAGCCTGTTTGGGAGAGCTGTGCTTCCTGATTCTCCAGTTGTGCTCCCAGATTCTCTGGCGAAGTGATTCTGTGGCTATAAGTAGATTCTCTTTGATTCTTTAGTCTAAACTCTCAAAATCAGGATAGAAAATCACTTCACAGAATCAGGTGAAGCTACTTTTTTCAGTTCTCAGCCTCTTAGTTCATTTCAGAGAATCACTTCACAGAATCAGCAAAGAATCACTTCTCGCTGAAAAATACGTATGACAGTCAGGGGTGATTCTCATTGAGAATCCGCTCCGTGGAGCTCTCCCAAACGGTCCCTTAGATCAAACAATGATTTCTTGACTTGCAAAATCAAATAAAGATTGTTTCCTAATTTTTTCTCCAGCATGAAGGTAGAATAGTTTTTTCCTGAACATGTCGATTTGTATAATAACAAGATAAGCTAAAATCAAACATAGATATATAGAATAATCAAATTAGGGTAATATTCTCAGCACCGTGGTCAGCATTGCTCCTGCCACATGCTGCCCACCTGCTCGCTGTTGTAGCAAATGAGATGCGATAATTTGATTGAGGCAGGGACAAAGGGCAGCCATGCGCAGCAGATAGGCTACCGTCGAACACTCTTTGACATCATTAAATTAGACCAAAGTACTAACAGAGCATTATACAGATATCAATATACGAGCGTTGTACGCCTGTACGTGGCCTTAAACCTTGCATATCAGTGGCAGGCTGGCAGGGGAGCCCGGGCAGCTGCTCAAGGTTGCTGGGCCTTGACTCCGCCCTTGACCTCCTCTATGCACTGTTGACTGTTATCTTTAGCTAATGTCTTTTTTTTAATCAATAATATAGTAGACTTTATTCACTCAGGATAGAAAATATCGTTTACAATGCACTAAAAAAATAAAAGCTAGAGGGCTCATCGTCACAAAAACAATTTTGCTTTGTCTACATGACTCTACTAGCAAGCAAGTGAGCAGCTTGATTCGCCTCCGGATGACAATGCTCAATGCTTATCTCCTGAAAATCATTCCAAACCAAATTGCAATTATCATATATATAGGCGCAGATGAGTTGGCCGTAACTCCACCCTCCTTCATGATCTGAATCACTTCCATACAATCTGATTGGACAGTTAATCGGTTGCATCCGATGTGCTGAGCTAGCATCAACCCCTCCTTCAGCATATAAGCCTCTGTCATCAGTGCATCAATTAAGTGTGGCACATAGCTATGAGCAGCAATTAAGAATCCCCCGTTGCTATCCCTGATAAATCTTTAGCTAACGTCTTATTCAGACGTCTGTTGACTGTTATCTTTAGCTAACATCTTATTATTATCAAACGATTTTATTTTAACCATGCAGCGTCATCGAATGTTGACCCACGGATCAGGTTTGTTATTATCAGACGTTTGTTTGAGTTATAAGCTGGTTTTAATCCATACAATTAGTTGTGAAACAGTGTATTTCTCACCAACAGTAGTTGAAAAAGATTAAAGATCTGTTTGGCTACAGTAAAAAGCGGCTATTGTTGCTGCAGTTGCTGAAGGCACTCACAAAAGTACCGTAGCAGCACCAATAGGCAATAGGTGGTTCCATGGTTGCTCATCTCAGATGAACAGACCATAGATCTTTTACTCCCTCCATGCTGATAATAGCTCTCAAAACAGCTTCCATTTTTTTTACTGAGAAGTGAGTTTCTGCTGATTCCTCTAACATAAACTAGAGAGCTATAATCTAAAAAAGTAGCTTATCTTGATACACTCTATATGCAAATAGAGTTTATCTTAGGAAATCATAGATAGCCAAATTCAGTTAGAGAATGACTTATCATAGAGAATAAATTTCCAAGCAGAACATGCCCTTCACTTCACCAGCTCGAGCTCCGGCTCCTCGGTGCACTGTACAAGAAGCTTGGGCCGTGCCAAAGAAGGTCTAAAACTACAGGTAGCGGATCAGCGATTCCAGATAACATGATAGACTCAGGTACGTAGCACTATTAAAAGAATAAATAAAAACATAATAAAACAAAAAAAGGATTTGAGCATTACACAGAACTCTGCACCGAGGCCGGTCATACAGCCTAACCTGGGGATTGCTCACTTGTCACAGCTCATAGGATGCTTCAAATCACTGGTCTATATATAAAAACATAATAAAACAAAAAAGGATTTGAGCATTACACAGAACTCTGCACCGAGGCCGGTCATACAGCCTAACCCGGGGATTGCTCACTTGTCACGGCTCACAGGATGCTTCAAATCACTGGTCTATATATAGTTTCAAGTTAATCCATACCTCCCTATCTCTGAAGAATCTCATTGCAATCTAATGCCAGCAGAAAACCTCACTCCACACATTTATGTCCCGCAAAGGCTCAGTGGCAAAACTTAAAGGCGCCGCTGTTCTCATGCAAAATTCCCTTCAACCTATTGCTTAGCCATCACATGGCGCCATTGTGCAACTGGAGAACTTTCAAAATCCTTGCACTCAGTGCTATACCTTTAAGCCGCTGCACCCATTTGTTAAGTACATATTCCAACAAATATCGGAACCCAGCCAAAATGACCTATGATGTCCTCCAAGGTTTATTCAGCCCTCAAACTCAGTATTTCCTTTGCTGTCCTCCTGCGGAAGTAATGCATTTGCTTCTACAAAATGCATCCAATTTTGTTTCAACTTTTGCAGATACATCATATCCATTATGGGAAAAATGATGAACAATGTATTACCTGTTCAAAAATGAGCTCCATATCTCTGCTGTAGAAGTCAATGTATTTCAGCATGAACATGCCACAGTCCCATCTAGGGTGAAAGAGGACTCAGTATATTAGGCAAACTTAAGAACAGGTAGAAATAGAGCTGTAAGAAACTAAATGTTCTCAGGTTGGCAATCGTATGCAATTTTTTTTACAGGTATTCATTAACTGCACAAGCAGAAGCAAAAGTACAACTATGCTTGCTAGGAACAAATATTAGAAGTACCCATTCTCCTGCAAAGGAAGGTTTTTGACACCTTCCTGCTTCCATGAGAGCGCATCCATGTGTTGGCCACTTTTGTCTTTGACCTCATCCACAATATACCTGGCCTGGTAAGCATTTGAAAATAACATATATAACCAAATAACTGGGCCGGTAGAGATTTTCTTTTTTTTTTAAAAAAAAGATATATAGAAAACGAAAAATGAGTGAACGGCTTCTCCGCTTGTACATGGGGAGAGCAGAATGCAGCAACACTGATAGGACCTAGAGGATAACACTAACCAAGATCCTCAAGACCTTCATGTCCGTGCCACCAAGTGAGTCCAGATACTGAAATTTTCTGTCCCTTATGTTGATGACTGCTAAACACCAATGGACTTCCTTGTGTATGGGAACAAATATCTGGATAATAAGTTTCGGTTAAATGCATACTAAGTTAAACCCTAGTAAGATCTAAACCTGAAAAGAGAATCCAAAAGTGTTTTACCTTGTCACATTCAATTAGACTGTACCCTAATTTCCTTTTTGTTGTCCATCTTCTAACAGCTTTATAATCATACCCACTGGAAATCAGCTGATAGAAAGTAGTAAGAGATGAATTATAAGTTATAATTAACACAACATTGCGCTCCAATACAACACATGTCACTATTGTAACAAAATATGGCAATGAATGCAACAAGACAGATGGCAATAACAATAGAAAAAGAATGAGAATGACATTAAATGGCAGCTCGTGCGCATGCACATGTATGAATCAGCTGAGCTGTTTGGGTGGATATCATATAAATACTAGGGGAAACAATGCCTCAGGTAGTAACTGCATGCATATTATCTTTCAAACTGATATGATGCACATTTGATATATTGATACGCAGATCTCCTGCGTGTTCGAGAAAAAATATGATGCACATTTGATGAGAATGCTAATTGTTTAGAAGGAAAAACAAACAAAAAATAATTGTCCCACCAAAAGGTAATACTAGTTCCAACACAAACCTTTTTGTAGAAAAAGGTGTTGAAGAAATGGCATTTTAAGAACTTGAGAGGTTCTCTTAGTTCTCTCTCTTTAAGCAGATCAAGATACAAATTGATAACCTGAAAGTCGTCGGAAAGGAAAAGAATAGCAAGAATTTTATACTGATATATTACATTATGTATGCTTAACTCTGCAAAGAGTTACAGAAGCAACAAAATGAAAAATACCTCATCATTTAGCCATTCCTGGTTATTCAAGCACTGCAGGATCTCCCTCGTTATCACAATATTTGAAGGTTCATGTACTGCTAATCTTTCACGGCTGGAAAAGGACCCTTTTAGATACCACTAGCTATGTACGCATCTGTGCGACTATCACATGACAAAGATAAGAAGCAAACCTGTTCTTGCCATTAAGAGCCCGACGAACCATTTCTTCATCCTCATCAGTAAGAGGAACAAAAGGTTCAGGCACCTCCTGAAAGGAACATGTTAATACTCGATAACCTTAATGAAAAGAGTGTGTTCAAATCTAAAAATATAGCCTGGTTTGGTGTACCACTAAGTGTAATTCAGTCTCCAGGAATAACATGAATTTCTTTCAATCCATCTATTTTTCAAGGGAATTGCAAAAATCAGTCTTATATCCCAACAGACTTCAAAAAGAATGCCTCAGAGCATAACGACCAGAAAATCCTTTAGTAGGTCCCTCTTATCTTTCAGTAACACGCGAGTAACAAGTGCAACATTTTTTACAAGCAATTATACGTGGCTACAGAAGTATCTAGCCTATCATATATTTAAGATAAATCGTCTCTCAGGGAAAAAAAACATGATTGAAGAACTGGTTACGGAGACGATCACATTTTCAGAAATCCACAAGCGTTAACTGCCTATGTTGGTGTTTCATTATGATCTGAAATGCTAGGTCCTCAAGAGTAGGAAGCACATGCGTTTCTCCAGAATGGCTGTTCAGTTCAACATTCAGAACATTCCAATTGTTTTTCGTTCAAGCTCAGTTCATTTCAGTCAACCACCTTGTTCCGCGCCGTCCTCCCACCACAAAACAATCTTACCACTAAAAAGACCCGGTTGTTATCGTCATATTAACCCTAATCGCCCCGCCCGGCGCTAATCGCCCTGCCCCGCTCCCTCTGCGGCCCGTCCGCGGAACCGTCGTTGTCGTCGCAAAAACCGCCCGCCCCGCTCCTGGCTCGAGCACCACGCCGCACGACTCAGGCTGCCGCCTACCACCCACGTCCATCCCTCGACCACCCGTCGCGCTTCTCCCCTTCCCTCCCCTCACCTCTCACGCTCTATTGCCGAGGGTTCACTAAAGCCGGCGAGCTCCCACGCCCCACGCGGTGCAGTCCTCGAGGACGCAGTGGACCTAATAGTTGTTGACGATGTAGATCCGTGGAAGAAGCTCCAGCTGCGGGCGGACTCGGGCAGCAACGATGGCGATGGTCTCGGGGAGGGAGAGGTCGACGATGATGGGGATGGAGACACTCGGGGCACAAGGGACGCGTGCGACTCGGATGTACAAAGAGTACGGGAACGAAGGAGACGCTAGACTCGACGATGCCATGGGTGTTTGTGCAGGCCTTGTCGAAGGCCTTGAGGAACATGGTGCGATCGGACTAGGCGCCAAAAAAGGGGGCGACACCATGGTGGCGGCCCCGGCGTGGCCGGGCGCTGGTGACATGTCGGCAGCTCTATCGATGGCAGTGGCTCCGGCCATCTGCGACGACGAGTAGTGTGGCTGCCCCTGCGCCACCCCAGCTTCCCCACGAACTGCCTCCCGAGCATCTCCCCATCCCGAGCCGCTATGCCTACCCCTCGCCCCTGCGCATGCGCCGCCACCACCAGGTGCTAGGTACAGATTCCCCTTTGCCTCTGCCTCCTTCCCCTGCTGTGGCTCTTCTTTCGTGTTGTGGTCCTTAACTCCATGGATGCTGCACCAGCCTGAGAAAAAGTTGTGCCACAACAATATAATTCGTGCTGATTGGTGAGTGTTTTGCGTTGGTGAGTTCGTGCTGATTGGTGAGCGTTTGGCGTTGGTGTTCGTGCTGCTGATTGGTGAGTGTTTGGCATTGGTGAGTTGAGGCACTAGGGGATCCGCCTCGTTGTTGTTGATTGGGATGGTAGAATAAAAAATTATCTTATCTTATTGTATGTACATTATTGATCTGAAGATTGAAATAATTCTATTCTTGGCTTGAATAGGTATGTGAAGTATACAAGGAAATGGAACTTGCTGGATGCACTCGAAATGTTACATGATGAGTCTGTAATTCTGAAACGAAGAGGATGTAGGTATTTGAATTCTTATAACTTGCCCTTTAAGGATGAATACAATAGATGAGTGATGATTTATGCAAAATATTTCGACAGGTATCTATTGAATTTGGAAACCTTGCTATTCTAATTGTTTCATTGTCAATGCTTGTAATTTCAGTGACTCCACCTCATTTTTTGCTTACACATGCATGATGTAGAGTAAATACAAGGTGTAGGTGATCAGTTTTACACCTTAATTTGTTCACGGATGAGTGATTAGTAAACACATGTTGTCGAAGTTCCTTACAACTTGCTTTCTTTTAGGAACTTGGAACTTGGTGTCAGTGTGACAAGGAATTGCTAAAAATATTAGGTGTTTTGATTATTGTTTTTTATGTAATTGGACCCCGACTAGCTATAGATGATAGCATATGTAATCAGCTATCAAGTAGTCGAGAGTACCGAACTATATTTTTCACTATTAATAATGCCAATTGTAAATACTGTAAATTCAAAGTATTTTAAATGAATTATGATTCAGTCCTAACAAACTATAGATACTTGATGGCAATGGCTTGGTTCAGTCCTTTACTATTCCATGCTCCAATTGCAACTATCCCTTTAGCTGAAAAAAACTTGAACTGAACCATAATGTTGTTTAATCTATCATAGAGATACAAGTGCTTGAAATTTGCCATTTTTATGAAATACATGTCAATGATGAGGTATCGGTACTTAGTTTCAGAGAGTTGATTATTCCATTTTCATGGACATGTCTTTATTAGTTTTGATTATGAGGTTGATTACTGTACTTGGGGTCTTCTGGCAGGACCAGCTGCTGCCCCCAGCACCAGCTCTGTGTATCTGATGCACCAGTCAGATTATTGTAGGATGTATGTAGAGCCAACCATACGTTCTCTAAAGTCTGAAGTTTGGTATCTTATTTTCCTGTACCAAATTTTATGAAACTGATGATCTCCTCTATGTGAAATGAGTGCTAATCATGTGCCAAATTTCTTTAATTTCATGAAATTTTAAGTGTAAGATTGTTAACTCCAATCTCAATTCAGAAATCTTAATTGCATGCAGAACATTTCTTGGATTATTACCTCAATTATTATTGTCATTCATTTCTTTAGCTTCTTTGGCTTGTATTTTGGCAGCCTGTCAGTATTGTCATCGTGAAACCTGAACATGTTCAGGAGCTAGAGGTGGAAGTGTCCAACATGGCCTGCTTGTATGTTGTGGAGGTGGATCGGAGCAATAATCAAGTTGTACTTTTTATATCCAAATCCATGAGATTCTCGATCTTTATACTTTCTTGGGTATTTCTTCTAGACAATTTCTCTAGAGGATGCCTTTCTCTGTTGAGTAGCAGCAACTCAGGTGCACTTTTCTTTTGAAAAAATTGGAACTGATTAGCATTCAGTTTTTTAGTATTTTTGTTTGTTTCCTGTAGCTGGCAGACATGAACTTGCAGGCAAAACAAAACACTGTTTTCGGTAGCCTGAAGGCTGGAAACACTGCCCTTAACAAATTTGTGGATAGTGGAGGCCAACTAAAAATTGCAGAACTCGGAGTGACAAGGGTATCAAAGATCAGCCCAGATAAAGTGAAATTGGAACCATGAAGGCTGAGGCTATTGCCGATTGCTTCAGAAAGTGTGATTCACTTTTCTACTATTTTTTCTTGGCAAATATGCTTTGGAATGAAAGCTTTGTGTGTTTAGGTTACCACACTGCGTGAGAGCTCTATAGGAGCGAAGCATTTGACTCAAGCGTACTTGGTCAGATTCATCCTTTGTGAGGTCAGTAAACTTATGTTCCCTATGAAAGCCAATAACAGAAAAAAAATCCAGTTCAATGTTTCAAACTTTGATAAAACGTCAGATGGTTGAAAGATCAATTCACACAGAACACCAGAGGATTAAATACACTTGGTCCGGTTGGAGGGGACTCATCAACATTGAATACATTTGGAATTTGGTGATTTATTTGAGTGAGACCTCTTAACCTTAGTATGATCAGATGGCCAATGACCTCCGATTTGGCACTTCACCTGTGGTTTGTGTTGGCTAATATGTAGCTTTGAGTTTACCTGCTATGTTGTTCAACAACTCACTAATCTGTTGTGACATTTCCTTTCAAAATAAGAAAGAGTGTACTAAGCACGTTAATTTTGTCAGTGGAATGCAAATGGATCATATTTGTCTTTTAAACTTGTGCATTTATGAGCTGGAAATGTTCTATATAATTTACAATAACATTAATTTATTTATTTAACAATGTTTTTAGATAGTGTGGATGCAATATTAGCATTGGTAGTTGTTTCCGAAGCCTTATAACTCATTGAATATAGTAGGTTCTGGAACTTATTTTGGGCTTTATAACAGCTTATAATTTGGGTTTTCTACTTTTTATTGTCTGTCGCAACGTATTGAGTTAGATATTAATAATGACATAGCTTACAGACGGGACCTACGAGAACATTTATGTCTATGACACTCCATGACTCATGTATTGTATTAGTTTGACGGTAGATCTAGAAGTAGTTCACAATGGTGATATCTTCACTACAATCTAAACAACTTAAGTGTTGATGATTGACTTTAAATCATTGGTTTCCAAGGAGGAGTTTAACTAAATTGAACTATAATCTGTGCTTCTCGAGATGTTTGGCCATACAAGGTATTTCAGTTACCCATGCCTATAATAGGTGCACATAGTATGTGTTAGCTGAAAGTACAATATAAGTACGTGGATTTTTAAACTCGTAGCAACGCGCGGGCAGACAACTAAAGAAAAAAAGAAGAATCCAAGAAAGCCATACCTCCTTCTTTTGCGTAATTCGGGGGAGGGCCTCGCCAAGCCGCTCAAGGCCAAGACAGCCCTCCTCAGCGAGCCGCACCTCAAACTCAAGCGTCTTATGCTTGGCATCCCGCTCCCGTCGTGATGCCTCATACAGCTCCTTGTATAGTGGCAACCTTCTCACTAGAACGCTCCCCCTCACCTCCTCGTCGTCCTGCAGCTTCCTCTCGTCCTCATCCTCCTCGATGGCGACCACCTCGAGGGGCACTGCCTCCGCCTCCGCCTCCGCCTGCCTCGTACCATTGGTTGTGGCGGCCGGAGTGGGCGGTGGGTGGGAGGATCTGTTGACGAGCTCAACGTACTGCTGGAGCCCGAGAGAACGAGGCGGGGGTGATGGCGGGGAGAACCACGAGTCGCTGGCGGCGTGGGTCCGTGCGGCCCCCCCAAGCCGGAAGACGCGGAGGATTCGCTGGGGGCCGTGGATCGGGCGCTGGAATGACGGCGGCGGCGGGAGTCGGCGCCTGTGCGGAATCGGGGTGGGAGCGGTGGTAGAAGAGGAGGAAGGGCCCGGCGTCGAGGAGGCGGACGCCGCGGCGGCGAAGTGGATGATTTGGGGAGAGGGATGGATAGGCGGGACGGCGGAAGTGGAGGGATCGAGTTCAGGGAATGGGGCGAGCTTGGCCCGCTTGGAGGGAGGGGTAAGGGACGGCAGGGGGAAGGAGGGGTAGGGGAGGCGGTGGTCCGCCGAAAGGCAGTGGTCCGCCGAGAGGCGCTTCCGGCTGTCGGTGAGGGCGCCCATCGCCGGCGGCGGTGGAAACCCTAGCGGCGGTGGAGAGCGCCGAGCTAGGGGACGAGCGTGCGGTCTTTCGAGGAAAGAGGAGAGAATGTGATTTATTTTTATTTTATTTTCCTCCTCGCCTTTTTGGGTTTTTTTTTATTTTTGGTTCATTTCTTTGCGGCAGTGTGTGTACGAGTGTCAGTTTAGGGCGGGAAGGAAGGAGAACGCTTTGATTAGGATGAACGAGAGGTGGATGTGGATCCATTCCTGGCTGGGAGATTTCGGCGAGTAGCTGCCCAACTGGCGCCTGATGGCGGCGGCATGTTTTGTGGGACTGCACGCTTGTCTCAATTTCTTTGTTTATATGTAAATAAAATAGGCATGATGTGTATATGTGATGTGAATATACAGTAGGTAGATTGTACTCCTTTTGTATTTATAAAAATGTCGTTTTGAACAAAGTTTGAGTTAAATATTGAGAATATAAATCATGAATAACTTTTAAATTGTTGAGTCCAGAGATGTAAAAATCATATAAATAAGGTAAAGACTTTGTTCCGATTGTGCGTGCGTTTGTCCAACCATGCCTCCCTCCCCACTCACGTCTGCACCGGCTCCCACTTGACACCCTCTTGTCATTTCCACGCTTCGTCATTTTCATGCGTCTGCCTTCACTGCAACTCCTCTTTCCGACGAGCGGGATCCGGCAGCCATGGCAGATCTAGCGACGACCGTGGCAGATTCTCCTTGTCCTCGTCGTCCCCCTCCCCCTCCCGTTCCTCATGTATCTCCTTCGTCTGCAGGAGGTGGCGGCAAGCCGACTAGCCATGGCGGCCAGGAGGTCCAGGTGACATGGATCTACTCTCCCTTAGGTGCTAGGCACTGCCTGGTAGGACGAATTGGACAACACCGATCTTCATGCCAGGTTCGAGGTCGTCACGGGGCAGGTGACTAGGCCTAGCCCACGGTCCTCTTCTAGAAGGACCTTCTCCTCCGCCCGTCCGGTGACTCCACGTCTACTCCGCCCCTGCCCCACCTCCCGCCCACTGCCTAGCTAGCCAACCCTCTCTTTTGAATGTTCTGACGTGGCAACGCCGACAAACTGCAGGTTAGGAACACTTGGTTTGCACGCCCCAGAGGGTTCACGCCGCTCTGCTTGCAGCAACTTCTGGTCTACCCGTTCCACGACTATCTCAGATTCACCTGTTGCTGCGTAGGTCATGGAAACTGATATTTGAATTTTGGGCATTTTTTTCAGGAAGAGATGCGTGTGGGTGGGGACATACTGCTGAAATCCGAGTTGATCGATCCATCCTCAGGGAGCTTGCACGAAATGGTCAGGAGGGTGAGCCTGATGACCATCGGCTCTAGGAGGTCGGTTTCGCATGAGGATATTCTCGTGTTCAAATTGTTGGTTGAGATACGTGAAAATGCTGGACCCAAGTGACTTTGCTTGGGAGAATGCAGAACTTCTTAATTGTTTCGCTGCTAGTTGATTGCAGAAACTTGCTGTTGATATTGCTAGGAAATTGAGCCACTCTCATTGGACATCGACATGTGTTGTTACGATTAGCAAATTCAATAGCTTCTTTTGTTGACCGGGAGGATGCTCATGTTGCATTGTGTTTTTTGATGCCATCTGGGAAAGCTAGGTACCTTTCGGTGAGGAAACAAGACCCTATTGAGGTATGATCCCTTTTTTCTCATGCATTCTATTATTCTGCTGAAACAAGTGTCCATTACTATGCCACATTTTGTTTAGTTGGATTCGTGTCTGCAGAGTGTCAAGTTTGCACTCACTGCTTAACAAGTTCTTGTTATATCCAAACTTTGAACATGACACCTTGCACTTAGGGACAGAAGAGAAGTTGCAAGGACAGCTTGATGTGCTTGATCACCGAAGGGAGATGTAAGTATTTTCACAATTTGGTCTCTGCAGTTTAAATGTACCTGCCATTTATTTCAACTTTCAAATGGACAACCTTGCGCATATTGGTTGCCTTCTATAGAATACAAACTCCTAAAGAATCCAAATCCTAGTAGATGACACTTCTTATGCCAGTTTTGTACATAGAAGTGCACACAAGATTTATTATTGTTGGTTGCCCGAACGTGGTCAGTCTACTTTCAACACATCAATAGCACAAGTAAATAGTGAATAGGCTATATTATGGTTTTCCATATATATATGACCATATGAATTGGAAAAGAGCTGCCCAGTCCAATTTGCTTCCTGCTACCAAATTTGATAACTTCATGCTATTGGATTCTTTATCACTCCCTCATGCCTTTCTAATATTTCTTCTTCCCTTCTGCCTTTTTGTATCTGTGATATCAAAAAAAATTAGGCTCTCAAATTCCTACATTTTGGCTGTTGGATGTTGTCCAGTGTTAAAAATTATGTCACACAATTATCAGTATGTTAATATAGCAATAAGGAGAACTAGATTAAATCATAAATTGAATAAGATTGTGCGCTATGAGTTAATCATAATTACTGGATTTGGACGCTTTTGTTGTGCAGTGCAGCCGACGAGAGAGAACGGGGCGACACGGGCACCGATAGTGGTTGACCTTCAGAGGGAGCCGGGGCTCAGCAGCAAATCCATCGTGCTTCCATATTTTGAGACCTGCATGCAAAAAAGTAAGTATAAGTATGTGACAACAATCAACTTAGTTAGACTACTTAGGCAATAATAATGTACTCAATTAGGCAAAAAAGGCCACCAACTTATGCAATTTTTTTGTTCAGTACAATGCTATCCATTTTTTTCAGTACATGCTATCAGTTGTTGTTCAGATTTTTCATAATAGATATGGCCTATCAGTTCTTTGGAAAACTTAAGACTGTCCATGGTACAAATTGAACATGTTATCATATCAAATAGGAGTAACCATATGCATGGGGAGGTAGAATATGTCATTATATCAAGTAGGAACTATAGTACATCTCCCGTTTTCTCATGTAGCAATGAATACTGAATTTTAATATTTGAGGAACCGATTAGTTTATATATATGGCTAGTTGTTGGCATGGGTCAGTCCATAGTTTTTCATTGCTCTTGTACTACACAAAAGCAATTCTTAATTTAGTATCAAGTAATTTAATATCATTAGCCATGCAATTTATTAATATTCTGGTAGCAATTATGTGTGTCCAACATGGCAACAACAATTGTGCAGAGCCATAGAACTTTTTCTGAAACTGCAGGAGCTGCCTCTGCTAAACCAGCATGACCAACTTCAGAAAATACTAGGCAAAATCTGTTGGTTCGCATACTGCTCATTAGGCTTTGGAATTTTTAAAATTGCAAACACTTAAGTGTAGAAGGTAGGGTTGCCAGTTACATAATCCAAATCAAATGCATCCAAGAAATCTTCATATGAATCCAGTGGTAGCTTGTTAAGATTCGTATTTTGACAACTGCATGCAAAACAGTAAAACTAAGTGGGTGTTACTATTTACTCTTACATTCACGGAGAGCTCCCTGCACGCTTGCAAGGGCCACGTCGTCCCAATTCTTCTGGTTGGTCCACATACCCCCTGCCTACGCCGTACACTTCTCCCCGAAATATCTCGTCTCTCGGCTCCTAGTCGACGACAAAAAAAAAAGAACGGCCTCATCCTCTACGACTCCGCCACCACGACTCCTGTGCCCAACCCGCCGCCCCCATCCTCTCTCTCTCTCTCTCTCTCTCTCTCTCTCTCTCTCTCTCCCAGCATGCCGGCCGGCCATGGGACTTTGCTGTCGCCGCTCTTGCTCCCAGTCTCCCACCTTGCCGCCCTCTTCCTCTACCTGTCCCTCCTCCCTCTCTCCCGACGTGCTGGCGGCCGGGGGCCGGCCGGACATAGGCATGGCGCGGGCGAACCAGCCCCATGCCCCGGTCACCGCCACCGCGTTGTTCGGCCGATCCGGCCGCTCACCGTTGACTGCCTGAAAGGTCCTTGTTTGGTTTTGGTAATTGAGTGACAACCTAGGTGAACTAATATGTGCTTATGTGAGATACACAGGAAATTAGTTCACATGTGAATGAGCAATGAAGGAGCTTATTGCATATGAGACATGACATGGAGTCATATGGCTAAGGTGGTGAAGATCAAGACAAGACTTGGCTTGATGGACCGATTGTGAAGGTGAAGGACAAGTTGGAGGCTTTGAAGCCGTTGGTACCGAGTGTTGGGAGGCTTGAGCAAAGACTTGGCACCGATGGACCGAAGCAATGGTGAAGAGCAAGTGAAGTCAAGAATGATGGACCATGGAGGCCATGTGATGATATGAAGTGGATCATATCATTTGATCAAGATTGGTGCATGTGTTGCATCAACTTTGGAGGAGTTGAAATGGAATGCACAAGGCAAAGGTATATTTGTAGGGCATTTCATTTCACCGGTCTAAGTTGAGTAGAGAAGTGCTTGACTGGGTTTAGGATAGATAGCCTTACTATAAAGAGGAGAAATCTTTAGTTGCAACGGTTATCTAGTGCCACTAAGTGTGAGTTTCATGTGCATTTGCATTGCGCTTAGTGACGTGGTGAGATTGATGAGAAAGCCCAAGAAAATTCTTTGTGAAAAGCTATCTCAAGTGCTAAATTTGATTTGGTGTTTGTGGGAAGAGATAGCACTTAAAAGGGTTTTAAAAAGAGAAGAAAGTTTGGTTGTGGTCGGAAATTTCAGCTTAGCTCGGTGGATTTCCAGGAAGGGATCCTCTGTTTGGTTTTCGCGTTGATCCAGAAATTGGTGCAGCCCGAACTGGAATTTCCAGTGCGGGTCGGGAGAGACGCTCCCACCCTGGAAATTCCAGGGCGCGCCGCCTGGAATTTCCAGTGTGGGTTTCAGAGGAACGGTCGGGAGACGCTCCCTCCCTGGAAATTCCAGGGCGCGCCGCCTGGAATTTCCAGTGCGGAATCGACCGTTTGAACGGCTCCGCCCTGAAATTTCCAGACCGCGTCGCCCGAAAATTCCAGTGCGGGAATGAAACCTTGGACAACAACAGTCGGTTCACTGGCTGGTTGGGGATAAGGTTGCGTCTCCCCCTCACCTTCTTCTCTATCCACTCCTCTCCCCCATTGTTGCTCTTGTGTGTTCAAGTTAGGGTTCTTTTCTTCTCTCCTCTCTCCCATGATTTGAGCCAAAAATCCTATGAGAGAGTGAGTGCCCTTTGTGGGTGTGGATGAGAGAGTGAAGATCCACCTTCTCCTCTTCCTTTCCCTCTCAAGCTTGGTGCTAATTTGAGTGAGGGATTGAGAGCCTAGTGTGTGTGCATTTGAGGATTTGTATTTGGTGGCACTAGGTAATCTTTGTGATTGGGGATTTCTTATTACTCTTGGTGATTGCCACCACCTAGACGGCTTGGTGGATTGTGTCTCCGTTGCGAAGCCCACGTGGTGATTGTGTGTGGCTCTAGAGAAGGATTTATGAAGGGTGTTGTGCTCGCCCCGCGGGGATCGCGAAGAGCAACTCTAGTTGAGCGAGACGTGAAGAGCGTCAAGTGGTCCGGCTGGGTCAAGTGCTAGAGCTTGTGGTAAGCACTCCTTGTGGGAGAGTGTGACTAGTGTAGTCACCACTAGCAAGAGGACTGACGACAACCTTGAGCTTGTCTCAATGGGGAGTAGGTGGTTGGCAAGCCACCGAACCTCGGGATAAAATCTCCGTGTCAACTTGTTCATCCTGTTGGTTTGCTTACTCCTAACACAAGCTTGTATTTACTCTTCATATATTATGCTTGTGGTATTGCTCTTGTGTAGCTAGTTTGCTTGTGTAGCATATTTGTAGCTCCAATGAGTAACTAGTTGGCTTGTGTAGCCTTGCTAGTTACATTGCTTAGTTTGTGTAGCTAAGTATTTGTTGAGCTCTCTAATTTGGCTTGTGTAGCCTTGTTATTGAGCATTGCTAGTGAGCTTAGGAGCTTTGTGCTTTTGCTTACTAGATTGTGTAAGAGCTCCCTCGCACTTGAAGTACTATGAAAGGATCAAGATGCCCAAGAGGGGGGGGGGTGAATTGGGCTTTTCTAAAACTTTTCACGAAAATTAAATCCTATCAAGCCCAATTAACCCCCTAGTGCCTAGAAGTGAGATACTCTAGAATCAACCAAGCAAAAGATCGACACTAAGACATTTCTACTCTACCATGGCAATTCAAATAGAGATGAACAATAAGTAAAGTGCGGAATTGAATTGCTCAAATGTAAATGCGAAGGTAAATAGAGTAGAGATGACACGACGATCTTTTTTTCCGAGGTATCGAGGTGTCAGCACACCCCCTAGTCCTCGTTGTAGCACCCGCGCAAGGGTATTGCTCCCCCTTGATCCGCGCAAGGATCAAGTGCTCACTACGAGCTGATTCTTCGCCACTCCGGCCCGGTGAATCGCTCGCTACCGGTCACAACATGGCTTGGGTCATCCACAAAGCCTTCGGATGATCACCAAGCTCTCCGATCGCCACCAAGCCGTCTAGGTGATGCCGATCACCAAGAGTAACAAGCAAGAACTCTCACTTGACCAACGCAAGGCTAATGAGATGGGTGGATGCACACTTGCTACTCTCTATTCACTAATGAGGTGTTTGATCACTCAATTATCAAATCTCTCAACCTCACTAGGCCTCTTGCACTCACTTGGAATCACAATGTGTTTGGCAACCTTTCAAATGAGCAAGAGAGTCAGCATGAACCAGAGGGAGGCATATTTATACCCCCCAACCTGAAACATGCACGAAGGGGTAAGTCCAGCCAGTTTATACACTGACCGGACGCACTGTCGGGGTGACCGGACGCGTCCGGTTAGTGCCCAACGGCTACGTGACGTCTAGCCTGACACCTGTACGAAGTGTTGATCGGACGCTCCCATGCGTCCGGTTACCACTGACCGGACGCGTCCGGTCCACAATATTCTTCTCTGGAACCTCTCTGGACGCGACCGAACTCACCCCCCTGGTGCGTCCGATCGCTTGCAAAGGATGAGTCCGGTCGCAACCAATCTAGCCCCTCAGCCAAACCACTGACCGGACGCATGCCCCAGCGTCCGGTCACCACGGTTTGAGCGTCCGGTCGCAGATAGAAGTCCAAAACGACTTCGGTTTGCGACGCTCCCTTCACGAACTTTCTTCCTTATGATCTTAGGGACCTTTCTAAGCTACCTACAGCTTTGGTTAATAAGTGTGCACCACACCTAACTCAAAAGTCTCACCTAGGTCAAGCTACCCATTCAAACCCCTCTTAATAGTACGGCCAAAGATAAAACAAAGATCTATGCTACTCTAAGTGTCCTTCAACACCAAATGACACTTAGAACTAGCCTATCACTATCTTCGTCGTCCATCCTTTGAAAGCCGAACAAATTCCATCAATAAGGGGGCATGAATACCATAGTGCCCTCATGATCATCATTACCATGACCTAACTCAACTGTTTCTGCAAAACACACGTTAGTCATAGTAATTTACCGTTGTCATCCAATCACCGAAACCCATTGGGGGCCTAGATGCTCACAATCTCCCCCTTTTTGGTGATTGATGACAACCTCAAGTATGTTTGAAAGAAAGATGAGGTTTTCAATAGCTTGGTTCATATAAGCATGTGACAATAAGATCAAAAGAGGTTAGGCATGCTTATACAAACCAAGTCCACATAAGTACTCAACATAATAAGAATTAACACAAGTACTTATGAACAAGCTCATTTATCGGAGTATAAGTGCGAAAGCAAAGTAAATGAGCATAATCAAGTGACATGTAGAAAATAACGAGTGAAGCATAACATGTCACAACTGAGCATAAACGAGTGACATGAGTATATAACAAGTGTAGCATCACATGTCACGACCAAAAGACATACACATATCGTACAAGTGCCAAAAGATAAACATGTATGCATATGAGTGCAAGATCACACAAAAGAACCGAGACCCTCTCACAAGCTCCCCCTACGTCTAACATACGCTCTCTCCCCCTTTGGCATCAAAGACCAAAACCTAAGGGTCGGAAGGCGGGACGGGAGCAGACGAGTCGGGCGACAAGGTACGCGGAAGAGTCTCAAACTGAGCAAGGTAGGCCTCCTCGTCGGACGACAAACTGTGAGCTGGCTGACCCTCGGACACTGGACGTGGAGGTGAAGCAGTCTGGGTCTGCTCAGCTGACACGGGAGCGGCCTCTGGCGCTGGAAGCTCTGGCTGTGGAGGCTCTGACGCTGGAGGAGGGTCCACAGGCTCGGTCACTGCCACTGACACGGTCATCGAAGTCTCAGGTGCTGAGCTGACAGGGAGAGTCTGACTCTGAGAGACCGGTGGCTCGGAAGACGCTACTGAGGAAGGAAAGGTCTCTGTAGTACCAGTAGCGGTAGCAGGAGTTGGAGCAGAGGTCACTGGCAACTGGAGCACTGGCAGGGTGGGCAGGCCGGTGAGCTCGCTGAAAGAAGCCTCCAAACTCCTAGGTGTCACGAGAACCAACTCTATCTGAGTGGGAGTGAAGCCGGAGTGAATCGGTGTGAACCCTGGCTGCTGGCCTGGCAGAGGTGAGAACCACTGCGGGTACTGTGGAAAGGGTGAGACCGTCGACGAAGGAACTGCCGTGTAGAACGAGGTCGACGGCCCGGGCTGCTGCAGCTGAAACTGAGGCGACTGAGGTAACTGTGGAAGAGCCGCCATCCTCTCCAAGAAGGCAAGTGTTTGTGTCTGGAGCTGAATCATCTGCCTCTGGAGAGCGTCCTGGCGCTCCTGAGCCTATGCTGCGGCCACTGCCTGTGCCTCTGCCAGTCGAGCCTGCTCCTGTGCCTGTCATCGCTGCTCCTCTGCCTGACGCTGAACCTCCTCAGACAGTCGAGACTGCTACTGCTCCATCCGAGAAAGAATAGCCAGGAGGGCTGGATCGGAGCCGGCCATACGCGAGGAGGAGGCCTCGGAGTCGTGAGCTCCCTGTGGACGCATCCTCGGAAGAGGAGCGTAGTCGTCGTCGGTGCTGTCAGACGGAAACTCATCGTCGGGGTCCTCTCCCTCTACCTCAAGTGCTGCGAGCTCAGCCTCTGCCAACTGACTGACAGTCTCGTCCTGCTGTGCCTCTGTCTCTATGACAACCAGCCTCTGGCGCTGACCCCTAGGACGAGTGTCTAGACGATCCCCGACAATCTGGCGAGTGTCGTACACGGGGAACTCCGTCGAGGACTGATGGAGCTCAGGAAGTAGCGTCGGAATGATCCTCCTCAAAAGGTAGCAGATCAGGTGAGCATAGGGAAGCTGCCGGTGACCCTTGAAGCCCTCAGCCAGTGTGTCCTCCATCTCAGAAATAATCACATCCCAAATATCAAACTCCAGCTGTGAAACCAGGTGGTGAACTAGCCAGATCTGAATACGTGTAAGCCCATCTCTGTAGCCTGTCGGGGGTAGAAGAGTGCGCCTCATGACCTCGTTCATGAGACGGGCCGTCGGCGTCAAGTCACGAGGACGCCGGCTGGACCCCTCTCCGAACGGCTGCCGGAAGCAGGCACGAACCAAGTCGGCAGGTGGAATCTCGCCTGCGTGTGGACACCTAGGCGGCTCTGTCTCTCCATAGCACAACGTGTGAACCCGAGTTGGATAGACAGTCAGACAAAGATACTCTCTGGCACGTGAGCTGTAGAGCCTATAGGACCTCCCCCTGAAAGGAAAGTGCAGGAACCGGTGGTCCGGGGAGATCCACAGGGACGCGTAGAACTGTCGGACCCAATCCTCAACATACTGACCACTGCGTCCCATAAGATCCGCTAACCCAGGCAAATAGGATAGCATAGGGCGAATAGCCTCTCCAGCAACTGCAACAATAGTCTCCAGCGGGCAGACTCTGTGGGGACGGATATGAACGCCGCTGTTGACATATGCTCTGTAGAAATCCTCCTGAATAACAGTGTAGAAGCCCTCGGTGGCCTGAGGGTGCCTGGCAGCTGGGAACCACTCCTCGTACGGGATCAGGCGCAGTGCCTATACCTAACGTGCTGTCGCAGCCCGTAGGTCCAAGTGCTCCACAGGTGGGGGTCCTTGTGGCCTCGGAGGGGGTCGACCACCCCGCCTCTGCGCCTCAGGTCGAGGAGACACCTAAGTGCGAGAGCGGGTGGACCTGCGGAGGGGTTGCTGAGCTGGCTGCTCCTCTGTCTGACCCTCTGCCGGGGTCTCTGTAGCTGAACTGGGCTCTGGAGCTGACCCACTGGCTGTAGCTGCTGCAAGAGCTAAAGCGGCCTCTGACAGGAACTGAAAGTCAGGAGGGAGGACGTCAGCTGGGTCGTCGAGAGAGTACGCATGTCCCTGAATCCTGACGATGCCACCCTCAGTCTGAAGCAGAGCCTGGACCTGCTGCTCTGTGAGTAAGTCGCGAACCCTCTGACCGCTCTGCTGACCACTGCCCTGACTCTCCTGAGCTGAAGCCGGGTCGCGAATACGAAGACCCCCTGCCTGACCACTCTGCTCTGCCCTCTCGGCTGCTCGAGCTGCTGCAAGTGCCATCTCTGTATCGCGGTCGTGACGCTTGCGCTTCTTGGACACAAGCTTCTGCGGCCTCTTCCCCTTGTCACTAGAAGGAGGACGAGGGGGAGGAGGATCTGCCCCGGGACCTCCGCCGACGTTCTTGCAGCGAGCCATCGCTACAAGAACAGAGTCACTGCCACTGACTGCCTCTGAGAACCACTGTCACTGACGAGCCACGGAGAACCACTGCCAAGCAAACAGAGGACTGGACTGAACCTCAGAGGCTTGGCCTCGTTCCGTATCTGCGAGCTTGGCCCCGGATTAAGCTGACACTGCCACACGGCTCACTGACACGGGCCCGACTCGCTGCAATAGATAGATAGGGATATACATAAGCATATATAAACTAGAGAAAAGAAGGCCCTATCGGAAGCAAAGCAAGGGAAGAGAGATACGAGGCATGGCTTTGCTACCTGACAAGACGCGACGAACCGACCAAGCAGGGGTAAGAAATTGACACGTTCGGGCACCACGACGGCTCGTCGGAAGGATCTGCGCGAGAGAATGGCCAAGAAACGGGTTAAAACGACATGAACTCTGGTTGAAGCATTTTGTCGAACACTTTGAGGGCAGCGGTTTGGGGAGGGAGGTGGGGAGCTCACTATGTCGGGTTTGCTGGCCGGGGAAGATAGGCGCCAGAGAGAGAGCGAGGCGTGGGGACGAGGAAGAGCTCCGGCGAGGAGAACTGGGGCGCCGGCGCGGTTGAAGAAGAGCCGGTGAAGGTGGGCGGCGAGCGCGCGCGCGGAGGAGAGGTGGCGGCGAGCGCGCAGGGGAGGGAGGCGCGGGCGCGCGGGAGGCCGGGCACACGGGGGGGGCGGCCAGGACGGGCGCGGTGGGGGGGAGATCGGCGGCGCGGCGGTTAGGGTTTGACGTCGGGGAGGCGGCCGGGGAGCGGGCACGGTGGCGTGGGACGGTGGTCGGGTGCGGCAACAAAGAGGAAGACAAGCACTGTGGGCCCGCATGTCGGTTGGAGAACATATCGCGCGGTTTGAGTGGCGACCGGACGCACTCAACGAAACGACCGGACGCACGGGACACGAGCGTCCGGTCGCGAACAGAGAGGTCCAAATCCGCATTTTGGCCGACCGGACGCGACCTGTCATGGACGACTGGACGCACCCTGCGTCCGATCCCACTTCGGCAAATGATCGGACGCTGGCACACACACCTGACTGGACGCGTCGGTGACACTGTTCACCTGCGCGCAGGATGAACTGACCGGACGCACCAGGAGCGTCCGGTCGCAGCGTCCGGTCACAGGAAAACCCTGTTTTGACTCGATTTTTCGCGCCGACTTCTCCCAACCAAGTTCCAACTCAAATAAGGGGCAAATGAACACCAGTTGGAACCTAGTGGAGTGACTTCTCTCAAACCCTCAAATTTTTCAAATATTTTGCCATAGGCTAATTTAGTTTTCTAGATAAAATAGGCAATAAAACTCGAGGAGACAACATGTGGCCACCAAAACTAGGGGTCTCAACCATTAGGAGCCTCAAATGCTCCCCCTAGCGGTGGACGAACACAGCGGTTGCTCAAAACATAACCGAAAAGAAACGACAAAGCAACAAACATGCATATGCAATGCAATACGGAATTTGAATCCAGGTTGCTTGTCAAGTTTGCTCATGGGTAAGCTTCTTCACACGCTTTTTAGGGCGGTTATCTTAACCACGTCTGACAAGCCTATGTGCAAAGCATAATTTAAACATGGCATATGATACAATGCAATGCAAAGACAACCCCTTTCACCTTTTGACAAAGTTACTTAGATCAAGCACATTAAGCTCACTTCGCAATCTACAAAGAGTGTTCTCATCTAGGGGTTTTGTGAAGATATCCGCCAATTGATCTTTGGTTCTAACTCCCTCTAAGGATATGTCTATCTTGGAAACATGGTCTCTAAGAAAGTGATGGCGAATATCTATGTGCTTTGTGCGAGAGTGTTGAACCGGGTTGTTAGCAAGCTTAACCGCGCTCTCATTGTCACACAACAAAGGTACCCTTTCAAGAACTACACCATAGTCTAAAAGGGTTTGTTTCATGTAAAGGATTTGTGCACAACAAGCACCCACGGCTATGTATTCCGCCTCGGCGGTAGACAAGGCCACACTATTTTGCTTCTTTGAACTCCATGACACTAGTGATCTCCCAAGCAAATGGCACCCTCCGGATGTGCTCTTTCTATCAATTTTACAACCCGTGTAATCCGAATCGGAATACCCAACGAGTTGGAAGTTAGCTCCTTTGGGATACCAAAGGCCAATGCTTGGGGTGTGCTTTAGGTACCTAAGGATTCTTTTCACCGCTACAAGATGTGATTCCCTAGGATCGGCTTGAAACCGAGCACACATGCACACACTAAACATGATGTCGGGTCTAGATGCGGTCAAATATAACAAGCTACCAATCATAGAATGGTAGAGAGTTTGATCAACCGGGTTACCTCCCACATCTAGATCGAGATGTCCGTTGGTTGGCATTGGAGTCTTGATAGGCTTGCAATCATCCATGTTGAAGCGCTTGAGGAGGTCTTTTGTGTACTTCTCTTGAGATATAAAAGTCCCCTCCTTCAATTGCTTGACTTGAAAGCCTAGGAAGAATGTGAGCTCGCCAATCATAGACATCTCGAACTCCTTCGACATCAAGTCACCAAATTCCTTGCAATAGGCTTCATTTGTTGACCCGAAGATGATATCATCGACGTAGACTTGACAAATGAAGATCTCTCCATCAAGCTTCTTGGTGAATAGTGTGGTGTCGACCTTCCCAATGGTGAAGCCCTTCTCAATAAGGAAGTCTCGGAGGCGCTCGTACCACGCTCTAGGGGCTTGCTTGAGCCCATATAGCGCCTTGGACAACCTATAAACATGATTAGGATATCTAGGGTCTTCAAACCCGGGAGGTTGATCAACATAGACTAGTTCATTTATGAAGCCATTTAAAAATGCACTTTTCACATCCATTTGATATAATTTAATGTCATGATGTGATGCATATGCAAGGAGGATACGAATGGCTTCGAGTCTTGCAACTGGTGCAAAGGTCTCTCCAAAATCTAAGCCTTCAACTTGAGAGAACCCCTTTACCACTAGCCTTGCCTTGTTTCTAACAACCTTGTCTTGATCATCTTGCTTGTTCCTAAACACCCATTTTGTTCCAATGACTCTTGTGCCTTTTGGTCGCTCTTCAAGTGTCCAAACTTGATTGCGGGTGAAGTTGTTTAGTTTTTCATGCATGGCATTCACCCAATCCGGATCACCTAGAGCTTCATCTACAATGGTAGGCTCAACAAGAGAAACAAAGGAGTGATGTTCCATAAATAAAGCAAGTTTTTGAGATCGAGTCATTACACCTCTTGTCGAACTCCCTATGATGAGATCTTGAGGATGAGCTTGTAGTAGAGGAGTAGTCCTTCGATCAACCACTTGAGGGGCCGCTTGTGGAGCACCAACATCTTGAGCTTGTACCACCATTTGATCATGGGAGACATGAGTGTCTTCATTTGGATCTCTCCCATCTTTGTCATCATCATGTGGTACATTGGATGAGGATGGCTTGTCAATGACTTGCACATCATCATCATCATCTTTAGGCTTGATGGCTCCAACCGGCATGTTCCTCATTGCTTCCCTCAATGGTTCATCACCTATATCATCAAGATTCTCATGCTCTCCTTGAGAGCCATTAGATTCATCGAATTCCACATCATATGTTTCTTCTACCATCCCGGTGGCATGGTTGAATACTCGATATGCTTTGGACTTCAATGAGTAACCAACAAGAAAACCAATATCACATCGGCGTTGAAACTTCCCTAGGTGTTGGCGCTTCTTGTAGATGTAGCATTTGCACCCAAACACTCTAAAGAAGGATACATCCGGCTTCTTATTGTTGAGTAACTCATAGGGGGTCTTGCCAAGTAGACGATGGGGGAACAATCGGTTTGATGCATAGCAAGCAGTGTTGATTGCTTCCGCCCAAAATCTCTCCGGTGTAGAGTACTCGTCTAGCATTGTTCTTGCTAGGGTGATTAGGGTCCGGTTCTTCCTCTCAACTACCCCATTTTGTTGTGGTGTGTAGGTTGCAGAGACTTCATGCTTGATCCCAACTTCATCACAATATTCCTCAATATGGGTGTTGTCAAATTCCTTTCCGTTATCACTTCTAATCTTCTTGATTTTCACATCAAATTCATTTTGAGCTCTCTTGGCAAACTTCTTGAATGAAGGGGTTGCTTCGGATTTATCATGAAGAAAGAATACCCAAGTGTATCTAGAGTAGTCATCAACAATTACTAGGTAATAGAGATTTCCTCCCAAGCTTGCATATGTTGTTGGCCCAAATAGATCCATATGAAGAAGCTCCAACTCTCTTGATGTTGATACAAAGGCTTTTGTTGGATGAGTGTTTGCAACTTGCTTGCCGGCTTGACATGCACTACACAACTTGTCCTTCTCAAATTTGACATCCTTCAAGCCCCTGACCAAATCCTTCTTCAATAGCTTGTTGAGAGTGTTCATTCCCACATGTGCCAATCTTCTATGCCATAACCAACCAAGAGATTGCTTAGTGAACAAACATGTCTTCAAGTTGGCATCTTTGGAGGAGAAATCCACTAAGTAGAGATTGTTGTATCTAAAGCCTTTGAAGATCACTTGTGCATCCTATTTCTTGGTCACAACCACTTCTTTGTCGGTGAACAAACATTGAAAGCCAAGATCACAAAGTTGCCCAACGGATAGGAAGTTGAAGCTTAAGGATGCAACAAGAAGTACATTGGAGATGGTATGGTCATTTGATATAGCCACTTTGCCCAATCCTTTGACATTGCCCTTTGAGTTGTCACCAAATGTTATCTTTTCTTGGTCATCGACATTTTCTTCTAGTGAGGTGAACATCCGGGGATCGCCGGTCATATGTTGAGTGCATCCACTATCAATTACCCAATGTGATCCACCGGTCTTGTAGTTCACCTACACACATAAGAAATCAAGCTTGAGCTTTCGGGACCCAAACTTGTTGCGGTCCCTTAACCTTCTCAACTAGTGACTTTGCAACCCATATTTGCCTTGGTCTATTCTTGTTAGGTGGCCCCATAAACATTACTTTCACTTTGCCACTAGAATCTTGTCTAAGCATGTAGTGAGCATTGAAAGCAAAGGGCCTAGCATGCTTGGGCAAGGGTGTGGGCTTTGGCTCCTCACAATCATGAGCAAAGTGTCCTTCCTTTCCACACTCATAGCATCTCCCAATCTTATTCTTCTTTGGCTTAGTGATGCTCTTGCCTTGCTTCATCTTCTCTTCAAGAAAGCCAATGCCATTTCTATTGGTCTTCATGACGGTGTTCATGAGAAGCTCACTTTGAAGACATTGACCCTTGGTGAAGTTCCTCAATCCGGTGGTGAGGTGCTCTTTCTCCTTCTTGAGCTTGTCATTCTCTTGTTGGAGTTCCAATTGAGATGGTGTCATTTTGTAATCCCTCTCCATCTTCAATCTCTTGTTCTCTTCCTTTAGCATGTCTAGCTCAAGCGTCATGCTATAATCATCATCATGAGTTTGAATGATCACTTGCTTGGTGGTTGTAAGCTTCTCTAGATCAACCTTGAGCTTTGCATTCTCATTCTTGATCTTGAGATAGTCATCATAGTGATCGGCCTCAACCACTTTCTTGCCCTTGCCACTAGCACTTTGCTCAACATGTTCACTAACCAAGTCCTCACAAGATGTTGCTATGTCACACTTAACAACAAGGTTAGGAGCATCATGTGTCTCAGTGAAAGCATATCATAAGCAATGGTGAGAGTATCATAATCTACTTTCACTTGAGTATATTGTTCCTTAAGCAAAGCATGACTAGTTGAAAGATCACTATGCATCTTATCAAGTTTTTCATTTTTAGCTTTGAGCTCTTTGTTAGAAGACTTGAGCTCCTTCATGGAAGATGACATAGTAGCAAGTTCATTCTTCAACTCATCACTAGCATGCATAGCATTGTCATATTTTTCAATAAGAGCTTCATTATCATGAGCAAGTCTATCATTCTTGGCTCTAGTCTTTCTTATGATTTTAGTGTAGTCATTTAGCAATTCAACAAGTTCATCATAAGTAGGAGCTTTGAACTCTCCATCACTCTCATCATCACTAGAGTCATCATCACTTTGTACCTTCCGATCACCATTTGCCATGAGGCATAGGTGTGTAGTGGATGATGGCGACGGTGGAGGTGGTGGAGTAGAAGTCCCAATCACTAGAGCGGCCACCTTCTCCTTCTCATCATCACTATCCTCATTTGATGAGCCACCGGAGGAATCAATGTCAGTGAGCCAATCACCAACAATGTAGGCCTTGCCACCTTTCTTGTGGTATTGCTTCTTCTTCTTGCCATCCTTTTTGTAGGGCTTCTCATTCTTCTTCTCATCTTCACTAGATGAGTCATCTTTCTTGCCCTTGTTCTTGTTCTTGTATCTTTCTTTCTTGGGCTTGGGACATTGATGAGCAAGATGGCCAAGATCACCGCAATTGTAGCAATCCATTTCGGAGATTGGCCTTCTCTTGCTACTTGTGAAGAACTTCTTCTTTCTTGAGTCAAAGTTGACTCCATTCTTGTGAAGTTTCTTCAACATCTTGGTGGTCCTCCTCACCATGAGAGCAATGTTGGAATCATCCTCATCATCACTTGTGCTCTCATGATGCACAACAATTGCCTTGGACTTGCCCTTCTTGTCATGACTTGCTTTGAAGGCCAAGTCCTTCTTCTTGTCGGTGGAAGAGCCACCACTTGGTGTGATGTGCATGTACATCTCATGAGCATTGATCTTCCCCAAGACTTGTGTTGGTGTGGATGTGGAAAGATCACCTTGATGTAGCACCGTCACAATGTGTCCATACTTGTCAATAGGAAGGACACATAGAATCTTCCTCACAACATCGGATGGTTGCATTTGTGTGAGACCAAGACCATTGAGCTCCTCTACAAGAACATTCAAGCGTGAGTACATTTCATTGGCATTTTCAAGAGCAAGCATTTCAAAAGAATTTAACTTTTGCATGACCAAATGATAACGCTCCTCACGCTCACTCTTGGTTCCCTCATGGAGTGCACAAATGTTATCCCATAGCTCATGGGCATTCTTGTGGTTCCGAACACGGTTAAACACATCTTTGCAAATGCCTCTAAATATGATGTTTTTGGCATTTGCATTCCACTTCTCATTTTCTTCCTCATGAGGGGTTAAGCTTGTACCCTCCTTAGGCTTGGGAAAGCCGGTGATTGCGGCTTGGCGGCATTTAACATCTACCGCTTCAAGGTATGACTCCATACAAATTTTCCAATATGGAAAGTCATCTCCCTCGAACATGGGCGGTGGTCCATCACCCCCGGACATCTTAACTCTAGGCGGTTAAGCCTAAATCGAGAGCACGAGGCTCCGATACCAATTGAAAGGATCAAGATGCCCAAGAGGGGGGGGGGTGAATTGAGCTTTTCTAAAACTTTTCACGAAAATTAAATCCTATCAAGCCCAATTAACCCCCTAGTGCCTAGAAGTGAGATACTCTAGAATCAACCAAGCAAAAGATCGACACTAAGACATTTCTACTCTACCATGGCAATTCAAATAGAGATGAACAATAAGTAAAGTGTGGAATTGAATTGCTCAAATGTAAATGCGAAGGTAAAGAGAGTAGAGATGACACGACGATCTTTTTTCCGAGGTATCGAGGTGTCGGCACACCCCCCTAGTCCTCGTTGGAGCACCCGCGCAAGGGTATTGCTCCCCCTTGATCCGCGCAAGGATCAAGTGCTCACTACGAGCTGATTCTTCGCCACTCCGGCCCGGTGAATCGCTTGCTACCGGTCACAACATGGCTTGGGTCATCCACAAAGCCTTCGGATGATCACCAAGCTCTCCGATCGCCACCAAGCCGTCTAGGTGATGCCGATCACCAAGAGTAACAAGCAAGAACTCTCACTTGACCAACACAAGGCTAATGAGATGGGTGGATGCACACTTGCTACTCTCTATTCACTAATGAGGTGTTTGATCACTCAATTATCAAATCTCTCAACCTCACTAGGCCTCTTGCACTCACTTGGAATCACAATGTGTTTAGCAACCTTTCAAATGAGCAAGAGAGTCAGCATGAACCAGGGGGAGGCATATTTATACCCCCCAACCCGAAACATGCATGAAGGGGTAAGTCCAGCCAGTTTATACACTGACCGGACGCACTATCGGGGCGCGTCCGGTTAGTGTCCAACGGCTACGTGACGTCTAGCCTGACACCTGTACGAAGTGTTGATCAGACGCTCCCATGCGTCCGGTCACCACTGACCGGACGCGTCCGGTCCACAATATTCTTCTCTGGAACCTCTCTGGACGCGACCGGACTCACCCCCCTGGTGCGTCCGATCGCTTGCTGAGGATGAGTCCGGTCACAACCAAACTAGCCCCTCAGCCAAACCACTGACCGGACGCATGCCCCAGCGTCCGGTCACCACGGTTTGAGCGTCCGGTCACCACGGTTTGAGCGTCCGGTCGCAGATAGAAGTCCAAAACGACTTCGGTTTGCGACGCTCCCTTCACAAACTTTCTTCCTTATGATCTTAGGGACCTTTCTAAGCTACCTAGGGCTTTGGTTAACAAGTGTGCACCACACCTAACTCAAAAGTCTCACCTAGGTCAAGCTACCCATTCAAACCCCTCTTAATAGTACGGCCAAAGATAAAACAAAGACCTATGCTACTCTAAGTGTCCTTCAACACCAAATGACACTTAGAACTAGCCTATCACCGTCTTCGTCGTCCATCCTTTGAAAGCTGAACGAATTCCATCAATAAGGGGGCATGAATACCATAGTGCCCTCACGATCATCATTACCATGACCTAACTCAACTGTTTCTGCAAAACACACGTTAGTCATAGTAATTTATCGTTGTCATCCAATCACCGAAACCCACTGGGGGCCTAGATGCTCACATACTAGTTGCATAGGTTTGTGTGACCTTGCTTCTAGAATTATTTAGGTGAGCTCTTGCTAGCCTGACACCTTATTTGCTTTGTTTAGGATCTTTAAAAGGTGCTTGAGAGTATAGGTAGAGGGGTGTAGTCTTGGCTAGACTGATAGTTTTAATTCTGCATTTATTTCGGTTAGCTGGTGCGATTAATTTTAGAAAGGACTATTCACCCCCCTCTAGTCCACCATCTTGACCCTACACTGCCGACCCATGGTAAGGTGCTCTCCTCCCCTCTCCCTCTCCCTCTCCCTCTCCGGCGCCGTGGACGGACCTCGACGTAGGCCTGCCTGCTCAGTCTCCCTTGCTGGCGGAGCCTCTCATCGGCGGATCTAGTGCCTCCATGGATGGATCCGTCCTTTCTCCCCTCAGATCCGTGGGGACTGAAGCCAGCAGACGTCTCGCTCGCCGTTTACTGCAGGCCCATGGTAAGGTTCTCCCCCCTCTCCCTCTCTCTCTCCACGACGCACCTCGACGTAGGGCTGCCTGCTTGGTCTTCCTTGTCGGCGGAGCTTCTTTTCCAGTGTGGATCCGATGCCTCCATGGACGGATCTGTCCCTTCTCGCCTCACATCTGTGATGAGCGAAGGCATCGGAGGTCCCACTGCCTCTTGTGCGCCTGCTCCTCGCGCTGCCCGCGTGGTCAAACCCACATCCGAATTAGTGTTGTGTCGGATGCTTGCTTCTACTCTCCTCAACGTGCAGTCTGCAACTCTTTCTTCCCCAGAAATTCATGCAGGTTCGTGGTCCATCTTCCTATTTGGATTCGATCAAGGCAGCAGATAAGGTACCACAAATTTATTTTCAAAGTTGTTTTCGAATATTTACTTTACTAGGCATAGATTAAATATGTACTATCAATTTTTGTACAGGAGGATTCAGTGCCATCTTGGGGGAAATCTTGCTCTATTTGGCCTTCATTTTGAGGTTCTGTCTTGGGTGCATTATTTAGTTTCATGGTTGCCTATTCTTGGATCATTTCCTGCCAATTCTTACAATATTAGCTATACTAAAATGTAGAAATGGCTTTGCTATTTGTGCATACACATAGGTGTTGATTCACTCTCCTCGCATTTCACACATGAGCCCATCATGCATATAGCTATTTATTTTAGAAACATATTCGTTCCTTTCATGAATGGTCCTTTTACCTACTGATATGAGCCCATCATGCATATAGCTATTTATTTTAGGAACATATTCATTCCTTTCATGAATGGTCCTTTTACCTACTGAAGCTTTTGTTTATGTACCTGTGTTTATGTATTTGTAGCTCATTAAACTTTCTTCATTGCACTGATATACACAGTTTGTGGTGCCCTCACATAACCATAGCGAACTATGCCACAGAGGTTGATTAGTGCATAAATGTTGAACAAGACAAATATTCCTGTGTTTATCAAGGAGATTCTCAAAATTCCTTGTGTGCCTACTGCAGGTTGTACCTATGTTTTAGTTAGGTTGGCACTTTATGCTTCCAGCTAATTGCTGCTTAGCAGACCTTCTATGGGTTACATTTTAGTTTTTCTTAGCATCCTGGAGCATGATTCAATATATGTACTTCTACTAATGCTGTCATGGTCTTTGATGGGTTGGAGGTTTAGATTTTTCCTGCCTGGACCAGGTTATAGCTTAGGCTCTGTTGGTATAAATTAACGCACACTCTACTTTATCCGCAAGTGCACAAATAAAATCTACCGATGTAGCACTTCACCGGAGTAACCCAGTTTTAATATCAAACCCAAAGGAACGAATAGTGATAAGTCTTAAAGTCTAACCCCTGAGTAGCTAACAAGGACGGAGAATCTAGAAGTATAGAGGGGATCATTAAGGCGGTCTAATTCCAATTTAAGAGTGATATGTTTATATTATTCTTAGTGGGGAAGTTGCCATAAAAGGTCACAAACAGAGTATGAATCTTTTATGCAAATGTATAATCCTACCGAGCCTACACACGGGTAAGTGGACTATAGAAGAATCAACAAGGCTATAAGAGTCACCCTTGCGAACAACCACTACTACCGGCGTTATAGGAGGCATATATGAGCTATCAAGTCTAAGCACCACGCTTACACTATCCAACTACTCTAACTCTAGAATGACTAGAATTAAAGTACTCAAAAGAGAGTCATAAATCTTTAAGAATAATAAGAACAATAGCTCAAACTTAAATATAGACGTTGATTACCGAAACAATCGCTGAAGTTGATGATGAACTTGAATCCACAGGTACAAGATGAAGAAGTGGATCCGACAGGCCGGAGCTCCTTCTTGATCTCTTCCTCTCTCTCTCTCTCTCTTCTAGTTCTAATATAAGACTAGGTTCTAAACCTAAACTAGAGGGGTAACTAGTCTTCTACTTGATAGCTGGCTCTTGATTACAACTAGATGAACTAGATCTAATTCTAGATGAACTAGAAGAGATTCATCTAGAGGGACCTCTACTTCTAATTGAAACCCTAGTTTCTGATGTGGAGATGAATAATGAAGATGAAGATGCCTGAAGAGGGGGGGGGTCTGGGGCTGCTTATATAGCCCTGAGGGATCAACCGCGGCCGTTAGATCAAACCGACTTCAGGGACGGTGGAGATGAGTTCTAGGGTTCGGTGGAGGAAGCTTGCAGAAGACGGAAGCCAGCGGGCTTGGGGGGGAACCGACCGGTGGGTCCAGGGGACCGGTCGGTCCCACCTGGAGGTGGACCGCGGTGCCCTTTCTCGTGGTGTGTCTATGTGTTCTCTGGAGTCTTCTAGAAGTATCCCGACGTGGCGGTTGCGTTATCTCCTGACGGTTTCCTTCTATGGGAAGCTATCGGTGCCGATTTCCTGGTTTAGTCCCTGCAGAATCATAACTCACTAAAACTCGTGGAATATTGTCAGTTGAAACCCTAAACCTTTGTTGGTGATCAAATTCTTGCCCTTTTCATATTTATTTGTCCCTTAATTTTGATAGATAACCAGTGTCAACAATTCCCCCAAGCTTACCTTTTGCTAGTCCCTTAGCAAAACCAAAACTTAACAATGGATCAGGAGTTGCTACAATATCTTCACTTCCAACAAGTATACCTGTTGTTAAACAAAAATTCTCCGAAACATATCATGTTATTCTTCATGGGGCTTATTACTTCTACCTTAGATCCTGAATAATTGAGAGATTGAACGATCAAATCAAGCACTATGTCTCTAGTTCTTTCACTTCACCTTTATCCCGGAGTTTTAATTAATTTTCAAAAGCATTAATACATATGTTGTCAAATTAAACAATGGATCCAAAGAGAAAGTCAACCAACCATTGAATCAAGAAGTGCATGTGTATGGAAAAATGAAGTCGGATGCTCTTTTGAATATATTCACTCTCTTCTGTTTATCAGAGACATATGGCTATCAGGCTAATTCTACTGTCGGGCACGTGCCCATTTTTTCTGACATTTTTTCTCTTCTTTTTTTTTCTTTTCGAGGTTCCGGACACTTGTCTCTTTTTATTTCCTCGGGATCTATCTTTTTGAGGTTTCAGACACTTGTCCCTTTTTATTTCCTCGGATCTTTTTTTTCTTTTCTCTCTCTTTTTTTAATAGCCATATGCTTCCAACAAACTTCTGAGAGGGTAGCAACAGATAATTATGAGCATTTATGCGGAAGATGGATGAAATGTGTAAGTGATCTCAATTCAAAGGTAAGATAACATCTCACAGGGTCACAAAGCTTAATTTAACTCAATGCAATTATTAGTCATATTCATATTTAGAAATCTCCGGAACTTTAGTGTTGTTTAGAACAAGATAATAGCAGCTCAGATCATCACATGTCATATCCCAACTACCTGGACCTTAGATTAAGTATTTGCCAACCATGCATTTAATTTTTTTTAAGGCATCATTATTAATGAGGAGAACTCATGCTTTGAAGACTAGGTACTTGAAAGAAATTAGATAGAGCAACTATTCATCATTTCCACGAAAAAGATTAGAGAGAGAGTTCTCTTTAGTCATCAACTTCTTAAAACAAATTAGACAATTTTATTTATTTAATCTAACACGCTTTAAGATATAAAAGTTAATAGTAATAAAAACATACCTGAATTGCGAAGATAACGGGGGTGCGTCTCCCCCAAGCTGGCTCCCTTAATAGCGTTGAGCCTTCATGTGCTCATATATTTTTGTCTCTTTTTTAATTAATGGTGAGCCTTCATGTGCCCACATATTTTTTTTATTCTTTTCTTTTTAAGGGTGAGCCTTCATGTGCTCACATATTTTTGGTGTTTTGAATCTGTTTATACAATGAAAAACTTAAGAGGATAAAGATACTTACGGGGATACATGGGGGTGCCTTCCCCCAAGCTGAATGTTGACGTAGTCATTCGATCTTGCAATGGAGCAGACTGGTAGTGGATATGTCCTTCCTCTATTAGAGCTTTGATTGATGTTGATGTTTGTTGAGACAGTGCTCCAACAGTGGATGGCACATTCACTTGCTCGTCAGCTTTTCTTGGTCTTTTAAATCCTGTGAAACTCAAATAGACAATAAAACTTGTGGAACATATTAAGCGTTAGTGGTTGGCCACTTAAGCCTTAGTTGTCTAGAATTTCAGTAAGATCTCTTTCTTAATATTTTTGTATTTTATATTTTTATGATGCAAGAGAAAATGCACAAGATGAATGCATGCATATTTATTTTTATTATTTTTATGCCACCATGATGAACATTCCTGTGGGTTTTTACATGCCATAGAATTATTCACATGGGGCTTTATGATGCAGTGAAATATTTTTATTTTGTTTTCTAATGTAATGTGGAAATTAAAATGTGTTGTGAATTAAATATGATGATGCAAGAAATGGTTATGGATTAAATATGAGAAATATGCAGCAAAGTAAATATAAAGATAACCACCAATTTTTACCTTTTGGCGAAGGTTCGGATATTTAGGTCCGACGAACCGGACCTTCCCTTGGTTCAGAGCTCCCAAGGTATGTCAGACGTTTGGAAAGTTGTTATTGATTGTACCTCTTAGGTGCAGACATTTTCTCCCATACTTTCTTGGTCCGAGTCTTCACTTCCTATGGTTCACTGTCTTGAGGTTTCTCTCCTTTCTTTTCTGGGACAGTGTCGATAGCTTCTTCTTCATGATTGGCCTCTCTATTCTTGATAGTTTGTCTTCTTTGGCTTTGAGAGCGGCGTCTTTCACTTCTATTCTTCTTGGGTGCTTCATTGGGCATGTAGCTGATGAAGTTGCATCATGCCTTTTCTCCAGGAAAGTGAAAAATGGATTTCCTCTTGTAGATGATTGTACTTGTAGCGTAGAGGAATGGTCTTCCGAGGATGAGGTGGACATCATCGTCTTCTTATGTCATGGATCAAGAAGTCTGTGGGGATTTCATGACCTCTAATTTTGACTACGACGTCCTCCATCATTCCTTCTTGTTTATGCCTCATGATATGGTGTCACTCATGTCATTTGTTCGTCCAGCAATGTAAAATGAAGCGTTAATTATGGACGTTGGCAGCATCTTGCTCAGTGTGCATGTTCTTGTAGATCTAGGACCTTCACTCTATAGAATTTGGGAGTGACTTCTCCATGTTTTGCTCAAGAGTGTGTTCTGCTCATAAAGACAAGGTAGAGATCAAGTGCATAGGCTCTGTTGGTGGAAAACACCAACAGAACCAAAAGTTTTGTTTATTCCTCTCTATCCTTAGGCACATTGCACAAGACAAACTTGTTGTTTATGTGTTCTAATCTTAACATGAGTGATAGGATCAGGGGATGAGCATGAAAGTAGCATCTTAAAATATTTAACAGATCAGATTACTTAACCTAAGGAAGGATAATCTATGCATAATGTGTCGATCTTTTCATGATTGAGATATATCATCTTCCAAAGGTTAGATGCACAACATTTTAGCTCATTTAGTTAAGACAGTGAGATTCAAGAGAGTAAAGCTAGGAACAAAGATCAAAGGACTAAACATGTTGAGTTGATTAGGTTGGATCAAGTGAGATGCAACATGTTTAGTTCTTTATTTATGTTCATACTAGAATCAAGAAGAAACTTTTAAAGTGATGGTCACTTACCTTGAAATGTTACTTTGTCATGGAAAGTGATTGTGCTGAACCACCTTGTGGAAGCTTCTCTTGTCTAGCTAGTTATTGTTTATGAATGACTTGTCTTCTCTTGTTTGTCTCACAATATGCTTGAGAGGAGGAAGATCACAGTGGAATCATCTTTATAGGTATGGACCTTCTATGTGTCGACTTATCAGTGAAGGCACATTGTTCCTCGAGTATGCTGACTAGGATCCTCTCTCTTTCTTGTATTAGTCCTGTACTATGAGGATGTAGGGATAGTTCCACATTCCTTTCTTGTTTTTCTTTAATTATTGGGCTGGCAAGAGACTTGAATTTAGAGCTGCTACTCGAGTGCCTTTATGATAGTCTTTTGTCTTGTAATGTCACAATTGAGACTTGTCCTCTCAACAGTGTCTAGATGATGGAGATCTTATCGACTGTTCTTCTTGATTTGCTAACTTAGGTAATCTCTTCACCTTCTAACTCTTGTGGTGCAGTGGCTTCATCCTTCATGATGTCCTCCTCAATTCTTGGTAGTTGGCTCTCCCTTCGAGGTCTTCTCTTGGTTCCCTTTGGCTACTCATAAGTAATGTAGATGTTGAAGATGCAGCGAAAGATCCAAAAGTTGACTTCTCCAAGTCCGGCAAAGATGATAATATTGATGGTGTTCAAGAACGATCTTCCAAGAATGAGTGGTGGATCATATTCTTCTTCTTGACTGGGACAACATCTAGTGGTTTGTACTGATCAAAGTGATAGGTAGGATTTCAATATGTCTTGAAGCTGGTTTTCTCCTTCCCCCTTTGATTGTGAAACACATCTAGACAACGGAATTGTCTCTCCCAGGCTGGCTTGTGATGTAGATGGACTTCCAATGTGTTTGACATGTAGATCTTGCTATTGTTGTAATGGTACCATCTTATCTCCCAAGCTAGCTCTTGATTAGAAAAGAGGATAACTTCCCACTTCTTGTCTTGATGTCTTGGGCAATGATGGTTGCAGGCATAGGTTGTCTCATACGAGGTAAGTTGCATCCTGTTTGTCATCAGCGCCCAAGCAAGACTCAAAGCTAGGCTAGCACCTTTTGTGATCTGAGAGTAGGTTTGTGTGTCTATGGTTTGAGTTTTGGATCTTCAATGTTCAGACCAAACCATGGATGAACAAAATCTCTCTCCTGCGTAATGTTAGTGGACATATACCCGAAGGATTGCAAGAATTTGAAGCATGGGTTATTATCCACAACTTATGTATTTTGCATCTATGCTAATAGAAAGATGTTTTTTAGGATTATTTTAGCATAGACTAGTATTTTATGTGTTGGCTGCACTTTAACATGATTCAAGGCAAAAGATAACTTGCAGTAGAAGAAAAAATAAATAAACTTTGATACTCACAGTTCTTTCATCCATGATGCATGAGCTGAGTCTTCATTGTGAAAGAGTTGTTGAAGTTCATTGTACGCCTTGCTTCATCTCTAGTGTGAGTTCATCTCCAGACTTTCCCGAATTGATATTAAAGTTTCCCTGTAGGGGTTAGTCTAACAAAATATCCAATATCCACTATAGCATACTATCAGCTCAAAAATCAACCTAGACACCACGTCTAATTTGATCAAGGAAGGCATTTTAACCTAAGCACCATACTTAATTTAAAAGCCTTTAGAGGTAAAATCAGCACACTTTTTAGCTCAAGAATCAAACCAAACACTATGTCTTACTTTAATTCATGAAAACACGTTAAACAAGCTTCATCCTAAATTAATAAAAGGTGTATGAATAATACTTCAGAACCAAAGTAATAATACTAATAGCAAATAAAAGATAACTAAAGCATTGTAGAGATTTATTCAGATGGTGATGAAAAGAGTATGATTAGTATATGAGCATGTCCTAAAGGTAGGGACAACACAACATAGCAAATGGCAAGAGATGTTCTTAGAAAGTCTATCCCAAGCTTGGTTTTTGCACAAATCAAGATTGGATGAATGTAATTCAATGTTGCATGATGATTGATGGGACATACCTTGTGTTTGTTGTTCCTTCGTTCTTTTCTGCTCCAGACCTGGAAAGGTTAGTGACAAGAATACCGAAGGAATATTTTCATAATTATATTTCTATGCTCATTACAAGGACAGTGCAGCAGAAGGTAGGCATAGCTCATAACCAAGTATTATGATGGGGTGTAAGGATTCTACTGGTTATAGCTTGCTCATGGGGTAGTGATAGATAAGAGTGGAATTCAAAAACAACATTCATAAGAATGAAAACAAAAATTATGAAAAGACTGGGACAAAAAAGGAAAAGATAAAAGTATGATTACAAGGTTAAACTAAGACTTAAGATGATCTACCGTTCCCCGGCAACGGCGCCAGAAATGCTTGTTGGTATAAATTAACGCACACTCTACTTTATCCGCAAGCGCACAGATAAAATCTACCGATGTAGCACTTCACCGGAGTAACCCAGTTTAATATCGAACCAAAGGAACGGATAGTGATAAGTCTTAAAGTCTAACCCCTGAGTAGCTAACAAGGACGGAGAATCTAGAAGTATAGAGGGGATCATTAATGCGGTCTAATTCCAATTTAAGAGTGATATGTTTATATTATTCTTAGTGGGGAAGTTGCCATAAAAGGTTACAAACAGAGTATGAATCTTTTATGCAAATGTATAATCCTACCGAGCCTACACACGGGTAAGTGGACTATAGAAGAATCAACAAGGCTATAAGAGTCACCCTTGCGAACAACCACTACTACCGGCGTTATAGGAGGCATATATGCTATCAAGTCTAAGCACCACGCTTACACTATCCAACTACTCTATCTAGAATGACTAGAATTAAAGTACTCAAAAGAGAGTCATAAATCTTTAAGAATAATAAGAACAATAGCTCAAACTTAAATATAGACGTTGATTACCGAAACAATCGCTGAAGTTGATGATGAACTTGAATCCACAGGTACAAGATGAAGATGTGGATCCGACAGGCCGGAGCTCCTTCTTGATCTCTTCCTCTCTCTCTCTCTCTTCTAGTTCTAATATAAGACTAGGTTCTAAACCTAAACTAGAGGGGTAACTAGTCTTCTACTTGATAGCTGGCTCTTGATTACAACTAGATGAACTAGATCTAATTCTAGATGAACTAGAAGAGATTCATCTAGAGGGACCTCTACTTCTAATTGAAACCCTAGTTTCTGATGTGGAGATGAATAATGAAGATGAAGATGCCTGAAGAGGGGGGGTCTGGGGCTGCTTATATAGCCCTGAGGGATCAACCGCGGCCGTTAGATCAAACCGACTTCAGGGACGGTGGAGATGAGTTCTAGGGTTCGGTGGAGGAAGCTTGCAGAAGACGGAAGCCAGCGGGCCCGGAGGGAAACCGACCGGTGGGTCCAGGGGATCGGTCGGTCCCACCTGGAGGTGGACCGCGGTGCCCTTTCTCGTGGTGTCTCTATGTGTTCTCTGGAGTCTTCTAGAAGTATCCCGACGTGGCGGTTGCGTTATCTCCCGACGGTTTCCTTCTATGGGAAGCTATCGGTGCCGATTTCCTGGTTTAGTCCCTGCAGAATCATAACTCACTAAAACTCGTGGAATATTGTCAGTTGAAACCCTAAACCTTTGTTGGTGATCAAATTCTTGCCCTTTTCATATTTATTTGTCCCTTAATTTTGATAGATAACCAGTGTCAACAGGCTCCAACGTCACTCTCGGTTGCACATGATATTTAGAAAGTTACCTTGCACATGACAGAAATATATCATGGTTATCCTATTCTCTGGTCTCCATTGATATTTTTGGATAACATCGGCGAAGCTTGCTTGCTGCTTCCTAAAAAGAAAACTCATTCATTTTTGCCCATCTAATCTTTCGTTCCACTATAGTTGCAATGTTTTCGTCTAATCAGTACTCTGTATATTTATTTGGCGTATTGTTTGGAGCAGTCTGCTGCCATATTTTGCTTTATTATGCATCACATTAGTTTTGGGTGCTATGAGGACAGTTGAAACTCCATTGCCTTTGGTACATTCATTCGTGCATGGATCATGAAAAATAAGTAAGCTCATAGTTTCAGTCCCAGCTAGAATCTTCAATTTCTTTTTTACCAAGGAGATTCCGAAAATTTCTTGCCTATTGCAGGTTCTACCTATGTTTTAATTAGGTAGACACTTTATGCTTCCAGCTAATTGCTGGTAAGCAGGCCTTCTATGGGTTACGTTTTAGTTTTTCTTAGCATCCTGACGCATGATTCAGTATATGTAGTTCTCCTAAGGCTGTCATGGTTTTTGATGGGTTGGAGGTTTGGATTTTTCCTGCTTGGACCAGGTTATAGCTTAGGCTCCACCGTCACTCTCGGTTGCACATGAATGACATGATATTTAGAAAGTTACCTTGCACATGACAGAAATATATCATGGTTATCCTATTCTCTGGTGTCCATATTTCCGGTTTAGTAAAACTAAGGTTTGCTACCCTATGGTTGGGTCTGTGCCATGTTTATATTTTCCAGTAGATTTGCTGGACCTACGTCCTTTTAAATAAAAGTGACATGGCACATCTAATTCTTAATATTCACCGAAGAACTTCGTCGACCTTGTCAAAGATGTTTCCACAACTGATGTTTCGTGCATAGGCATACTGTTTCAATGGGTGTAGTTTTTCCCTATGCAGGGTATGCTCAACAGCGACGCATGGTTCGATGACAGTTCCTGCGTATATCTTCACCCCATGGCCATTGAAACTTTTGTGGGTTGCTAAATGTGAGTGCTCTCCAGGTATACCTAAATGCTAGCTAATCATTATATAATCCACTGATTGCTTTTGTTGTTTACAGTTTTTGTCTACCAATCTAGGTGTGTTTCTTGGGTGTTGTACGATGTTTTTTAGGTGGTTGAGATTTTGGGCCTTTGAAATTTCGGTGCCAATTTAACTTAATGGGTGAATGAAAACGACCTGCCAGCAGGCCTTTATCGTTTGCCAACAATTTTTGTTGTCTACAGTTTCACTACTTAGGTTCCGTGGTGGTTGCTAATTCAAATTGTCTTGCACCATTTTATAGGAGTTCAGGAAACTATGGTCAAAAAAAGTACCAAGCCTGATGTAGGTGCTCTCTCTCTCTCTTACTATTATAAACAGTAAATGTTAGCATGATTCTTGCAGCGGCAAACCATATAACGTATGATGCTCCCGTAGGTGGTCTATTTGTAGCGCAATTATTTCATACATGTGATCATGTTGCTTGCTTGCTTTATACAAAAAAAAGGTCCCAATCATACACGCGTTTAGTTTTGTTCAGAGGTACAGACAGGGTCAGTGAGGGTTGCAGGTTCAACTATGCCAACATGGCAACATGGTTAGTGTTAATAAAAAAATGGTATACTCCACTGTTCATATGTCCCTTAGAACTAAGCTGAATTGCTCATTACCAAAATGATGAAGGCTCCTAAAATTAATGGTCTGCTCCCTGGTCATTTCGTTTGCTTCTAAGCAATAAAAAACTGTGTGGTTTCCAGATGTGATGAAACTATTTACCACAGCGAGTAAATAACATGTTATTAAATTTAACATAAGACACATGTCTACTGCAATATTCATATATAGGGTCCGTCTGATTTTAATATGCAGTATTGTTAAAAGATTTGATATCTGTACTCATGTGCCCAGCCTGTGATTCTTAATTACTTTTACTGCATGTCCTATGTTGTTGGAACAAATTATTTTCCTTACCTGAGATATGAAGCTCTATGTCATTGCACGAAATTATTTGCTCATACTACTTTGTTATTGACTTCTGCTAAGTTTTGTAATTTCTTTACCTGCTTTACCTTTAAAGATGCTTGCCACTGAGATGATTTATTGTTGGACACAACAGAAATTCATTTCATTTCACAATTGCATTTAAAAAAAGGTGATTTTAGTTGTTTTAGACACTAGGTTCTACCTGTTTTAGACCACTGATCCTCCTGATTTGGTATACCTTTGCTCCTTTATTTTCTAATTTTCTAATCAGCTTGAAGACGCCTACATTTGTGTGTCGGATAAATTTGAGACTACCTACATGTGGGACAGAGTCCCCGGGTACTCCGCAAGGAAGGGCGAAGACCTAGTCCAACTAGGACTCTCCATGTAATCCTAGTAGTATTGCTACCTTGTAATCCTAGTAGGACTCTTAATATTGTAATCGACTAGGACTCTGCCTCCTGGATTATATAAAGAGAGGCAGAGCTCCATAGACAGACAATAGCCAGAGACAAGGGGTTATGGTACACAACCAGACACCCATAAGCGCAGAGCGCAATACTATTCCCTCAACTGGACGTAGGGATGCTATTCAACAGACCGAACCAGTATAAATCATTGTCTCTGCGTTTACCATCGAGTCCAGCATACGTCGATCCCCACTGAACAAATCGTCCGGGTAACCCCGAGACGAGTTGCCGGTTAACAAACACCGACAGCTGGCGTGCCAGGTAGGGGATTTTGACGCAATTTGCGACCAAGAGCTTGGTGGACCTCAAAGATCAACACTTGCTCGTCACCGATGACTCGTCGTTGTTGTCATCGGATCTCGTCTATAACTCACTGCCACCCTCATCGATAGCTCGTCACCATCCTCATCGATTTGTTGACGTGACCTCAGGGACGATCCGTGGCAGCCTGCTATGATGCGGGAGATACAGAGCATATTGATCTACAACCGATCGATCTACAACTGTCAACATACAACAGGATCGACTCCGGAAGTAATAAGGAATTGCTACATGGACTACACGTCCAAACCAGAAGCAAGGCCGTGACCCGTACAAGAACATGCAGTCCTACCCATATCAGAATCAGGGCACCGGTCGTCCGTGTTGCACTCGAGCAGAACGCCGCCATATCGAACTCGGACGTGCATACTGTTCGGGAACAGAACAACACAAGCCCCAGGATTCTGTACAATCTAGCTGAGCATGCAAGTCAACCGTGATCCAACTCAAACATGATGATAGCGAACCGCAAGCAAGCTGTCTGGGCCGAAGGCGAGCTGTAAGCAAATTATCCAAGCTGCAAGCAAGCCGAGCCGCGGGCAACAAAATAAGACTCTTCGTGTACTTCCGACTACCCGGACTCGACCGACTACTCCACTCGAATCTAACGTGTTAGTTGGGAATGAGATCCAAATGATCAAGAATTACTCGGCAACAACCCGACTCGATCAAGAATCTGCTGAGGAGCTGTTTCGACTAATCGACTTCATCAACAACCAACTACTCGTATATCCACAATGCCTGGGTACCGAGTCATCGAGTTATTGTGCTGCTGTAAAGCCGCAAGTGAGCCATGAGCCGCAAGTAAGCCCTCGAGCTACTGTTAAGCTGCGAGCGAACCATCAAGCTACCGTTGAGCCGCAAGTAGGCAAGCCCTCGAGCTGCTGTTGCTCCGCGAGCGAGCCATCAAGCTACCGTTGAGCCGCAAAAGCGAGCCTTCGAGCTGTTGTTGAGCTGCAAGCGAGCCATCAAGCAGCGGCTGCAAGCAAGCGAGCCCTCGAGCTGCTGTTGAACCGCAAGCAAGCCATCAAGTTGCCGTTGAGCCACGAGCGAGCCATCGAGCCACAAGCGAGCTGTCGAGCAGGCGTCGAACCATCAAGCCGTTATCGAGCTGCAAACAAGTCGTCCGAGTAATAAGCGAGTCGTCCGAGTGCCAAGTCATCCATTACTCGGATATCTCGGCGATGTCGACTACTCTACTCGGCGGTGCTAACCACTCAACTCGGCATCAACCAAGCTAAGTCACACTTTATTATTTTTAATATCTCTAATATTAATCATGACCCATTGTGGCCACATCATAATTGCATTGTCGGCTACTCATATAGCTCCGAGCTTGTAGTCGGGACAACACCTCACGGGTGTACAATGTACACTCGGAGCATGCTCTTTTTTCGTGCAGCATGACTGCTATAATCTTCTCTTAGCAAGTTGTTAAATTACTTGAGTAAGTGCAAGCCTTAATGCGTGAAGCCTGTACCTCACGCTCGACAAATAAAGCTCAACACGCAGTACAAGTGCTTAAACGTCACAGGCCCACTACTCGGGTGATTTAAACAACCTAGCAAGAGCAAGATGCGAAAAATTTCATATGCATTTGTTAATGTTAGGACATGCTCCCGACTTGATATCATGAATATCAGTTACTAGTTACTACAAATTTTGTATGTCTTCTTTGCAGGTAAAAGATATGGACTACAACACCGATTGAGGTACGCCCCTGAGGGCTGCCCTACACGGACACCATGCCGCTGGGTGAGGTAGGCCCCTGAGGGTTGCCTCACTCGGACACCACGCCGCTGGGTTAGGTACGCCCCTGAGGGCTGCCTCACTCAGACACCATGTTGTTGCGACGAGCCTTCAAACATGGTTATGATGATTTGGGAGTCTCGAGGTGGGGGTGATACGGTGTCTCCAGTGAGGAGACTACCCACCCGAAGCCTTGGGCTCACCAATATCCTACTTCCACTACTTCGTTCAAGCTTTTTCACCTCCACGGCTTAGTCGACATTAAGCTCGAGGGCTCGGTCGTTGTCTCAGCTTAGTCGACTTCACTCCGACTACGCTCGGGGGCTGGGATTCAAGGATGAAAGATCAAATTTTCAAGCATTCAACCACTCGGCGACAAACAGATGTTGATCCTTGTCTTCGGGAGATTACTCGGTTGCACCCTTGAGGTTGTCTACAAGATCCTACAATCGACTCCGAGTAGTCAATTTTAGGCTCGGGGGCTGCAGGATACATATCCTCAAATGATGCATCCAAATTTCTTCAAAAGGAATTGGAGCAATTTTAGACAAGACCCTCCAGCTCTTTATGCTAAACAGCAAGAGGCTCGAGGGCTACACCCAATGGGTGCGCTTTTTAGAAAGCGCACACCATTAGAAGACTTCAAGAGCACTTTATGGTTTCTCTCAGAAGGTACTCGGATGACACTTAATCAAAGACCAAGGTTCTCATGATGACTTCACCGATAAACCATGAAGAGCTCGGGGGCTTGTGGGACAGAGTCCCCGGGTACTCCGCAAGGAAGGGCGAAGACCTAGTCCAACTAGGACTCTCCTTGTAATCCTAGTAGTATTGCTACCTTGTAATCCTACTAGGACTCTTAATATTGTAACTGACTAGGACTCTGCCTCCTGGACTATATAAAGAGAGGCAGAGCTCCCTAGACAGACAATAGCCAGAGACAAGGGGTCATGGTACACAACCAGACACCCATAAGCGCAGGGCGCAATACTATTCCCCCAACTGGATGTAGGGATGCTATTCAGCAGACCGAACTAGTATAAATCATTGTCTCTGCGTTTACCATCGAGTTCAGCATACATCGATCCCCACCGAACAAATCGTCCGGGTACCCCCGAGACGAGTTGCCGGTTAACAAACACCGACACTACATCTATGTTAGGTCTTGGTGTTGTTGAACAAATCATATTGATCTTCAGCGAATACTCAGATAAGTTGCTTCACTCTTTGGTTTTTTAGTTCTTCCCATTACTAATGATTTATTTTTGGTTGACCTTTCTATCAAGGTGATTTATTACTTGGTGAGCTGCAATATCAAGCTGAATTTTCGCTTTACATTTTCAAAATGAAGCTATGGACTGCCCACCTCCGATTTTTTCTCTTTCTTCAGCTTGTGATGAAAATTATATATCTCATATTGAAGGATATAATCTGATGCTGATCCGCTTGTGAGGTACTAGGCATGACCTGTTGCTTATGCGATTCCTAAGAGTACCCAGCTGCTAGAATTTCTCTTCCCTTTAATTTCCCCTAACAAACCAAAGGGTGTCCCTAGGAAACCAGGGTGCACACGTCGGTCTGAATTTTGTGGTCGGTCCACCTAAGCGATCCGTCAGCTGCACGCCTCCTTCTTGCTCCACACAGCAGACGCTGTTCGCTTGGCTGTCGTCGCTTCACGTTTGCCTCGCCACTGTCTAATCTCCCTTGCAGCGACCGAGATTGTTTCCATCGGATTTGACTGAGAACAGCTTCTTTGGCTTTTGTTTGATTTGTCCAGCTTCTTCACGCCTCCTACCTGTCTCTCTCGTCTTCTCATTCGAATCCGTCGAAATGAATATAGACACAGCTTCTGCCTCTCCTCCTTCAAACAAAAAAAAGTTCTCGCCTTATCTTTTCCCTCTCCTCCCTCTCACGTCCAGCAGTGAGTAACCAAATTATCAACCTGCCTTGAAGCTCCAAGTTGCTTAGCAAATGATGATTGGTACTATATTTCTGAGGCCTAAAAAATCCTTTCAAAAAGATAAACTTAAGAACATGTTGGTTTGCAAGGAGAAATTTCAATGATATATGCGCTATCTTATTTCTATAGCGTTGTCCAATTTTCTGAAGCCCATCTAATTTTGTTTGCTAAGTGTCCTACCTAATTTATTTACTATATGCGGTTTGATTTGCGGATACATGGGTGTATGCCGGGTTTCTGAGTGATGAGTGATTGTCAACTGGGATGATGCGCATGTTCTTTGGCTTGTGTTGTGCAGGTGTCGAGCACGGATACAGTGATCGAAGGCGAGGTGAAGGTCAAGTAGAGACGTGCCGTGCCGATGGACCGAGAGTGGCGAAGGGCGGACGTGAGGCTTGGACTGAGGGACCAGAGGCCCGAGGATCAGCTGTGGTGGCTGGCAGCCTGTGATGACGACAAGTGAAGAAGTGCGGTCATGTGTTGCCTGAGTCATGGACTCGGGGACACGTGTCGGTGGACGGGGTGCACGGAGGTGCATCCCATCTACGACGTCGGTTTGGTGGTAGAGCCAGGGAAAAACCATCGGATGGACGGTTTCCAGGTTTGGGCCTCAAAACCTGGGCGTGGACAGTTTCCGAGTTTGGCCACAAAACTCGGGCTGAGGGTTTCCGAGTTTGGCCACAAAACTCGGGCTGAGGACGGTTTCCAGGTTTGGGCCTCAAAACCTGGGCTCTGAGGGTTGCCGAGTTTGGCCTCAAAACTCAGATGCTGGTGGGCTGGTTTCCCGGTTTGGGCCTCAAAACCGGGGGTTGGCTGGAAAAGGCTGGTTTCCCGGTTTGGGCCACAAAACCAGGGGTACAGAGCGAGGGCGGCACGTGGCGGCAATCTGGAGGTTGCGTCGAGGCAACGCTTCGAATTGTGCGGGCATGGCCGTCGGATACACCTACCACCGAGTTGGTCCAGAATAACCCTAGGGTTTAGCTGGTTCGCTCTGTAATTAGAATAGAGAGGGGTAGAGTAGGAATTAGACTTAGGTTAGAATTAGGATAAGTAGTAGGGAGACACCCTCCTCCCCCTATCTCAGTCATTTGCTCTTTCGCACTTAGGGTTTCCTGCTCTCCCATCCCCTGCTGTAGCTAACTGAGATCCGCAGAGAGACTTGCCTCTGTGTACTGTTGATTTGAGGAAGTGAGGCCGTATCCTCACTGTTGCAGTACAGATCGATGACTTGATTCGCGTTTTGATTCGTGTTCTTCGCGTTCTTCGTTTCCTCACGATTTTCCCGTCACTCGATCTCCCTCTCTAGTGCGTCTTTACGAAATCCGTTTGAATCATTTTATTCGTATCATTGAGGAGGTCATTTCGACCAAAGGAATTCATCTAACACCTCATGATCGAATAGATCGGGACGATTTTGTTTTCGTGGCGCTTTTTCCGTTCATCCACCTTCCCTTTTGATTTCCCGGTGATTTGGTTGATTTGAGCGGATGATTTCTTGGGGATAGTCTCCTAACTACCCCGTGATCATCTTCTCCAAGTTTGGGAACTTGGGTTTTTGAGTTGGATCAGATTTGGAGAGATTTGAAGAGAAGGCGATCAAAATCGCCCTCTCTGCAAGGTCGCGGACAGTCCGCGGTTTGACCGGCGGACAGTCCGGGCGTCGGGGAGCAGCTTGTTCAGTGGCTGAGTTCCTCGGTCGGGTCACTGTTCATTGACCGGCGGACAGTCCGCCATTGTGATTGGCGGACAGTCCGGGACTCGTCCAGCAAGGGTTCAGCAACCTTGCTATTTTGGTGTTTCTGCCGGCGGACAGTCCGGGACTGCTTGGCGGACAGTCCGCCCTGCCGCGGACAGTCCGGGACCCCAGGGCCGGACAGTCCGGGAATTGCCTGAGTCTTCCGGTTTAGTGCGTTTGCTCTCCCGGCTTGTTCGCTTGGTTTCCGGACTTCTCGTTTGGCCCTGTAGTTGACCAAGGAACCTCTCTAGGTATCTTTGCTACTTGTTAGCATAGGTATTTAGGAGTTTCTCGACGTAGCCATCTATCTACGTCCGGGACTTGGTTTTTGGGTTGTGTTCGAGCCGGAACTTTTGTAGTTTGGTTTGCTTCTTCTGGTGGTGCTCCGCTGTGATCCTAGGGATCATCCACCCTCTTCCAAGGGTCGTGAGCATCATGGTGTCGGTCGCCGTTTCTCGGGGTTGATTTTGGGACATTTGGCCAAAGTTTCTGAAGGAAATTTTTTGAGCTCCCATTCACCCCCCCTCTGGTCGCCTTGTTAGTGCTTTCTCGGTCCTTCAATTGGTATCGGAGCTGGTTAAGGATCTTCCACCTTAGCCGGTTCCAGATCCACAGAAGGCGACATGGATCGCGGTGTGGGCAAACTGCCGTTCTTTGATGGGACGAACTATGCGTATTGGAAGATACGCATGTCGGCCTATCTCCAGAGCATGGGCTCTTCTGTTTGGGAGATTTGCAACAAGGCCGATTACGTTGTCTTGGCTGCTCGTGTCACTCAGCTCCAGATCGATGAGCACGAGGCCAATAGCCGGGCACATAACGCCTTGTTCTCTTGTTTGAGCATGTCCGAGTTCGATCGCGTTTCTCACCTCCCCACGGCTCGCGAGATTTGGGCGACCCTCATGCGCTTCCATGAGGGAACCACTCAGGTCAAATCCGCCTCTATGAGTCGCAAAAGCGGGAGTATGAGAACTTTCGACATATGCCTGGTGAGAGCATAGAGAGTTTATTCGCTCGCTTTCAGGTCATTGTCAACAAGATGAGAGCGAACAAGGAGCTGTTGCCTTTTGACGATCATGAGAGGGCTTTGAAGCTTTTGCACACTCTTGATCGGTCGGTGTGGGACTCAAAGGTCCAGGCGATCATCGAATCATCTAACTATGAGACCCTCACTTGCGACGAGCTCTTTAGTAAGCTCAAGTCTAGTGAGATTGACGCCATGTCGAGGGCTTCTTATGAGAATCCTTCTGGCCCGACTATGGCTTTGGTTTCTGGCTCTTCTGCTAACCCCCCTGCTGGCTTTGCACTTTCTTCACTCTTTTCTGTCACAGAGGACCAGCTTGAGTCGTTAGGGGATGACGAGTTGGCAATGCTCGCCAACCGTTCACGCGGTTCCACAATAACCGCATGAACCGTCACCGCGGAGGAGGACGCTCAGGATGCTATGAGTGCGGCGACCCCGACCACTTCATCGCCAACTGCCCCAAGAAGAAGCATTCATCTGGGAAGGGCGATCATGGGCACAAGTACGACTCCGGCAAGCGCAAGGAGAAGTACGTCCCCGCGAGGCACAAGCGGAGGGCGGCTTCGACAAGGAGTACATCAAGAAGAAGTACTTGGAGAAGGCCCAGGCTGAGCAGCGTGCGTTCTTCGCCACGCTCAGCGATGTCGACGACTCGGATGACGACTCCGCTTGCTCAAGCGATGACGAGTCCGAGAAGAAGAAGAGGATCGAGGACAAGCTGAACGGTCTCTGCTTCTTCGCTGACGACGACGGCTTCTGCACCATGGCGCTTGGTGATGAGGTCGACGGCAAGCTGGAGCACTCCCCTCGGGACGACGACGACGACGACACCTCCCAGGTATCTCTCACCCCCGACGAGCTTTCTGCTGAGGTCGAGAAGCTTACTGTCGTGCTCCTTAGTCAGGACAAGTTGCTTAGGCGTGCCGCTAGAGAGCGCAAGGAGTTTAGGCAGAAGTGAGAGGACACGGTGAGGGAGCTTGAGTTTGCCAAGTCCACCGTAGTCGTGTCGGAGGAGGTTGAGTGTGAGATGTGCACCACGCACATGACTGACCTTCTCACTTTGAGAGGTAAGTATGCTGCGTTGGTAGGAGAGGTGGATGAGCTGAAGGCTAGACCTTCACTGTTGGGTGCATGCAAGACTTGTCCTGTCTTGCAATCTGAGTTGGCAGAGAAGAATGCCAAGATTATGTCTCTTGAAGAGGCCAACTCAGGTAGCACTTGTGTGGCTAGGTGTGCTCTCTGTGAGGGTTTGAGATGGAGATAGCCAATGTGAAGCATGACAAGATGCAAACCGAGGAAGAAAACACATACCTTCGGACCATCTTGTCATGGGTATCTTGTGGTGAGCCGCAGCTCGGGATGATGATCTCCCAATTTAAGCGAGCTGCTGGAGGTCCCGGTGTAGGTTTTGCTCAGGGTGTTGATTTTTCTGCTTTTGGGAAGATTGGAGAGTCGAGTGGTTTGAACCCGAGTGAGAAGCCCAACTCCACCTACTCCCAAACTTACCAAGCTTTCACCCAAAGAGCTCGTCAAGCCTACTACCAAGGATGGGGTATTTGAGGAACCTCCGAGAGCTCCACCCAAGAACCAAGTGTGGCATCCCAAACCCAACCATCTAAAGAACAAGCTGGACACAATGCCACCCATCCAGGAGGAGTTGCCACAGAAGGGCAAAGTTGACCCACAGGCCACACCACAGACATGAGTACCAACAACCCCTTTGCGTGCGGTGAGGTATCATTGTGACTTCTGTGGGAGAGATGGACACTTGAGCGAGTTCTGCTTTAGGCGCAAGAGAGAGGCACGCCGTGCTAGGGAGATGAACAACACGGACATGTACCATCCTTTCCATGATGTACATGTGCCGAATGTTCAGAGGAGTGCTCCGAGGAGAGCAGCTAGGCCCAGAGGTCTAGAACCTCAAGTTCTCAGGCCTAGGCAGCAGAGAGCTCCAAGGAGAGATGCTAGGCCTAGAGGCGCAGTGCCTCAAGTTGCTAGGCCTAGGCCTCGTGGAGAGCATGCCCGGCGGGAGCCTGCAGTTGTAGGCTATGGACCCCATGGCGGAGGCTTTGTAGTTGAGCGTTTTCCCCCACCGCGTTTTGAGTATCGCGATGGACGCTCCTCCCTTAGCGGACCACGTTTTCCTCTACGTGGTGATCGCTCCTCTCGTAGACGTGCTAGGAATGGTTTTTCTGCTAACCGTTCTTTTGAGCAGCCGACCCAACACTGGTATTCTTCCTACTTCACTAACCCCAGTGTTGGACCGTATGCTCAACCTATGTCTTTTTATTGATGTAGGTAAAACGGTTGGAGGACATTTGGTTGGTGGATTCCTGTTGCTCGAGGCACATGACCGGAAACGCCAAGTGGTTCTCCAGCCTTAGCCCTGTTGCCGGAAAGGAGTACATAACCTTCGGCGACAATAGCAAAGGTAAGGTATTGTCTCGCGGGTCGGTGCGAGTTAATGAGCATTTTGTGTTGCGCGATGTTGCTCTTGTTTCTAACTTGCATTTTAACCTTCTTTCTGTTTCGCAACTTTTTGACGACGACTATGAGATTCGTTTTAAACCGAATCTCAGTCGTATTTTGGATCCTCAGGGCAATCTTGTGTGTTTGATTTTGCCCTTGGAAAAGTCTTTTTGTGCGAATTTCTCGGAGTCTTTTGGCACTTCTCGTTGTCTTGTGGCTGGACCTTCCTCCTCTGATCTTTGGAAGTGGCATAGGAGACTTGGACATTTGAGCTTCGACTTGCTTGCAAGGCTTAGTTCACTTGGCCTAATCCGAGGATTGCCCAAGTTGCATATGGAGAAGGATCTTGTTTGCCACTCTTGTAGACATGGGAAGATGGTTGCCGCTCCCCACCATCCAGTGACTCAGGTCATGACCAAGTGCCCTGGAGAGCTTTTGCACATGGACCTTGTTGGTCCGGCTCGGGTGAGCTCGGTTGGGGGGAAGTGGTATGTGCTTGTTGTTGTTGATGACTTTTCAAGATATTCGTGGGTCTTCTATTTAGCTGAGAAGACCGAGACTTTCTCCTTTGCTCGCAATCTGATTTTGCGTCTTCAGAACGAGTTCCCTTTGAACTCGATGCGAGCAATTCGGAGTGATAATGGTTCCGAATTTAAGAATTCGGATTTTGAGAAGTTTTGTAACTCTTTGGTTTAGAGCATCATTCTCTTCCCCCTACACACCCCCTCAGAATGGTGTTATAGAGAGGAAGAATCGGACCCTTGTTGAGATGGCCAGGACAATGCTCGATGAGCATAGGACTCCTAGGCGATATTGGGCCGAAGCTATGAGCACTGCATGCTACATTCCAATCGCATTTTTCTCCGAGCTTTCTTGAAAAAGACTTCTTATGAGTTGCGTTTTGAAAACTGCCCAAGGTGAGTTATTTTCGAGTTTTTGGTTGCCATTGTTTTATACTCAAAAAGGGCAACTTGGACAAATTTGAGTCTCGTTCTTCTGACGGAGTATTTTTGGGTTATGGCACTCACACTCGCGCATATCGTGTACTTGACCTTGATACTAACCGAGTCATGGAGACATCAGATGTCACCTTCGATGAGACCATGGTTTGTCCCTCTTCTCGTTTTGAGCGTGCAGGTGATCATGAGGTTGGTGAGCCTCCTTTTGATGACGAGGACGAGGGTGCTGAAGGTATGGATGATCCAGCACCCCTCCACCTGCTGTGCCGCAAAGAGCGGCTTCTATGATGACTCACGGCCCCGACACCTCTTCCTCCTGGGGGCTGTGGGATCCGCCACCCGAGCGGTACCATTTGTACCCGGGAGGCACCAGCTGCAGTTGAGGGGGAGGCCACTTGGCAAGGGAGGCGCCACGACACATTCAGCGCCAACACCCACCCTCAGCAGATGGATCGGCAACATCGACGAACGAGTCACTCGGTCCAGGTCACAACACATTTCTCACTTTGCTCATCAGCATTGTTGTTGATTTTGAACCCCGAGATGGTGGACACGCTTGACGGATCCCGATTGGGTCAATGCATGCATGAGGAGTTTAGAAAATTTGAGCGAAATGGGTTTGGGTTCTAGCTCCACCTCCTCCTGATGTAAGCCTATTGGGACAAATGGGTTTTCAAAAAACAAGCAAGGAGAGGATGGCCACGTTGTTAGAAACAAGGCCAGGCTTGTAGCGAGGGTTATAGTCAGAAGGAGGGGATAGACTATGAGGAGACGTTTGCTCCTGTAGCTCGTTTGGAGGCTATTAGGATACTCTTGGCTTTGCTGCATCCAAAGGTTTCAACTTTTCAAATGGATGTCAAGAGTGCCTTCTTAAATGGCTACATAGAAGAAGAGGTTTATGTTGAGCAACCCCCCGGTTTTGAAAATCCCAAGTTCCAAACCATGTTTTTTAAACTTCACAAAGCTTTATATGGTTTGAAACAAGCCCCTAGAGCCTGGTATGATAGGTTGAAAACCTTTTTGCTTGCTAAGGGTTTAAAATGGGATGTGTAGATAAAACACTTTTCTCCTCAGCAAGGCAAAGACACTCTCTTAGTCCAGATTTACGTGGATGATATCATTTTCGGTGGTTCTTCTCATGCTTTGGTTGCCAAGTTTGCAGATACTATGAGCAGGGAGTTCGAGATGAGCATGATGGGCGAGCTGATGTTTTTCCTCGGGTTGCAAATTAAGCAATCCCGAGAAGGGACGTTTGTGCACCAGGGCAAGTACACCAAGGACTTGCTGAAGCGGTTCGATATGGGTGAGGCCAAGCCTCTTCCAACACCCATGTCGACGACGACTGCCCTGGATGCGGACAAGGATGGAGAAGCAGTGGACCAGAAGGAGTACCGAAGCATGATCGGGTCGCTCTCTACCTGACGGCGACACGCCCGGACATCCAGTTCGCGGTGTGTCTGTGTGCGCGCTTCAGGCGTCGCCGCGCACCTCTCACATCAGGCGGTGAAGCGGATTTTCAGGTACTTCGTTTCACACCTGAGTTGGGATTTGGTATTCTGCTTCCTCCACCCTTCCTTTGCGGTTATTCGGATGCCGATTTTGTGCTGGTTGCCGTATTGAGCGCAAGTCCACTTCTGGGACTTGCCAATTATTGGTTCTTCTCTTGTTTCGTGGTCTTCTCGCAAGCAGTCTAGTGTCGCCAGTCTACCACGGAGGCTGAGTATGTTGCTGCGGCTAGCTGCTGTTCCCAGTTGCTCTGGATGATGGCCACTTTGCGTGATTTGGTCTGAGCTTTTCTCGCGTGCCTTTGCTTTGTGACAGCACGAGTGCTATTAGCGTTGCTAAGAACCCCGTGCTTCACTCGAAGACCAAACACATTGATGTGCGCTTTCATTTTCTGCGAGACACCAGGAGAAGGGTGATATCGACCTTCGCCATGTCGATACTCATCATCAACTGGCTGATATTTTCACCAAGCCTTTAGACGAATCAACCTTTAATCGGTTGAGGGGTGAGCTGGTGTGTGGTTTCCCTTTTAGTGGGGGAAACATTTTGGTTCTTGTATAATAGATGACTCTTTTCTATTTTTTTTTTCTTCGTTGTCTTTCTTTTCTTTTACTTCAACATACGCATTTAATTCTGAGCTTCATGTTTATAATCACTAGAATGTAACTATGCTCTATGGTATGCTCGATGCTTATGATGATGCTTGTAGCTTATGCTCTTTCTGATCACTAGTACATGTTGTGAGCTGAGCTATTTGAAATGGTGAATTTGCTTAATAACTTAAAATCTAAAAATGTTCACCCTGAGATATGCAACTAGCATGTGTAGGATGTGTTGAGTTTACTCGTGCTTTTCATATATGCTAGGTTGCTATGTCTCTAGTTCTGAGTCATTCACTTGCTTGGTCTGTTCATATCATGTTTAAAATTTGAACCAAGTTTTGTGAATTGAAAAGATCGAGAGTGGGATTGCTTGTCAACACATCACGGTATCGAGAGGGTTTCTCATTGCACCTTGAGTTAAACTTGAGCCGTGTAGTGTATGACCGAAACCGTAGCTTTAAGCTTCTGATTGCTTCGGCATAGGCTTCGCTCGGTTGAAAAGTTAGGCAATGACAAGCTTTCAACCTCTCGCAATCACATGCTAATAATTGAACTTGTGAAATTTCACCGCTGCAACTCCGATCTGAATTTGAATTCACAAGTGTATGTTTCATTCTTAAGCATGATGATTGAACTTTGCTAGGGGTAGTTCACCTTGTATACATGTTTAGCACTTGTTCAGACTCCTGTTATACATTGCTAGTGCTATTTTGATGGTGAACACCTTTTGACTCAAAACTGCTCATTTCTGCTCATATGTTCATATTTCATATCTGGTGATCAGTTTGAGCCTTTGCTGAGCTTGAGCTGTGTTGAGTCATTGGAGTTATACTGTTTAGAGCATCTTTGCATTCTCCTGAATATATGCCTGAAGCTGCTAACTTGCATTTTGACTCATATGCATGTTGGAAGGGGGAGAAACTCCCTGTTAGCACTTTTGTTGGTGCCTTTTCTGATGGGGAGAGTTTTTACTTGATTAGGGCATTTTAACTAAGGGGGAGAGTTTGCAAATCATATGTCTCTGGAGTTCAACTAAGGGGGTTTTGAGAGAAACTTTTCAAATTTTTGGGTTCCTCCCAAGTTGGACCTAGGGGGAGTGTTTTCCTGGTTGTATGCACTATTCGAGGGGGAGCTTGCTGTTTTTTGTTCGCCATAAGGCATTGGTATCGAGCTTTCTTGCTAGTTGTGTTGAGCCTCTGTGCCTCTATCTTGAGGGACTAGCATTTTGCTTCGATATTTTCGATTGGGATTTGCTAGCGGTGTTGAGCCTGTTCTACCTCTTCTTGAGGGCTAGCTTTGCTTTGCTTGGTCGCGTCGAGCCGTTGCCCATGTCTTTGGGGACCAAGTTGTCTTGCTCTTTCTACTTGACCTTCTTCGGCTTTGCTATGCTTTTGGGTCATTTGGTCGAGTTCTTCTCTCCTCTTCCTTCTTCTCTTTCTACTATGATTTGTGTTGGTAGTTGACAATGCACTCATCAAGGGGGGAGATTGGATACATGGGTGTATGCCGGGTTTCTGAGTGATGAGTGATTGTCAACTGGGATGATGCGCATGTTCTTTGGCTTGTGTTGTGCAGGTGTCGAGCACGGATACAGTGATCGAGGCGAGGTGAAGGTCAAGTAGAGACGTGCCGTGCCGATGGACCGAGAGTGGCGAGGGCGGACGTGAGGCTTGGACTGAGGGACCAGAGGCCGAGGAAGCTGTGGTGGCTGGCAGCCTGTGACGACGACAAGTGAAGAAGTGCGGTCATGTGTTGCTGAGTCGTGGACTCGGGGACACGTGTCGGTGGACGGGTGCACGGGAGGTGCATCCCATCTACGACGTCGGTTTGGTGGTAGAGCCAGGGAAAAAACCATCGGATGGACGGTTCCAGGTTTGGGCCTCAAAACCTGGCGTGGACGGTTTCCGAGTTTGGCCACAAAACTCGGGCTGAGGGTTCCGAGTTTGGCCACAAAACCGGGCGAGGACGGTTTCCAGGTTTGGGCCTCAAAACCTGGGCTCTGAGGGTTTGCGAGGGTTTGGCCAAAACTCAGAGCTGGTGGGCTGGTTTCCCGGTTTGGGCCTCAAAAGCCGGGGGTTGGCTGGAAAAGGCTGGTTTCCCGGTTTGGGCCACAAAACCGGGGGTACAGAGCGAGGGCGGCACGTGGCGGCAATCTGGAGCGTTGCGTCGAGGCACGCTTTCGAACTGTGCGGGCGTGGCCGTAGGATACACCTACCACCGAGTTGGTCCAGAATAACCCTAGGGTTTAGCTGGTTCGCTCTGTAATTAGAATAGAGAGGGGTAGAGTAGGAATTAACTTAGGTTATGAATTATGATAAGTAGTAGGGAGACCCCTCCTCCCCCTATCTCAGTCATTTGCTCTTTCTCGCACTAGGGTTTTCCTGCCGCTCCCCATCCCTGCTGTAGCTAACTGAGATCCACAGGAGACTTCCCTACCCCTCTGTGTACTGTTGATTGAAGGAAGTGAGGCCGTATCCTCACTGTTGCAGCAGAAGTACATCGATGACTTATTCGCGTTTTGATTCGTGTTCTTCGCTTTCTTGTTTCCTCACGATTTTCCCGTCATCGATCTCTCCCTCGTCTATTGCGTCTTTTCGAATACCGTTTGAATCATTTTATTCGTATCATTGAGGTGTCATTTTGACCAAAGGAATTCTTCTAACACCCTCATGATCGAATCATATGACGATTTCATTTCGCGTGGCGCTTTTCTGTTCATCCACCTTCCCTTTTGATTTCCCGGTGATTTGGGTTATTTTAGCGGATGATTTCCTTGGGGATAGTCTCCTAACTACCCCATGATCATCTTTCTCCAATTTGGGACTTGGTTTTTGAGTTGGATAGATTTGGAGAGATTTGGAGAGAAGGCGATCAAAATCTGCCCTCTCTGGGGGCAAAAGGTCGCGGACAGTCCGCGGTTTTGACCGGCGGACAGTCCGGGCTCGGGGAGCAGCTGTTCAGTGGCTGAGTGCGGATACATGGGTGTATGCGAGTCTCTGTGTGATGTGATTGTCAACGGAGATGATGCGCATGTTCTTTGGCTTGTGTTGTGCAGGTGTCGAGCACGGAGACAGTGGTCGATGGCGGGTGAAGGTCAAGTTGCGACGTGCCGTGCCGACGGACCGGGCGCGATGAAGGATGGGCGTGCCGTGCGGCGGACGTGCCATGCCGATGTATCGACGGTGAAGGGCGGACGTGGACTTGGACTGATGGACTGGAGGCCGGAGGATCAGCTGTGGTGGCTGGCAGCCTGCGACAGCGACAAGCGGAGAAGTGCGATCATGTCGGTGGAAGGGGTGCACAGGCGGTGCATCCCCTCTACGACGCCGGTTTGGGTAGAGCCGGGAAAAACAAAAAACCAACGTTGGACGGTTTCCCTTCCACACTCCCCTCCAGTTTGGGCCTCAAAACCTGGGCGCTGGGTTTTCCAGGTTGAGCCTCAAAACCTGGGCGGGGCCGGTTTTCCGAGTTTGGCACAAAACTCGGGCTGGAGGCTGGTTTCCCGGTTTGGGCCTCAAAACCGGGGGCTGATGGAAAAGGCTGGTTTCCCGGTTGGGCCACAAAACGGGGGTGCAGAGTGGTGGCGGCACGTGGCGGCGATCTGAAGGTTGCGTGGAGGCGACGCGGAAGACCGTGCGGGCGTGGCCGTCGGATCTACCTACCACCAGCGGGTGGACCAGAATAGCCTTAGGGTTTCCTGGCCCGCTCTGTAATTAGAGTAGAGAGGGGTAGAGTAGGAAATAGACTTAGGCTAGGTTAGTATAAGTAGTCTAGGGAGACACCCTCCTCCAATCTCATCTCAGTTAGCGCAGTCTTGCTTCTTAGCACCAGGGTTTCCACTCTCCCATCCCCTGCTTTAGCTAGTTGAGATCCGCAGAGAGACTCCACTCTGTGTACTGTTGATTCGAGGAAGTGAGGCCGTATCCTCACCTTGGATCCCATCTCTTGGTGTCAATTCGCGTTTTGATTTCATGTTCATCATGTTCTTCGCGGATTGCTTTTGTGCCTTGAGTTTTCCCGTCGCTTGATTTTTGTGCTCGGTTCATCTTTTGCGATTCCGTTTGAACTGAGTTGTTCTAGATCGTGAGGCACTTCTTTTTCCACCGAAGGAAATCATCTCTAACCTCACGGTCTAGGAGATCGATCAAGTTTTAGTTTCGGGTCACTTTTTCTCTTCATCCCCGAAATTCTTTCGATTCACCGATTTGGAGATAGGTTCGAGCCATGATCTCTTAGAGATAGCTCACTAACTCCTTTGTGACTCCACTCACCGAGTTTGATCCCTAGAGGATTCGTTTTGAGTGGTTTGAGTCGAATCGGTGGAAGAACGAGGGCTTTCGGGGTGTGACCGGACGCTTGCTCGGTGCCGAGTGCGGACGCATCTCCTCGGTCGATGCGTCCGGTGTTTGACACCACGGTGGTTGTTTGCGTGTGACCGGACGCTCTGTTCACTCGACCGGACGCTCCCTTCCGTGAGTCCGGCACCGAACAGAGAGGGTCGATCGGTTTTTCAGCGACCGGACGCATCCGGTGTCAGCTGACCGGACGCGCGGATCCACTGTTCATCGCGCTTGTTCGTTCCTGACCAACGCACTGCTCTCGACCCGACGCTCCGTACTCGTGAGTCCGGTCGCGAACAGTAAGGTTCCAGAGCCGATTTTGTTGACCGGACGCGTCCGGTCCCTGCTGACCGGACGCTGGCCAGAGTCCGGTCGATCCAGTTTCGCGCGTTTTCGTTCGCGGTTCGTTCGTTCTTGATCGGATTCGAGTTCCGTCTTTTGCGTTGGCTTTCTGGGTGTCTAGTGTCCCGCTGTGCTTCTAGGAAGCATCCACCCTACATCTAGGGTCGTGGACATTAGCAAGCTCTAGGGTTTCGCTCTTGGGGTTGATTTTGGGACAGTGGCATCTAGTTTCCGAAGGGAAATTTTGAAGCTCCCATTCACCCCCCCCCTCTGGTCGCTTTCGGGTAGCTTCTCGGTCCTTCAATGGTATCGGAGCGGGTTAAGGATCTTCCACCTTAGCCGGTTCCAGATCCACCGAAGGCGACATGGATCGCGGCGTGGGCAAACCGCCGTTTTTCGATGGGACGAACTATGCGTATTGGAAGATACGTATGTCGGCCTATTGCAGAGCTTGGGCGCTTCGATCTGGGATATTTGCAACTCCCTGATTACGTGGTCTTGGCTGCTCGTGTGACTCAACAGCAACAGATCGATGAGCACGATGCCAATAGCCGAGCCCGTAATGCTCTTTTCTCTTGTTTGAGCATCGGTGAGTTTGATCGCGTTTCTCACCTCGCTACGGCTCGGGAGATCTGGGACACTCTCATGCGTTTTCATGAGGGCACCTCTCAAGTCAAAACCCGACTCTACGAGTCGTTCAAGCGAGAGTATGAGAACTTTAGACATCAACCTGGCGAGAGCATAGAAAGTTTATTCGCTCGCTTTCAGGTGATTGTCAACAGGATGAGGGCTAACAGAGAGCAGTTGCCATTTGACGATCATGAGCGTGCTTTGAAGCTTTTGCACACTCTTGACCGTTCGGTGTGGGACTCTAAGGTTCAGGCAATCATCGAATCCCCGAACTATGAGACCCTCACCTGCGACGAGCTCTTCAGTAAGCTCAAGTCCAGTGAGATTGATGCTATGGCGAGGGCTTCTTTTGAAAATCCTTCTCGCCCGTCCATGGCTTTGGTTTCCGGCTCTTCCTCTAACAGCTGGCTTTGCGCTTTCTTCTCTCTTTCTGTGACAGAGGACCAGCTGGAGTCTTTGGGAGACGACGAGTTGGCTTTGCTTGCCAACCGGTTCTCGCGGTTTCCACAACACCGCATGAACCGTCGTCGAGGAGGAGGACGCACGGATGCTACGAGTGCGGCGACCCCGACCACTTCATCGCCAACTGCCCCAAGAAGAACAAGCACTTGGGCAAGGGCGAACATGGGCGCAAGCGCGACTCCAAGTACAAGGAGAAGCACGTCCCCCCAAGGCACAAGAAGCGGGGCGGCTTCGACAAAGAGTACATCAAGAAGAAGTACTTGGAGAAGCAGCAAGCTGAGCAGCGCGCGTTCTTCGCCACGCTCAGCGACGTCGACGGCTCGGATGACGACTCCGCCAGCTCGAGCGATGACGAGTCCGACAAGAAGAAGAGGATCGAGGACAAGCTGAACGGCCTCTGCTTCTTCGCCGACGACGACGGCTTCTGCACCATGGCGCTCGGAGATGAGGTCGACGGCGAGCCGGAGCGTACCCCTCGGAACGACGACGACGACGACACCTCCCAGGTATCTCTCACCTACGACGAGCTTTCCTCCGAGGTTGAGAAGTTGACTGCTGCCCTCCTTAGCCAAGACAAGTTGCTTAGGCGTGCCGCTAGAGAGCGCAAGGAGTTTAGGCAGAAGTGGGAGGACACGGTGAAGGAGCTTGAGTTCGCTCGGTCCACCGTGGTAGTGTCGGAGGAGACGGAGTGCGAGTCGTGCACCGCGCACATGACTGACCTTCTCACTCTGAGAGGTAAGTATGCTGCGTTGGTTGGAGAGGTGGATGAGCTCCGTGCTAGCCGCAGCTGTTGGGTGCGTGCAAGACTTGTCCTGTCTTGCAATCTGAGTTGGCAGAGAAGAATGCCAAGATTGAGTCTTTAGTCAAGACCAGCTCAGATAGCGCTTGTGTTACGAGGTGTGCTTTGTGTGAGGGCCTGGAGATGGAGATTGCAAATGTAAAGCATGGCAAGATGCAAACCGAGGAAGAAAACACATACCTTCGGTCCATCTTGTCATGGGTCTCCAGTAGTGAGCCGCAGCTCGGGATGATGATCTCCCAATTCAAGCGAGCTGTTGGTGCCCCTGGTGTAGGTTTTGCTCAGAGTGTTGATCTCTCAGGTTTTGGGAAGATTGGAGAGTCTAGTGGTCTGAACCCATGTGAGAAGCCAATTTCACCACTACTCCCAAACTTGCCAAGCTTCCACTCAAAGAGCCAGCCAAACCTATCACCAAAGATGGTGTGGTTGAGGAACCCCGAGAGCACCTCCCAAGAACCCAGTTTGGGCACCCAAGCCAAACCACCTCAGAAACAAGCTTGATGCTATGCCACCCATTCGTGAGGAGTTGCCACAGAAGGGCAAAGGCAAAGTGAGCCACACCCACAGCCCTGGTTACCAACAACCCCCTTTGCGTGCGGTGAGGTACCAGTGTGATTTTTGTGGGAGAGATGGTCACTTGAGCGAGTTCTGCTTTCGGCGCAAGCGAGAGGCGCGCAGGGCTCGGGAGATGGAGAACCCGGACATGTATCACCCAGCTCGTGGTGGACATGCTCCGAAGCCTCAGGGGAGAGCTGCTAGGTCTGGAGGGAAGCGTACCCAGCCTAGACAGCAGGAGATGAGAGCCCCGAGGAGGGAGACTAGGCCTAGAGGTCCAGCACCTCAGTTTGTTAGGCCTAGGCAGGAGAGAGCTCCAAGGAGAGACGCTAGAGTTGAGCAGCAGGCTCCTAGGCGTAGATCTCGTAGAGAGCGTGCCCGACGGGGTCCTGCTTTTGCAGGTAATGGACCCCGTGGCGGAGGCTTAGTTGAGCGCTTTCCCCCACCGCAGTTTGAGTACCGCGGTGAGCGCTTCTTCCCTAGCGGACTACGTTTTCCTCAGCGTGGTGATCGCTTCCCTCGTAGACGTGCTAGGAATGGTTTTTACACTAACCCTTCTTTTGAGCAGCCGGCCCAACACTGGTTTTCCCCTTATTTCACTAACCCCAGTGTTGGACCGTATGCTCACCCTATGTCTTTTTATTGATGTAGGTGAGACGGTTGGAGGACGTTTGGTTGGTGGATTCCGGTTGTTCGAGGCACATGACCGGAAACACCAAGTGGTTCTCCAGCCTTAGCCCGGTCGCCGGAAAGGAGTACATAACCTTTGGCGACAATAGTAAAGGTAAGGTATTGTCTCGTGGGACGGTGCGGGTTAATGAGCACTTTGTGTTGCGCGATGTTGCTCTTGTTTCTAACCTGCATTTTAACCTTCTTTCTGTTTCGCAACTTTTTGATGATGACTATGAGATTCGTTTTAAACCGAACCTTAGTCGCATCTTAGATCCTCAGGGCGATCTTGTATGTCTGATTTCGCCCTTTGGGAAAGTCTTTCGCGCGAATTTCTCGGAGTCGTTTGGTTCTTCTCGCTGTCTTTTGGCTAGTCCTTCTTCCTCCGATCTTTGGAAGTGGCATAGGAGGCTCGGTCATTTAAGCTTCGACTTGCTTGCAAGACTTAGCTCACTTGGCCTAATCCGAGGATTACCCAAGCTTTCGGTGGAGAAGGATCTAGTTTGCCATTCTTGCAGACATGGGAAGATGGTTGCCGCTCCCCACCATCCAGTGATTAAGGTCATGACCTCGCACCCCGGAGAGCTTTTACATATGGACCTTGTTGGTCCGGCTCGGGTGAGCTCGGTTGGTGGCAAGTGGTATGTTTTGGTTGTTGTTGACGACTTTTCGAGATATTCATGGGTCTTCTTTTTAGCTGAGAAGACCGAGACTTTCTCATTTGCTCGCAATCTGATTTTGCGTCTTCAGAACGAGTTCCCTTTGAACTCGATGCGAGCTATTAGAAGTGATAATGGTTCTGAATTCAAAAATTCGGATTTTGAGAAGTTTTGTAACCGCCTTGGTTTGGAGCATCAGTTTTCTTCTCCCTACACACCGCCCCAAAATGGTGTTGTAGAGAGGAAGAATCGGACCCTTGTTGAGATGGCCAGGACGATGCTTGATGAGCATAGGACTCCTAGGCGCTATTGGGCCGAAGCTATGAACACTGCATGCTATATTTCCAATCGCATTTTTTGAGAGCTTTCTTGAAAAAGACTTCTTATGAGTTGCGTTTTGGCAAACTGCCCAAGGTGAGTTATTTTAGAGTCTTTGGTTGCCACTGTTTTATATTGAAAAAAGGCAACCTGGACAAGTTTGAGTCTCGTTCTTCTGACGGTGTGTTTTTGGGTTATGGCACTCACACTCGAGCTTATCGTGTACTTAACCTTGACACTAACCGAGTCATGGAGACATCAGATGTCACCTTCGACGAGACTCTTGTTTGTCCCTCTTCTCGTTTTGAGCGTGCAGGTGATCATGAGGTTGGAGAGCCTCTTTTCGATGACGAGGACGAGGGTACTGAAGGTATAGATGATCCAGCACCCCCTCCACCTGCCGTGCCGCAAAGAGCGGCCTCGACGACGACTCACGGCCCCGACACTTCTTCTTCCTGGGGGCCGTGGGATCCTCCACCTCGCGCGGTACCTTTTGTACCCGGGGTGGAACCAGCTACTGTTGAGGGGGAGGTCACTTCTTCCCGGGAGGCGCCACGACACATCCAGCGCCAGCACCCCCCTGAACAGATGATCGGCGACATCAACGAGCGAGTTACTCGCTCCAGGTCACAGCACATCTCGCACTTTGCTCATTCTGCTTTTGTTGCGTCTTTTGAGCCCCGAGATGTTGGACACGCATTGACGGATCCGGACTGGGTCAATGCCATGCATGAGGAACTAGAGAACTTTGAGCGAAATCGGGTTTGGGTTCTAGTGCCACCACCTCCTGACTGTAAACCTATTGGGACAAAATGGGTATTTAAAAACAAGCAAGGAGAGGAGGGCCACATTGTGAGAAACAAGGCCCGGCTTGTAGCGAAGGGTTATAGTCAGAAGGAGGGGATAGATTATGAGGAGACCTTCGCTCCTGTAGCTCGTTTGGAGGCTATTAGGATACTCTTGGCTTATGCTGCATCCATGGGTTTCAAACTTTTTCAAATGGATGTCAAGAGTGCCTTCTTAAACGGCTACATTGAGGAGGAGGTCTATGTCCAGCAACCCCCCGGTTTTGAAAATCCCAAGTTTCCAAACCATGTCTTTAAACTCCACAAAGCTTTGTATGGTTTGAAACAAGCCCCTAGAGCCTGGTATGAGAGATTAAAAACCTTTTTGCTAGCTAAGGGTTTTAAAATGGGATGTGTAGATAAGACGCTCTTTCTCCTCCGGCAAGGCAAAGACACTCTCTTGGTCCAAATTTACGTGGATGATATCATTTTCGGTGGTTCTTCTCACGCTTTGGTTGCCAAGTTTGCAGATACTATGAGCAGGGAGTTCGAGATGAGCATGATGGGCGAGCTGACTTTCTTTCTCGGGTTGCAAATTAAGCAATCCCGAGAGGGGACGTTTGTGCACCAGGGCAAGTACACAAGGGACTTGCTGAAGCGGTTCGACATGGGTGAGGCCAAGCCTCTTCCGACGCCCATGTCGACGACGACTGCCCTGGATGCGGATGTGGACGGAGAAGCAGTGGACCAGAAGGAGTACCGCAGTATGATCGGGTCGCTCCTCTACCTGACGGCGACACGCCCGGACATCCAGTTCGCGGTGTGTCTATGCGCGCGCTTTCAGGCGTCACCGCGCACTTCTCACCGTCAGGCGGTGAAGCGCATCTTCAGGTACCTTCGTTTCACGCCCGAGCTCGGGATTTGGTATTCTGCTTCCTCCACTCTCTCGCTTTGCGGTTATTCCGATGCCGATTTTGCTGGTTGTCGCATTGAGCGCAAGTCCACTTCTGGGACTTGCCAGTTTATTGGATCCTCTCTTGTATCGTGGTCTTCTCGCAAGCAGTCTAGTGTCGCCCAGTCTACCACGGAGGCTGAGTATGTTGCTGCGGCTAGCTGCTGTTCCCAGTTACTCTGGATGATGGCCACTTTGCGTGATTTTGGTTTGAGCTTTACTCGAGTTCCTTTGCTTTGTGACAGCACGAGTGCCATTAGCGTTGCTAAGAACCCCGTGCTTCACTCGAAAACCAAACACATTGATGTGCGCTTTCATTTCTTGCGAGACCACCAGGAGAAGGGTGATATCGACCTTCGCCATGTCGATACTCATCACCAATTGGCTGATATTTTCACCAAGCCTTTAGACGAATCAACCTTTAATAGGTTGAGGGGTGAGCTTGGTGTTTGTTTCCCCTTTTAGATGGGGGAAGCATTTTGAGATGTACAGACTGACTCTTTTATTTTGAGGCTCTTTTCTTTTGAGTTTCTTGAGTCTTTCCAATTGGTATCTTCCTTCTTTCAGTTTTGTGTCGGGCATACGTATTTACATTCTGAAGCTTCATGTCTATATTCACTAGAATGTAATTATACTCTTGTTAGTATTGCTCCGATACTTATGATGATGCTTGTAGCTTATGCTCTTTCTGATCACTGTTACATGTTATGAGCGAGCTATTTTTGGAATGGTGAATTATGCCTAATGTATATAAATCTGAAAATGTTCACCATTGAGATATGCAACTAGCATGTGTAGGGTGTGTTGAGTCCATTCCTGCTTTTCATATATGCTGGGTAGCTATGTCTCTTGTACTGAGTCATTCACTTGCTTGGTTGCTCATAACTTGCTTAAAATCTGAACCAAGTATTGTTGAATTGAAAAGATCGAGATGGGATTGCTTGTCAACACCTCATGGTATTGAGACTGTTTCTCATTGCACTTTGAGTTAAACTTGAGCCATGTAGTGTATGACCGAAACCGTTGCTTTAAGCTTCTGATTGCTTCGGCATAGGCTTCGCACGGTTGAAAAGTTAGGCAATGACAAGCTTTCAACCTCTCGCAATCACATGCCAAAAATGAACTTGTGAATTCTTTTACCGCTGCAACTCCGATATAAATTTGAAATCACAAGTATATGCTTCATTCCTATGCATGATGATTGAACTTTGCTAGGGGTAGTTCACCTTGTATATATGCTTAGCACTTGTTTGGATTCCTTCTATACATGTCTAGTGCTATTTTGATGGTGACTATCCTTTTGGCTTAAAACTGCTCACATGCTCATATGCTTCATATTTCGTATAAGTGATCAGTCTGAGTCTTTGCTATTTGAGTGCTTAGTTGAGATGTTGGAGCTATACTGATTAGAGCATCTTTGCACTCTTTTGACTATATACTTGAAGCTCCTAACTTGCATTTGCATGTTGTCTTCATATGCATTTTGGAAGGAGATCTTGTGTTCAGGGGGAGTTTATGTGAAGGGAGTTGCTTCTCCGATACCTTTTGGCCTTGATAAGTGCATTTTCAACTAGGGGGAGAATTTTATGCAAATCATATGCTCCTGTGTTGATCAACTAAGGGGAGAATCGTTTGTCCTAGTTGCTTGCATTTGTCGAGGGGGAGTTTGCTAGTTGTGTTGAGCCGTTGCCTCTGTCTTGAGGGACTAGCAAACGTTCCTAGCTTTTCATGAGCTTTCATAAGCTTTTTCTTTTGGCTTTCAATTGGTATCATCGGGTGTGCTTTCCCATTTGGTTTGGGTTGATTTCCAATTGGTTCGGAGTGATTTTCTTGCTAGTTGTGTTGAGCCTCTGTGCCTCTATCTTGAGGGACTAGCACTTTGCTTCTGTTGTCCTCCGATCTTCAATTGGTATCTGCTAGCGGTGTTGAGCCTGTTCTACCTCTTCTTGAGGGCTAGCTTTGCTTTGCTTGGTTGCGTCGAGCCGTTGCCCATGTCTTTGGGGACCAAGTTTTCGCTTCATCCACTTGACCTTCCTTGGCTTTTGTTAGGCTTTTGGGTCATTTGGTTGGGTTTTCTCCTCTCACTCCTTCCTACCTCCTTCTTCTTATTCATGATTTGTTGTGGAGTTGACAATGCACTCATCAAGGGGGAGATTGCGGATACATGGGTGTATGCCGAGTCTCTGTGTGATGAGTGATTGTCAACGGAGATGATGCGCATGTTCTTTGGCTTGTGTTGTGCAGGTGTCGAGCACGGAGACAGTGGTCGATGGCGGGTGAAGGTCAAGTTGCGACGTGCCGTGCCGACGGACCGGGCGCGATGAAGGATGGGCGTGCCGTGCGGCGGACGTGCCATGCCGATGTATCGGACGGTGAAGGGCGGACGTGGACTTGGACTGATGGACTGGAGGCCGGAGGATCAGCTGTGGTGGCTGGCAGCCTGTGACAGCGACAAGCGGAGAAGTGCGATCATGTCGGTGGAAGGGGTGCACAGGCGGTGCATCCCCTCTACGACGCCGGTTTGTTGGTAGAGCCCGGGAAAAACCAACGGTGGACGGTTTCCAGGTTTGGGCCTCAAAACCTGGGTGCTGGGTTTCCAGGTTGAGCCTCAAAACCTGGGCGTGGGCCGGTTTCCGAGTTTAGGCCACAAAACTCGGGCTGGAGGCTGGTTTCCCGGTTTGGGCCTCAAAACCGGGGGCTGATGGAAAAGGCTGGTTTCCCGGTTTGGGCCACAAAACCGGGGGTGCAGAGTGGTGGCGGCACGTGGCGGCGATCTGAAGGTTGCGTGGAGGCGACGCGGAAGACCGTGCGGGCGTGGCCGTCGGATCTACCTACCACCAGCGGGTGGACCAGATTAGCCTTAGGGTTTTCCTGGCCCGCTCTGTAATTAGAGTAGAGAGGGGTAGAGTAGGAAATAGACTTAGGCTAGGTTAGTATAAGTAGTCTAGGGGAGACACCCTCCTCCCAATCTCAATCTCAGTTAGCGCAGTCGTTTGCTTCTTAGCACCTAGGGTTTCCACTCTCCAATCCCCTGCTTTAGCTAGTTGAGATCCGCAGAGAGACTCCACTCTGTGTACTGTTGATTCGAGGAAGTGAGGCCGTATCCTCACCTTGGATCCCATCTCTTGGTGTCAATTCGCGTTTTGATTTCATGTTCATCATGTTCTTCGCGGATTGCTTTGTGCCTTGAGTTTTCCCGTCGCTTGATTTTTGTGCTCGGTTCATCTTTTGCGATTCCGTTTGAACTGAGTTGTTCTAGATCGTGAGGCACTTCTTTCCACCGAAAGAAATCATCTCTAACCTCACGGTCTAGGAGATCGATCAAGTTTTAGTTTCAGGTCACTTTTTCTCTTCATCCCCGAAATTCTTCGATTCACCGATTTGGAGATAGGTTCGAGCCATGATCTCTTAGAGATAGCTCACTATACTCTTTGTGACTCCACTCACCGAGTTTGATCCCCAGAGGATTCGTTTTGAGTGAGTTTGAGTCGAATCGGTGGAAGAACAGAGGGCTGTCGGGGTGACCGGACGCTGCTCGGGCCGATCGGACGCTCAGGTCGTGCGTCCGGTGTTTGAACACCACGGTGGTTGTTTGCGTGTGACCGGACGCTCTGTTCACTCGACCGGACGCTCCCTTCCGTGAGTCCGGTCAAGAACAGAGAGGGTCCAGATCGGTTTTTCAGCGACCGGACGCATCCGGTGTCAGCTGACCGGACGCGCAGGATCCACTGTTCATCGCGCTTGTTCGTTCCTGACCAGACGCACTGCTCTCGACCGGATGCTCCGTACTCGTGAGTCCGGTCGCGAACAGTAAGGTTCCAGAGCCGATTTTTGTTGACCGGACGCGTCCGGTCCCTGCTGACCGGACGCTGGCCAGAGTCCGGTCGATCCAGTTTCGCGCGTTTTCGTTCGCGGCTCGTTCATTCTTGATCGGATTCGAGTTCCGTCTTTTGCGTTGGCTTTCTAGGGTTGTCTAGTGTCCCGCTGTGCTTCTAGGAAGCATCCACCCTATATCTAGGGTCGTGGACATTAGCAAGCTCTAGGGTTCGCCCTTGGGGTTGATTTTGGGACAGTGGCATCTAGTTTCCGGAAGGAAATTTTGAAGCTCCCATTCACCCCCCCTCTGGTCGCTTTCGGGTAGCTTCTCGGTCCTTCACTGAGTTCCTCGGTCGGGTCACTGTTCATTGACCGGCGGACAGTCCGCCGTTGTGATTGGCGGACAGTCCGGGACTCGTCCAGCAAGGGTTCAGCAACCTTGCTGTTTTCGTGTTTATGCCGGCGGACAGTCCGGGACTGCTTGGCGGACAGTCCGCCCCTGCCGCGGACAGTCCGGGACCCCAGGGCCGGACAGTCCGGGAATTGCCTGAGTCTTCCGGTTTAGTGCGTTTGCTCTCCCGACTTGTTCGCTTGGTTTCCGGACTTCTCGTTTGGCCCTGTAGTTGACCAAGGAACCTCTCTAGGTATCTTTGCTACTTGTTAGCATAGGTATTTAGGAGTTTCTCGACGTAGCCGTCTATCTACGTCCGGGACTTGGTTTTTGGGGTTGTGTTCGAGCCGAAACTTTTGGAGTTTGGTTTGCTTCTTCTTGGTGGTGCTCCGCTGTGATCCTAGGGATCATCCACCCTCTTCCAAGGGTCGTGAGCATCATGGTGTCGGTCGCCGTTTCTCGGGGTTGATTTTGGGACATTTGGCCAAAGTTTCTGAAGGAAATTTTTTGAGCTCCCATTCACCCCCCCTCTGGTCGCCTTGTTAGTGCTTTCTCGGTCCTTCATGATTGTCTTTTCCCCCATAGATCCACCCTATTGGGGGGAGGGACCCTCGGCAGTGACGTCACGCGAGCTGTCACGGGAAAACAACCCTCGCGCTTTCAGCGACCCCCGTGAAAACCTTCGCAGTTTGTTCGACCCTTGGGTCATCTTCTAACCTTCGCCATTAGCTCGACCCTCGGGTCGTTTCCTGGCTTTCGCATGCAGGAGACACCGGGCTTGACGGATGGCAAGCAGATGCAGGCCTCCGCGACGGTAGCAATGATTCCACAAGCACGAGGTTGACTCCCGCTTTCCCGCGAGGGGGAACGCGGGTCGGATGGCGGCGGACAGAGGGAAGACGAGTTAGGGTTTTCGCACCATCTGTGTTTGTACGATTCTACCCTTCTGTTGTATAGCTCTAGGGAATCTTTCTTGTACCCTTTTGTAAATTGGACGATGCCCCTTGGTATTCCTTATAAATACCAAGGGATGAACAATGTAAAGGGAGAGATTTTTTCTGGGGAGAAGAAAGTAAAGAACAGTGTCGTCTTGTTTACTTACAGCTTCGCCTTTCGCTCGACAGTTGGCCACCCTCGCTTTATCCTTGCACATGTGCGGGGGTTAGGTAGGTGTATTTCCAACAGTTTGGCGCCGTCCGTGGGGACCGAACGACAATTAACACCTGGGTGTAATGGCCGGGACTAGGAGGGCAGCTTCGGCTAGGGACCATCGCACAACCAGTGAAGCCACCGCGATGGTTCAACCGGCAGAAGAGAATGTAGAGCCTTCGGGAGCAGAAGAAGTCGATCCGGACACAGAGATTCCGGGCCCACACACTCGGCGGACATCACAGCAGCACCTGCACACCTCCGGAGAAGGTGGGGGAGGAGATGAAGAGAAGTTGGGCCTCGAGGCCTTAGAAAGGCTTCACGTTGAACTACAGGAAAAGAAAAGACGCCTAGACCAGCTTGAAAGACACAACCGGTTGCGTGCCATCAGGCAAAAGGCGGACGAGGCAAGGGAACAACTTCATCAGATGGAGGAGTTATTGATGCTCACTAATGCTCATAATTAACCATCAACTATTGCATGAAATGACACTAAATGAATCACAAAGCATAGTTGTAGGGTTTGAAACTAACAAGTTCCACCAGTTTTGGTGCTCTCACTTGTTTTGTAGGACATCCATGTTTTTACCATATAAAAGCATCTCGAGTGATGAATTGGAGTGCACCATTGCGAAGAGCTCGTCGAGACGATCGAAACGGACATATCATTTGCTATATTCGAAGTCCCGGATGAAAAGATATTAATTTCGCAACGAAATCTGCAAAAGAAGGATCTAGAAGACACCAAAAGACACCACAAGGCGGGCCACCACGTGGGCCCACTGGGCCAGACCGACCGGTCCCACCCCGGGACCGACCGGTCGGCCACAGAGGCCGTTTCGCCTCCGCCTTCTGGAACCTTCTTCCACCGCCTCCTAGGATGCATCTCCACCGCCCCTGAAGTCGGTTTGATCCAAGGGCTCACGTTCCACGCTCCGGGCTATAAAACCAGACCCAGACCCCCCTTTCAGGCATCTCCATCTTCATTATTCATCTCCACATCAGAAACTAGGGTTTCAATTAGAAGTAGAGGTCCCTCTAGATGAATCTCTTCTAGTTCATCTAGAATTAGATTTAGTTCTAGTTCTTCTAGTTCTAGTTGTCTAGTTCATCTAGTTGTAATTAGAGATCGGATTAGAGAGAGGAGAAGGAGAGAGCTGAGGAGGAGCCGGATCTGTCGGATCTTCCTCGACATTGTATTGGTACAACATCTAGTTCGTCTTCAAGTAATCTCCAGGTTCTTCATTTACTATTTCCAAGTATTATATTTAATTTCAGTTCTTGCTTTATTCTATTTACTGGATCTTCGCTCGTATCGAGTGCTCTAGTTATTCGAGGTAATTAGAGTAGTAGACGTTAGTGTAGACGTGGTGTCTAGACTAGAGTTTACCTGAGTTTGCACCCAGCCCCACGGATAGTTGTGGTAGCCCCAGGTGGTGACAGCCCTGACGGCCGACGTAGTCCACCACGTTCGGGTTGGTGTTTGTAGGACCGTAGTCGGAGCTTCCTAGCCCCTTTCTCATCCCTTTCTGTGGCTAGTGTTCTGATGTCCCGAAATAAGTAAAGTTTATTAAGCCTTTAATTAGATAAATCTGCTTAGTAAACCCTAAATCTCTCTATACCCATATTATCATTCTTTTCTTGGACGTTCTTGATTCTTCTAGTACACTTCACGTTCCCCGTGGAAATCGATACCCTGGAATACTCTCGGGTGAAAGCTACATCGGTATACGTGCGCTTGCAGATTCTTCTGTGTGCGTTTAAAATACCCAACAAGCTTTCTGGCGCCGTTGCCGGGGAACGGTAGCTGTGCTAGTTTCGAACTAAGTCGTCCGTGTCTCTTTTCTTTTACTACTTTTTTCTCTTACCACCACTTTTACCTCACCACCACACTTCTTACCACATGAATTCCACTCCTATCTATAAATACTCTGCTCCAAAGGGCGAATTGTTGGAGCCACCACCATCATCACATCCTATTCTTACTGATGGCTACCAATTTCGTCCCGGCTTTATAGCCATGGTTTGGGAGCAACCCTTCTCTGGGCTAGAAGACGAGAATCCTTACACCCACCTTCGTGAATTTGAGCAATTGTGTTCTTGCTTGTCTATTGCTGGCATGACACAAGAGACCATTAAATGGAAATTGTTTCCGTTCTCCCTTTTTGAAAGAGCGAAACAATGGTATGCTCATAACGTAAGAGGAGTAGATGGAAACTGGGATGAACTTCGAGACAAATTTTGTCTTGCTTTCTTCCCTCTGTCTCGAACCACTGCCCTTCGAATAGGAATTCTTACCTTTAAACAAAAAGAGAAGGAGACACTAGGAGCAGCCTGGGCTAGATTTATGAGCCTTGTCAACACTGGCCCAAATCTTTCTTTGACTAAGGATGTTATTTTACAACATTTTCATTATGGTCTTAGCAAAGAAGCTGCCCTTCTTCTTGATACCTCTTCGGAAGGATCATTCACTCATAAAACTGTTAGTGAAGGGAAAGCCATCCTTGAGAAAATCCTTGAAAACACCACATACACTGGCATTTATGATGAATTCCCCGAAGATGAAGTCGAGCCCAACCCCGACCAACACAAGGTGGAACACACAACCAAATTTGAAATTCCTTCAAATCCTTCTAATAATTTGGTTGTCACAAAACCTTCCGTAGAGAAAACACCCCACACTTTAGAAAATGATGAACCCCATCCTTCGGTGTTCTTCTCTGAAATCGAGGATGATGATATCAAAGAGCATGGAAGCTACTTCATAAACACCTCTTTAAATCCATGCTCATATGAGACATCTCCTGATTCAATTGGTCTGTCTAACATTGTCACAATCAAGATTTTCAACCCCCTCACACTTTCTATTTACAAAAACTTCAAAAGGGTGGTTGTAGATGCATATGTTTATCACAAATGTTGTAGATCTCGTTGTGCTCTTAGAGTTGGTGTTGGAGGGGAAACCACTCACCAAATCATCTTGAAGGTTTCCCAAAGACAAGCTTAGTGTCCTAAAACAAGCATTCTTTTCATATCTGTGTTCACCTTTCTGTTGCCCTTGTGTAATGAGCATAGGGATATAATTGTTAAAATATTCCTTCGGGTATTCTTGTCACTAACCTTTGCAGGTCTGGAGCAAAAATGTTTGAAGGAACGACAAACACGAGGTATGTCCAACTAATCATCATGCAACATTAAATTACATTCATCCAATCTTGATTTTTGCAAATCTAAGTTTGGGGGATACACTTTGTAAGAACATCTCTTACCATGTTGCTATGTTGGTTGCCCCTACCTTTAAGACATGCTCATGTGCTATACACTAATCATGCTCTCTCATCACCATTTGAGTAAATCTCTTTAAGGCTCTAATGCTACCCTCATTTGCTATAGTATATGTTTTGGTTTTGAAGTATTTTCATACACCTTTTAAAATTAGGCATGGTGCTTAGTTTAAACTGTTTTCCTGAATTAAAGTAAGACATGGTCTCTGGTTTGATTCTTGAGCTAAAAGGTGTCCTGATTTTACCTCTAAAGGCTTTTAAATTAAGTATGGTGCTTAGGTTAAAATGCCTTCCTAGATCAAATTAGACATGGTGTCTAGGTTGATTTTTGAGCCAATAGTATACTATAGTGGATGCTGGATATTTTGTTGGACTAACCCCTGTAGGAAAACTTTCAATATCAATATGGGAAAGTCCTGAGATGAACTCACACTGGAGATGAAGAGACACATGAACTTCAACAACTTGCACAAGGGAGACACAGCTCACTGATCATGGAGAAATGAGATCCATGGAACAAGACAAAAGATGAGTGCCACAAAACAATATCTTGAAGGACCGGATTAGCGACCAGAGGGGGGGTGAATGGGAGCTTCAAATTCAACTCGTGAATTGTATAGCCCTTATCCCTGAAAGTCACCCCAAAAGCGAAGACTCGAGACGACCGGAGTGTTCACGACCTACGAGTAGGTGGATACCCTAGGAGATGTCCTAGTGGTACAGCGGAACCTCCGGAGAAACCCCAAAGACAACTGCCAAAGACACGGAACAAAACTAAACAAACAGCAGATTCACGGACTGTCCGCGGTCAGAGTCCCGGACTGTCCGCCGTTAAGTCCCGGACTGTCCGCGACTAGGCGCCGGACTGTCCGCCGGCAAAAACACAGAAACCGAACTATTCTGCAGGTCTGCTGGACAGGTCCCGGACTGTCCGCGGGTTTGTACCGCGGACTGTCCGCAGTTCACTTGACAGTGAACAGTCAGGGGACTGCGCCTGACTGACCTGGCCAACCCCGATCCCCGGACTGTCCGCCGCTGGCGGCGCGGACTGTCCGCGGATGAACAGAGAGCAGAAAAACTGCTCGGGTCAAAAGGTAAATCAATCGAAACTTCACCAAATCAAAAGAGGCTTCGATCAAACTTCTCCCTGGTGTTCCTCAACGTATTGGGGTGCTAATCCTAAGAAATCATCGCACTAAACCAAGTCAAACGAGAGTAATCCGAGAAACACCGGAAAGGGGAAAAGAGGAAGAACGAACACGAAATCAACCCGATCTATGGATTCATGAGGTTAGAGAAGAATCCCTTCGGTAGAAAGAAGGGGCTCACGACCAAGAACAAATTGATTCAAGTGGAATCGAAAATCATCTCGCGGAGAGGAAGAACGAAGCAAATCTCCGGGAGATGAAAAACCAAAACGTGAAGAACACAGAACACGATTCGATTTCAGCCTAAATTCCTCCACATGAGGAGACAACGAGAATACGGTCTCGTTTCCTCAAAAGATCCAAATACACAGAGGTATGATTGCTGTCTCTGCGGATCACTTGCAGCGAGGTATGATTAGAACCTAAGCGAGGGCTAGAGAGAGAGAGAGCTCAGGAACAAATGACTGCAAGGATAGAGGGAGAGGAGGGGTGCCTCTCTTATTTATAGCCTAAAACAATAATCCCCTTACTACCCCTAGATACTTGAGTGAAACGGCCAACCCTAGGGGTATCCCGATCCAACTCTGCTGATGGTTGATCTGACGGCCACGCGCCTTCCTCATCCTTAGCTTTGCCTCGACGCAAGCCTCAGGATGCCACCACGTGCCGCCCAGTCGACCGCCGCGCCTACCTCGTGGATAGCCTCGCCTCCGCGCCAGCCTCTCCACGCCGCCACGCGTCGACCGTCCTTTTTGCGGACCTCCCCCCAGTTTTGAAGCCGAAACCGGGAAACCTGGGCCTTCCCCCGGTTTTGAGGCCGAAACCGGGAAACCTGTCCTCAGGCTGAGTTTTGTGGCCCAAACTCAGAAACCCGGGCACCCAGGTTTTGTGGCCCAAACCTGGAAACCGTCCTTGCCGAGTTTTGAGGCCCAAACTCAGAAACCGGCCACCCCGTGTTTTGAGGCCCAAACTCGGAAACCATCGAGGGTAGCTTTTCGAGGCTCAGCTACCGAACCCGTGCCGAAGACGGGATGTGGTTCGCACACCCCGAGTTCCAGCACCGATGCCGAAGCATGTCCAGCCTCCACGCCGGGCAACCTCCCGACTCGGCCAATGCACCGCACATCCCCATGTACTCTTGCTTGTCAACGCCACGTGCCAGCTACCACAGCTGATCCTCAGGTCTCCTGGTCCGTCGGTCCAAGCTCCACGTCCGCCCTTCACCGCTCCCGGTCCGTCGGCACGACACGTCCCTACTTGACCTTCACCTCACCTTCGATCACTGCCCGAGCTCCGCACCTGCACATCAACACAGCCAAGAGACATGTTGCCCGTTGATCGATCACTCATCACTCAGGAAGGGAACCATAAGGGCACATATCAACCTTGTGTTCTCATATCTACAATCAAAGCACTCACTCCATGGAAGTAGGTGAACAAGTCTGAGCTGGGTCACTAGAAGATAAAGACCATCGTGGGAGGAACAACACACCTTCACTGATAGGTTGACACATAGAGAAGGAAGGTTGATCCCTCTAAAGATGATCCTATTATACCTTCCTCCTCTCAAGCTCCCATCACTCAGGTTCACTATGAGATAAGCAAGAGAAGACAAGCTATTCATGAAGAACAACGAGCCAGACAAGAGAAGCTTCCACAAGGTGGTTCAACACATCACTCTTCAATGATAAAGGTAACATCTCAAGGTATGTGAGCATCACTTTAAAAGCTTCTCCTTAATTCTAGTATGTGCATAAATAAGAACCAAACATGTTTCAGTTGCACCTTATTTGATCCAACCTAATCAACTTAACATGTTCAGTTCTTTACTCTTTGTTCTTAGCTTTACTCTCTTGAATCTCACTATCTTAACCAAATGAGCTAAAATGTTGTGCATCCAACCTTTGGAAGATGATATATCACAATCATGAAATGATCTATACACTATGCATAGATTATCCTTCCATGGGTCAAGTAACCTGATCTGTTAAATATTTTAAGATGCTACTTTTCATGCTCATCTTTTGATCCTATCACTCATGTTAAGATTGAATAGAACACATAAACAACAAGTTTATCTTGTTCGATGTGCCTAAGGTTAGAGAAGAATGAACAAAAATTTTGGTTCTGTTGGTGTTTTTCCACCAGCAGAGCCCATGCACTTGATCTCTACCTTGTCTTTATGAGCACGACACACTCTCGAGCAAAACATGGAGGAGTTTTGTCAACTCCCAAATTCTACAGAGTGAAGGTACTGTATCTACAAGAATATGTGCACTAAGCAAGATGATGCCAGCTTCCACAACTAATGTTTCACTTCAAATTGCTGGGCGAACGAAGAACATGAGTGACACCATATCAAGAGGTGTAGTTATCAAGGTATACCTATCAAGATCAAATGATGCACCTCAAGAATGAACATAGTGAGAAGTCCTGTTCAAAGGACTTAAAAAATTGAACCCTCGCCGAAAGGTAAAATCAGTAGTTATCCATATTTATCTTGTCTCCATTAGTTTCTCTTTTGCATGTTTACTTCTCATCATTATTCATCCATAGCATATTTACTTTTCTGCATTAGCATTGCATAAAAAAAGAGAAAATATTTTACTTTTTGCACTACATCATAAAACCTAAAGCCCCATATGAATAATTCTATGGTGTGAAAACCCCACATGAAATATTCACCGTGGTGGCATAAAAACAAAAATAAATATGCATACATTCATCCTGTTGCATTTTCTCTTGCATTATAAAAAAATATTAAAATATAAAAATATTGAGAAAGAGATCTTACTGAAACTCTGGACAACTAAGGCTTAAGTGGTCAACCACTAACGCTTAATCTGTTCCACAAGTTTGTTGTCTATTTGAGTTTTACAGGATTTGAAAGACCAACAAAAGCTGACAAATGAGTGGATGTTCTGTCCACTGTTGGAGCACCGTTTCAACAATCATCAACATCAATCAAAGCTCCGACAGAAGAAGTACATTTCCACTGCAAGTCCGCTACATGACAAGATTGAATGACTACGTCAACATTCAGCTTGGGGAAAAGCACCCCGTATATGCAGGTAAGTATCCTTATCCTCTTAAGTTTTTCTTTCTATATATAAATATAAATAAAATAAAAATATACAAAAAAATGTGGGCACATGAAGGCTCACCATTAATTAAAAAGAAAAAAATATATTTGGGCACATGAAGGCTCAACGTTATTAAGGGAACCGGCTTGGGGGAGACGCACCCTCGTTATCTTCGTGGTCCAAGTATGTCTTATTCATTATCTTAGTTATTTTATAATAAAGTATGTTAGGTTAAATAAATACTATGTTAAGTTTGCTTAGATTGTTTTAAGAAGTTAATAATAAAAGAAGAACTCTCTCTGATCTTTTACATGGAAATGATGAATAGTTGCTCTATCTAATTTCTTTCAAGTACCTAGCCTTCAAAGCATGAGTTCTCCTGATTAATAATGATGCTTAAAAATGAAATTAAATTTATGGGTAGTAAATGCTTGATCCAGAGTCTAGGTAATTGACAGATATGATATGTGATGATCTGAGCTACTGTTATCTTGTTCTGAAACAACACTAGAGTCTCGGAGAGTTTCCAATATTAATATGACTAATAATTGCATTGAGTTAAATTAAGCTTTGTTGACCCTATGAGAAGTTATCATGCTATTGAATTGAGATCACTTACACATTCCATCTATTTTCCTCATAAATGCTCATGATTATCTGTTCCTATCCTCTCAAAAGATTGTTGGAAGCATGTGGCTATTGAAAAAAAAAGAAAAAAATCTGAGGAAATAAAAAGGGACAAGTGTCCGAAATCTCAAAAAGAAAGATCTCGAGGAAATAAAAAGGGACAAGTGTCCGGAACCTCGAAAAAAATGATGAAAAAATGAATATCAGAAAAAAATGGGCATGTGCCCGTCAGTAGAATTAGCCTGATAGCCATGTGTCTTTGATAGACACAAGAGAGTGATATATTTAAAAGAGCATCCGACTCCATTTTCCCTACACATGCACTTCTCGATTCAATGGTGTGGTTGACTTTCTCTTTGGATCCATTGTTTAATTTGACAACATATGTTTTTAAGCTTTTGAAAATTCATAAAAACTCCGGGATAAAGGTGAAGTGGAAGAACAAGAGACATAGTGCTTGGTTTGATCGTTCTATCTTTCAATTACTCATGATTCAAGGTAAAGTACTAAGCCCCATGATGAATAATAGGATATCTTTTCGAGAACTTTTGTTTGAATGCTTGTGTATTTGTTGGAAATGAAGATATAGTAGCAACTCCTGATCCACTTTTGGGTTTGACTTTGCTAAGGGACTAGCAAAGGGTAAGCTTGGGGGAACTTGTTGACGCTCACTAATGCTCATAATTAACCGTCAACTATTGCATGAAATAACACTAAATGAATCACAAAACATAGTTGTAGGGTTTGAAACTAACAAGTTCCATGAGTTTTGGTGCTCTCACTTGTTTTGTAGGACATCCATGTTTTTACCATATAAAAGCATCTCAAGTGATGAATTGGAGTGCACCATTGCGAAGATCTCGTCGAGACGATCGAAACAGACATATCATTTTCTATATTCGGAGTCCCGGATGAAAAGATATTAATTTCGCAACGAAATCTGCAAAAGAAGGATCTAGAAGACACCAGAAGACACCACGAGGTGGGCCACCACGTGGGCCCACTGGGCCAGACCGACCGGTCTCACCCGGGGACCGACCGGTCGGCCACAGAGGCCGTTTCGCCTCCGCCTTCTGGAACCTTCTTCCACCGCCTCCTAGGATGCATCTCCACCGTCCCTGAAGTCGGTTTGATCCAAGGGCTCACGTTCCACGCTCCGGGCTATAAAACCAGACCCAGACCCCCCTCTTCAGGCATCTCCATCTTTATTATTCATCTCCACATCAGAAACTAGGGTTTCAATTAGAAGTAGAGGTCCCTCTAGATGAATCTCTTCTAGTTCATCTAGAATTAGATCTAGTTCTAGTTCTTCTAGTTCTAGTTCTAGTTGTCTAGTTCATCTAGTTGTAATTAGAGATCGGATTAGAGAGAGGAGAAGGAGAGAGCTGAGGAGGAGCCAGATCTGTCGGATCTTCCTCGACATTGTATTGGTTCAGCATCTAGTTCGTCTTCAAGTAATCTCCAGGTTCTTCATTTACTATTTCCAAGTATTATATTTAATTTTAGTTCTTGCTTTATTCTATTTACTAGATCTCCGCTCGTATCGAGTGCTCTAGTTATTCGAGGTAATTAGAGTAGTAGACGTTAGTGTAGACGTGGTGTCTAGACTAGGGTTTACCTGAGTTTGCACCCAGCCCCAGGAATAGTTGTGGTAGCCCCAGGTGGTGACTGCCCTGACGGCCGACGTAGTCCACCACGTTCGGGTTGGTGTTTGTAGGACCGTAGTCGAAGCTTCCTAGCCCCTTTCTCATCCCTTTCTGTGGCTAGTGTTCTGATGTCCCAAAGTAAGTAAAGTTTAGTAAGCCTTTAATTAGATAAACCTGCTTAGAAAACCCTAAATCTCTCTATACCCATATTATCATTCTTTTCTTGGACGTTCTTGATTCTTCTAGTACACTTCACGTTCCCCGTGGAAATCGATACCCTGGAATACTCTCGGGTGAAAGCTACATCGGTATCCGTGTGCTTGCAGATTCTTCTGTGTGTGTTTAAAATACCCAACAGGAGTCCCTTGCGGCAGCCGAAGCTGAAGCTGAAGGTTGGGTAGACAGAGAGTTGCCACTGCCCAGGACGGGAATGACGAGCGGCATCAGGGCAACATACGTCAGCCACCACCACCCCCACCACCACCAAATTACCTAAACAACTCATACCCTGAGAGACAACCAAATTTTCGCCAACTTTACCAAGACGAGAGAGAACCAAACCTTCGCAATCAGCGGAGGGCCCAACAACACCAGATGCCTTACGACCCGAGATCACCACTCTCCCAAATACTGCAAACCCAACCCTGGCCACCGTCTTACAATCCACAGAATTTGCCCCGTTATGATGGACTTTCTGACCCTCGTCAGTTCATAATGAGTTATGAAGCAGCAGTTGCTGCAGAAGGGGGAAATGAATCAACAATGGCGAAGTCATTTGTAATCATCCTTCGAGACATCGCACAGACGTGGTACAACGATTTGCGTCCCGGAACCATGGATTCCTGGGCTAACCTTAGAGACAGGCTCTGTACAAATTTTAAAGGTATCACAACAGCCCCATCAAACCCTATCGAGTTGTTCAACTATAAACAAGAAGAGCGCGAACCACGACAGGATTATTGGCGAAGGTTCATCCAAATCAGAGCAAGAACTCCGAGAATATCTGACGAAGCCGTAATCCTCGCAACAGTAAGCGGTCTGCGGCCAGGTCCCTGCTCTTCGAAGTTTGCCAGAAAGCCGGCAAACACAATAGAGGAACTACATGAGACAATGGAAAGATACTGTAGAGCGGACATGGACTTCAGGGCGAAGTCCGATGCCTGAAGGGCACATCAGAAACCGTAGTTGAGACCCCAAGCAAGAGAAAACAACCCTCGTCAAGATCCAAGTAACATTGGCGCAATCAACAAGGCAGGTCTAATCGAAGACCAGAGAAGGGGCACTCAGACTCCAGGCAACCAAAACTGAAGGACCGAGAAGCAACCAGAAAGCGACCAGAGGGGGGTGAATGGGAGCTTCAAATTTTCCTTTCGGAAACTAGTAGCCACTGCCCCAAGAATCAACCCCCAAAGCAAACCCTAGAGCTTGCTAGTGTCCACGACCCTAGATGTAGGGTGGATGCTTCCAAGAAGCACAACGAGACACTACACAACTCTAGAAAACCACCGCAAAAGACGGAAACCAAAACCGACAATGAGCGAGCGAACTGCGGACAAAACAGCGCGGAACAGCACTGACCGGACTCTGCCTGCGTCCGGTCACTATGCACCGGACGCGTCCGGTCGATCAGAATCAAGTTTGGGAGCTCTCTGAGTTGGACCGGACTCACAGAGGAAGCGTCCGGTCCCAAACAGCTCTGTGTCCGGTCACAAAAACCAAGTCCGATGAACAGTAGAACGGGCGAGTCCGGTCACACAGGAACTGGTGCGTCCGGTCAGCAACAGAAACCCCCACACGGTATTCAACCACCGGACGCGTCCGGTCAGCCCGACCCAGCGTCCGGTCACCCCAAAATTCCAGAGCTCGTTCACCGATTCGACTCGATCTCACCCAAAACGAATCCTCTAGGGATCAAACTTGGTGAGAGGAGTTTAAAAGAGTATAGTGAGCTACCTCTAAGAGATCATGGCTCGGACCTATCTCCAAATCGATGAATCGAAGAAATTCGGGGGAAGGGAGAAAAACTTGACACAAAACGAAAATCGACCGATCTCCTAGACCGTAATGTTAGAGATGAATTCCTTCGGTGGAAAGAAGTGCCTCACGATCTAGAACATCTTTGTTCAAATGGATTTGCAAAAGATGAACCGAGCAAAGAGATCGAACGATGGGAAAAATGTGGAGAAAAAGGATTCCGCGAAGAATACAAACAAGACGCGAATCACAACCACGAATTGCAACCGTGTGGCTACCACACGCTACAATAGTGAGATTACGGTCTCACTTCCTCAAAATCTCACGGGCACAGAGGTATTGTTCTCTTCTCTGTGGATCTCAGGTTCGCTACAGCAGGGGAGAGGGAGAGCAGGAAAACCTAGAACCAAAGAGCAAATGACTGAGATAGATGGGGAGGTGGGTGTCTCCCCCTACTTATCCTAATTCTAACTATTCCTAATTCCCACTCTACCCTAACTACTTACAGAGCGAACCAGCTAAACCCTAAGGTTATTCTGGACCAACTCGGTGGTAGGTGGATCCGACGGCCACGCCCGCACAACTCGTAGCGTTGCCTCAACGCAACCTCCCGATTGCCGCCACGTGCCGCCACCGCTCCGCGTCCTTTTCCTGGACGTCGCACCCCTGGTTTTGTGGCCCAAACCGGGAAACCAGCCTTCACAGCCAACCCCCGGTTTTGAGGCCCAAACCGGGAAACCAGCCCACCAACGCCTGAGTTTTGTGGCCCAAACTCAGCAAACCCGCAGCACCCAGGTTTTGAGGCCCAAACCTGGAAACCATCCTCAGCCCGAGTTTTGTGGCCAAACTCGGAAACCATCCGCGCCCAGGTTTTGAGGCCCAAACCTGGAAACCGTCCACCCGATGGTTTTTCTCTGGCTCTACCACCTAACCGAAGCTGTAGAGGGGATGCACCGCGTGCACCCTGTCCACCGACACGTGTCCCCAGGTCCTCGACCCGAGCAACACCGTGCCCGCAAGTCTCCGCTCGTCGCTGTCCCAGGCTGCCAGCCACCACAGCTGATCCTCGGGCCACCGGTCCCTCAGTCCAAGCCTCACGTCCGCCCTTCGCCACTCTCGGTCCATCGGCACGGCACGTCTCTACTTGACCTTCACCTTGCCTCTGATCACTGTCTCCGTGCTCGACACCTGCACAACACAAGCCAAAGAACATGCGCATTATCTCAGTTGACAATCACTCATCACTCAGAGACTCGACATACACCCATGTATCCGCAAAAACCCGCAAGGTTTTCCACCCCCGCCAGATCAAAGAAACCAACAGAAGGATCCCGCAAAAATGTATTGCCACTTTGCGGTCCAGCGAAAGGTCACACCACAAAACAATGCGAGTGCTTCGCCAAAGGAAAAGAGTACCAGGAATCCAAAAGAGCAGCATCGGCAGAAAACCGAACCATCAACCATACCAGAAAGCCAAATTTCAATCCAATCCACCATTCATACCAGTACACCCCAATAAACTTTGGTCTACCTTCGCACCTACATTTCTACGCACATCACCCGCACTACAACCACAACCCATATCAGCCATCCACCACTCCCCAACGCCAAAACATACCATACACCGTTTCATACCCAACAACCCCTCAAACCCAAACCAACCAACAAACAAGCAACGCTCTACCACCACCACCCCCAATACCAGCTCTGCCAGCTCCCTAGCCTGTCAAAGCAGAATCCCAAACCCAAACAACTATCAACAATCCAACATCAACCTTCGGTATAATCCTTGCTATCACTGGGGGCTCTAACGAAGATCATGGCAACAAAAGGCAAAGAAAAGAACATGTCAGAAGAGTGCACCACGTGGCTGTTGAAGGACCACACAAATTTGGACGATGGTCCCATATCCCAATAACCTTCCCAATAACCTTCGATACCGGTGACATGAAGTTAATGGATTACCCCCACGCTGATGCTATGGTAATTGAAACTAATCTTGCAGGATGGACAGTCACCAAAATTCTAGTCGACAGAGGAAGCTCCGCGGACATCTTGTTCACCACAACCTTCGACAGCATGAAGCTTGACAGAAACCTCTTGCAACCTGCCGGCAATCCTCTATACGGCTTTGGCGGTCAGCAAGTTAGAGCAATTGGAAAAATCTCTTTGCCCATAACCTTCGGAGACCAAGTGAACTGTAGAACAGAACACATAACCTTCGATGTGGTTGACATGTTTTATCCTTACAATGCAATTTTTGGTCGAGGGGTCACCAATGTTTTCAATGCGGTCACCCATCCTGCATACCTTTGTATGAAACTTCCTGCTCTGAAGGGGGTCATTGCAGTGTACGGAGACCAAGACGTTGCAAGAGCCGCTGAAGGAACAGTAGCACCGGGACAGCGCAATGTGCACAATTTAACAATGCCTCAAACAACAAGCCTTTGTAGCGAAGGTGAAACACACATTGACCAAAGGAGAGCATCACCTAAAGAGGAAACCAAACCAGTTCAACTTTTCGAAGGAAACACTGAGAGGAAGGTAATCATCTCAGCTCACTTAGACCCCCAATCAGAAAACAACCTCGTCCGTTTTCTCAAAGAAAACTCTGACACCTTCGCTTGGTTTGCGGAAGATCTCAAAGGAGTCAACAGATGTTTGATTGAACACAGCCTAAACATAAAACAAGGATATCGACCAGTCAAGCAAAAGCTCCGCAAAATGTTAGAAGAAAGGAAAGAGGCTGCGAGGGCAGAAGTAAACAGACTCTTGGATGCAGGGGTGATCCGACCTGTCAAATATCCATCATGGCTTTCAAATGTGGTCTTGGTCCAGAAAAAGAATAAAAAATGGAGAATGTGCGTGGATTTCACTTGCTTAAACAAAGCTTGCCCAAAGGACGATTTTCCTCTACCGAGCATAAGTACCTTGGTGGACAGAGCAGCCGGATGCCAGATGCTTTCTCTCCTCGACTGTTTCTCGGGGTACCATCAAATCTGGATGAATGAGGACGATGAAGAAAAAACAAGCTTTATCACCCCTTCGGGCACCTTTTGCTTCCGAAGAATGGCAGAAGGTTTGAGAAACGCAGGATCTACCTTCGCTCGCATGACGTCCGAGGTTTTCAAAGATGAGCACGCCATCTCCGCTTACGTCGATGATTTGATTGTACAAAGCCAACACAGAGAAAATCACATATCAGATTTGGCAAGAGTATTCAACAACCTTCGGACAGCAGGGTTGAAGTTAAACCCCAAAAAATGTGTATTCGGAGTCAGCTAAGGAAAACTGCTAGGCTGCGTCGTGTCAGCAAGAGGGATCGAAGCCAACCCAGAGAAAATTGACGCCATCACCAACATGGAACCACCAACGACCAAAAAAGCAGCTCAGCGACTGTCAGGGCGCTTAGCAGCTCTCAGCAGGTTCATCTCGAGATCCGCTGAGCGAGGGTTACCTTTCTTTGAAACCTTAAGAAGCACTGCTCCATTCAACTGGGGGCCTCGGCTGCAGAAGGCTTTTGAGGACTTAAAAAGGTATCTCATCAGCATGACCATCTTGACTAGCCCTAGCAAAGGGGATTCGCTACTACTGTATGTCGCAGCTTCGCCACACACCGCCAGCGCAGTGTTGATAAAGGAACTGCACGAAGACAACAAAACCAAGCAGGCCCCCATCTATTATGTGTCAAAAACCCTTGAGGGTCCCAAGCGAAACTATTCAGAGCTCGAGAAGATAGCGTATGCCATGGTCATGGCATCAAGAAAGCTCAAGCACTACTTCCAGGCACACAAAATCCAAATACCCTCAGCCTACCCCCTAGAAAACATTTTCAAAAACAATGAAGCAATCGGCAGAATAGCAAAGTGGGCAGTTGAATTGAATAGCTACACCATAACCTTCGTGGGAAGATCAACGATCAAATCGCAGGCTTTAGCAGATTTCATAGCCGAATGGACTCCGGACCCTCGCAGAGAAGGAGTCGAAGCAGATCTGTTTTGGACGGTGAACGTCGATGGAGCCTGGGGAGCAGCTGGAGCAGGAGCCTCAGCCATCCTAATTTCACCATCCGGGTCGAAGCTACGGTATGCAAAAAGACTCGACTTCAAATGCACAAATAATTCTGCAGAGTACGAAGCTGTAATACTGGCATTGTCAAAGCTTCGAGCATTGTCAGTCCGAAGGGCAGTCATCAACACAGACTCCCAAGTCATTGTGGGTCACATCAAGAAAAATTACAAAGCAAAAGATTCAGAGCTGCAAAAGTACCTACAGTATGTCCGAAGGTTAGAATCTTTCTTCCCCGGCATAACAGCGAAAATAATACCAAGGTCCGAGAATAGCGAAGCAGACAATCTAGCCAAAGCAGCAGCGCAACAATTACAGTTACCCCCAGACGTTTTTTACGAGGTGTCAACACAATCAGCCATCGAAGTTTCTGAGAAAACAGCAAAGCAGATTAATGCAATACAAACCGAAGATTGGAGAGCCCCAATCATGGCTTACATCAACAGGTTGCTCGAGCCCGACTCCAAAGAGGATGAAAACAGACTTAGCCAAAGAGCTCGAGGATATAAAATAATAGATAACATCTTGTTCAAAGCCTCGGTGACCTCCCCATGGCTAAAATGTGTGTCACACAATCAAGGAAAGGACATACTCAAACTAATTCACGAAGGTATCTGCGGCTCTCATAACGGCCCAAGGGCGCTGGTGGGAAAAGTTTTCCGTCAAGGCTTCTTTTGGCCAACAGCACTACGAGATGCAGAAGAGATTGTTAAGCATTGCGAAGGATGTCAACTAACAGCAAAAACGCAAAACGCCCCAGGTGCCCCAACAACTTTGATATGCCCAACATGGCCTTTGCAAAGATGGGCAATGGACCTGGTCGGTCCTCTACCAGCAGCCCCAGGAAACTTTCGCTACACGGTGGTAGCCGTGGAATACTTCACGAAGTGGATGGAAACAAGACCATTAGCATCCATAACTTCCCTAGCCGTGAAGAAGTTTTTCTGGCAGCAAATAGTTTGTCATTTTGGAGTTCCCAAACACCTAACCGTCGACAATGACACTCAGTTTGACAGTGAGGTTTTTAAGGAATTCTGTGCTCAAATTGGTACAGCCTTGTGCTTCGCCTCAGTCCGCCATCCTCAATCGAACGGCCTCGTTGAAAGAGCTAATACCACTATTTTTCAAGCAATATCCAAAAAACTCCAAGGCAGACCCAAGGGAAAGTGGGCGGAAGAGCTAACCTTGGTCACTTGGTCCCATAACACATCAGAGTGCAGAGCAACCAAGTTCACACCTTTTAGGCTTTGGAGAAGAAGCAGTGTTACCAGAAGAATTGAAATATGGCTCACTTAGAACAACCCTCGAATCAGATGAACAAAACCAGCTGACACATAAAGATTTGCTCGAAGAAACAAGATGCAGCGCAGTGCACAACCTTCACAAATATCAAGAGGAAACCAAAAAGTGGAGAGACAAAAAAGTGAGAATCAATGACTTGAAGAAGGGTGACCTCGTCCTCATTCGGAAACAAAACACCAAAATGGCAGGTGTGACACCCTAGTGTCAAGCACTGCATTAGGAACTACATTTAGCTACTAAAATGCATAAGCAATGCATGACATCATTTCATGTGCATGAGGGTGTTTTTGCCTTTTGCTTATTTATTGGATTTTGGATTTCTATTGGACTTGATGGTTTAAGTGGATTTCTGACTTGGCAAATAATTTTATAAAATAAAGAATATTGAGTATAATGCTTTTTCTGTTAACATTTTGACCTAGTTCAAAGTTGTTTAGCAAAATAAAAATGAGGCAAACAAAATGATTTATGTCTCAAAATTGGTTTTATTTCTGTGGAGGATGTAAAAGTGCTTTTTTTAGTAAAAATGTTCTATATGAAAGTTGTAGAGAAAATTATTTTGAGCAACTTTTATTTTGGGTCAAAACCTAGTTTGGAGTTTTTGAAACTATTTTTGAATGGTCAAAGTTTGGAAAATTTCTGAAAAAAGAAAAAGGGCAAATGTTTTTTTTCGGCGCTTCACTTTCGGCCCATCCGGCCTTTTGGCCCAGCCCACGCCAGCCCGCTCGCGTCGCGCCGCGCCGCTCCCGCCCGTACACTAGCCCGCGCCGCGCCGCGCGCGACCAACGCCGCGCCACGTGGCCGGCGATGCCTGCGCCGGATCCGGCTCGCCCTATCGCCGCATGATCTTTGCTCGCTCGATCACGCCACGATCTCCGCTCTCCAGTCGCCGCTCGCCTCGCCTGCCGAGCCCTGCTGCCCGCGCGCGCCGCACGCCGGCTGTGGCCCCCGCCACGACAACCGGCCGGCCGAGGCCACGGCCAAAACCCCGCGCCACTCCCTTAGCGCTCCCTCACTCACCACTTTGCACACCGCCGCTCCCGCTCTCCCTCTTTCTCTCTCTCGCGAACGCTCGCGGTGAGCACCAAGCCCCGCCGAGACCACCACCGCAACCCCCTTCATCGTTCCGGCCTCGCCGGAGCACCTCCCTCCGATTCCCTCCGCACACCACTCCGCCTCACCGTCGCCACGCGGTGCGCACGCTCCCACCACCGGCCGACCACCACCGACACCGGAACACGCTGTGCCTCCGACGGCCACCGTTCGCCACCGCGGAGCCCGCGTCGTCATTCCACATCAACCGAACCTCCGCCGAGCCCCTTCTTCTCCGTCGAGCCCCTTCACGTCAAGGCAAGGTGAGAACACCTTCCCACCTCAACGCTACCACCCTCTAGCCCCTCTTCTTCCCCGACCGAGCGCCGCCACTGTCCGCCATGGCCGCTCGCGTGGTCAAGCCCCTCCGGTGCTTCCCGGGCCTAACCAACCACCTAGTCACACTCCCTAGGGTTCACTGAGCACGATGCACACTTTGATTTGGTCGGCGACCGCCGGAAACGGCGTAGCCGCGCGTCACCACCGCCGCCGTCCGCCACCGCTCGCCGCCGGCGAGCTCCGGCCATGCGCTAGCCAAACCACCACCACCACTCGGTCCGTCTCGTCAAGGGGAGCACGATGAGCCCGGTCCCACCGCCGGCGACCTCGCCGTCGGCGAGCAAGCCGCGGTCAACCCTTCTCCCCTGCTCCGCCCTCTCTGACAGGTAGGCCTCGTTGACCAGCGGGTCCCATGCGTCAGTCTCACGCGGTCTATGAGCCAAGTCCACGAAGCCAGGCCGGGAGATTCAAATGTTTTTCCTTTTTGTTTTTGATTTTCAGAATGTCTTGTTATTTTTGTGTAGCTCGGTTTAAAAGTCCAAATGAAGTGCTTTCAGTTTTGGTAGCTTGCTCATGAGTAGATCTGTCATGGAAAAATATGAAAATATTTTTGGTGAAAGTTTTTATTACTGTTTTTATTTATTTCAGTTTATGTGCTTTTGTTGAGATAAATGGTTATATATGTTTTCTTGTTGAGTTAATTCATGGAAAAATTTGTGTAGGTTTCTTATCATGATATGCATGTGTGAAAAATGTATGAGGCACTATTTATGTAGAAAAATTGTCTGTTTTGGTTTAAAGTTCTCTTTGACTGTTTTCTTGGAATAAGTGTTAAGGTGTTTTATATGTCAAAATAAAATATGGGAAAATTTGTGCAGTCTCTGTATGTGATGTTCAAGCTAAGAAAAATGTTAAGCATGGGTTGTTGTATGGAAAAATGTGAAGTTACTGTACAAATATACTTTTCTGTGTTTTTCTTTGGAAATTCATGTAGGAAGTAATATAATGTTTCTGTTTGTGGAACTTTCTTGATAAATATGAAATGTGGAGTAAAATCTGGAAAAAATATGAAACTGAGTTTAGCACCCTTTTTCAGTAGGGATGTAGTTCAATTGGGTTATTTTGGAATAGATTTGTTTATTTTGTGTAGGTTTGTGTATTTATGCTCTAATAGTAAATTTTCTACAGTAGAATGTTTATGAGTAAATGAAGCTAGGAAAATTATGAAATCTGCAGTTTGACACTTTTTGTGTGAAAAGTTAGTTCAAAGCACTTTTTGAGCAGTGTATTTCATCTTTTTATAGCCGTTGTTTTGTATTTTATTTCTTGCTAAAAATTTTTCAGTGAGATTCAGTTGGTGTTAGTTGCTTTCTGAAATTTTTGTGGATTTTTCTGAGTTCAGAATAATGCACTTGCAGTTCAAACCTGAGTTCTTTTGAAATATTAAATAAGAAATAATTGAATTAACAATTTTTGTTTTGCGAGGTAAATAAGTATTTACCTCAATGTCAAAAGTGGTTCAACAAGTTGGTTTTGTTGGTTTGCAAGAAATAATACTTTTCATACCAACATCTCGCATCTTGCATTATTTAATTATGTACCACATTGCAAATAGGATCGACAGTCTCGGAGCCCGCCCCGGAGCAGGAAGCAAGCGCCGAACAAGAGATCCCGGAACTGCATCAAGCCGAGGAGGTCGACCCCGGACAGGAAACTAACTTGCCCGAGTGCCCCTCCCACGAGGCCTCGGTCTTCACTCAAGGCAAGCCCCGGAGCATCCTTAAGTCTCCCAGTTTTTATAATTAATTTACTTGAGTATTTTATATTGTGATGCATGTTGACACTACTTAATGGAATCACTCTAAGAATGAGCCACATAAAATAATAATCTAGCGAAGGCACTAAAGAGTGTACGGGACACTACTAACTTCACTTAACGTCAAGTTGTCATCCCCAACATGAAGCTTGCAATGTAATTATATCAGAGCACTGAATCAAAGATAAATATTTACCCGCAAGCGCACAGATAAACATACCTGTTGTAGAAGCATTTCACTCAAGCTAGTCTCAGGTATCGTTATTTATATTTAGCCTAGAGACTAATCAATTCAAGATATGATGGCATTGTAAGGACTTAACAACATTAATATGGCACACACTATAATAAGACTGATAACACTCTAATTACTTTGAACAGGAATCAGGTTACAGAGTAAATGATATGGTAAATAATTGATAAAGGATAGCAGAGATCAGATCAATCAAGGATAAACTTAGAACAGTACTACCTATCAAGTGATGATTAGAACAGATATTAATGAGAAATATTCCTAAGTTATTCTAATTACAAGTCATAGCATACATTGATTAGTGCAATTATATTGGGCAATCATTGGCTAGGTCACATCATATTTATAATCAAGAGGCAACTCCATAGTAAAAGTGTCAAACAAAGTAACCCTTAAACCATGAGTTAACTAAGCCATACTAAACACTATATTCGGGAGGTGGAATACAGAGGACTCAACAGGTCTGTCACACTCGCGATCTACCACTCTATCCGGAACATAGGACGCATTCGCAGATAAATAATGTATAAGCACCACGCCTACACAGCATCTATCACCCACCCGTTGTACTTTAAGATGAGCGCTATACGAATATGAGTATAAACATAAAGATGAACTATATATGCCAAAAATATAATCAAAGCAGACTATAAGCATTATAACTAAGAATATAATCATTGATGTCTTAATCATATCAGTTGTATTGCTATCTAGAACACGATGATGAACAATAAGGTGAATCAGATCATCGAGAAGAACTAAAGTACGAACTAGAACATGAACTAGAACAAGATTATGAACTAGATGATGAACTAGACGATGAACTAGAACATAAACAATAAAGAACAATGATGAACTAGAAGAGCAATTATGAAATAGATCCATAATGTTAATACAAGAGAGAAGATCTTGGGTTTACCGAGCCTTCTCGTGACTAGATCAGGAATCCAAGCGAAGCTTGCCTCCTCTAATCCTATTCTATCTTACTAATCTAGGTAGATGAAGTTCTAGGACTTCCGATTGATCTCCTTCTGAAGCTCTGATTGATGATGTCTAATGATCAAACCCTGATTGATTTCTGAAGAGGGGGGTCAGGGGCTGTTTATATAGCCCCGGGCGATGAACCGTGGCCCTTGGATCAAACCGACTCGGGGTACGGTCGAGATGCATCCTAGAGGTCGGTGGGAGTAGCTTGCAGAAGACGGAGGCATGGGGGCTCTGTGGCCGACCGACCGGTGGGCCCTGTGGGACCGGTCGGTCCCACAGGTCAGCCTCCTGTGGTGCCCTGCCTCGTGGTGTCTCAATGTGTTCTCTGGAGTCTTCTAGAAGTTTCCCGACGTGGCGGTTGCGTTATCTCCCGACGGTTTCCTTTTATGGGAAGCTATTGGTGCTGATTTCCTGGTTTAGTCCCTGCAGAATCATAACTCACCAAAACTCGTGGAATATTGTCAGTTGAAACCCTAAACCTTTGTTGGTGATCAAATTCTTGTCCTTTTCATATTTATTTATTCCTTAATTATGATAGATAACCAGTGTCAACAACTCCCCCAAGCTTACCTTTTGCTAGTCCCTTAGCAAATATTCATGATGAATCAGGAATTCCTACTATGCTTTCAAACCTCAATGGTAAAAATCTTCCTTTGGATAGAGTTAACTATTCTGACTTTCTCATATTACCCTTAACTATGGAGCTTTTGCCTTTACCTGGGTCTTTAAACAATTGAAAGATAGAACAATCAAGTTAAGCACTGTATCTCTAACTCTTTGATCAACCTTCATTCTGGAGTTTGAATATACTTTCAAAATAATGATCAGAGATTTCACTGTATGACACTCTCAAATCTCTCTTTTATATTTTATGATTCCTCACTGGTGCATTTTCCTTCCTTCTATGGATATATATCTGGAGCTTTAAGAAGTAGAAAGCATATCTTACCAAGTCAAAGTTCAAAGTTTAGGAAGAAAGATGTCATACTCATAGATCAAGACTTTAGAACATTTGAAATCTGTCATCTCTTGCTGGCATATTATAATTAGAGGGATCATGAGCTATCATTCTCTCTTTTTTTCTCATACTTTTGTCATAACTCTTTCTTTTTTTTCTTTGAGGTAGTCGGACACTTGTCCCTTTTTATTTCCTCCTTATCATATTTTTGCATAGCCCATGCCTCTAACACAATACTGCTTCGGAAGAGTGAATTTTTTAATAAAACAATCTTGATCTCTAGAGCATGATAAATTTCTCAACCATAACTAAAAACTTATAACAAAGCAAGTAGCCTTATCTTAATATCATATTAATGGCTCTGGGTAGGAATTCATGTTATGTCATACAAGATCTCATCATGTGTTTAATTTTTTTTAAAGTGTAAATCTCCAGAACTCTAGTATCTCTAGGAATTAGATAAACAGCAGCTCAAACCTTTTTATATCATATCTCACAATTATCCAGACTTTAGATCAAGCAATTGCCATCCACAGGATTTAGGTTCAGAGTTTATTCAGAACAGCTTTGTCTAAAACTCAAGAAAATTTGAATAGTAGGTATTTAGAAAAAGGTAGAGCAATTGTTCATCATGAGCAAAATTAAGTTTGTATCCACCTAGACATTTATTATATAAAATCTTCATTTATTTTTGTAATAATTATTCATCTTTTTAGGGGTTTCTATATTTATTGACCTGATCTAACTAAACCGAACTAATAGTAATAGATAAAAAGCCGTGATACTTATCGTGATAATTGAGGGTGCTCTCCCCCAAGCTGGATCTTGACGTGGTCTTTTTCTCCAGAAGTCGAGTAGACCGTTAGTGGTTTCTTGAGTCCTTCTCTTCTTCTCTTCTGCTAAATTCAAAGATAGACAACACAACTAGTGGAACTTGATTAAGCGTTAGTGATAAGTATTCCTCCATTTGTCTATAGTTGTCTTAAAACTCTTAAGATTATTTATATTCTCCCTTTCCACTAAGCAGAGTTTTAGCAGGGTTATATAGTATCTCTTTTTTTTGGATTTATTTTTTTGTGCCTCCACGGAAAGTGTATACTCTCATGGGGCTTAGCGTTTTCATATTTTTATTTTGTTTTCTAATGCAGATATAATTGCTAAGAAGTAAATATGATACTAATATGATTATGCTAAAATTATGCAATGATGAATTTGATGCTAATGATTATGGATAATTACCGAGTTACCTTTCAGCGAGGATTCGATGTTTATAGTCTATCGAACAAGACTCCTTGTACGCTCTTTATTCTTCCTTGGGTGCATCAGCAGATCCTGAGGAGGACTTCGATGATTGCACGTTAATAGAACTCTCTTTCTTTTTCCATACTTGCTTGACTGGTGGACTTGTCTCCTTTACTTCTTCATTCTTCGTTTCCTTAAATAGGATATCTTCACTCCTGGTAACTTCTCCTTCATAGTCAGCCCATCCATCCTTGATTTGTCGATTCTTGTTGCGTTGGGATGTGCGGCGTCTCCTCCTTGAGTGGTTCTTCTTTTCCTGTACATTAGTGGCATAACTATTAAAGTAACAGCGTACCTTCTCTCTGAAGAACTGGAAGTGGATCTCTCCAGATCTCATGTAGATGATGGCGCCAGTGGTGTTGAGGAAGGGTCTTCCTAGGATGATGTGAATGTCGTTTTCCTTTCCCATGTCTAGTACTAAGAAGTCGGTGGGAACGTAGTGGTCTTTAATTTGGATCATTACGTCCTTCACTATTCCCTCTGGAAATCGATAAGTTTGGTCCGCCATCTGCAGCTGCACATATGTCGAATACATAGGTCTATTTTTATATAAGTGCTCATATGTTACCTTAGACATTATATTGACACTTGAGCCAATGTCGCAGAACGTCTTGTGGAATGTACTTCCTTCGATCTTGCAATCGATGGTGGGTACGCCTGGGTCATCCCTTTTGGCGAGGTATGGTGATGCAAGAAGGTGGTCGTGTTCTGTTTGGACAGAGTTGACCATCCATACTGTGTCTTGATGTGGTTGTGTAGCCTTGTTCTTCCTCCTTCTGTTCCTAATCTTCTTCTTTGATGATATGATGTTTGCATCTTCGTAGGGCTTCTGAGGGTGGACTTTGGTAGTGAGTGTATGGCTCTTGAAATTGAATCTTTCTTTGTTGCCTGTGATTGTGAAACAGATCTTGGCGCTGTCCGTGTAGATGATGGCTTTCGTTGAGCTTAGGAACGGGCGTCCAAGAATGATGGGTGCTCTTTTGTCTCCACCTGTTTCAACAATCATAAAGTCTGCACACACATACGAGTGTCCTACTCGTATACAGATGTCTTCTAGAATTCCCAATGGATAGCACAGTGTCTGATCTGCGAGCTGCAAACACATAGTTGTATATAATAGAGGTGCACCAAGTATTTGTTCGTATATTACCCTTGGCATAATGTTGACGCTTGCTCCAAGGTCACAGACTACTTCTTCAAAACTGTGAGATCCAATATGAATTGGAATCACAGGTCTTCCTGGATCTCCTTTCTTTGGGGCGATGGAGTCATCCATCCATTCCCTTGAAGGTCTAGGTATGAGGTGTCCTGCATCAAAGATGTCTACAAGATTTCCAGTTTCTAGTTCTTTTGGACTTCCTGGAATCTTACCTTTTTCAGTCATAGGGACTGAAGCTGCTAACTGAGATAACTGAGATTCTATCATTTTATTAAAGCCATGTTGATTCTTTATAGCAGAAGTAAAGCTATCCATTCTAGTATTAATATTTTCAAGCAGTTTATCATTGGAAGCTATCTTTTTAGACATATTATCAATAATTTTATTTTGATTGGATATCATCTCTCTCATGGGTGGTTGATTAAAAGTATTACCTTGGTAGTTACCTGAGTAGTTACCTGAGTAATTAGGCCTTGATTGCTGGCTCCATCCTTGAGTTTGTTGAGGACGATAGTTGGTGTTGTTGTTGATGTACTTTGCATCCTCTTGAATCTCAGGGCAGTTGTTCCCTGAATGACCAGTGCCTCCACACTCTTCACATGTCATGCGAGATTCGTAGATTTGTTTGACGTCTTCTCTCTTGGGAGTGTGTTCATCGAACTTTTTCATGAGTAGGTCAAGTTTGGCAAACAACATGTCTACTTCCTTTAGTTGATGTATTCTTCCTCTCTTGCGTGGCTGAGAGCGTTCCTCATTCCATCCTTGGTTCGAGGCCATCTTCTCTATGAGTGTAGTTGCATTGTTGATTGTGAGTGATAAGAAAGATCCTCCAGCAGCGGCATCTACATTTTCACGGGTATTCGAAGTGAGCCCGTGGTAGAAGGTCTGCATGAGTAGCCAATTCTCCATCCCATGGTGAGCGCTATACGAACATGAGTATAAACATAAAGATGAACTATCTATGCCAAAAATATAATCAAAGCAGACTATAAGCATTATAACTAAGAATATAATCATTGATGTCTTAATCATATCAATTGTATTGCTATCTAGAACACGATGATGAACAATAAGGTGAATTAGATCATCGAGAAGAACTAAAGTACAAACTAGAACATGAACTAGAACAAGATTATGAACTAGATGATGAACTAGACGATGATCATGAACTAGACGATGAACTAGAACATAAACAATGAAGAACAATGATGAACTAGAAGAGCAATTACGAAATAGATCCATAATATTAATACAAGAGAGAAGATCTTGGGTTTACCGAGCCTTCTCATGACTAGATCAGGAATCCAAGTGAAGCTTGCCTCCTCTAATCCTATTCTATCTTACTAATCTAGGTAGATGAAGTTCTAGGACTTCCGATTGATCTCCTTCTGAAGCTCTGATTGATGATGTCTAATGATCAAACCCTGATTGATTTCTGAAGAGGGGGGTCAGGGGCTGTTTATATAGCCCCGAGCGATGAACCGTGGCCCTTGGATCAAACCGACTCGGGGTACGGTCGAGATGCATCCTAGAGGTCAGTGGGAGTAGCTTGCAGAAGACGGAGGCGTGGGGGCTCTGTGGCCGACCGACCGGTGGGCCCTGTGGGACTAGTTGGTCCCATAGGTCAGCCTCCTGTGGTGCCCTGCCTCGTGGTGTCTCAATGTGTTCTCTGGAGTCTTCTAGAAGTATCCCGACGTGGCGGTTGCGTTATCTCCCGACGGTTTCCTTCTATGGGAAGCTATTGGTGCTGATTTCCTGGTTTAGTCCCTGCAGAATCATAACTCGCCAAAACTCGTGGAATATTGTCAGTTGAAACCCTAAACCTTTGTTGGTGATCAAATTCTTGCCCTTTTCATATTTATTTATTCCTTAATTATGATAGATAACCAGTGTCAACAATGCATTAGGTATAGGAGTTGATTGAATCCTACTTGCTGCATTACCATTCCTTGATTATTGATTAATATCTACCTTGAATTCCTGTTATTTATTTACAAAGTAGTAGTTAAGGATGTTTCCGTAATACCCTGATGGGTAGTTACCGGATCACGGTTGGCTATATTTGCTATCGTGGAAAAGAACCTGAGTAGTAATGAAATATGGTCAACTGGAAGGCAAGGCACCAAGCTGGAACTTGGGGGCAGTCCGTCCGTTGGATCGTGTAGGTTTGTATCGATGTTGGCCCTCGTTCATTTTTGAACGCGCCCTTTTACTTAGGGATATGTCGGTGCTGTAATCATCGACCCTGTAACAGACTCGCCCAAAAATGTGGCCCACCTACACCTGTCATTTGTCCAACGACCTCTGACCGCTATGTAAGTGTGCCACATGACTGGATTAATCTGTTGGATACGATCGATGTATCCATGGGTCACAGGAATCATCCGAGTGTAATCATTACAACACAAAACATTTCATACAACATATCAGATCGGAGAAAATTCAGCGGAAGTCTTACATAAACATAATATTACAAACCAGTGTTCATTATTACAACATAGATAAAAGGAGTTCAAGTTGCGATAGTACTAAGTGCCAGATGAAGTCTGATAAACATAACCACACTACTAAACCCTGCCCAAGGGTACATCACTGATCATCCTCAGCGGGGATTATTGTCATGCAACAAGGAGCAAAACATACTTGATCCAAAGGTTCACCTGTAACAAGGGATCATAGAACCCTGAGTACAGGAGTACTCAACAAGACTTACCCGACTAATAAAATGGGGAGAAGACTCAGGAATGCAGGCTGAGGGGGGAGTCAAGGTAAGGCTTTAGCAAGAATCCAAAGGTTTTCCTTTGCATAAAAGCTCCTACAACTAAGTAGTTGTGTCATTTCATACTTCTAATATTAGCTAAATAAATGAATGTACTTCATAACATCAACCCATTAATCCTCCTTTATTTCATCATTAAACTACGCTGAGGGGGCGAGGACGAGTCTCCTTTTCTCGTGGAGCAAACGACGATTCGAACCGCTTGATCTACCCAGCTGGGGCTTCCTTATCACACGACATATGCGAGACCGAGCTCGCATATATCAACCGTCCCGTGGATCCGCTCAAACCGGACCGGAGCCGCGCCACCCGGGAATACAGTACACCACCGCCCTACCTCGGCCTTGCTGAGTCCGTCCAACGGGGGACCGAGCAGGGTGGGTACACGCTACTCCCGCCATCTCTCCACTCCCAGTGCGCGGGTGCGCCGTTCCAGTAAGAGCATAGCCACAGTAGGGCTTACCGTAGCATGTGACCAGTACTAACAAATAGTTCTCGATCCAACGGGCCAACAGCGGATGGGTCCTAAGCGACACAGGCGGAAACACTACACCAGGACTCCCTTCCTGTGCAAGTTACCCGCCCGGTCTCAGTTTAATTATACCATCCCAACCGGGGAAGGGTTCCCAACAAAAGCATCTCTCTTTTCAAAAACCTACTCTAATGAGCAAGGCTAAGCAATCTAAGCATTTGTAAATAACCCAGTGACAAGGATAGTATAAGGAATAATCAAGGTAGTCAATGCATCAAGTAGGTAACATTCAACTCCTAAACTTAATGCACAAATTTTTATCAACAAGTATATTATTTGAAAATTTCAAGGTAGGGGCAAATGCACCGGGGCTTGCCTTGGGGTTCTTCTTCCGGCTCGCTGCCACAAATATCAAATCCCACTTCGTAGAATACCGGTGCCTCACGAGCTGCAATCTCCGGTTGCTTCTTGCTAACCTTGGTTTCTAAACGCAATACACGAACGAGTACATATAAGATGCATGCGATGCGAATATGAATGAATGCTTATGATGCTAGACATATGTAAGTAGAACAGTACAGCAGTAAACAATAATCCAAAACTGAATTCAAGAACAAACAACACAATTGCAACAAAATTTGTATAAACGATAACCCGAACAGATTTCATGTACCAACTTGTTCTAACCATAACTGGAGCTACCAAATAGCTTTTCAGGTGATTCAGGACAATCTGGAAAGTTTAACAAATTCTCTACAACTTTCCTATAATACACAACAGCTGATTCCAGGATCATATGGACCAAACAATTCATTTGGTTAAACCTGTCCAGATTCTGGACAGCACTGTATACCCAAGTTGAATAAAGCATAACTCCCAGATTATTTATCCAACAATTATGAAATTTTAGGAGCAGTTAGATATGCAAAAGTACTTCAACTTTGCTATTCAACCCTTTGACAGAAAACCACATTATCATGGTGTTATCATATTTCCAACAGAACTGACTCTAGAACTTTGATAGAAACATAGCAAAGGCTAGACTTCAAGTCAAAGGCATGATCACAAGGTCAAAATTTATTTTCACAAAAAGGGCTAAAAGTTTCATCGGGGATGTGTTATGTGTTACTAAGCGCTACAAAAATTTGTTTCACAATTTTTGGACCATAGGATCAGTCTACAAAAATTATTTAAGGAGTCTAAACTATTTTAATACTCCAACTAAACTTGTCCAAACTTTCAGTTTCGTATTTTTATAATTTTCTTCACAACTCAGAGAGCTTACCCAAAAATTTTCATGATTTTAGGGGCTGTAAATTAATTGTGACAAAAATAACAAAATACAGCACTATTCAAAAGCGAAATAGAAAACAACCCTAACGCTAAGCCTCGGAGGTGCGGGGCTCGGAGCGTAAGACTCCGCTTCGCCCGAGGCCTGCGCGACCAACCAGTGCCGAGGCTCACACGAACGGACAGTGCCGAGGCTCGCGCGCGCACCGGCGCTGACCGCTGCGGCGACGGCGTTGACTACCGGCCAACTCGCCGACGGCGAGGCCAGAGGTTCAGCCGAGGCTTCCAACCCGTTCGGGTTTGCCTCGCGAACTCGCCCGAGGTCTCGGTCGGGGCTAAGGACGGCCGCAAACGGAGCTAGCCTGGCCTCGGAAAATGGCGCCTTTTTCTGCCGTTCCCGACGGCTTGGCGGCGTCCGGCCGCTACGACAAAGAAATGACCAAACCGAGGCAAGCATCGGCATCAGAGGCCTCACCTAGGGCTCAACCTTGACCGCGGCGCGGGCGGCGTTGACCGTCGGCGTTCCTCGCCGACGGCAAGGCTAGTGACCCGACCAAGACTAGCTACCCATGTTTCCCGACATTGCGAAGCCATTGGTGAGGTCGGTTAGGGTTAGGGTTGGCCGGAGCTATCTCGACCACGAGAATGGTGGCTCGGCTCCGCCGTTCTTGGCGGCGCGGTGGTGTTCCGGCGGCTTAAGCGCCGTAGAGTTCAAACGGAGAGAAGCAGGAGCACCAGCGAGCTCACCTAGGGTTAGAACTCAAGCTGTCACGGCCGGAGAAGCTCGGGAGTTTGGGGTCGACGGTGGCGGTGATGGCGTCGCGGCGGTTCCGGCGTCGCGGCGCTGTTCCGGCGAACCTGCGTGGTAGGGACTCGGATATCGAGCCGACCAGAGAGAGTGAGGGAAGGCGGAACTATCGGTGCGGGTTAATTAACGTGAGAGGAACGGAGCTCACCGTATGACAACGAATTCGTTAACGGCGGCGCCTCACCGGAGTTGGGGGAGAAATGCTCGGACCGAGCAATGTGGGTGACTGAAGTTCGATTCAGTGGGTGGAGAAGTTCGTGGGGTTATGGCGGAGCTCGGGAGGGTGTTGGTTGCGATGGTGGAAGCTCGACGGTGGCGCTAGAGCTCGGCGGAGCTCCTCTGCACCACGCCGGCGGAGACCGAGGAGAACGGAGAGAACGAGGGATGGAACGGGAGGCTGGTTTTGTGGACGGTGAGGAGCTCAGGTAGTGTGCCAGTGAGGTGCGCATGCAAAGGGAGAGAGTGGCGCGTGGATGTGAACGTGGCGATACAGGAAATGCCGTGGTGGACTCGATGGCTGCTGTGGAGGCCATGCAAGGTTCCATAAACTGTAGCTACAGTAGTTCCTGTCCCCTCTCAAAATGTGTCCAAATTTTGAACAGAAGTGCAAAATCTGTAAGAATGAAAGTTGTTCAAAATTTTATGCTCTACAAACTTGCTTAAAGGATCATGTTCCAATTCGGCCTAGTTTTTGAATTATAGTTTGAATTCAAATCTGCCCCAAACTGAATTCTCAAATTACTTTAGAATTTTCTTAAGAAGTTCAAATTCTGTGAACATAAAAGTTGTCACATTTGTGATTCCCTACAACTTTGATTTAAGGACCAAGGTCGGATTCTCAAAGGTTTGAAAGTTGTAGTTCAAGGGTAGATTCTAGGGTTTAAACAAATTTGTTTCAATTCAAAACCTGTGCAGAATCTGTGGTAACTTTATATACCAAAGTTGTTCCATTCAGTATTATCTACAACTTTGTTTTAAGGGCCATGTCCAGATTCAGCTTGGATCATAGTGTTTATCAAAGGGCCACTATAATGACTTGTGATTTCATGAACCATGTAACCCTATAACCTTATTCTCTCTAGAATTCAGCCACTATGATACCCTAAGCATCACACATCAAATGAGCAGAACAGAATTTAAACAAGCATATGATGCATTTGAGATCAAGTTCTATGCAAATTGTAAATGCATCATTAGTGTTACTACATGAATGCTTTCCATGCTCATGATGACATGTCAGGTTTTATTTGGCTTAAACACCAGAGGTGTTACAGCTCCTCCCCCCTTAAAGAAATCTCGTCACGAGATTGGTTTATCTGACTAAGTAATGGAAAAGGAAATGTGTCAGGATCTAAATCTATGACCCTCCTTTACAATACCACTGTAAGCTTTCCTAGACCAGTGAGACACGTACCTAAATGGAAGCGAGGAATTCCGGAAAATGCTCCAATAGAAAATCCTCAGATTCCCAAGTGGCTTCTTCTTCTGAGTGTCGATCCCATTGCACCTTATAGAATTTAATAGTTCTATTTCGGGTGACCCGGTCTTTTTGATCAAGCACTTTAACTGGATATTCTGAATAAGTCATATCTGGCCGAATGTCTACGCCTTCATAATTCATCACTTTGTCGGGCACTTGTAAACATTGCTTTAGCTGAGACACATGGAACACATTATGTACAGCAGCAAGTTGTTCAGGCAACTCCAACCGATAAGCCTGCTTTCCACACCGTTTTATAATCTTGAACGGTCCGATGTATCGAGGTGCTAACTTCCCTTTTACCCCAAACTGAACCACTCCCTTCATTGGTGATACTTTTAAGTACACGTAACTTCCTTCAGAAAATACTAACGGTCTATGTCTTCTGTCTGCGTAACTCTTTTGTCGGGTCTGAGCTACCTTCAGGTTGCCTTGTATTTGCTTTACTTTTTCTTCAGCTTCCTTTACTAAATCAACTCCGAAAAATCTTCTCTCGCCAGGCTCTGACCAGTTCAGCGGGGTTCGACATCTTTGTCCATAAAGTGCTTCAAATGGTGCCATCTTGATACTCTCTTGGTAGCTATTATTATAAGAAAACTCTGCCAATGGAAGGCATTCATCCCATTGATCAGGATAGGTGAGCACACAAGATCTCAACATATCCTCTAAAATCTGATTTACCCTCTCAGTTTGACCTCCAGTCTGAGGATGGTATGCTGTGCTAAAAAGAAGTTTGGTTCCTAATGATTCATGTAAATGTTTCCAAAACTGAGAGACAAACTGCGTTCCCCTATCAGAGACTATGGTCTTGGGTACACCATGAAGACTTAAAATCCTGGCAATATAGATTCGGGCATAGACAGGAGTTCTAAATTTAGCTTTTACTGGAATAAAATGAGCTAATTTTGTCAGACGGTCAACAATTACCCAAATTGAATCAAATCCCTTGGAGGTTTTGGGAAGACCCACGATGAAATCCATGCTAATATCCTCCCATTTCCAAGCTGGAATAGGCAAAGGCTGTAACTCACCGGCTGGCTTCAAACGTACTGTCTTTACTTTTTGACAAGTATCACACTGAGCCACGTAGCGAGCTATTTCAATCTTCATCTTTGTCCACCAGAATCTTTGCTTCAGATCTTGATACATTTTATTACTTCCTGGGTGGATGGCTAACCTGGTAAGATGAGCTTCATCAAGAATCTTCTGTCTGAGCTCAGATACCTTGGGAACAACCAATCGGTCCTTAAACCATAGTACATCTGCTTCATCAACTCTGAAACAAGTTGTTTCTCCTGCCTTGATTTTTGCTATAATGTGACTTATTCCCTTATTCACTTTCTGAGCTGCTATAATTTCTTCTCGTATGGTAGGTTTGACCCTAATATTATTCAAACTTCCTTGCAAAACTATCTCTATGCCCAACTTTTCCAGCTCTTGACACAAACTAAGATGCATGGGTGCTACTGACAAGCAACTGCAGTGAGGGTTCCGACTGAGAGCATCAGCAACTACATTTGCCTTACCTGGATGGTAATGTATTTCTAGATCGTAATCCTTGATTAATTCCAGCCATCTCCTTTGTCGCATATTCAAATCTTCCTGAGTAAAAATGTACTTCAAACTTTTGTGATCAGTGTACATATGGCACTTGTTTCCCAACAAGTAATGTCGCCATATCTTCAGTGCATGTACAACTGCAGCTAACTCTAGGTCATGAGTAGGATAATGTTCTTCGTGTCGCTTGAGCTGTCTTGATGCATAGGCAATGACCCTTCCTTCTTGCATCAACACACAGCCAAGACCAATTCCGGAGGCATCACAGTATACATCAAAAGACTTCTCAATATCTGGTTGAGCTAAAATTGGTGCTGTGGTAAGCAGCTTCTTTAGGGTTTGAAAAGCCTGCTCACACTCAGGAGTCCATTTAAACTTGACTTGGTTCTTGAGCAGCTCGGTAATAGGTTTGGCTATTTTTGAAAAACCAAGAATGAAACGGCGATAATAACCAGCCATTCCGAGGAAACTGCGGACTTGGTGAACTGTGGTTGGCGACTTCCATTTCAGAATATCCTGCACTTTTCCGGGATCCACTGCGATTCCTTTAGCTGATAGCACATGACCTAGGAACTGCACTTCTTCTAACCAGAAAGCACACTTGCTGAATTTAGCATATAACTGATGCTCACGCAGACGAGTCAGTACTATCCGCAGATGCTCAGCATGCTCTTCTTTGGTTTTGGAATATACCAAGATGTCATCAATAAATACTACTACGAACTTGTCGAGCTCCGGCATGAACACAGAGTTCATGAGGTACATGAAATGGGCTGGAGCATTGGTTAGACCAAAGGACATGACAAGGTATTCATATAAGCCATATCGAGTGGTGAAGGCGGTTTTAGGGATATCTTCGGGTCTAATTTTTATCTGGTGGTACCCTGATCTAAGATCTATCTTGGAGAAGACTTTGGCTCCGGCAAGCTGGTCAAAGAGAAGATCAATGCGTGGAAGGGGATATTTGTTTTTGATGGTTACATCATTGAGAGGACGATAATCTACGCACATTCTCAGAGTCTTGTCTTTCTTCTTCACAAAGATAGCGGGACATCCCCAGGGAGAAGAACTAGGTCGGATAAAACCTTTCTCCAAAAGTTCTTGTAACTGAGTCTTCAACTCGGCTAACTCCTTTGGAGCCATTCTATAAGCTCTCCGCGATACCGGTGCTGTTCCTGGTTGCAGCTCAATCACAAACCCACGTTTCTGTCTGGTGGCAGACCAGGTAATTCTTCCGGGAACACATCAGGGAATTCTCGGACCACTGGGACATTCTCAACTCCTTCACTAACCATGGCATATATTTTCGGGCTGATTAGTTTGGGTTTTGGAAGCTGGATAAGAAGTTGGGATTTTCGGTCCGGTGAATTTAGACGAACAGTCCTATTCAAAGTATCTAAAACAGCCCCATAACGCTGCATCCAGTTCATTCCCAAAATCACATCTAAGGTTTGATGGTTCAGCACAATCATAGAAGTGGAATAAACATGTCGTCCCATCTCTATTGGAACTTGATGCACTATCTCATTGGCATACAGCCGCCCCCAGGTGATAATATAGATATTTTCCCTTTTGACTCACATATAGGAATTGTATGCTTTCTGACAAACTCTCTATTGATGAATGAATGCGATGCACCGGAGTCAAAGAGTGTAACTGCTAGATGATTGGCAACAGGAAACGTACCCAGCATAACCGGTTCGCCTTCTGGAATAGTCTCAACTTGAGTATGATGAACCTGCCCAGTCTTGGGTACCACATAGATCTTCCGTGTGCCTGGTCGAGCGCCAGCATGGTTGCCTTGCTGCTGCTTATTCTGTGGATTAGCTTGATTACCTTGCTGGCGAGGGACATTTGAATTATAATTCTTTGGTGAAGGACAACTCTTCGCAAAGTGTCCTGACCCGCCACAGTTATAACAGGGGTTACTTGTTTTTGGGGCATTTGCAGATTGGGAGCCAGGTGCATTGGTCTGTCTTGGGTACTGGAACTGGGTAGGGGCTTTGGCATTAGGTTGAGACTGGTAATATTGTTGTGGTGGGCGAGCAGGTACATGTGCATGAGGAACAGGGTGATATAGGAACTTAGGACGTTTTGGCATACTCCCAGATGCGCCAGCTTGAGCAGTCTTCCTCCTTTTTGCCTCCTTATGCACCCGATTCTTCTCTTCAAGAGTGATGGCAATACTCACAATGTCGTTGAAGGTGGAGTTGGCACAGGTGGTCATCATGGTTTGTAGCTTGGTGCTCAGCCCTCGCATGAAGCACTGCTTCTTCTTAGCATCAGTGTTGACATGATCAGGAGCATATTGAGAGAGATGGTTGAATTTGCTCACATACTGCATCACTGATTGAGTACCTTGCTGCAGCTTGAGGAATTCTTCTAGCTTCATTTGCATGATGCCTGCTGGGATGTGATGCGCTCTAAAGACTTCACAAAATTCAGCCCAAGTAACTTGGTGTCCAGCAGCTTGCGCGGCCAAATAATTTGCCCACCAGGTGCCTGCTGGCCCTCTAAACTGTTGTGCTGCAAATAGAGGCTTCTGAATGTCGGTGCACCGGATCAACTCAAATTTTTGCTCAATAGTATGCAGCCACTCATTTGCTTCCAAAGGCTCTTCAGCTTTGGTGAAGAGCGGAGGGCGAGTATCCATGAAATCTGAGTACGTGCTGTTGGCATTCGGATTTCCTTGCTCGCGGTGTCCTGGTCCGCGTCCTTGAGCCATAGCTTGTAACAGCCTAGTGTTATCAGCTGTCACAGTGGCTAATGCAGCAATTGCGTCGGCCAATGTCGGGGGTAGCCGTGGTGGTGGTGGAGGGTTTTCCCCCCTGGGATGTACCAGCCCCGGAAGCACGCGTATTCACCGGCATCTGTAATATACAGCAAGTATTGCACAACATCCATAAATACTCATAATTAACTTAGTCATAAACTTCCATTACATTAGCAAAAGCAGTTGCATGAACATCACATGGTCTGATTTATTTATTACATAAGTCCGCTCCTAGCAGGACTATCTAGTGCAACTATCCTCTCATACTACTAGTTAGAACTACCCGCACAATGATCACTCCTCGTGGTCAGTGTCGAGGCCGGAGACGTGACCACCCTCGTCATCACTATCGTCGATCTCGATCACCAACTCGGGCTCGTCCTCCTCCTCGTCGGGCTCTCCTCCGTCAGCCAGGACCACACCGTCCTCCATCTCGGCTGCCCCTGGAGCATGGTGAGGATAGAGCTGGTTATGCAGGGCGTGAATCTCCTCATGGAGATTGTTGGCATACACCTCCATATCCTCTATTTGAAACTCAAGCTCAAAGACTCGTGCGCGGGCTTGGTTTTCTCGGATCCAGGCTTCATCCCTCTGAGCACGGAACTGCTCATTCTCACTCTCCAAATCAGCTTCTACCTTGGATGCCTCACTAAGCTGCGCGCGCAAGACAACCTCTAGTTCAGCTGCCTCCTTCAGCTGCTCGCGCTGAGAACTAATGATCATGGCGTCCAGAGCTCTATCCCTGGTGGACTCTGCTAGGGTAGTAGTGAGCCTCCGGATCTCTGCAAGGAGCTCTGCCTCAGGACGACGGGTGCTACGGCTGCTGCTAGCCTCCCCTGAATGCGGCGCGAGCTGGCGACGCGGGACTCCCCTTGGCCCCGTGCTCTTGCGCGCAGTCTGCTTAGCGCGAGCCATCCTGGAATAATTTTAAACTAAGGTCAGTTTCGTGCCCCTATAAGTTAGCATAATTATACCCATGACCCGATATCTATTAAAGGAGGAGAATTTTATAATTTAATTGATGCAAGATGAAATGATGCAAACTTACGATTCTATGCATACGACATTATTTGCTTACTTACATACCTACCAAAATAATTTTTGTAACCTTTTTAAACATAGGGCAATACTTTCCAGCACACCTCCTAGTAAGCAAGAAGTAAGTTGAGGAAAGCGATAGATAAGATTAGAAAGAGTCTTTTTAGATTTTTCTTAGAAAATAAATTTTTGAAGGTTTTTCAAATTACCATAATGATTGCCACGGGGATCCTGCTCCGATACCAAGCCTGTAACAGACTCGCCCAATAATGTGGCCCACCTACACCTGTCATTTGTCCAACGACCTCTGACCGCTATGTAAGTGTGCCACATGACTGGATTAATCTGTTGGATACGATCGATGTATCCATGGGTCACAGGAATCATCCGAGTGTAATCATTACAGCACAAAACATTTCATACAACATATCAGATCGGAGAAAATTCAGCGGAAGTCTTACATAAACATAATATTACAAACCAGTGTTCATTATTACAACATAGATAAAAGGAGTTCAAGTTGCGATAGTACTAAGTGCCAGATGAAGTCTGATAAACATAACCACACTACTAAACCCTGCCCAAGGGTACATCACTGATCATCCTCAGCGGGGATTATTGTCATGCAACAAGGAGCAAAACATACTTGATCCGAAGGTTCACCTGCAACAAGGGATCATAGAACCCTGAGTACAGGAGTACTCAACAAGACTTACCCGACTAATAAAATGGGGAGAAGACTCAGGAATGCAGGCTGAGGGGGGAGTCAAGGTAAGGCTTTAGCAAGAATCCAAAGGTTTTCCTTTGCATAAAAGCTCCTACAACTAAGTAGTTGTGTCATTTCATACTTCTAATATTAGCTAAATAAATGAATGTACATCATAACATCAACCCATTAATCCTCCTTTATTTCATCATTAAACTACGCTGAGGGGGCGAGGACGAGTCTCCTTTTCTCGTGGAGCAAACGACGATTCGAACCGCTTGATCTACCCAGCTGGGGCTTCCTTATCACACGACATATGCGAGACCGAGCTCGCATATATCAACCGTCCCGTGGATCCGCTCAAACCGGACCGGAGCCGCGCCACCCGGGAATACAGTACACCACCGCCCTACCTCGGCCTTGCTGAGTCCGTCCAACGGGGGACCGAGCAGGGTGGGTACACGCTACTCCCGCCATCTCTCTACTCCCAGTGCGCGGGTGCGCCGTTCCAGTAAGAGCATAGCCACAGTAGGGCTTACCGTAGCATGTGACCAGTACTAACAAATAGTTCTCGATCCAACGGGCCAACAGCGGACGGGTCCTAAGCGACACAGGCGGAAACACTACACCAGGACTCCCTTCCTGTGCAAGTTACCCGCCCGGTCTCAGTTTAATTATACCATCCCAACCGGGGAAGGGTTCCCAACAAAAGCATCTCTCATTTCAAAAACCTACTCTAATGAGCAAGGCTAAGCAATCTAAGCATTTGTAAATAACCCAGTGACAAGGATAGTATAAGGAATAATCAAGGTAGTCAATGCATCAAGTAGGTAACATTCAACTCCTAAACTTAATGCACAAATTTTTATCAACAAGTATATTATTTGAAAATTTCAAGGTAGGGGCAAATGCACCGGGGCTTGCCTTGGGGTTCTTCTTCCGGCTCGCTGCCACAAATATCAAATCCCACTTCGTAGAATACCGGTGCCTCACGAGCTGCAATCTCCGGTTGCTTCTTGCTAACCTTGGTTTCTAAACGCAATACACGAACGAGTACATATAAGATGCATGCGATGCGAATATGAATGAATGCTTATGATGCTAGACATATGTAAGTAGAACAGTACAGCAGTAAACAATAATCCAAAACTGAATTCAAGAACAAACAACACAATTGCAACAAAATTTGTATAAACGATAACCCGAACAGATTTCATGTACCAACTTGTTCTAACCATAACTGGAGCTACCAAATAGCTTTTCAGGTGATTCAGGACAATCTGGAAAGTTTAACAAATTCTCTACAACTTTCCTATAATACACAACAGCTGATTCCAGGATCATATGGACCAAACAATTCATTTGGTTAAACCTGTCCAGATTCTGGACAGCACTGTATACCCAAGTTGAATAAAGCATAACTCCCAGATTATTTATCCAACAATTATGAAATTTTAGGAGCAGTTAGATATGCAAAAGTACTTCAACTTTGCTATTCAACCCTTTGACAGAAAACCACATTATCATGGTGTTATCATATTTCCAACAGAACTGACTCTAGAACTTTGATAGAAACATAGCAAAGGCTAGACTTCAAGTCAAAGGCATGATCACAAGGTCAAAATTTATTTTCACAAAAAGGGCTAAAAGTTTCATCGGGGATGTGTTATGTGTTACTAAGCGCTACAAAAATTTGTTTCACAATTTTTGGACCATAGGATCAGTCTACAAAAATTATTTAAGGAGTCTAAACTATTTTAATACTCCAACTAAACTTGTCCAAACTTTCAGTTTCGTATTTTTATAATTTTCTTCACAACTCAGAGAGCTTACCCAAAAATTTTCATGATTTTAGGGGCTGTAAATTAATTGTGACAAAAATAACAAAATACAGCACTATTCAAAAGCGAAATAGAAAACAACCCTAACGCTAAGCCTCGGAGGTGCGGGGCTCGGAGCGTAAGACTCCGCTTCGCCCGAGGCCTGCGCGACCAACCAGTGCCGAGGCTCACGCGAACGGACAGTGCCGAGGCTCGCGCGCGCACCGGCGCTGACCGCTGCGGCGACGGCGTTGACTACCGGCCAACTCGCCGACGGCGAGGCCAGAGGTTCAGCCGAGGCTTCCAACCCGTTCGGGTTTGCCTCGCGAACTCGCCCGAGGTCTCGGTCGGGGCTAAGGACGGCCGCAAACGGAGCTAGCCTGGCCTCGGAAAATGGCGCCTTTTTCTGCCGTTCCCGACGGCTTGGCGGCGTCCGGCCGCTACGACAAAGAAATGACCAAACCGAGGCAAGCATCGGCATCAGAGGCCTCACCTAGGGCTCAACCTTGACTGCGGCGCGGGCGGCGTTGACCGTCGGCGTTCCTCGCCGACGGCAAGGCTAGTGACCCGACCAAGACTAGCTACCCATGTTTCCCGACATTGCGAAGCCATTGGTGAGGTCGGTTAGGGTTAGGGTTGGCCGGAGCTATCTCGACCACGAGAATGGTGGCTCGGCTCCGCCGTTCTTGGCGGCGCGGTGGTGTTCCGGCGGCTTAAGCGCCGTAGAGTTCAAACGGAGAGAAGCAGGAGCACCAGCGAGCTCACCTAGGGTTAGAACTCAAGCTGTCACGGCCGGAGAAGCTCGGGAGTTTGGGGTCGACGGTGGCGGTGATGGCGTCGCGGCGGTTCCGGCGTCGCGGCGCTGTTCCGGCGAACCTGCGTGGTAGGGACTCGGATATCGAGCCGACCAGAGAGAGTGAGGGAAGGCGGAACTATCGGTGCGGGTTAATTAACGTGAGAGGAACGGAGCTCACCGTATGACAACGAATTCGTTAACGGCGGCGCCTCACCGGAGTTGGGGGAGAAATGCTCGGACCGAGCAATGTGGGTGACTGAAGTTCGATTCAGTGGGTGGAGAAGTTCGTGGGGTTATGGCGGAGCTCGGGAGGGTGTTGGTTGCGATGGTGGAAGCTCGACGGTGGCGCTAGAGCTCGGCGGAGCTCCTCTGCACCACGCCGGCGGAGACCGAGGAGAACGGAGAGAACGAGGGATGGAACGGGAGGCTGGTTTTGTGGACGGTGAGGAGCTCAGGTAGTGTGCCAGTGAGGTGCGCATGCAAAGGGAGAGAGTGGCGCGTGGATGTGAACGTGGCGATACAGGAAATGCCGTGGTGGACTCGATGGCTGCTGTGGAGGCCATGCAAGGTTCCATAAACTGTAGCTACAGTAGTTCCTGTCCCCTCTCAAAATGTGTCCAAATTTTGAACAGAAGTGCAAAATCTGTAAGAATGAAAGTTGTTCAAAATTTTATGCTCTACAAACTTGCTTAAAGGATCATGTTCCAATTCGGCCTAGTTTTTGAATTATAGTTTGAATTCAAATCTGCCCCAAACTGAATTCTCAAATTACTTTAGAATTTTCTTAAGAAGTTCAAATTCTGTGAACATAAAAGTTGTCACATTTGTGATTCCCTACAACTTTGATTTAAGGACCAAGGTCGGATTCTCAAAGGTTTGAAAGTTGTAGTTCAAGGGTAGATTCTAGGGTTTAAACAAATTTGTTTCAATTCAAAACCTGTGCAGAATCTGTGGTAACTTTATATACCAAAGTTGTTCCATTCAGTATTATCTACAACTTTGTTTTAAGGGCCATGTCCAGATTCAGCTTGGATCATAGTGTTTATCAAAGGGCCACTATAATGACTTGTGATTTCATGAACCATGTAACCCTATAACCTTATTCTCTCTAGAATTCAGCCACTATGATACCCTAAGCATCACACATCAAATGAGCAGAACAGAATTTAAACAAGCATATGATGCATTTGAGATCAAGTTCTATGCAAATTGTAAATGCATCATTAGTGTTACTACATGAATGCTTTCCATGCTCATGATGACATGTCAGGTTTTATTTGGCTTAAACACCAGAGGTGTTACAGCTCCTCCCCCCTTAAAGAAATCTCGTCACGAGATTGGTTTATCTGACTAAGTAATGGAAAAGGAAATGTGTCAGGATCTAAATCTATGACCCTCCTTTACAATACCACTGTAAGCTTTCCTAGACCTGTGAGACACGTACCTAAATGGAAGCGAGGAATTCCGGAAAATGCTCCAATAGAAAATCCTCAGATTCCCAAGTGGCTTCTTCTTCTGAGTGTCGATCCCATTGCACCTTATAGAATTTAATAGTTCTATTTCGGGTGACCCGGTCTTTTTGATCAAGCACTTTAACTGGATATTCTGAATAAGTCATATCTGGCCGAATGTCTACGCCTTCATAATTCATCACTTTGTCGGGCACTTGTAAACATTGCTTTAGCTGAGACACATGGAACACATTATGTACAGCAGCAAGTTGTTCAGGCAACTCCAACCGATAAGCCTGCTTTCCACACCGTTTTATAATCTTGAACGGTCCGATGTATCGAGGTGCTAACTTCCCTTTTACCCCAAACTGAACCACTCCCTTCATTGGTGATACTTTTAAGTACACGTAACTTCCTTCAGAAAATACTAACGGTCTATGTCTTCTGTCTGCGTAACTCTTTTGTCGGGTCTGAGCTACCTTCAGGTTGCCTTGTATTTGCTTTACTTTTTCTTCAGCTTCCTTTACTAAATCAACTCCGAAAAATCTTCTCTCGCCAGGCTCTGACCAGTTCAGCAGGGTTCGACATCTTTGTCCATAAAGTGCTTCAAATGGTGCCATCTTGATACTCTCTTGGTAGCTATTATTATAAGAAAACTCTGCCAATGGAAGGCATTCATCCCATTGATCAGGATAGGTGAGCACACAAGATCTCAACATATCCTCTAAAATCTGATTTACCCTCTCAGTTTGACCTCCAGTCTGAGGATGGTATGCTGTGCTAAAAAGAAGTTTGGTTCCTAATGATTCATGTAAATGTTTCCAAAACTGAGAGACAAACTGCGTTCCCCTATCAGAGACTATGGTCTTGGGTACACCATGAAGACTTAAAATCCTGGCAATATAGATTCGGGCATAGACAGGAGTTCTAAATTTAGCTTTTACTGGAATAAAATGAGCTGATTTTGTCAGACGGTCAACAATTACCCAAATTGAATCAAATCCCTTGGAGGTTTTGGGAAGACCCACGATGAAATCCATGCTAATATCCTCCCATTTCCAAGCTGGAATAGGCAAAGGCTGTAACTCACCGGCTGGCTTCAAACGTACTGTCTTTACTTTTTGACAAGTATCACACTGAGCCACGTAGCGAGCTATTTCAATCTTCATCTTTGTCCACCAGAATCTTTGCTTCAGATCTTGATACATTTTATTACCTCCTGGGTGGATGGCTAACCTGGTAAGATGAGCTTCATCAAGAATCTTCTGTCTGAGCTCAGATACCTTGGGAACAACCAATCGGTCCTTAAACCATAGTACATCTGCTTCATCAACTCTGAAACAAGTTGTTTCTCCTGCCTTGATTTTTGCTATAATGTGACTTATTCCCTTATTCACTTTCTGAGCTGCTATAATTTCTTCTCGCTATGGTAGGTTTGACCCTAATATTATTCAAACTTCCTTGCAAAACTATCTCTATGCCCAACTTTTCCAGCTCTTGACACAAACTAAGATGCATGGGTGCTACTGACAAGCAACTGCAGTGAGGGTTCCGACTGAGAGCATCAGCAACTACATTTGCCTTACCTGGATGGTAATGTATTTCTAGATCGTAATCCTTGATTAATTCCAGCCATCTCCTTTGTCGCATATTCAAATCTTCCTGAGTAAAAATGTACTTCAAACTCTTGTGATCAGTGTACATATGGCACTTGTTTCCCAACAAGTAATGTCGCCATATCTTCAGTGCATGTACAACTGCAGCTAACTCTAGGTCATGAGTAGGATAATGTTCTTCGTGTCGCTTGAGCTGTCTTGATGCATAGGCAATGACCCTTCCTTCTTGCATCAACACACAGCCAAGACCAATTCCGGAGGCATCACAGTATACATCAAAAGACTTCTCAATATCTGGTTGAGCTAAAATTGGTGCTGTGGTAAGCAGCTTCTTTAGGGTTTGAAAAGCCTGCTCACACTCAGGAGTCCATTTAAACTTGACTTGGTTCTTGAGCAGCTCGGTAATAGGTTTGGCTATTTTTGAAAAACCAAGAATGAAACGGCGATAATAACCAGCCATTCCGAGGAAACTACGGACTTGGTGAACTGTGGTTGGCGACTTCCATTTCAGAATATCCTGCACTTTTCCGGGATCCACTGCGATTCCTTTAGCTGATAGCACATGACCTAGGAACTGCACTTCTTCTAACCAGAAAGCACACTTGCTGAATTTAGCATATAACTGATGCTCACGCAGACGAGTCAGTACTATCCGCAGATGCTCAGCATGCTCTTCTTTGGTTTTGGAATATACCAAGATGTCATCAATAAATACTACTACGAACTTGTCGAGCTCCGGCATGAACACAGAGTTCATGAGGTACATGAAATGGGCTGGAGCATTGGTTAGACCAAAGGACATGACAAGGTATTCATATAAGCCATATCGAGTGGTGAAGGCGGTTTTAGGGATATCTTCGGGTCTAATTTTTATCTGGTGGTACCCTGATCTAAGATCTATCTTGGAGAAGACTTTGGCTCCGGCAAGCTGGTCAAAGAGAAGATCAATGCGTGGAAGGGGATATTTGTTTTTGATGGTTACATCATTGAGAGGACGATAATCTACGCACATTCTCAGAGTCTTGTCTTTCTTCTTCACAAAGATAGCGGGACATCCCCAGGGAGAAGAACTAGGTCGGATAAAACCTTTCTCCAAAAGTTCTTGTAACTGAGTCTTCAACTCGGCTAACTCCTTTGGAGCCATTCTATAAGCTCTCCGCGATACCGGTGCTGTTCCTGGTTGCAGCTCAATCACAAACTCCACGTTTCTGTCTGGTGGCAGACCAGGTAATTCTTCCGGGAACACATCAGGGAATTCTCGGACCACTGGGACATTCTCAACTCCTTCACTAACCATGGCATATATTTTCGGGCTGATTAGTTTGGGTTTTGGAAGCTGGATAAGAAGTTGGGATTTTCGGTCCGGTGAATTTAGACGAACAGTCCTATTCAAAGTATCTAAAACAGCCCCATAACGCTGCATCCAGTTCATTCCCAAAATCACATCTAAGGTTTGATGGTTCAGCACAATCATAGAAGTGGAATAAACATGTCGTCCCATCTCTATTGGAACTTGATGCACTATCTCATTGGCATACAGCCGCCCCCAGGTGATAATATAGATATTTTCCCTTTTGACTCACATATAGGAATTGTATGCTTTCTGACAAACTCTCTATTGATGAATGAATGCGATGCACCGGAGTCAAAGAGTGTAACTGCTAGATGATTGGCAACAGGAAACGTACCCAGCATAACCGGTTCGCCTTCTGGAATAGTCTCAACTTGAGTATGATGAACCTGCCCAGTCTTGGGTACCACATAGATCTTCCGTGTGCCTGGTCGAGCGCCAGCATGGTTGCCTTGCTGCTGCTTATTCTGTGGATTAGCTTGATTACCTTGCTGGCGAGGGACATTTGAATTATAATTCTTTGGTGAAGGACAACTCTTCGCAAAGTGTCCTGACCCGCCACAGTTATAACAGGGGTTACTTGTTTTTGGGGCATTTGCAGATTGGGAGCCAGGTGCATTGGTCTGTCTTGGGTACTGGAACTGGGTAGGGGCTTTGGCATTAGGTTGAGACTGGTAATATTGTTGTGGTGGGCGAGCAGGTACATGTGCATGAGGAACAGGGTGATATAGGAACTTAGGACGTTTTGGCATACTCCCAGATGCGCCAGCTTGAGCAGTCTTCCTCCTTTTTGCCTCCTTATGCACCCGATTCTTCTCTTCAAGAGTGATGGCAATACTCACAATGTCGTTGAAGGTGGAGTTGGCACAGGTGGTCATCATGGTTTGTAGCTTGGTGCTCAGCCCTCGCATGAAGCACTGCTTCTTCTTAGCATCAGTGTTGACATGATCAGGAGCATATTGAGAGAGATGGTTGAATTTGCTCACATACTGCATCACTGATTGAGTACCCTTGCTGCAGCTTGAGGAATTCCTTCTAGCTTCATTTGCATGATGCCTGCTGGGATGTGATGCGCTCTAAAGACTTCACAAAATTCAGCCCAAGTAACTTGGTGTCCAGGCAGCTTGCGCGGCCAAATAATTTGCCCACCAGGTGCCTGCTGGCCCTCTAAACTGTTGTGCTGCAAATAGAGGCTTCTGAATGTCGGTGCACCGGATCAACTCAAATTTTTGCTCAATAGTATGCAGCCACTCATTTGCTTCCAAAGGCTCTTCAGCTTTGGTGAAGAGCGGAGGGCGAGTATCCATGAAATCTGAGTACGTGCTGTTGGCATTCGGATTTCCTTGCTCGCGGTGTCCTGGTCCGCGTCCTTGAGCCATAGCTTGTAACAGCCTAGTGTTATCAGCTGTCACAGTGGCTAATGCAGCAATTGCGTCGGCCAATGTCGGGGGTAGCCGTGGTGGTGGTGGAGGGTTTTCCCCCCCTGGGATGTACCAGCCCCGGAAGCACGCGTATTCACCGGCATCTGTAATATACAGCAAGTATTGCACAACATCCATAAGTACTCATAATTAACTTAGTCATAAACTTCCATTACATTAGCAAAAGCAGTTGCATGAACATCACAATGGTCTGATTTATTTATTACATAAGTCCGCTCCTAGCAGGACTATCTAGTGCAACTATCCTCCCATACTACTAGTTAGAACTACCCGCACTACGATCACTCCTCAGTGGTCAGTGTCGAGGCCGGAGACGTGACCACCCTCGTCATCACTATCGTCGATCTCGATCACCAACTCGGGCTCGTCCTCCTCCTCGTCGGGCTCTCCTCGTCAGCCAGGACCACACCGTCCTCCATCTCGGCTGCCCCTGGAGCATGGTGAGGATAGGAGCTGGTTATGCAGGGCGTGAATCTCCTCATGGAGATTGTTGGCATACACCTCCATATCCTCTATCTGAAACTCAAGCTCAAAGACTCGTGCGCGGGCTTGGTTTTCTCGGATCCAGGCTTCATCCCTCTGAGCACGGAACTGCTCATTCTCACTCTCCAAATCAGCTTCTACCTTGGATGCCTCACTAAGCTGCGCGCGCAAGACAAGCCTCCAGTTCAGCTGCCTCCTTCAGCTGCTCGCGCTGAGAACTAATGATCATGGCGTCCAGAGCTCTATCCCTGGTGGACTCTGCTAGGGTAGTAGTGAGCCTCCGGATCTCTGCAAGGAGCTCTGCCTCAGGACGACGGGTGCTACGGCTGCTGCTAGCCTCCCCTGAACGCGGCGCGAGCTGGCGACGCGGGACTCCCCTTGGCCCCGTGCTCTTGCGCGCAGTCTGCTTAGCGCGAGCCATCCTGGAATAATTTTAAACTAAGGTCAGTTTCGTGCCCCTATAAGTTAGCATAATTATACCCATGACCCGATATCTATTAAAGGAGGAGAATTTTATAATTTAATTGATGCAAGATGAAATGATGCAAACTTACGATTCTACGCATACGACATTATTTGCTTACTTACATACCTACCAAAATAATTTTTGTAACCTTTTTAAACATAGGGCAATACTTTCCAGCACACCTCCTAGTAAGCAAGAAGTAAGTTGAGGAAAGCGATAGATAAGATTAGAAAGAGTCTTTTTAGATTTTTCTTAGAAAATAAATTTTTGAAGGTTTTTCAAATTACCATAATGATTGCCACGGGGATCCTGCTCCGATACCAAGCCTGTAACAGACTCGCCCAATAATGTGGCCCACCTACACCTGTCATTTGTCCAACGACCTCTGACTGCTATGTAAGTGTGCCACATGACTGGATTAATCTGTTGGATACGATCGATGTATCCATGGGTCACAGGAATCATCCGAGTGTAATCATTACAGCACAAAACATTTCATACAACATATCAGATCGGAGAAAATTCAGCGGAAGTCTTACATAAACATAATATTACAAACCAGTGTTCATTATTACAACATAGATAAAAGGAGTTCAAGTTGCGATAGTACTAAGTGCCAGATGAAGTCTGATAAACATAACCACACTACTAAACCCTGCCCAAGGGTACATCACTGATCATCCTCAGCGGGGATTATTAGTCATGCAACAAGGAGCAAAACATACTTGATCCGAAGGTTCACCTGCAACAAGGGATCATAGAACCCTGAGTACAGGAGTACTCAACAAGACTTACCCGACTAATAAAATGGGGAGAAGACTCAGGAATGCAGGCTGAGGGGGGAGTCAAGGTAAGGCTTTAGCAAGAATCCAAAGGTTTTCCTTTGCATAAAAGCTCCTACAACTAAGTAGTTGTGTCATTTCATACTTCTAATATTAGCTAAATAATGAATGTACATCATAACATCAACCCATTAATCCTCCTTTGTTTCATCATTAAACTACGCTGAGGGGGCGAGGACGAGTCTCCTTTTCTCGTGGAGCAAACGACGATTCGAACCGCTTGATCTACCCAGCTGGGGCTTCCTTATCACACGACATATGCGAGACCGAGCTCGCATATATCAACCGTCCCGTGGATCCGCTCAAACCGGACCGGAGCCGCGCCACCCGGGAATACAGTACACCACCGCCCTACCTCGGCCTTGCTGAGTCCGTCCAACAGGGGGACCGAGCAGGGTGGGTACACGCTACTCCCGCCATCTCTCCACTCCCAGTGCGCGGGTGCGCCGTTCCAGTAAGAGCATAGCCACAGTAGGGCTTACCGTAGCATGTGACCAGTACTAACAAATAGTTCTCGATCCAACGGGCCAACAGCGGACGGGTCCTAAGCGACACAGGCGGAAACACTACACCAGGACTCCCTTCCTGTGCAAGTTACCCGCCCGGTCTCAGTTTAATTATACCATCCCAACCGGGGAAGGGTTCCCAACAATAGCATCTCTCATTTCAAAAACCTACTCTAATGAGCAAGGCTAAGCAATCTAAGCATTTGTAAATAACCCAGTGACAAGGATAGTATAAGGAATAATCAAGGTAGTCAATGCATCAAGTAGGTAACATTCAACTCCTAAACTTAATGCACAAATTTTATCAACAAGTATATTATTTGAAAATTTCAAGGTAGGGGCAAATGCACCGGGGCTTGCCTTGGGGTTCTTCTTCCGGCTCGCTGCCACAAATATCAAATCCCACTTCGTAGAATACCGGTGCCTCACGAGCTGCAATCTCCGGTTGCTCCTTGCTAACCTCGGTTTCTAAACGCAATACACGAACGAGTACATATAAGATGCATGCGATGCGAATATGAATGAATGCTTATGATGCTAGACATATGTAAGTAGAACAGTACAGCAGTAAACAATAATCCAAAACTGAATTCAAGAACAAACAACACAATTGGAACAAAATTTGTATAAACGATAACCCGAACAGATTTCATGTACCAACTTGTTCTAACCATAACTGGAGCTACCAAATAGCTTTTCAGGTGATTCAGGACAATCTGGAAAGTTTAACAAATTCTCTACAACTTTCCTATAATACACAACAGCTGATTCCAGGATCATATGGACCAAACAATTCATTTGGTTAAACCTGTCCAGATTCTGGACAGCACTGTATACCCAAGTTGAATAAAGCATAACTCCCAGATTATTTATCCAACAATTATGAAATTTTAGGAGCAGTTAGATATGCAAAAGTACTTCAACTTTGCTATTCAACCCTTTGACAGAAAACCACATTATCATGGTGTTATCATATTTCCAACAGAACTGACTCTAGAACTTTGATAGAAACATAGCAAAGGCTAGACTTCAAGTCAAAGGCATGATCACAAGGTCAAAATTTATTTTCACAAAAAGGGCTAAAAGTTTCATCGGGGATGTGTTATGTGTTACTAAGCGCTACAAAAATTTGTTTCTCAATTTTTGGACCACAGGAATCAGTCTACAAAAATTATTTAAGGAGTCTAAACCATTTATTACTATTTAATACTCCAACTAAAACTTGTCCAAACTTTCAGTTTCGTATTTTTATAATTTTCTTCACAACTCAGAGAGCTTACCCAAAAATTTTCATGATTTTAGGGGCTGTAAATTAATTGTGACAAAAATAACAAAATACAGCACTATTCAAAAGCTAAATAGAAAACAACCCTAACGCTAAGCCTCGGAGGATGCGGGGCTCGGAGCGTAAGACTCCGCTTCGCCCGAGGCCTGCGCGACCAACCAGTGCCGAGGCTCACGCGAACGGACAGTGCCGAGGCTCGCGCGCGCACCGGCGCTGACCGCTGCGGCGACGGCGTTGACTACCGGCCAACTCGCCGACGGCGAGGCCAGAGGTTCAGCCGAGGCTTCCAACCCGTTCGGGTTTGCCTCGCGAACTCGCCCGAGGTCTCGGTCGGGGCTAAGGACGGCCGCAAACGGAGCTAGCCAGGCCTCGGAAAATGGCGGCTTTTTCCGCCGTTCCCGACGGCTTGGCGGCGTCCGGCCGCTACGACAAAGAAATGACCAAACCGAGGCAAGCATCGGCATCAGAGGCCTCACCTAGGGCTCAACCTTGACCGCGGCGCGGGCGGCGTTGACCGTCGGCGTTCCTCGCCGACGGCAAGGCTAGTGACCCGACCAAGACTAGCTACACATGTTTCCCGACATCGCGAAGCCATTGGTGAGGTCGGTTAGGGTTAGGGTTGGCCGGAGCTACCTCGGCTACGAGAATGGCGGCTCGGCTCCGCCGTTCATGGCGGCGCGGTGGTGTTCCGGCGGCTTAAGCGCGGTAGAGTTCAAACGAAGAGAAGCAGGAGCACCAGCGAGCTCACCTAGGGTTAGAACTCAAGCTGTCACGGCCGGAGAAGCTCGGGAGTTTGGGGTCGACGGTGGCGGTGATGGCGTCGCGGCGGTTCCGGCGTCGCGGCGCTGTTCCGGCGAACCTGCGTGGTAGGGACTCGGATAGTCGAGCCGACCAGAGAGAGTGAGGGAAGGCGGAACTATCGGTGCGGGTTAATTACGTGAGAGGAACGGAGCTCACCGTATCGACAACGAATTCGTTAATGGCGGCGCCTCACCGGAGTTGGAGGAGAAATGCTCGGACCGAGCAATGTGGGTGACTGAAGTTCGATTCAGTGGGTGGAGAAGTTCATGGGGTTATGGCGGAGCTCGGGAAGGGTGTTGGTTGCGATGGTGGAAGCTCGACGGTGGCGCTAGAGCTCGGCGGAGCTCCTCTGCACCACGCCGGCGGAGACCGAGGAAACGGAGAAGAACGAGGGATGGAACGGGAGGCTGGTTTTGTGGACGGTGAGGAGCTCAGGCAGTGTGCCAAGTGAGGTGACGCATGCAAAGGGAGAGAGTGGCGCGTGGATGTGAACGTGGCGATACAGGAAATGCCGTGGTGGACTCGATGGCTGCTGTGGAGGCCATGCAAGGTTCCATAAACTGTAGCTACACTAGTTCCTGTCCCCTCTCAAATGTGTCCAAATTTTGAACAGAAGTGCAAAATCTGTAAGAATGAAAGTTGTTCAAAATTTTATGCTCTACAAACTTGCTTAAAAGATCTCGTTCCAATTCGGCCTAGTTTTTGAATTATAGTTTGAATTCAAATCTGCCCCAAACTGAATTCTCAAATTACTTTAGAATTTTCTGAGAAGTTCAAATTCTGTGAACATAAAAGTTGTCACATTTGTGATTCCCTACAACTTTGTTTAAGGGCCATGTCCAGATTCATCTTGGATCATAGTTGTTTATCAAAGGGCCACTATAATGACTTGTGATTTCATGAACCATGTAACCCTATAACCTTATTCTCTCTAGAATTCAGCCACTATGATACCCTAAGCATCACACATCAAATGAGCAGAACAGAATTTAAACAAGCATATGATGCATTTGAGATCAAGTTCTATGCAAATTGTAAATGCATCATTAGTGTTACTACATGAATGCTTTCCATGCTCATGATGACATGTCAGGTTTTATTTGGCTTAAACACCAGAGGTGTTACAGCTCCTCCCCCCTTAAAGAAATCTCGTCACGAGATTGGTTTATCTGACTAAGTAATGGAAAAGGAAATGTGTCAGGATCTAAATCTATGACCCTCCTTTAAAATACCACTGTAAGCTTTCCTAGACCAGTGAGACACGTACCTAAATGGAAGCGAGGAATTCCGGAAAATGCTCCAATAGAAAATCCTCAGATTCCCAAGTGGCTTCTTCTTCTGAGTGTCGATCCCATTGCACCTTATAGAATTTAATAGTTCTATTTCGGGTGACCCGGTCTTTTTGATCAAGCACTTTAACTGGATATTCTGAGTAAGTCATATCTGGCCGAATGTCTATGCCTTCATAATTCATCACTTTGTCGGGCACTTGTAAACATTGCTTTAGCTGAGACACATGGAACACATTATGTACAGCAGCAAGTTGTTCAGGCAACTCCAACCGATAAGCCTGCTTTCCACACCGTTTTATAATCTTGAACGGTCCGATGTATCGAGGTGCTAACTTCCCTTTTACCCCAAACCGAACCACTCCCTTCATTGGTGATACTTTTAAGTACACGTAACTTCCTTCAGAAAATACTAACGGTCTACGTCTTCTGTCTGCGTAACTCTTTTGTCGGGTCTGAGCTACCTTCAGGTTGCCTTGTATTTGCTTTACTTTTTCTTCAGCTTCCTTTACTAAATCAACTCCGAAAAATCTTCTCTCGCCAGGCTCTGACCAGTTCAGCGGGGTTCGACATCTTTGTCCATAAAGTGCTTCAAATGGTGCCATCTTGATACTCTCTTGGTAGCTATTATTATAAGAAAACTCTGCCAATGGAAGGCATTCATCCCATTGATCAGGATAGGTGAGCACACAAGATCTCAACATATCCTCTAAAATCTGATTTACCCTCTCAGTTTGACCTCCAGTCTGAGGATGGTATGCTGTGCTAAAAAGAAGTTTGGTTCCTAATGATTCATGTAAATGTTTCCAAAACTGAGAGACAAACTGCGTTCCCCTATCAGAGACTATGGTCTTGGGTACACCATGAAGACTTAAAATCCTGGCAATATAGATTCGGGCATAGACAGGAGTTCTAAATTTAGCTTTTACTGGAATAAAATGAGCTGATTTTGTCAGACGGTCAACAATTACCCAAATTGAATCAAATCCCTTGGAGGTTTTGGGAAGACCCACGATGAAATCCATGCTAATATCCTCCCATTTCCAAGCTGGAATAGGCAAAGGCTGTAACTCACCGGCTGGCTTCAAACGTACTGTCTTTACTTTTTGACAAGTATCACACTGAGCCACGTAGCGAGCTATTTCAATCTTCATCTTTGTCCACCAGAATCTTTGCTTCAGATCTTGATACATTTTATTACTTCCTGGGTGGATGGCTAACCTGGTAAGATGAGCTTCATCAAGAATCTTCTGTCTGAGCTCAGATACCTTGGGAACAACCAATCGGTCCTTAAACCATAGTACATCTGCTTCATCAACTCTGAAACAAGTTGTTTCTCCTGCCTTGATTTTTGCTATAATGTGACTTATTCCCTTATTCACTTTCTGAGCTGCTATAATTTCTTCTCGTATGGTAGGTTTGACCCTAATATTATTCAAACTTCCTTGCAAAACTATCTCTATGCCCAACTTTTCCAGCTCTTGACACAAACTAAGATGCATGGGTGCTACTGACAAGCAACTGCAGTGAGGGTTCCGACTGAGAGCATCAGCAACTACATTTGCCTTACCTGGATGGTAATGTATTTCTAGATCGTAATCCTTGATTAATTCCAGCCATCTCCTTTGTCGCATATTCAAATCTTCCTGAGTAAAAATGTACTTCAAACTCTTGTGATCAGTGTACATATGGCACTTGTTTCCCAACAAGTAATGTCGCCATATCTTCAGTGCATGTACAACTGCAGCTAACTCTAGGTCATGAGTAGGATAATGTTCTTCGTGTCGCTTGAGCTGTCTTGATGCATAGGCAATGACCCTTCCTTCTTGCATCAACACACAGCCAAGACCAATTCCGGAGGCGTCACAGTATACATCAAAAGACTTCTCAATATCTGGTTGAGCTAAAATTGGTGCTGTGGTAAGCAGCTTCTTTAGGGTTTGAAAAGCCTGCTCACACTCAGGAGTCCATTTAAACTTGACTTGGTTCTTGAGCAGCTCGGTAATAGGTTTGGCTATTTTTGAAAAACCAAGAATGAAACGGCGATAATAACCAGCCATTCCGAGGAAACTGCGGACCTTGGTGAACTGTGGTTGGCGACTTCCATTTCAGAATATCCTGCACTTTTCCGGGATCCACTGCGATTCCTTTAGCTGATAGCACATGACCTAGGAACTGCACTTCTTCTAACCAGAAAGCACACTTGCTGAATTTAGCATATAACTGATGCTCACGCAGACGAGTCAGTACTATCCGCAGATGCTCAGCATGCTCTTCTTTGGTTTTGGAATATACCAAGATGTCATCAATAAATACTACTACGAACTTGTCGAGCTCAGGCATGAACACGGAGTTCATGAGGTACATGAAATGGGCTGGAGCATTGGTTAGACCAAAGGACATGACAAGGTATTCATATAAGCCATATCGAGTGGTGAAGGCGGTTTTAGGGATATCTTCGGGTCTAATTTTTATCTGGTGGTACCCTGATCTAAGATCTATCTTGGAGAAGACTTTGGCTCCGGCAAGCTGGTCAAAGAGAAGATCAATGCGTGGAAGGGGATATTTGTTTTTGATGGTTACATCATTGAGAGGACGATAATCTACGCACATTCTCAGAGTCTTGTCTTTCTTCTTCACAAAGATAGCGGGACATCCCCAGGGAGAAGAACTAGGTCGGATAAAACCTTTCTCCAAAAGTTCTTGTAACTGAGTCTTCAACTCGGCTAACTCCTTTGGAGCCATTCTATAAGCTCTCCGCGATACCGGTGCTGTTCCTGGTTGCAGCTCAATCACAAACTCCACGTTTCTGTCTGGTGGCAGACCAGGTAATTCTTCCGGGAACACATCAGGGAATTCTCGGACCACTGGGACATTCTCAACTCCTTCACTAACCATGGCATATATTTTCGGGCTGATTAGTTTGGGTTTTGGAAGCTGGATAAGAAGTTGGGATTTTCGGTCCGGTGAATTTAGACGAACAGTCCTATTCAAAGTATCTAAAACAGCCCCATAACGCTGCATCCAGTTCATTCCCAAAATCACATCTAAGGTTTGATGGTTCAGCACAATCATAGAAGTGGAATAAACATGTCGTCCCATCTCTATTCGAACTTGATGCACTATCTCATTGGCATACAGCCGCCCCCCAGGTGATAATATAGATATTTTCCCTTTTGACTCACATATAGGAATTGTATGCTTTCTGACAAACTCTCTATTGATGAATGAATGCGATGCACCGGAGTCAAAGAGTGTAACTGCTAGATGATT